>OZ020245.1:1386604-1986604 GCA_963971285.1 Astropecten irregularis | reverse complement strand
TCAATGGGCCGTATGCATAAAAAGTAGTAATTGCTTGCAAGCAATTGCTTCAAGCACAAGCAATTGCTTGTCAGGCAAAAGATCAAGCTTAAGCAATTGCTTAAATTTGTATGCATAAACCTTTGCTTCTGCTTATTAAACCTTTTGCTTGCTTTCAGCAGGTGTTTCAACAATAAGTATGCCACGCCAGCGCAAAAACCATTCATGGGAGTACACATGCGGATTACGTAATATGTAACGTGGGTGTGGAGGCGATCAGTACAGGGGCCAATTTCACGGCGCTGCTAAGCACATAAATTTGCTTAGCACAAAAATGTCTTGCCTAATAAAACAAACCACAGTTAAAAATTCCATTTGATATTCATGGTCAGTCAACAACAGCCAAAGAACAATCATAAGTGATACATAACACATGGATATTTGGTTGTTAACCCTGTTTTTAGTATGACTGAAATGTCATGCTTAGCAAATTTTTGTGCTAAGCAGCGCCGTGAAACACTCATACAAGCTCTACAGCAGGCAAAGACCAAAAATCATTACCAGTATTGGCAAAAGGATGGATGAAAAACAAATGAAGACAAGAGCGAAAACAAAACACAAACAGAATTATTTGCGATAGGTAGCTGGAGCTATTCTTCTCGATTTACTCTACTCCTGTACAACTTTGGGGTTTTTCTTACGATCATGAACACGATAAATAAACGCAAATATCATGATTAAGCAAGAGCTCAAGCTGGTTTGACGGAGCTTCAAAAAACGTAAGCAATTGCTCATAAGTGCAAGCAAAAGGTTCGTTTTATGCATACGTTTTCTATAGCAATTGCTTATCTTTAAGCAATTGCTTGCTGTCCGCAAGTTATTGCTTGTGCTTGCTAGCTAAAGCTTTTGCTTGCAAGCAATGACTTATTTTTATGCATACGGATTCAAGTAAAAGGCTAGTACAAGCAATTCCATTTTTATGCATACGGCCCAATGTCTTTGATACTGGGCCTCTGAGGAGGACCCTTGGGTACCGCTGGTCGGACCATGTGTCTAACAAGAGGTTACTCAGGGAGAGTAGGATGGGACCTATTAACTGGATCGTTATTTTGCTGCGCTGAGATGGGGATGGGTTGCGTGGTTGTGCTCGAAGGCAGATGCAGCAACGCGCTGCCGTGGCGCATGCTTCCACTGATTGATTGAGACGAAATGCCCTTAGATGAAGTTCCCAGGTCACTTTATGATTTCTCATTTTATTGCCACTGCATTTACTCCATCTTTAACGTCATTAATTCCCCTGCTCTCCTCCCTAGACTAACATACAGTGTCACCCGGTGGGCCCGTTCAAATGCAACGTAGTGGTGTCTGTGAAACCCATGCCACGCAGCTTTGTGGAGACTGCATTTCACATTTCACAGTCTATCACTCAGTGTCATGGAGCTCCAGTGCATGTTGGAAACCCAGGTAAGTATCTTACTAATCATCTTCAAGTTCCTCAGTGTTTGTTGTTGTTGTTTTTTTTACTCCAGTGACGTCCATTAAAGTTTTGGTCTTCAAACTTGTCCTGGAGTACTTTTTTTCGTACTTACTCGTACTTGTGCTTATAAAAAAATACTGGTACTTGACAAGAACACTGGTGTCCAAATCATTATTGCAGTGTAAAATAATTTATACCGGTTACCTTGGCAAAGTACTGTAGGTGCAAGACACAGAGGAATATAGCGATACTATGCTAATCCATACGTTTCCTCCAAACTTAATATGTACGAAAATGTTGGAGAGTAGTTTCATTGCAGTCCTGATCTTAATAGCATGTCTTCTTCTTTTCCTCAGCATTGATTGGGATAGCAGACATCTACAAACCAACGTACTGTGATCCAATGAACTTCCATAAGGGAGATGTCCCTGTGTTCTGGGCGTGTGGTACCACCGTCTTGGAGGTCGTCAAAGCCAGCAGTGAGTATTGTCTTGATTGGTTATCATGCCGTTTCCAGCATGAGAAAGCAGCTTTTCTAATGTAATAAAACTTGAACAGCAAGGGATGCCTGCCGAGGTCTTGCACAAAGCCTGGAAACAAGGCTAGACAAGCCTCGATATCCCTTGTTGAGAAGACGGCACAACCTTCTTAAATAAGGAATATTTCTAAAATGGAATGTCAAGATAAAGAATATTCTATCCAGAATCATTGACAATACTTCCTTTCTCCATGTTTGCTCCTCTCCCAATTTAAATTGCCCCGCCCTTGAGATGCCACGCCCATCTTGTTTACCTTTGTATACATGTCACCTCTTCACCTCTCACTTTGTTTCTTGGAAAAACTAGAAGTACCACTGGCTTTCACGCATTATGAGGGAGACAGCGTGTATATTTCAGACAAAATCACCGAGGGACAAGATGACTCCCCAGCCAACATCAAAGTGATCACGGTCTCAGAGACACCCTATTGGGCTAGTGTGGCATCAGAAGCTGTTGTGCAAAAGATCAGGAAGCTAGAGGGCTTGATATCCGAGGACTTGGGTAAGTGATTGTGAAAATATCAAAGTTTTGTCAATTTGGGATATTTTTGGTGACTGATTTTTTAATGCAGTTTTGCAGTTAGAGCTTGATTTAACATTCTTCTCATCTTGACTTTTGGTCATTCATGTTTTGGATTGATACATTAATGCTAGGTATTTTTCTTGGGATACAGGCAACAGGCATATTGACAATCTGGTTGTTCCGGACGACCTCCTGAAGTCCGTCCTGGCCCTCTCTCATGCCACATCAGTCGCTGTGACAACAGGCTTCCCTTGCTTCCCCAATAACAAGAACCCCTATGAGGATGATGGACCTCCTGGTGCTATCGCCATAGCGATGATGCTGCAAGCATTGGGCAAGAAGGTGGACTTGCTGGTTGACCGGACGCTGTACAAACCGCTGACCACAGTTCTGGAAGCACTGGTGGAGCAAAGTAAGACGTTTCATTGATC
Organism: Astropecten irregularis; assembly: GCA_963971285.1. Classification (NCBI taxonomy): domain Eukaryota; kingdom Metazoa; phylum Echinodermata; class Asteroidea; order Paxillosida; family Astropectinidae; genus Astropecten; species Astropecten irregularis. Next base: position 1,983,656 of record OZ020245.1, on the reverse strand, counting down.
AAGATAAAGTGCTGTCATGAGTTTGGTCTTGATGCACCTGATAGACAAGTGCCATTCTATCTTCAGAGACTTGTAACTGATGCTGACTGTTTTTCATTAATCTTATCCCTCTTTGGCAATCATAGAGGTATTGGACAGGCCCATACCTGTGGTTCAGTTCCCACCAGATGATCAACAAGACAACTTGGAGACTGCCAGGAAGTTCCTTCTGAAGGATTGTAGTACTGCTCCTCGCTATGACCACCTCCTAGCCATTGAGAGGACAGGAAAGGCTGAAGATGGAGGGTACTACACCATGAAGGCCACCAATATTGGACACCTTGTAGGTGGTATTGACTGGCTCTTCATGGCAGCTGCTGATATGCCTATTGTTCATACTTCAGGTACAACCTACACAAATCATCCACATGCTGTTTGAAAGTCACCTTGATGGTTTGACATACAGATATTTACCAGCCTCCACAAACAAGTCCATTTAACATCCTCTTCCTTGCTTCTCATCTCCTTCAGGTTTTGGAGACGGTGGCAATGAGCTAGGCATGGGTAAAGTTAAAGACATCATCCATCGTGACATCCCCAATGGTCCTACCATCGCTTGCTCCACTGCCTCAGACTTCTTGATTACTGCTGGGGTATCTAACTGGGGTGGCTATGCCATAGCTATCGCCCTGTACCTGGTCAGTACATGTCCCATTCATGAGAGGTATAGGAGGAGAGGAGTTGGTTACCCACCGAGTCAGGAGGATCAGAACCGGTTCAGACGTGCTCTTCCAGATGTTGACAGGGTCAGTCTTGGATCTTTGTCTGTATTTCCTTCTTCATGTCATTAAACTGATTGTCTCTCAAGGTTAGAAAAGCTAATCTTGATCTTCTCACAAATGATGGTCAAATAATGCTCTTCCACAGAAGAGACCCAAAGACTACTGAAATGCTTGTAGCACGAAGAGCAAGTAGCACTCTTTTATTTCCTTTTTTCTTCAGAGAAGCTTTGAAGAAGTCATGCCACTAGCATGCATGGTCCCAATGTATGTGATTTTCCTGATCTTTCCATTGTTGTATCAACTCTCATACCTACATCCAATCCATTCATTGCAGGAGGAGAGGATGCTACGTATTTTCATCAGCCACGAGTTCTTTGACATGACGGGAACGGACGTCTTGCACGTAGACGGTCTATCATTCAAGGATGTCCATGCTAAGAAGATACAACAACTGCTTAGCGTCATCCAGGAAGATTGCTAAGCATAGTAAAAGATTATAGAGCCAGGCTGGATTGTCATGATTCAGTAATGGCTGTGGCTTGGTCAGCACATTCCTGTAATGAAAGCACAAACAATGTGCAGAAATATCCTTGGAAACAATGTTTAGCTGTAGCCATTACTTTGAACTCAGGCTCCCAACCTTTTGTTGGTCTTACTAGAAATTGACCTGTTTCTCCATCCACATTAATGCCTACGTTTTCCAGCAATGCATATGTGTGTAGATGCACATAGTCCACATACAAACAATTATGACCAATGAACTGATCAGATGACTCACGAGTTTGATCATAGTTTTATGTTTGATTGGGAAAACAGAAATAAGAAAATCAGAATATATGTATAATTAATATTAAAAAAAATATTTAGATTAAATATTTAAACAGTATAGTTGTTTTACTGGTGGCAGGGTCCTTTTCCATTCTGAGTATCAGTCACATCTAAACCTAATATTAGCTATATCTCCCTATAGCTTATCATGCTTAAGTCTTCGTTCTGTTCCCTGTCACGCCCATGGGCACTTATGTTAACTTGTTCCTGTTCATTGTAATGTATTCTTTGTATTTGTCTTGATGATGGCCGAATAAATAATAATAATACTAATAATAATATCCGACTTTTGCAGTGTCACAGCAACTTTACATTCTCCAGGAAAAGACGCTGAAACTAAATGCAACACACAAAAAACACAAATATCGCACTTGTGAGGGTTAGTTTGTAATGTAAACATAGGAGATAATGGCTTTTTTGTTATTTATTCCTCAATAAAACATATTACAGAAATGCACGCATACTCTACATAAAACCACTTGGACCTCCTAGGTCTCAACGATGAATTTTGTACAGAATGTCGAGAATATGCCTTAAATTGTCACATTTGCTGGAATGACTAACACTCTTAAAAATTGATAATAATAATAATAATAATAAACTAAAAAGAAACAAATTCCACAATTTCATCCTTTCTACAATTATTTATAATGGTACATATACAACTTGGCACTGAAGACTTAAAACATGTAAAATGTACGCTTAACATGGTGTCCTTTTCTTTGAGCAGTCCTGCATTATCAAATGGCTTCTTATGGTGGGGTGAAGACCATCGAACATGGGCCAATTTCATAGAGCTGCTTAGCACAAAAATTCGCTAAGCATGACATTTCTGTATTAGTAAAAATAGGATTAACAACCAAATTTCTGTTTGTTGTGTATCACTTGCAATTGGTCTTTGGCTGTTGTTCACTGACCATGAATATAAATTGGAATTATCAATGGTGTTTTGTTTTATTGGGCAAGCTATTTTTGTGCTGAGCAGCTCTATGAAATTGGACCCTGGATTGTTTCCCAAAACATCTGACAATTTTTATTTATCAGTGGAAATGAACAAATGGCAAATAACAATTTATTTGTATAAATAATGCATTCGGAACGGTCCAATAATTCCGGGCAGATGTGATAATATTTAGCAGTTTATAAAAAAAATTTTGCTTCTGATTAAAAAAGAAAAGAATCATTGTTACAAAAATTGGATTATATTTTGAATGAAGTGATAAACTGAGAAGCTGTATAAAGTATGCTTAGGCCCTGCATTTCAGAAGAACTTTTCAGTGATAATCACAAGAAAATACAATTTTATTTCCCACTAGCAATCTGAAAGGACAGAAGGTACCCTGAATACTGAATTAAAGCTTACCAGTATTTCAGGACCTCCTGTTATTAAAAGTTTGTTTCGAGGATTGTGAACTTTGATATGTTGTTTTATTCTTTTGCCTTATCTAGCCAGAAAATGATCATTTCATAATAACTGATTGTGCTCTTTGGAACATAGACTCAGAAAATGAATTGTCTTTTGACAAACAAAAACAAAACAAACACGGACCAACATTTTGCAATAACAAAGATGGTGCCCACATTTCCATTTTTGCAATGAATTTGCGTGATGCAAAATTTGCAAATTAATACAAAAAAAAGGGCTTCTAAAAACAGCAAACAGGGTGTAGTGTAGGAAAGACTTCAACCTTCTAGCTCAAATCTTGATGTGGAATACAACTTACACGACAAAACAATGAACGCAAACACAACAACAAAAACAATGAAAAGCAAAGAAGACATAAACAAGAACTGCAACCAAAATAAAACAAAACACAACAGCAACAAACAAAAAACATAAACAAACAAACAAGTTTTTTTTTTTACAAATATAAAGTTCTAAGAGTTCAGATTTGTTTTGAGATTTTGGTTTTTTTTTACTCATAGCACAGAAACTAATAATGCTCTGACGAGAAAAAAGAGTGAAATGTTACTAGCAAGTAGGATGATTATAAAAATAGCAAACAGGCTTACAGGTATACTGGAAGTATTGTTTTGATGTTAAGTGTTACAAATGAAGCATGTTAATTTGAAAAAACAACAACAAAGATAACTGGTATCATGTCTGAAAACAGCTGACAGGGAGCATAAAAAGTCTGAAATCTGAAAATCTCCTAAACCGGTACTTTTCTACACAGCCTGTGAGGAAAAGAAATCTGAAATCCAAAACAAACAAATCTGAAATCAGATTTTAATCTGGTAAATCTCATCCCTGTACCAAGCACAGGTCAGCTTGTGAATCTACAAGGGCAGTCAAAAAAGAAAAGAAAAAAAGATGAATTTCTTTGCATTTCTCCTTAGTAATGATATTGTCGGGTTTTATCGCTATCAGACTAGTCGATAACCTAGGTCAATTTGTTCATCTGCGAATGAATCAAGTCATATGTTGATTGTTCTGTCATTATTTTGTACATACTAAAGGGGGAGTTTATTGCTTGTACCAGCTCGCTTTAGCAGTTTTTACAATCTACCATGAACCACATACATTACATATCCATCCATTCATTGCAAGGACACTTTGCAGTATTAGCCCAAACTTAGTACCATGGCTGTGACTGTACGAGCAAAATCCTGAAAACATAGCAAAAAATCCTGGAAATCATACGTCTCCTATACTTTTGTGCAGGTTAAGTGAGAAAAAAAAATCCTGAAATCAGGATTTTTCCTGACAAATCACACCCCTGTAATACACAGGGCTCTGTTGAATACCAGTAGATATATTCATATAAAACAGGGAGTTGGAGATTTGGAGCATGGCCATAATTCAGTGTTTGAAAGGCGACTTGTCACAAATTCTGTCACATCTTATAGAAAAAGGGTTTCAATGTGTATTCATCAGGCTGGAGTGAATATAATATTGCCTACAACATGTATGTCAGAGTCATAAACTAGAAGGGCATGTTATTTCATTACAAGTTCAAGTTTAGATTCAAAATTGTTGTCAATGGTTAAAGGGAGCATATAGGATTTGCTAGGCCTAAAAACAAATGTTTGAGACAGAAAATGGACTGAACAGTTCGTAAACAGTGCAAACAGTGACCATGGGATATCTTGGTTCATCAGATGCTGGGTTTTTCAATCAAATCAAGATTAAGTGCATTTTCCCAAGATCGTTCGTCCGAATGATTTTTGGAACAAACATAAAGTAAACTATTCTTCATGTTTTATAAGAAAAATCGAGTCGGGTTTGCGCAATTTTTTTCGTGACTCAAATGTCCAATTGAGCTCAAATTTTCACAGGTTTATTATTTTATGTACATGTTTGATCAGACAAAATATGTGCTGTCCTGTGACCTTTACCAATCATGTATTGTACCTTTAATGAATGTTTTATGACCAAATCTACACACTCCAAAAATGTCACCTCATGTAAATGGTGACAATTCCTTATCTTTGTTACTCTATGGCATTGTATGCAGAACGTACATGAACCATACCAGGAATAACAACCATGACAATGGAGTATTTGTAAAAGATAAGCAGTGCATGTTGTGAGGTTCAAGAGTACATGTTGACTAACGCTCAGTGCCGAGGGTCAACCGGGTCAACCGTGAAGGGTGACTCCATCACATGACAGCTGTGAATTTCCAATAGGTCGTTGGATTAAATGGCAGATTACAATACATGGATAATCAGCTTCCTGTTCAATCAGTTAAATACCAATATCTAAGAATGATTTTCAGGAATAATCACATGCATATGTTGAAAAAATACTGCTGTATTTTATCGGTGAATTAGAATACATTAAACTCAGCTCTCTCAGCTATGGGACCATTTCAGAAAGAGACATTTCACAGAAAATTTTTCTTGTTTGAAGTTTAAAAATTGTAGGTTTTCAGATCAAAAACTAACAAATGAAGGTATTGGTCTTTACAAATTCTATTTCTATTACCCTTTCAAGTTACCATGGTAATGTATGACACACAAATACCAGTAAAATATTGCATTGAACTGGTTTGTAAATAGGCAAATCTGACAAATTTGTTGCAAGAATTGAGACCAAATTGTAGGGAAAATGCATCATTAAAAAACAAATCAGAAAATGTTTGTCACAGAGCGTGGTTAACTTGGATGAGACCACGACTCCTTAAATAAAACAAAAATGACAGTATCAGAATATGTACACAGAAAGACAATGAGGTAATAAACTACAGGCAATTAGCAAAAGTAAATCTGGTTGGAATTTGCAGTCAATATTCTAATAGCCTTTCATCCTCTGGTAAGACTGTCCCTGGTTCAAATCCCACTAGGGGAGTTCACATTTTTTTCTCAGTTCTCACTTTGATCTCTCTGTGTTCTTCCAAAAGTTATTTTATGGGGTTTTCTTGAAAAGAAAAACCCTTATTTTCTTCACTTATTTTTTTCAAGACATCTTCAATTGATATGATCAGCTAGGCCTACCCTGGATAAATTAAGACTTATTAATTAAAAAATAAAAAATAAAAAATAATGCACCTACATTTATCAGTGTTTTGGATTTAAGAGTCGCACCAAATTGCAGTCACCTTTTACACAATTTTGAGGCAGACTCAAATTATGAGACACACTTATTTCTGAGCGACGCTAGATTTTGAGTTGCCAGCGTTGTTTGGTTTGCACATGATTGGGTCAAACCCAAATGTGAGTCGCAACCAATACGGGCGATTCACAATAGTGCGCCACCATGAGTTTGCAATGCTTTAGCCAATTACAATGTGCGGAATTAATTTTGTCAATAAACTGTGCATGCGGAAAGATGCACAGTTTGTCAAACAAATCAATAGCGCTCCGCACTTGTGCTAAAAATAGCACCGGATCTCAGACAAACATTGCAACCATGCAAACGTGTGTGGGTGTGCGCGTCCATGTACATGTACACTGCATGTGTGAGACAATGTTTGTCTGACATCCGGGGATTTTGTGACGTCATTAGTGCGGAGCGATATTTCCTGAATTGTGATTGCCCAGCATGTTGCAAACTCATGGTGTCGCACTATTGTGAATCACCCTTATTGGGAGGTGGTGTCATACTCAATTGTGAGTCACAATCCTGTCTAATACCCATTTCTGAGGTACGCTCGATTTTGAGTCCTCACTTTGTGTGCCAAATCCGATTTCTGATTCTTAACTCCATTTTGAGTCACACCTTTCGCCGTACGGCAATGAATCAAATTTGTTACTAGAAAAAACAGCCATAAAATCATGACATCATTGATAACACTGACTGGTTCAACACGTGGGACTTAACAAAGTCATATTCGCATTACAAAATTCATTACATACAAAAAATGAATTGTCAAAGCTTAATTGATCATTACTTGTAACCATGTTCAACACTGTAAAGGTATTTGTATACAACAAAGCACCCATTCACGTATAAGACACATTTTGTACACTTAATTTCAGATTTTGCATAATATATTTTTTTTATGAGCGATTTTAACATTTATGAATGGACAAACACTAGCGTGAATAAAATAAATATATCTCTTGAGACTGCTGGATTCGCTATCGTTTGAGGAGGGACGTAGGACTTGTGACAGCCTGAAAGATGCATAGATATTTGTTCCTTATATGGCTTCCAAGTTGTCAAGCTGTGCTATGAATTGTAGCATCACAAACTGTGAAGAAAATAACAGACTTTAATGTGCAAGAAGCCTGTGGGCTAATCAAAAAGGCTATTGACTTTTGGATTGACTTTTTGATTTGACTATTGATTTGCTTAATCTGTTTTAATCCTTCATGGTAAGCAGGTTGGGACATTGAGGTCAACTGTGCACAGACAGTGCAGCATACAGTAGCTTGATCACCAAACTTGGTCCAAGTTTGTAGAGTGTCAGTTGATTTCAGGGTAAGAAGGTTTGCAGTGGCGTCATGTGATCTCCCTCTTAAGCAAGTGTACTTCTGGAAAGAACTAGAGGGCTGGACGTTTCTAGCAGATGCCCCGCTCATCATAAGAAGAAATATACAATGTAGGCAGAGCATACTGTTTGCAACGTCATACCCCCTTGATTATTTTGAGAATCTCACTTGTTCACAAAAGAGTAAAATATCACATGGTCCTACCACAAACCTTTCTATATCCACCATGCAAATCTTCAAGCCTTAGTTGCTTTTAGTGATAACTGCACTGTACTAGACATTGGCAGAATCATTTCTGGCCAAAAATGCTGGACTTTTAGTGGTTTTATATCAGGTGCTTTTCTACCATCATCTTGCCTTGAGGGTAAAAAGTGAGAAAAACTTGGCTATGTTCATTGACACTCTTGCAAAAGTTGGCTGAATACAAAAGAAATCTAAAGGCATGGATGGTACGAGGCACCAATGTAAATACAAACAGTGACTTAGATACCTTATCAATCTGACCAAATAAAGAAATAACAATCAAAATTTACATTATTTCCCAATTAGGGACGGATATTTCAGAATATTGAATATCTCATAACTTGCGAAGTTTTGAATACAAACTGGGGGCCATTTTGTTTTTTATCTGATTGCAATCCAGCAGCCTTGCTTTAACTCAAATTTGATCTAAAATACGGCGTTCCACATCACAAAGACAGCCCACTGCACACAAACTGCAGAATGTTGAATACTTTACTGGCAATTAAATGAGTTTTATTCATTTTGTTTTTAAAGTCGTTGCCTCACTGCCCTTGGTCATTGTCTTAGTGGCCCTGGTCATTGCCTAGGTGCTTTGTCTCTTAAATATTTAAGCTGAAGGCTGTGGGCTAGCGACATATTAAACACGACTGAAAACGGTTACCAACCAAAGTGGACTGGACTCAAGCAGTCCAGGGGCTAATTTCATAGAGATGCTTAAGCACAAAATTTGCTTAAGCATGAAAAGTCTGCCTTGATCAAACAGGATTACCAACCAAATTTTCATGTGATGTTTACTGTTTTTGACTTGTATTCAGCAATTGTTTGCTGAGCATAATATATAATATTCACAAGCAGTTTTGGCTGGCATACTGATTTTATTTACCAACGTTTTTGGTGCTTAAGCACATAAGCAGCTCCATGAAATTGGCCCCAGTTTACACAAACCAGTTTTAATAAGGCTAGTGCATCAAGCAACTGCCTACAAGGGCACTGTATGGTGCACAGTGGTGTTTGGGTACAACCACAATACTAGCATCAAACTGTGAGGTTTGTATTAAACTGATGTCGTCTAATTATAATGAGGAGTGTTTCATATGCTTTTAGTCTGCATTGCAACCAGGAACTGCAGATATTTGTTTCTGTGACATCATCTAGCTACACACTATGAATATTCATTTGATAATCATTTCATATATAATTCTTTTCAACATTTATTGCATGAGATGTTTGATCACATTTTTTTTTTTAATTTCTTGTTTCAACGAAGGGCACGACTATAAACAGTTCTTGGGTTACGTTTTTTAGACGCAGCCGTACTCGTACCACACCGATGACTTCTTCTTGCCTCCCTTGTTTTCTCCATTTTGCCCTTCTTCTTCTGGAGTCGGGTCAGTCTTTGTGGGCGTAGAAGATTTGGCTTTTGTCTTGGAAGGCTCTGATTCCGCTAAGTCAGTGGTCTCCTCGGTATCGAAGGATGGTATGGACCAGCCAAGGGAAGCCCCATTGGAATTACTGTTGGAGTTAGGAGAGACCACTGCAGTCGGGGGTTTGTTCGTTTTAGCCTCGGGAGAGTGGGAGCTGTTGGATCGGTACCTGGTGTCCGGGGTGCTGGTCAGCTTGCCCGAACGGCCCTGGAGATCCGCCGTGAACTCCCTGGAAGTATTAGCCTCCCTTGAGGGCATGCTGGGAGAGCCTTCTGCCGGGTACTGGGCTTTGGGCTTGTGGATCCTGTGGGCGCTGGAGCTCCGTGGCGGTGGAGCAGGGGAAGGCTCTGCACCAGACTCCGTCCTGCCTGGATACGGCCTAGCTGAGTAGATGGGTGATGAGAGAGGTGCTCCTTTGCTGCTACTGCTTCCCGTTGGTGCTGGTGGAGGTGATGACCCGTACTCCTGAGCCAAGGAAGTAAGCTTGGGAGGCTCCGGCATGCTGTACCGATTCTGACGCTTGCGTTCCGAATCCACACTTTGGGCTCGTTTCCGCTCCAGCGTCGAGGGCGGGGCACTATATAAGTCAGTGGAGTGTCGCATGGGAGTGATGACGTCCTCGGATTCCACCTTCCCTTGCGGAGAGGAAGGAGCAGCATCAGGAATCCTACCGCCATCTTCTCCGTTGGTGCTCCTGTTGTACTGTGGACAGAGAAAACGTAACAGTGGCTTGCTTGGTTGAGCATTCTTTCTTTTTGAAGGGCTTGCCATTCTTAGGCTTTTGTTAAATAAAAACAGCACAGCAAACTAGACAGCATGCAACAGGCTACTTCCAAACCAGCTATGCAGACAATAAGTCAACCACACACCAACATATTGATATCAAAATCAACCCTGGTAAAACATACTGTCCTCCACGAGTGCCATTCCACTTATCCAAATAACCACATAATTTATCTCGCCAGGTCGACTTTTTGGAGGTAAAAGTTGTCTTGTCTCAATAATTATTCTCAGCAAGATGACTTTAAGTATATCTTGATAATTTATTTGGCCAAGTCAACAAAATGAATTTAAAAAGTCGTTTTATCCCGATATTTAATATCAGTTTTAGTGAGTCGTCTTTACAAGTTAAACTATCAGGACAAGTCGACTTCCTTCTTTCAGTAAGTCGTCTTGGCGAGATAAAATTTCAGGATATGTTGAGTTCTTAGTTTTCTTGCCTCAGCAAGTTGACTCAACTAGATAAATGATATGGTTATCTGAATAAGTGGAATAGCACTATTGGAGCACCGAAAAAAGTACTCAAACCTACATAATCTTCAAATGACCACGTAGGAAAAAATCAAGCGTAACAATTACAGCTAAACAACAGATACTGAATTTACTCTACATGCAGTAGTAAAACCAGTCTTCAAAGGATTATGAATTTAATTTCTCAATCACAATAAGATCACCCAGACATGCTAGTATTACTACTGCATGAGAGAAAGCAGGCAAATTATCAAAATACAACACCTCACACCAAATTTGTTGTCCAATTTAAGGAAATACCTTATCATATAAATAACAATAATAGAAACAGAAAAAAAGGTTTAATAACATCTTTCTATACATATTTTGGTTTGTCAACATTGAAGTACCATTCAACAACTTAAAATGATTGTATTTTTTCTTAAATCCAAAAGATATAAAATGAAACCATTGATTTAATATCTACATTCCTGAAACCATTTCTCAAACTCGGAAAAACTTCTGATGAAACCATTTCTGCTGCCAAAGTTTCTACAGATACAGATACAGTATTGGACTTTGGTCTTCGATTTTTCGTTGTTTAAAAATCTGCAATGTTTTAAAGGCACTGGATTAAAAAAAAAAACACATCTACTAGGTTCAAAATATCAGGCCTCTACACTCTAACATTTCATATTTGTCACGAATATTCAAACAGAATAATACCTGGAATATCAACAAGAACCACATATTTAACAATAAATTATGCAGATACAGGCCAGCAGAGATAAAAATTAAAACATTTTTCCCATTGTGTGTGTTCTCTACTGGCTTTTGATTGCTGTGGTCGCTGGTAGAGGGTTAGTAGCAATGATTAGTAAGCATGCAACATATAGTAAGGCACATAGCAAGGCAAGCATCATGCAAGTAGAAAGACGGAAGCATTAACAATGTAGAAGGAAGGTGAAAAGCTAAAAGATGAAAGAGTCTTATTATTCAAGGGATTCTACCGTACTCACAGAGCCCTGCAAATAATGATCATTGATGGATATTTGTATGCCGGGAGAATACACTCATTGCAATGATTATAGTTCCTTTACAAAAAGAGAGTTGTGAACTTGGAAACAAAGTGGCCGCCATCATGAGTATGAGTGTGCAGCAAATGTTTCATGTACTCTAGTGCATACATCACTAGGTTGGTTCCAACACTGGTTCCAACACTGGTCCCAACACAGGTTCCAACACTGGTTCCAACACTGGTTCCAACAATGGTTCCAACAATGGTTCCAACAATGGTTCCAACAATGGTTTCACACAATTCCCACAATGCTGATGTCATTTCTGAAATTCCTTAAACATGTACCAGTAAGTCTGGAGAAAGCAGCTCCTTACACTGAAATAAGGAACTATGGTCTCTTTACACTAACATATTCATGTTGATCAGGAAGCTAGATTATATTGTTTGAATGTCGGACATAAATCACAGCTATGATTGGTCAGACACCCTTGGGCCGGGCTTAACAGATCGGTCTATTCAAAGTTTAAATCTCCAGCACTGTCTAAAGTGCAATTTTGTTGTCTGAAAAAACTTGTTTCTAGCTCATTTCCATGGCAATAGGATCATTCCAACAGGCTGGGTCAAGATCTGCAATAGGGCTCTATGCTTGTGACGTCACATTCAGATGTTCGGACAAACAATTTGTACATTTCTGCATGTGGCCTATCACCTCAGTGCATAAAGATAAGCTGTTGCCGTTACTAGAAACAGCTGCAGCCAAAGTGGTAGCCTTTATTTCAGATGCTTTACAAAAGCATATGTACCATCTATTACCCTTTCCTACATGTAGAACTCTTAATTGATATTCCAACAACTTCTTAACAAAATACAGAATTCTAACTTGAACACAGTGTTTGAAGGAGTACTCATAATAAAGGATAACAGATGGTACATCTACATCAGTGACAGGGGATGTATGTCCGCCATCTTGCCCAAACCTGGTGAAATGGCCAAGTAATTTCCATTTCAAGACAAATGACATTCTGGCTTCTGCTCTTGTTGTAATGCCCAATACGAGACTGTGATACATTGAAATTGTCTGGACAACTTTCCTGTCCACAACACAAACAACTCTAAGAGTTCCTCTATTCAAACCAGTGCAAAGAGGAATGAAACACATATATGAAATGACTGACAATGACAAAATGCACAAGACATTGACAAACAGTGCAACAAAACAATGCAAATCTGGTGCCCATGGAGATTTATTGTGCTTCATAACATACAGTTGGTGACAAGTCAATTGCAAGATGATCGTTACTGTTTATACACAAGTCAACTGTTTGTAGAAAGTATTAATCTTGCATATTACATCGCTCCATCAACATGTTGCATTTTGGCCCACTTTTGGGAACACTGGACTTATGATGCAAAAGGAATTTAAGTCTTGACTTACACTGGACACATTTTGTAATTTTTCTATCAAAACTGCCTTCCATTTTTGAAGAATTTACGCTCTTTTATATGAAAGCAATCTGTATTCTTTCCTAAAATCTTGTGAATCTTTTTCAACTTTAAATCATTAAATTAACAATGGATGGCACACAGTACAATACAATTCATCAAATTATATCAAAATTTTCTGAAAATAAAAAAAACATAACGCTTAAGATATTATACAAATACTGTACATGTCAAAAAAGTTTCAGTAAAACAGGAGAATTAAAGTAAAAAGCAAAAACACTTGGATAAAAATTAAGTATTGAAAGACCACAGTATATATGGAGAGACAAGATATCTACACACGTGATCAATCTCAACGTAAAAAAAGGTCAAATTTGGACAACATTTCGCAGTTGTTCCTAGCACTCATTTTCTATATTTCAAAGTGATTTTTCTTCAAATGGTACTTTCATTGCTAGTCTGATTAAAATCAAGCCAGAGTCAGTGACATTGTGTCCACCATTTTTATTTAAATGTGGGTGCTCATTCTATCAGTGGGCTAACTACGTGCAATGAAACTGTTGATTTTTAATGATGGAATTCCTGTGTGTGTGCCATTTTTTACAACAAATTTGAAGTGACAAATTGGATAATTAAAAATAATGTACTGATGGCTTACTTTGAAATAAAACATTATGGGAATTATGAAATAAGTCTTGAGGCTAAGTTTGGGATTTATTTTTCTAACGCCATTTTGTGTCCTAAATGAAATGAAGGGCTTGAGATACATGGCGAAGCCTTTCTTCGGCTTCGTCATGTGGCCGGATCCCTTCATTTCATTTTATCCATGATGAGCCTCAAATAGCGGTAGTGAAATAGGTCCTAAGCCTAGCCTCAAGCCTGGTTTGTAAAGGCCTCATGTAAAGTCTCTCATCAAAAGGTCTATCACCGTGTGACCTTAGAATCCTTGCAAGTAATCAATGCATTATCTAAAATGAGTTTAATACTCTATAAAACTCAGACCATCAGAAAGTCCATCATAAGAAAAAGCAAGGGCGGAAAAAGGGAGGGAAACAAGATCCAAATAAAAACAAACAAACAAACAAACAATCAACAATCAACAAGGAGGAACAGACAGATGGGTGCATAATGAGACCTGGTTATAATTGGTCATATGAGGGCGCTATGTCAGTGTACAATTCAGTCAGAAATATCCACAGACATAAATAACCCATAGACCGACAGTGCCCTATTCAAATGCATGGCGGGGTACCGTAATTGTGACGGCACCCGACTATTGCCAAACTATGGGCAAAAAAGTTACTTTAACGCACGATTGAATAGGAAGGATTGATTCAAACGTGAAATTCTAGAAGAAAACGAATTGGTATCAACTTTAAACCCATTGGAGCATTAGGTTTACCTCACATACCATTGCACAGTAATATATTTTTCTCAAATAATGGAAAGATTGAATAAAAACTTTTGCGTTTAAAATTTCATTTTGATTTTATGAGAGGGAACTAGCGCGAGATTACGTGCACAACTGGCCTCTTTTAGAATCTTTGCGAGATTTTGAAATAAAATCAATTGTTTACGTGCGGCGCGCGCGCCTCGCGCACTGAGTGACGCGCACTTTGCCCATAGTTTTTTGAGATGCCGTCCGTTTCCAAAATTACGCGCTCACGCCCTCTGCTGTCGGTCTACAGGTTATTTATGTCTGTGGAAATATCCCAGGACTCTACGATTATATGCAGTAAATTTGTGTACATTTATGCTATTTCAAACACTTTCTGCAAGAATGCAATACAATTTTGCAAAAGTTTGACATCATGAGCAAAACCATGCCCCATCCTGGTGTACAATCCTTACAAGATGTTCCAAACTATATACATGCTTACACTTCATGAAGATTTCATTAAAAAAATCAGAGTATGTGTAAAAAGAAAAATAATTCTGTATTGCACCTTAACTGCATGTGAACTAGAATTTGTACGTCTGAAAAAAATGGCCATTAAAAATGTACACATACTACAAGTTTTTATTTAAGAACGTTTAAAAAAATTTCATAAAAAAGTGTATGTTTGGTAAAGGAAGAATGTTGAAAGTCTGGGTAACCAGCTGAAAGACACTTGGAATTCATGGTTACTGAATTTAGAATGTCTGATGAAAAAGGTTTTTGGGATGGAAACGGGGAGAGAGATTTGACCTGGCATAGAGGAATAGGTGGAAAGTCGTCAAGTAATATACAATGAAAAGGAGCCTTTTAGACCAGACACCTGAGGGCGACATTCCTGGTTCATACATGCATCATCTTCTGTCTGTTAAAAACCAAGGACGATTCACGGGATTGTCCAATAAGACAATGGATGGTGAAACCTGGCAACTTGCCACTTATTTCATGACGCCACATCACTTTTGGTTTATAAGGGACACTATGGAGCACTTGGAAATGGCGTTGTAGCATTGATTTGAGACGCATGTTATACGTGCTTATGCCAATACTGAATGCCACTGCGTGATTGAGGTTTAACCACTTCATTACTGTGTGTGTTGTTGGGGATCTTCCTTTAGGAAATGGGCATCTGGCCTGGGTATTTGCCAAGGTCTACGATGGGGGGAGGGGGAGTG
Source organism: Astropecten irregularis (assembly GCA_963971285.1). Taxonomy (NCBI): domain Eukaryota; kingdom Metazoa; phylum Echinodermata; class Asteroidea; order Paxillosida; family Astropectinidae; genus Astropecten; species Astropecten irregularis. The sequence goes on along the minus strand of OZ020245.1, from coordinate 1,968,219 downwards.
GTCCTCAGCACAGGGTAGACTGTGGGTTTGTTATCCAACACAGCAATTTTCCATTGGGAAAAACACAAAACCCCTCATCATTGATAAACACAAGCTCGATTAATATGTCCTTAGAACAACTCTTGGTTTTTCCGTTGTTGCCGTAGTTCCGTCATGCAATGCAGCATGCATGCAGCCATTGCATACATGGCTATTATGTGCACGAATCCAGTGCCTTACCGATTGATTGTGCAGCATGTCGGTGGTACGTTTGCAGCAGCAGAACCGCATCTGAACTCGTCGGAACCAAAACAGGGCACTGACGGAGGTTTGAAACTGCAGCGACGGTAGTCCCAACAACAACGACCATACATCCGTCATGGGAACAAAAGGGTTAAATTAAGGGGCGTGGCCTTAAATGAGAGCGTGCAAGCTCAAATGACAGGAACAGCAAAACCAAGGAAGGTTAGGCCTGTCTCTGGCATTTAAGAGGTTTCAATGTGTGATTGTTGGCGAAGCTGGGGATGGGGGATTTTGTCGGCGGCAGGGAGGATGAGATGGGTAGCTAAGGAGTCAAAACTTGATTCAGATCGCTACTAGGGAGAAAACACACACACCAGCATGCCACAATACAGTGCACAGCACAACACATGACAAAGGCATGCAAGAATACAAAGGAAACAACAGACACACACACCAACCAACCGACCAACCAACCGACCACAATCAGAGAGCTCTATTTCAGCTTAGGAAACCACCGTACGGATTTTCGGCCACCTACTTTGTCACTGCGGGGGCTGTCCGTCTCGGCTTCGGCAGGGCCCGACCGGGGTGAGTCCTGCTCCTCAGTGAAGGAGAAATCCCGTGCCAGGTTGGGCGTGGAGCCGTACATCTTCATGTCGTCTAGAATCTCCCGGGAGCGGCTCTTGATGCGGGAAAGCATCCCCGAGGCTCTCTTGGACCGGCCGGACGGGGGCAGCCCATCTCTCGGGGATCCTCTCGGTGAACCACGCTGGGCAAGGGAATCTTCGTCGCAGCTAGTGTTATTATCTGTCATGGGATTGTGGAGGGGAAACATCAACACTGTTATGAAACGCTAGCACATGCAATAAAACAAACAACTTTTGCACTTATTAGGCGACCAGGAGCCAATTTCATAGAGCTGCTTCAGCACCAAAAACCTTGGTAAATCAGTATACCAGCCAAAACTCCTTGTGAACGTTATGCTCAGCAAACAATGCCTGAATACAAGTGAAAAGCAGCAAACATCACATGGAAATTTGAATGAGGCAATCCTGTTTGATCAAGGAAGACTTTTCATGCTATTAAGCAAATTTTGCGCTTAAGCAGCTCTATGAAATTGGCCCCAGACAGCAGCATTTGCTTTGATTGTAAACCAGTCAGCTGCAGCGGGTACAGCAATTTTCAGTGAGGCCGGATCTGAGTTATCGGCTAAGGCTATGGCTCAAGCTCTTGCTATGGGCATTCACAAGCATTGCTTTAAAGCCAAAGCTGTAGCCTTTATTCTGGATCCAGCCTCATATGCACTGATACTTCGAATACACCACCCCGCACCATGCATAAAAATGACATGATATAATGGTCACGTCCCCAGACTTCCCCAATGCTAATCAAGTTATTGTAGCCCCTTCACCATAAGAATCTAGTCTACTGTGACAATGTGTTTTGATTCAATAACACTGTGCTCAAATTTCAGTTGAATTCACTTCATTGACCAAAACGCTATTTCTCTTCACAAAACCTTAATTAGCAATTTGCTTCAACAAGCTGTCTTTCTCATTATCATAATGCACTGAGTATACAGCACTGAGTATGCAGTATCGGTATACGCCAGTGAAGGGCAAGCCCAATTTGTTCATCTGTTTTTTTCCCCTCCTTGTTTTGTCTGTTATCATTGAAAGTATTAATTACATATTGCCACAGCAACTTATCAGTTAGTTTCATTATAATTTTGCTCAAGTTACCATCAAAACCCACACGTTATTACAAAATAAAGAAAAGAAACCGAAAGAGATGAAGGCAGTTGACATGCAGAGAAATAAATGCACATGATGCAGCAAGGCCCAGATCTGCAAAATAACTCAAACGTCTGCAAAATTAATGAGATTCACTGTTATGTAAAAGCTAAATGTTTCAAAAGAGGAAGACAGGATTCACAACAAGATTTACAAGGCACAAAAAAGGACATGAAATAATGAAATAAAAATAAGAAAATAAAATGAAAACACACCAAAAGACAAGGAAATTGAATCTGTTATCAACAAGCAGATGTTAATCAGCCAGGGTACAGCATTGGCTTATTTAGAGAATCCCTTGACAGAAATAATTATCACTATGAGTGGAGAGTGAGGAAAGGCATGCGTGTGACATCATTATCTGAAAGGACAAAAATTATATACAGATGAAAAAGAAGAGCAGAGAGTAATAGAATAGAAAATGTAGAATGCTATTTTTTTCTGGCAATCAACAATATTACATGACTTTGAAAAATAATATCTAACCTCATCTATAATGTATCTGATCTTATCTGCATGATATTTTTTATGCAATCTGGCAGTTACATCTCACCCCATCACCAATGACTTTGTTTTCCCATAGTGTCTGACATGGGGCCTTTCTCAAAGCTTGGCTCAGATTCTGGCTAAATAATCCATATGCTGAAAATACAGGTTGTGGTTTTTCATTGAAGCTGAAGCTCTGTTTTCTTTTTCAAACCAGAAAATCAACTTCTGAACCGCAGCCAAAAGTCTCCCATGATACCCATAATTTTATAATAGATGAAATTCACAAAATGCAGCTGGAGCTGGAGCCGGGGCCGGAGCCAGATCAAAAGCCGAGCTTTGAGAAAGGCCCCTGATTTACAGGGGCCAAGTTTAAATAAGTTTAAATACAGCTTTAATTCCCACAATGGTCAGAAATTGTTACAGCACAATAGATACGGTACTTGGCTCAATACATGGAAACAAACAGCGCTTGTGGTCGATGTGACACTTTTCATTCAAAAAGACGACAGAAAACATAGGCAAATGACTTGAAATCAACAAAATAATAATTTTGCCCAGCGAAATGACAACGCAGATTCCAACATGCTTGGTTAGGTCTGCAAAAGACGGAGACACTCATTTCAGAGGATTAGCAAATTTATTTATTTCTTTGTAGCATAATGTGCGAGTTATTGATGATCGCATTGGAGCACACAGCATGCCCACGTCATGATAGCAAACACCACTAGCCATTTGCACAGCCATTGGGCAGGCTTGTTTTTTTCACTTGTCATGATAGCAAACACAATTGCACAGCCATCGTTTTGTTTTTCACTTGGCAAATTGGTGAGGTGTCTTTTAACAGTTAAGAAGTCCAGTAATGCCATCAAATCTGAGGCAAGATATGTCAACTTGATCAAAACAGGTACCATCCCAAATTGGCATAATTTTGAAATGGAAGGATTTGGAAGGACAGAGAACTGCCATGTTCAGGTAAATTGTTAAATTCATTATGAGGAAGTTGCTGCTCAACTTCTTTCATGTTCCAAGTGTGTTTGTTAAAAGTATGGAGGTTCCTACCACTGTTTTTCAGCGCAGAGGGCTGAGGCAGTCTGTGTTCTTTTCCCATGCTAGCAGTTAAAAGTACCCGAGTGTGAACTGCTACTAAACAAGCCAGGAAGGTCCAACCATATTTTGGGTATGAAGATATGCTTGAAGGCTTTTAGGGGAATAGAGCCAGGCATTTGACGTCTGGTGCCCAAAACAAGCATTAAGTTCTGTATGAAGTTAAGTTGGAAATGGTCCAATGCGCCAGGCTATTTTTATGCATATAGCTTTATGTTGTTGTTTTGTTTCAAATGCCTTATTGCATATATAGCATCATGGCCGTCACAATCCTGATCAGTTGCAAAATGCCACAGTAACATGATGTCAGAATCAATAATGGACTTCTTGCATTTGTTTATCCAGCGCATTTTTTTAATTTTTATTTGTTATTACGGGAAAAACAAAGTTAAAAAGACACTTTGAGGATGCAAAACAAAAATTAAAAAAGAATAAATTTATGTAGATTTAATGTGTTTTTTTTTTTTCAATTTTGTAATGATGATTTAGCAGCGAAATCAAACAAAAGATAAACAAAATATGGCCAGAAGTTGTGGGTGCATACCGTCCCCAGAATGAGGCGAACCGCCGCTAGGCTGACGAGGAGAGGTGGGGGAGGGGCCAGGGAAGGGATGAGGGGGAGTGGCTGTCGGGGATTGGCAGGTGGGGGATGTTGGAAACTCCTCCCCTTCGGTCTCTCTGTGGCGGGGATCTAATGGTAGAGAAATCAACAGGTGGTTAGTAATCATGACTGGTAACCGGATACAGTGACAAGGGGAAATTTGTAGACGACCTTCAGTAAAGCTGCTTAATAGAAAGAACAGTCCTACGAAAGAACAAGGAAAAATATAGCTGGTATGGAAGCAATACATATTACGTGGAATTTTAACTGGTAAACATGTTAAGCTAATTTACTTAGCACCTCATGAGAAACCGTCCCCAGCTTAGTTATCCTTTATTCACCTTTCCTGTTTCAAAAACACTTTGGAAGTTTTGTCCTTACAAACACAGACTGCGCCAACTGTGGTCGATTTCACAAAGATTTGCGATTCATCTTTTTAGCATAAATAATCATCAAAGTTTTTAAACAAGGAAGATGAAGACAAACGTAACATTCTCAAAAGAGATCAATTGTTTGCTTCCGGTTGCTAAGGAAATACATGTGAATGGGTCATTCTTTCAGGTCGATGCACTATTTGTACTGTACCCATGTTATAAGAGCATGCTTGTACTATTATATGGTACATTGTCATGACACCATTGCTGTATTCTCCTGGTAAAGGTATAATAAAACAATTTGAAGAACAGGTGCAAAGTAAACAGATAATCAATCAATCAATCAGTGGGAGCATGCGCCGCGGCAGCGCGTTGTCGCATCTACCTTTGAGCAGTACTCCTTCGGTCTCCAGATAGCCATCCCCCATGGCAGCCAGATAACAGGCAACAGATAACAAATTGTACAAATTTGCTGATATAGTTGAATTTGCACATTATGTACATGCAACATGGACACCACCACACAATAACGCCCGAATATGGTGGAATGACCCATATACATGTACCTGTAATTGCACATAGTTATATTCTGTAGGATAAGCCAGTTCAAAGACTTAGTAGGAACTTAGAAGTACCTAATAATACATTAAGAACACTATATGAAAACCAAGCAATGAATTAAGTGGATTAGTTTCTTTCGAAGGCAGATAATAGGCATTCCATCACTAACAGGGAATATCCGAGCATCAAAGGCATTCTGGTAATTAAATGCAAGAAACAATCAAGATGAATACCGTATTTCAGAGAAGAGAGGTTGCTCTGAAGGGACTGGAGGTATCAGCTCAGAGCTGTATGCTATGCTACATTGAAACTATGCAGAGCCACACTTCATGGTTCCGCTTACAGTAAGCGTAGAATCGGCGCTTACAGAAGCAGTAAATTCTGTGCTTACAAGATTTGATTTTATGGATGAAGGAGGAATTTCCAGTTTGCGTAACTAGTAATTTCTTGATTACTTGCTTAGCATTGAAATTCGGCGCTAACCCTGTAAGCAGAGAATGAACATCATAAGTGCAGACTTCTGCGGTAAGCGAAGCCATAAAATTGGTCCTGGTTTGTTTGTTGCTGCAATAGTTTGTTTCTGTGTGTCCGCTGAGTTCATCTTAGACAACGCTGACATCTTGTGAATGCAACATATGTAGCATCATAGCATGAGTACACAGGTTAGTGTTATCACTACCAACACCAGTTTAAAGAAGGTTAGAAGTCTCCTTGCAAACTATCACCAAAGACTGGTTATTAAGTGACAAGGGAAAGATTATAGGTTACTGATTTATCTGGGAAACTAGCAAAACATGAAAGGCTGCCCAAGGTTTGAACATTGCAATATGCAGCGGAAACATGTTTTCACGTTAAAAACGTTTTGACCAACACGTAAATCGCATCTCGTAGAAGATGCATGTATGCTTGAATTTGTATCCTTGTGGATACGGCTTTGTTCTTGTGTACTAATGTAAATTCTTTGAAGAGCAGAATTGAAATCGCTCCCATTTGAACCAGAATCACTTTCCTGGGTTGAAATTTCTAGGGAACGTCCCATATATAAAATACTTCCTCCTTTTTGAGCTAATTCCAAATATCAGTTTTGTGAAAACCTTGTGGAGACCTATACACCTTACGGATTTCCCTGTGGAGACATATTCAACCTTTTGTGCCCGGTCTCCACAAGGCACCAGATATGCGTTCAGGGTGTATCTCGCTCAAGATTTGCAGAAATGGTCTTTGTGAAATAGGCCTACGAGATGAGGTAACATTTTCTATTTTGAGACGAAACTGCGAAAAAAAAAGTTTTTTCTCTCTAGAAAAAGGACTTGCAAGGGGGAATTCTAATCTGAACAATGGTCAAGATCATATGTCCAGCTTTAAGCAGTTTCATAAAGTGTCCCCTTGTTTGCACCTCCGGTTACAGCCGAATATTATTAATCAACAAATGTTAAGAGAACCCTGCCACCATTGCCATGCAAACCACCAAAACACCACGTCCACAATTGCCATGCCAGTGCAACAAGCGGGGAGAGAGGGATTGTGGGAAGGAACCAAAGCATTCTGGGATTGGGTGCAGGATCTCGCAAACGAGAGGTCTTATGGGTTTTTATCGGATGTGCCGTGTACCATACCAGAGGAAGTATGTGAGAGGCGACGTTGACTGTAGATTATGGAGTTGGCTGGTTGGTCATAGTCGTACATGCTTCGCCGACGAACTGTGTAGCACAGGAAGAACCGGAATTGTTGTGGGGTTTTTATGGGTAGGGGGTGAGGGAAGGGATGTTCAAAACAAAACAAATGTTGAAACACAGAAAGACACAATGGCATCTGACAAAAAAGGAACATCTCTTCTGGAAATAAAGTCTAAACTGAAATAAATTCCATCGATTATCCTTCTGAAACAATTCTGACGTGAAATACATGAATCTATGCAGACAAAAACATACTTTAAAGAACACCAAACACAGTTTTAGACAACAACAAGTATACAAATGTCAGAGCATTTTGAGGAGGGCCGTCATTTACATGCATATACACACACAAGGTAATAAAATATTTCCAATCTCTGATAAACACCAAGGTTTATAATAGTCAAAAGGGGTGTCTTTTGTATACCCCATATGTACAGACACAGCAAATTAAGCATCGGGGCAGACTATCTTCTTCTAATTCTTATTTGGACACCTCATACAAAACTTAAACACAAACACACACACACACACAATGGAGAAGGGAACAGGTTTAGGTTTTTGTTGTCACAGACACTTTCGCATGCAGATCATTTCAGAGCGACTTCTTGGAGAGTTACCCACCTTTCTTGAGTGAGGAGGAGTAGGATGTGTACTTGGGTTCTACTGATGACACACTATGACTCCGACTGTCTTTGCTCCTTCGCAGGTCCTCTACTGACATGCTGTACATGCCTAGAAGGAGAGAGGTTATATATATCATGACACTGCGCAAACTCTTACGAATACCCATCCTAGACTGTTGTACTAAAAGGGCCTGTTTAAGGCACTCGATCAATGATCCTGCACAAAAAAGCTGCTCTGGATCCCATTTTAGTGTATCCTGCAAGGTAATTTGCAAGATCACTGATTGCGTGACTGAAACAAACAGGCCCATAGTTGTCGGTAGATGTAGTGGTCTCTCTTTTTGTCCACTGGTCAATAATTTTTTATTTCCAATCTGCTAGAAAAAAGCTCAAGCACCATGGATATTCTTCAAGGCTTTTCCAAGTTCCCCTCAATATCATATATCTGGGATGGCTTTTAAGGAACTGCTGAGCTGAAAACAGAAGGCTCGCCCCAAAATGTCTAGCTTATAAACACCCAGTCCAAAGTCCATGTAATGGTTATTCTCTCCCGAGGACGGCCAGAGTACACTGGCCGGAACATCGAGACAACTTGTCACCGGTTCTTTTCAAAACCACCCTTCTAGAAAAGACTTACATGGTATACATGGTGTCTCGGCAAATCTTCCTTTCTTATGTTATCTCCACCATGCAAAGGTTCAAATCCTACTTAATGTTTATTCTAGTGTCTAGTACTTGCACAAGAATTGCATGGAATTTTCACAGGTACTACCTTTGTCTTGGTAAAGAAATTTTTGTTTTTATTAGCAGAGTCTGCATGACAAGGGCTCTTGTTATTTGGATTCTACAAGCCCATTTGAATTGTTTTAGTGGTACAAGACATGCCATGAAAGAAGAAGATGTGTTGCTGGTACCTTTATTGGGCATGTTGGAGTCCTGATGGGCCTCCAGTACGTGAGATGGCATGGACTTCCTGTAATGGCCTTGCATACCGGAGCTCTCTTTCTTCCTGGGAGTCACAGGGTGGTTGTCATCGCTTCCTCGTCTGTCATCTTTAGGATGCAACAGAACAGACAACATCATTCAAAATCTTACCAATTTCAGGGAATGATTTCTCCATTATTTGTCCAAATCTTACTGTGAAATGACAATGTGTCTTATTGCAACAGTGGAGGACTAGTTTAGGTATAACTGTAACAATGGGGTACCTCTTCCAGTCCTATTTATATTGTGAAGAGACCATCAGTCTTGTTTCAGTGTGAGGGACTGGTTTCTCAACATCATAGGGGTGGAGGCAATCATTGCTGTTTTGTTGTGGACTAGGTACCCCTTCCAGTCCTATTTATACTGCGAGGTGGCCATGGCCTGGGTCACATTGCAATGTGAGGGAATGTGTCCTCCACTTTCCTAAGACACCATCTCCCTCAGTGGATTGTTTTGCCTGATGTTGGTCAAAATTACCATAAAATAATTCATTCCATTTTAAATAATAGTTGCTGTTCTGGATGATCTTTGGTAACACTCATATCTCACCGATCTTGCGCGATCCATCTGGATTCAAGATGGCAGACCCGTCCAGCGAGTCAATCCCAGAGCCGGCTGACGATGTCTCCCCCAGACTGTCCTTCTCCGCGCCGCTCAGGCCCTCTGCAGGGTCCTGATGCATCTCCTGTATCTTCTTACGTCGGTCTCGATCGGTAGAGCGCCCTCTCTAGATTCACAAACCCAACATGAAAGGTGCAGTATAGAATCAATCGTGACCAATAGATATGGTCTAGGTTTTGTGAAAAAGGTTAATGCTTCCATCAGTGGATATTTCTAATCTTCCTATTTCACTCTCAAATGCAATAACCATGAAGACAATTCACCTGAATACCTCTTAAGACTACATCAACTGGTCCAAATTGGTGCAATCAAAATTGCACATATCAGGAATGTGCAAAAATGATTTATTTTAGAAAAGCATACAACTGATATTAATTTAGTCCTTTGTTGACAAAATTAAAACAGATTTTGAAGGAACTTTTAAAAGTAATGGTTTGGATTTTGAACGTTCTCTACCAAAAAACTTCCCCCAAAAAACATGGATAATGATGTACAAGACCTTAAATGCTAGATAATAATTATGGTACAATTGTGTAGACCTCTCCAAGCAGTCCTTTGATGGTCCAACGAATGCGCCCACTTACCCTGTATATCCTCTTCATGAAGTTAAGATTCAGTCCCTTGGATCTAAGGGTAGAAATAAAGCACACATTAAAAGCATTGAAGACCAATTCTCTCCCAACTTAGAATCCTTTATATAAGGCGCATCAGTGGGTTTATTCTAGCAAGTAAGATGTACCAGGGAGATATTAAGTATGCTGGTTATTTCAACAAAGCAATTTCAAGACCAAAAGTGGTCCAAATAAGAGAAAATCCCAACATTGTGACATCACACTCTGCAAAAGATTTAGACATTTAAATATTATTCTTGACAATTTGAGTAATAGGTTGCAATGTGAGTGAATTTCAAATAGTGCGCCACCAAGAGTTTGGGATGCGTATTTGGTTTCATGAGGACTTCCTACACATTTTAGGGTGCCAGGTTCAGTAAACAAACTGATCCAGAATCAATGTTGCCTAATTGCTACTTGAAGACATTGATGATGCACTTACTTCTTCGGAGGGGTGTAGTTCTTATACTGATCCATAATCTTCTCTTCCAACTTCTCCTTCTGCCTCCTCAGGTTGTGGAGTTGCTCCCTGGATGGGAAAATCAGACGAGAAAATTGTGAGTGAGTCTGTGCCGACCCAGCTCAATGCTTGATTCAGCAACTGTTTGAGTTGCTATGAGTAACCGTGATCATCAGCAGAAGAAAGTAACTTGGTTGAACCCCTTCCTCATCCCACCGCTGACACTTACTCCAGGACGTGTTGCTCCTCATGGTGAAACTCTTTGGTCTCCAGGGCATCCACCAGCATCTCAGAGTTCTGGGCAAGCAGTTGGCTCAGCTGCTCCATCAGCTTCTGATTCTCTTCCTCCAGCTTGCTGTTAATCTGATTCAGCATCTGAACATATGCAGACAATGAAAAAACCAAGACGTTAAGGTTTGAATACTTGATGACATTAGTCTCAATGCATCCTAGGAGCTTCTTCGGAATCTCTCTTTGTCTGGGATATTAGAGGTACTAAATTTGAACAAAATCGCACAAATGTTTTCAGTCGAGGACAGATATGCTGGGGTGTCTAAAACGGGTTCTGTGAACTTAAGATTCCAATTCTTCCTGTAGTGATTTCTGCTGAACTTGTGACAGGAACACAACAGCTCTACTACTGACTAATTGTTTCATTGGGCCTGTGAGTCTCTTAGACAGGACGCACAGAAACAAACACAGAAATTTTTGTCCATGTGGAGTGTGGCACCATTAAGAGGTAAAAAGCAAGCTTTTAGGGTCTGTACTTTTAACAGACCAAGACCAAGTGTGGGTGAAGAGCAGGGCACGTCTTAATCAATTCTGTCCCACTGGATCACCCTAACCATCTCGAAAAGGATCTTGATCAAACTTCCTGTGCAAACAGTGACAGGACTGACTGAGTCTAGGCTAAGGCTAGAGGGCTCACCTCACAGCGATGGCTCATCTTGGCACTGTCCATCTCGGCCGACGTGCACTGGTCCTTCATCTCGTTCAGGTAACCCTGCAGGGAGGTGTAGTCCAGCTGTAGGTTCCTGGAGGTCAAAGAGGTCAAAATGTACATCACAGACGACTGGCTCATAGTCTTTCTAATGTTGAATGAGTTTGGTATTGGAAATGCGTGGGAGTATGGGACTGGTTCACTGTGTTACATATTGAATAGCTAAGGTAATCTATGGAGCGTTAGACATCCATAGATGCCCTCAGGTTACTCCAATAGTCCTCAAAGTGTCTGTGATCAACGGGCATTAACTTCTCACATCACCCTACAGACATGACACTCAGTAGTACTAATGCTTTCGTCAGGGATGAGAGTAATGCTGTGCAATGTCACACGAGACAAAAAGTGTTCAGTACCAGATGCTGTCACACCAAAGCTAAGCCAGACGCATATGGAGTAGACAAAGTGCCAGATGCATGCTGTCCTATCTCCTAGGATGGTGTTCTCAATGAGGCATGTATAGAGTGGACTGGCTTACCTGTGTTGGGACTTCAGCTTCTTCAGTTCCTCCTCTACCTCCTTGTACTCTTGGTTGAGTCTGACATGTGCGTGCGACAGCGTGTTGAACTCAAGCTGCAAGGTGCCCATGGACAGGTTGTCCGTCCGCATTCTCTTCAGCTTCTTCTCCTCCTCCCGGGCCGTCGTCTGCAGCCTCTCCGCCTCCTTGGACTGCATCTCGGCGTCCCGGCAACGGTTCCTCAGGTCGCCCATCTCATTCTTCATTTCCCTGTGCAGCACTTTGAGGGACTTGTGCTCCGAAGTCAGGGCCTCGTACTCGCCGCTGAGCGTGTCATGCAGCTGGACCAAGGTCTCGTGGTCGCCCAGGAGACCCTCGTAGTTGCCCAGCAGCTCGGTCAGCCGGTCCTTGACCTTGTCGTAGTCGACCTCGTGGGATGTCAGCTTGGACTGCATGGCCGTGTACTGGGACTGCAGCGAGGCGTTGTGGGACTGCAACGTGCTGTTCTCCACCTGAAGCTTGGCCTGCTGTGACTGCATAGAGATCTGCTTCTCCTGGACTGACTCTACTTTGTTCTGGAGGGCCTTGTTCTCCGAGCGCAGGGAGTCCACCTGACTCTGGAGGCTGGTCACCTGAGATTTAAGGCTGTTGTTCTCGGCAAGGAGGGTGGCATTCTACAAACATGAAAACGAAACATGTCACTAACTTAATACAGGGGTACAGTTCTCTCAAATCCTCAGCTGTAAATTTGGGATTTTGTCTATGGCAAGTAGAGTCTTAGGGCCCGTTTGTTTAATGCACCGGATCCCAGATTTGGGGATCCACGTCATATATAGGGTACGCTAAAATGGGATCCGGATCCACACAATCCGTGATCCTTTGTGTTAAACAAACAGGCCCTTAAGTAATAGGTTCGCGGAAACACCATGTGACATATATTTATCTCTTTTGTGAGTATCAGGTGGATCCGAAAAGAACTGGTTAACTCGAAGAAGAGTCTTAATTAAAGTGGTAAATCTGACATCTCATATTGTGTGAAACAAAAGGGTTTTCTCTGTTAATTCGTCAATTCACAATAAGTGCTTATATCTATTTCTTATTCACAAACAGCCTGGGGTCAATTTCACGAAGCCCTACAATCGACAGTAACTCAACTTATGAAGGACAACCCATGGTAGGGGGCCTATCCTATGCAGGGCTGCAATGCATCATAAGTCCTAAGATTGATAGTAAGTTACGCTGATTTGGTGAAATCGACCCCTGGTTTGCCATCCTGTGTCCATACTTACGGATCGTTCCAGTTCCACAAGGTGGTCCTTCATTTGCATAATCTGCTTGGAATGCAGACGATCACTGTCTGTTCTCCTGCAAATTACAAGACAATTAGGAAACATTTTATTTTCAGTAAATTTAATACATTGGGAGAATATCTATCATGGGCAGATTAAGTATGACCGATGTGAGAGGTCAATGAACAGTGGCAGGAAGGCAAATTTTATTATGCGGATGTATCTGCCACCAGTCTAAACAGCAAGTTTTCAACATCGGGCAGAACACCGCTGTCAAATGTGATGCATTTAGACCATCCAGGATGGCCACTGTTAAACCGTAAAGTGGTTTGAGATTTTTGAGCGTTAGGACATCCATCCATGAGTGGTTAACATAACGGTATCAGGAGCATCGCATCCTTCAGGAGCCTCTGTCAAGCAGACCAATTATAATAATAAACACAGCTTAACCCCTTTTGCCAGGGAAGCATCCATACCAGTTCCCTTGGTGTGCTACATCACAATCTGTGAGTCCCAAACACAGATATGGTGACAACGATTACGTCGGCCGGGTATTCAGCCCATTGTTTAGCAGTATTCAACTCTTGTGTGCCCGCAATGCTTACGCCAAGTTCCCCGTACATATGGTCCGGCCAGATGAACTCTGTGTGAACCAGTGTCTAATAATGCTGGCTGGAAAAACAGGGCAGAGAAGGTTTCAAACACCAAGGCTATGTGCAGAACACAATTTTTCCTCAGACAGTAATGTTGATGCCTGTTGATGTACAGTGATTGAAAACCAGTCTGTATGATTTTGATGAAAAAATCTAGGCAGACGCTAATGGTCCAAACTTGTTCCTTACTTGAGTTTTGCATCTCCTGGACTGGACATGGTCTTCTCCTCATCTTGGCGATGCTGCAGAACCTCGTAGACCTGTCTGGTACCTTTCAACTCCTCCACCAGCTTCTGGTTCTGATTGGTCGAGTCTTGCAACCTTAGAAGAGGAACAAAATTCAAAGAGGTTCTAAATCATTGCGCTGATGCACTTCAGCAAGGAGCTTCATTCTTAAACTGTTAAAAAGTCAAGACGATCACTCTGTCTTTGAGTGACATAACATGTCCCCAGGGGCCGATTTCACTAACGCTTTGCGATCATTTCTAAAGCCCAAATCCATCGCTAAACAGAAAATCGATCGCTAATTTGCAAAGCAATTTTAGGTTTAGCGATGGATTTGGGCTTTAGCGACGATCGCAAAGCGTGAGTGAAATCGGCTTCAGGATCATGAGTTAGGGGAAGGCAGAAGCCATGTCATGAAGGCAATGAGATCTCTAGGCCCTTCATGAATTTCAAGTCCTGAAACTCAAGTTGTCATCAGGTGGATGCAGTAAGCAATTCATCAGTTGCCTGACAGAATTAAGGATAACTTACCTGCTCTCCAGGGCTGTAATTCTTTCTTCTTTAATCTGGAGATTCTTTTGGAAAGCATCCTCCATCTTGTTTTGAAGGGTCTTGTAACGACTGGGGAAAAGAAAAGAAGACAGACAGAACATGTCAGTTAGTTAATAATCACTCTACAATTTTCTGAAGACTGGAAATTTAAATTGGTACCTAAGTCCAAATCACAAACAGTCTTCTGTTAAGAATTTTGATAACTGATCAAGGAAACTAATCACCAAAAGATGTCAGATCCTTGTGGATCCAAAGTACATGTTTGTAACGACACCAATTTCCATTTTTATCATCCAATCTTTGGTTTCATTTGGAAGGTTTTTCAGTGTGCATAAAGCTACAAGCATTGGAGTCTGGAGTCATTCCTGAAGATGTTCTGAATAACGAACAAAATAAATAATAAAAAAAAGAATCATAAGTCTTTTTGGAGTATGTGTAATATTGAGTTACATGTACATGTATCTGAATATTATCAGTTGGATCACCAACTGGTTATTGGAGTCTGATTGAGTTATATCCAACACAATTCATGGATCGCCACAGATAGTAGGCTTCTGTTTCTGTCATTTATGCCGTGGATAATTGAATCAATTTTACAGGCCCACAATTTGTGAACATGACAAAATGACGTAATAACCACAGCCTACATGTGCAATGTCTTTATTCACCAATGTGGTTAGGAACATTCAGCAGATCATGAGTAGATAACTAAGTTGACCTGAAAAAGCATCAAACTTAAAAAAATGGCCAGCAGGCCAGAGAGGACAGTAAGTGGATAGTAAGGGACGGTCAGTCCGCTTGACCGGACACCACACCCAGGGGAAGACTCACGTTTCATCCAGCCGCACTTCCTCATGCAGCAGCTTGTTCTTGTCCAGCCCAATCTTATCCAGTTCCGTGGTCAGTTTCTCCAGGTCGTTGCTCAGCTGCTGACCTTTGATCTTCTCGTTGACCAACTCCTGTGGTGTGGGAAGCGGAAAGAACAGAGGAATTGACCCTTGGTGGCCGTTACATTTTCTCCATCAAAATGACGGAGGGAAATTGTGTGTGAAGTCTTTCATTGTGGCAAGATTTGTTAAGTTGACTGGGACCTGATGTTTGCAAAGTGCAGTGATGTGTCAGAACAGTTACTAGCCTGCTGCAAGCTGCTAACCACCCAGAATGACAAGGAATCGAATTAGGTCATTCTACCAAGTTTGGCCACAATTTTTTAATTACACACCTGTATATCAATGTACAGTGGAACGCTGCTATAACGAACACCGCTATACTGAACATTTGGCTATACCAAACATCATCCTTGGCTGCCAATTTTTTGTGTACAATGTATAGGCATGCTGAATATTGTTCATTATAACGAACTACCACTATAACAAACAATTTCTGTGCAACCCGGCGTGTTCGCTAAAGGGGCATTCCACTGTAACTGTGTTTGCCTTTT
This sequence comes from Astropecten irregularis, assembly GCA_963971285.1. Taxonomy (NCBI): domain Eukaryota; kingdom Metazoa; phylum Echinodermata; class Asteroidea; order Paxillosida; family Astropectinidae; genus Astropecten; species Astropecten irregularis. The sequence goes on along the minus strand of OZ020245.1, from coordinate 1,952,483 downwards.
CTTTAACTAAAAACTTCTTAAACTTCAAATACTGTAAGTACATGTACATGTATGTTTACACACATGTTGTTAAATAGTACTAGACTGAAGGTATCTATAGGCCTATTGGAGAAATACTACAAAATACATATTATATTGGAGTGTGTTTGAAAAGGTGGACTAACAACTTCCTTTATTAAATTTCTCCTTTTTTCTGTAATATCTGCTGTCTGATGTAGCAACCAAAAATCTCACCTCTCTTAGTGTTGCTAAGGTTTTCCTGTCTATCGTGGCTTGCTTCAGGTATTCCTTGTTGTCTTTCTCTAGCTCCTTGAGCTTCTCACTAGCCTCCTTGTTCTTGTCCACCACCTTCTGTAGGTGCTGCTTCTCCTTATCCAGGGTATGGACCCGGGAGTTGGCCTCGTCAATCAGTCGCTCCCTGGTCTCCAGCGACTGTCTCAGTCTCTTATTCTCTTTGCTCAGCTGGCTTCGCTCTTTCTCCAGTCCCATCTTCTCAACGTCGGAGGTCTTCTGCTCCGCTTCCAGCTCCTCAACTCTCTTGGCGATGAGGCTGGCGGCATCCAGGTTCTTCTTGAGCTGCTCAATCTCGCTCTCCATGTCCTGGTTTTCCAGGTCTAGCTTTTCCAGTTTGCTCTTGGTCAGCTTGAGGCTGCTTTCCAGTTTCTTGTTGTCTGTCTCCAGTTTCATGTTGTCCACCTCCAGGCGGGTCGCCTTGTCTTGTGTGGGCTTCAGGGAGTCCAGAGACTTCTGAAGTAAACGGTTCTTCCTGTCCTGATCCTCTTTCTCGCCCTCGAGTTCCGTTACCCGCTGCGTGGTACTCCGAAACGTCTCAAGCGACCGATGGAGCTTCTGTGTTTCCGCTCTTAGCTGCACGTTTTCAGTCTCCACTTGTTCAAATTTCTGGCAGTTATTCTTCAAGGTCTCCACTGATTTCTCCAGCCTCTGCTTTTCAATCTGCAGGGTGGAGTTGGTCTTCTCCACCTCGTCAAACTTCTCGCACATGAGCCTCAGGGCCTGAATGTTCCTGTTCAGCTTATCCTTCTCAGAGTCAAGCTCCATGTTCTGCTTCTCGAGGGTCTCCACCTTCTTCATGTGGTCCTTCAGCTTCTCCTGGCAGCGGTCAAACTGCTGGTTGCCGTACTGAAGCTTGGAGATCTGCTGCTGCGACACCCTCATCTCCTCCACCAGCTTCTTGTTCTCTTTCTCCACGTCCTTCACCCGCTGGTCGATGTCCTTCTTGTTCCTCTCCCGCAGCTTCTCCACCGTCTCCTCCAGCTGGCCCTTCTCCAGGGACCACTCCTTGCTCTGCCGTTCGGAGTTCTCCCTGATGGTGTTGATGGTCTCGTCAAGCTGCTGCTTCTCCCGTTTCAGCCGGTTGATCTCCTGCTCCAGCTCCAGGGAGTTCTGGATGTCCTTGTTGCTGGTCTGCTGCAGCATCTCCACCTTGCGGCTGAGTCGCTTGTTTTCCTTCTCCATCTCCAGGAGCTGGGTGTTGCTCTTCAAGACAGCGACGTCTTTCAAGCTCTCAATCTCCTGGAGGAGTCGCTGGTTCTCTCTCTCCAGCCTCAAGATGCAGGAAGACGCTGACTCGTTGCACTCAGCTGACAAGGAGTTTCCAACTGCAAGCACAAAGACAGGTTTTAAAAATTAAACAAGTGCATATGAAATAATGCTTAAATGAAAACAGACAAGAGGAGGCGGCTTACAATGTGAATCTGTCTATGTTACACTTAAGGCCGCCGCACACGAGAGCTATCTGCTGAGCAAAAAATCTCTCGAGGCCGTTAGCTCAGCACTTACCTCACGTAAGTGCTGGTGAGATTTCTGCCTCTCGAGGCCGTGAGACCAAAATCTAACATGTTTGATTTTTTTTGCCTCGCGTGGATAAAAACTCACCGTGTGCTACGTGCTGAGCAAAAAAAGGGCAACTGGCCAATGAAAGCGCACGCTCTGTGCCATTGTGATTTCCAAAATGGAAGCGCCCATGGACAACGTTAGCAACGTTGTCACTGACTACATTTTGGAGAAGTCGGTCGATTTGTGGCCGGACTATCCCTTTCTTTTATATAATGTGCATTCGCCTGATTTTATGAATAAGGATATTATGGCAGATGTGGGTGGGGGTGGGGGGTATAGCTGAACTTGTTCCCGACTCCCATTTGAAAGACAAAATGAAAGACAGTCAATATTACTTGTTTCCTTGTTTTGCTAGATCCGCCCAGTCCAGTTAAAGGGCATGTACAACATCATGGTAACAAACCAAAACATAAATGTTCACAGATGTACGTATAACTTCCAGGGTACAAAGATGGTGTTGGTAAAAACACCGTTACAAATTTTCGCCTGAAATGATGCAGCCTATTTATCAAGAAAGAGTTAAACCAAACTCCGAAAACATTTTTGATTTTCGCAAGATAAAAAATCCTTGTATATGCTTTATAAAAACAACTGAGTCGGGTTTTGAGCTCAACATTTTACAGGCTTAAAAATGTATGTACATGGTGGATTAGACAAAGTGTGAGTGCTGTTCTGTCTCCTTTACCAACGTTTTACTTATCCCTTTATACAAAGTGTTCACATGAAATCAGGTTCATTATAATATATTATTTTATAATAGGCTATTATAATTCATTTTGTGTACCCTAGTACCCAGTTCTTGTTTCAGCCGTTTATATATTTTCATATTCGTGATTTGTTTATTTCAGCTATTTATGTTTATTCCCATTCCTGTAATTGGCGGTCATTTCACTGTTGGATGTGATGACAAAATGGGCGCCGCTATTTTGGAAGTCACATGTCACAGAGCGTGCGCTTTCATTGGCCAGTTGCCCTTTTTTTGCTCAGCACGTACCTCAAGTCACCGCACACGGTGAGTTTTTATCCACGCGAGGCAAAAAAATTTCAAACATGTTAGATTTTGGTCTCACGGCCTCCAGAGGCAGAAATCTCACCAAAAATCGACCGCACACGTGAGGTAAGTGCAGAGCTAACGGCCTCGAGAGATTTTTTGCTCAGCAGATAGCTCTCGTGTGTGGCGGCCTTTACAGTAATGACTCTCTGATCTGGATGGTAATCAATATTTAAAATACTTCTTCTAGATGACTGTCTTGGAAGTCATGTAGATATTTCACTTCGATGTATCAAAACCGATCAGAATTTTCAAGGGATCAGGATCCAATTTCGAAGATTCCTCCAATTTAGAAGACTTCCTACAGGACTAGGGTGTAAGAATCGAAAATGGTTTTGCCCAAATGTTCAAGGGTATGAGGGTTGATATTAGAGGAAGGGAGAGGGGTAAGGGGTTAGAAGGAGTTGAAGCTACTAACGAGGTGACAAGCTGTGCTTAGCCTTCTCCAGCTCCACGCCCAGGGAGGCGGACTCATCCAGGCTCTGCTTGTGATCCAGCTGCAGCTTGGACACCTCTGCCACCAGCTCCTGGATCTTAGTCCTGTCCGAGTCTCTCTCGTCCTCCATGGCTTCCAGTTGGGCCCTCAGTCTCAGGCAGTCAGCCTCTGCCTCCCTGCCCTTCTCTACCTTGTGCTGGGTGGCTTGAAGCTGGTCTTCCAGGAGACCACGGGTCTCGTGAAGGAGCTGGTTGTCTTCTCTGAGCTCCTAAACAAGGAAGGCATGAATGATGTGACAAAGATGTCACAGACACTTGTATTTATATGTACTACCATGGAATGCCGCTATAACAAACACCAACCCTACTGAACATTTAGCGAACATCACCCTTGACTCCCAAAATACCGTTTGTTTAAAATCACTACAAGGAATGGCCGCTATAATTTATGTGAATCCTACTGTGTTTGTTAAAGTGGCGTTCCACTGTATTATTATTAATCAATTAAAGATATAAAATGAACAACTACTCATCGACCAAAATAATGACCTGAAATACACCAAATGCTCGAAGTTAGGAGGGCCTGAAGTTTCAATAGCCTTTGGCCAATAGGCTTTGAGCGAATTAAGAATAAAGTTCACATTTCCAGGTGAAAGGATAATTTAAACTAATTTGTGCTATGGACACTACACTACACAAATTATGTGCATAATGAATACAATTTTTCACCAAATAATTTTCAAGGATTTGTTTTTCTTTTGGTTGGACATTTATCCAGGAGAGTATAGCTTTCTAACAGACAGCCTTCGATAAAGATCCTGCTAGGATCAAAATGTCAGGCCCTCCTAACTTCTAACAGATATAACTTGCAATTTCAGCAAAGGAGCGTAGTATTTAACAGGTTATTAACATGGATAAGCTTGCTGCTTTTAATTTACAAGTTAATAGGTTCCAGAGTTGCCCCTACCTCTACTCTTCTCTTGAGATACTCCAGTTCATTCAGCTTCTCCCGATATCTTGCAATCTCCTTCTCATATTTCTCCACCTTGGAAGCCTTCTCCTTCCACACGTCCAGCTCATCTCGGTATGAGCGCGCTGACCGAGCATCCTGAGAGAGCTCCAGGTTCTGAGCAAATGATAAACAGAGAGGGGGAACGGTAAGATTCTGAAAGTTCTGATAAAAAACTTAAAACATACCTTTTTAAAATTTGAATGTTTTTAATCAGAATACTTGTATTGCTTTGCTGATGTTTTATCATAAGTTTTTTAAGCTGTTTCTTATCTTTGCTGGTGATACTTTTATTATTTTAATCATCAAATAATCAAAAGGGAAACTGACTAAATTTAAAGTCATTGAAAAGTGAACAAAGAAAAATTGACTGGAGGGGGATTCGAACCGGTTCGAATCCCGCTCCAGTAAATTTTTCTTTGTTCACTTTTCAATGACTTTATTATTTTGTCAAAATACTGAGAGTCATTTTTAATCATTTCAGCTGGCCTGTTTTGATTTAGTATTGTGTTACTGTTACTATTATTATTGTTATGGATTTTAAAACCTATAATGTAAAAATGATTATTATGGTTTTTATGGTTTTTAATGTGTGTAATATGATTAAGGTTAAGTTTTGTTTTATTTTGTAAAGCGCATTGAGGAATCTTTGATTCATAAATTTTATCTTCTTCATAATTTTAGAACAAAGTCACAGGGCCATATTGGGCTTAATTTCAGCCAAAAAATAGCTGGGGTCGATTTCACGAAGCCCTACGATTGATCGCAACTTGAGTTAAAAAGGAAAACCCATCTAAGGGGGCCTATCTCATGTAGGGCTGCAATGCATCAAAAGTCATACGAATGATAGCAAGTTACGATGAGTTCCGATGAAATCGACACCTTAGCACAAAAAAGGTCCATTAATTGATAAAATATATTTCTTTTATCAAAGATGACAAGTCACAAATTATCCAAAGGACCACTACATACAGACCCTGCACCCTGAGAGTCCCTGCCCTTTTTAAATTCACTGAACCACGGTAATTACCTGGGCGAGAAGCCAGCCAACTCTATCAATAATACACAACCACATCCACCCGGGGATCATACGGGTTATTCATTACATTTAATTGTCTGATGCGATTTACGATGAAGTCCTTCATGTTCATGTCCTTTGTCTGCGAATTCACAGGAAGCATAGCTGTGGGGCTCTGTGTACATCAAGACAAAGGGCTGTATATCTGTACAAGTGATTAGTCAAGCAAGACTACCTCCAGTTTCTAATCAAGCGAGGGCGATAGCGCACACTACTCATGCAAGTCTTAAGGACTCACCCAAAAGACTCACTCAATGTTATAAAATTGTTTTTAACATTAACAAAAGAGCACCAATAACAAATTTTTCATAAAGTGATTTGAGGTTTCGCATAGTGGAGAGACTAGAACTACATGTAGGCTTGCAGAGACACCACTCTTTTTGGAAGGTGGTCCTGAGAAGGACCAGTAGGAGAAAATATCCCGATGTTTCGGCCAGTGTGCTCTGGCTCTCTCTCCTGAGGACAACTAGAGCACACTGGCTGAAACATCGAGATATTTTCTCCTACTGGTCCTTCTCAGGACCAAACAACTTCTAAAAAGAGTTTACTGTATGGTGTCTCTGCAAGCCTTACCTAGGTCAAAAAGTGATTTTGTTTTCCTGCCACATGGTACACAAAGCCAAAATTATTTTCGCTGAAATTAAAGCTTCAGCGATATTTTTATAGCTTCAGATATTTGAATTTGCCGATAAATTTGAGTTTCTACAATGCAGATCGGCCAATGCTTATTCCTGTAGTACTTTGGTATACATGTACACTTGAAAATATGACACTGTGACATTCTGTGACAATTAACACAAATTGGATGACAATGACTGTGATGATGGCTTCTGGGTGTGTCCTTACAGGTCACTCCCTCATTCTGCTTCCGTCAGTCACCCTAATTTCCTGATCCCATTTCCCTTCCAACAGTTTACTCTTATATTAAGGAAATTGAGCAGCATCGGCAAACAAGACCCCCTTGGGATGCAACCAAATTTGCCAGGCGACGCAGCACAGGAAAATGAAATTGAAAGATTACATGGAAGGGACAGCATCTAGAACAACGCTCATGTACTCCGCCTGACCCAAGGCACTCAAGACCAGACTCTGAATTTCTGTGCTAAGCCTTGAATGATACCGTTGGTTTATATTCCATGCTAACCCATCAGGAGTAGAATCTTCAACTATGAAATCACCATCTTGTAAAATCAGAGTTTTGAGCTGAAGGCTGTGTACAACACCATGAGCCAATTTCATAGAGCTGCTAAGCACCAAAATTTGCTTAAGCACCAAAAATCTTAACTAGTAAATAAAATCAGTATGCCAGCCAAAACTCCTTGTGAATGTTATGCTCAGCAACCAATGGCTGAATACAGGTCAAACGCAGTATTATCACATGAAAATTGGTTGGTAATTCTGTTTGATCAAGGAAGACTTTACATGTTTAGCAAATTTGTTCGCTTAAGAAGCTCTATGAAATTGGCCCAAGACTCAAGAAGCTGCCCCCCCCCCCCCCCCCCCCCGATAGCAACACTCTTCAAAGAGCCGACACTACACAACCTCTTCACACGTGTCTCCTTCACACCGAAAGGAAAATGAGGAAAATTGCCCTGAAATCAGGAGCTTTCCTGACAAATCACACCCCTGAAATTTTCAACTTCAAACCGAGCGAAATGTGTCACAAATTACCAAAGCTGATATTGAGCAACAGGTCATAAACATTGGGTCATGATGTCAATTGTTGAGACTTCCTTGATTATTTCACGCCAAAAAGATGTCCTAATATTACTGTCACGATGCAGGCCTGACCTAAGGGGCATCTCAACATACACTAAGCAATTGAATGCTACACTGTATTTCACTGTACTGACGACCGAGTACAAGAGGATATAAAAGGAAACAATGAAAGCATTCTTATCCTCGAATGGACTTTTGTTCATAATCGTCCTCAGAAGGACAAATGTGTGCTTAGTCTATGGGAGTGTATAAAGATACAATAGAATGCAATGCCTTGTGCTCAGACAGAGTATGAAACATGAATGTTGTGTTCTTTCCGATGCATGAACAGGCTGAAACTTTGCCTTCAGACACATCTCCTAAGATCCAGGGGAACATTAATATAACCACACCAACCATGATGACGTGTATGTGGAGTGAGACGCTAACACCATATTGATTTATCTCTAGAGACAGGCCCACCCTGGATCCAGTGCACCAGACTATTACTAACATGTCGGCGATGATCCCAACCGACAACGAGGGGAACAGTCTCTCAAAGACCTCACACGAGCTACCGACTGACTCAAAGCCGGTTCCAGCAACTCCGACGGACGTACACCGTCAATTCAACACATGTATACATACCCAGTTGCATATTGTGTACATGTTCACTGTCCAATCCTTTAAATTGCAAACCTATTTTGTTTTGCCATTGAGAGTGTGACAATCGTAGCATGCAAAAGCCTCATGCGGGTGATCAACCGTGTCTGCCGCAAGAAAATGCAATCACGGTCGGTAAGCAAGGCTTTCCTTATCGCCTGCTTTTAACCAGGTAAAAAATGTATCGGCGTTATCATATCTGGGGTAGAAAATGAAAGGGGGGGGGTGGAGCTTCAGCTTGGATGCACTTGCAGATGATCACTACACTGCAGCAATGGATAGACAACGTCAGATATTCATGGCACCCTCTGCCAGGGTGCATGTACATGTACATGTAGAGTACGTTAAAAATTCATGCATGCATTTTTCTTATCGATGAAGAATATCTCCCTCGATCACTGCTAGAGACAAGCAGCCAGATTACCGTGGAGGAGACAAATGGCTGAGAGATCCTTCAGTGATATGAACACCTGGTCCCCCCCCCCCATGATAAGCTCCGGATCTAGGGTAGCCTGTAATTATGCTAATGAAGTCTACTAGGAGGAGGTCTGTATCACTCTGTAGGAAACCTGCTAACTCCAATGCTATCCCCGCTAAGCAAATTAAATCCCTTTACTATAACCCCCAAAACTGCACTGTACATGTGACTTACCAGCCAATTACACAATTACGGTAAACACTGACCAAAGATGCATTTGGGCCATAATATCTAGGGGCTGATTTTGCCTGTTTCAAAAATTTGTCAGTGAAAAAGAAAAGAAAAAAAAAGAAGGATTTAAATTGAAAGCTGAACAAGTATAGAACTGACTGGTTCAGGATTCACCTTTGTGTGCAATGCAGACTCCATTTCACAAAGCTGCTAAGCACGAATTACTGCTGACCAAATTTTCAAGCTAAGCAAAAAACTAGACGAGCACCAGTAATTTTGCCTGGTATAATAAACAGGTTTTTGGCTAAGCGGATCGTTTCCACGCTGAGCAGTTTTATGTTAAATAGAGCCCCTTGTTGTATGACAGGGTGCAGCACCTGGGAATGGACGAGAGAAGGGAAATGCCAATATCCTGTTGACATGCTGGACTTCACTGCACTCACATACTGCACTGTGTACACACAGTATGTAGCCCCCTCCATGGCATCGTACACAGCCTTCTTGCATAATGTAGAGACCCATGGTGATTCATTCATTGACTAGCCTGACCTATAAAAACAACATCATTTCCCTCCTCTCCCCACCCCAACCCCAGGGTACCCCCACCCTGGGGAGCGACATGAACTATCCAACAAACTGTCAAATATTGAAGTTGCTGATGGTGAGATACAGATGTACAAGATATATTAAGCTTGCGTATTAAAAATCTTACAGCTCCAATTTCATCTCCTTGGCTGGAATGAAAAACATCTTGTTTCCGGTTCAAGTGCAGCCTGTTCATACAATTAGAAGATTATTCAAGGAGAGAGGGTAAATTGCCATCAGTCCGTACCGTAAGCTGTCTAACACACGGTATAGCGGCGAGACTGGAATAGGTTAAGCTGCATGGTCTAGCTTTAACATCTGGCAAATGATATGCAGAGCCTACTGTCGATTCGAAGTTACTATATGAAGTCCAATCCTTGGCCCCGTTTTCGGACAACTTACAAATTTTACAAGCCAAAAGTTTTTAAGATTGCCAGCCGTTAACAAAAAAATTCTGTTCAAAATATTAAAATGCATTTTGGCTAGGACTCTTCCTAAATTTGGTTAATGGCAAAAATCAAAAACAACTGATGTTCTTACTTCTTGTCTGAGTTTCTGGACGGTCAGGTTGTATTTATCCACCTCCTCCTTGTACTCCAGAACCATCTCATTCTTCTCCTCCAGTTCTTGTCTCGTCCTCCTCAGCTTGGCCTTAGTCTCGGCCAGCTCTACGGTGATGTGATGCCGGTCTGAGCCGGGGCTCGTGGGGGACGGGACGACGCGGCGGCCCTCGATGGTGGCCTGGTAGATCTCCTTCTCTTGGCTGAGTTCCATGATGGTCTGTAGATGATGGAATCAAGGGGAGAATCATAGGCTGTGTTAAGAGGGTTTTTCACATTACAGTACCTAGTACACCTGTCAAATTTTACTTGGAGTTAGGAGGGCCTGCATATTTCGATCCTTGCAGTAAATCAAAGGCTAAAATGTAAGAAGAAGAAGTTAAGATGTGTCAAAATTAACACAGGTCCACTTTGTGTAACTTCTGGTCAATCATGCTCTGCGTTCACATTGCACAACACAAAATGGGCTTCAAGACATTAAAACATCCACTCTCAACCTAACATCAAGATTTTCAACACGGGCCAACCGCCATCAACTCATGCAGCTCCGGCCCGGGCAGGGTTGGTTTCAACACGGGTCAAGTGCTTTACACAGGTCAACGTCATGTTAAAATCTTGCAGTGTGACTACTGTAGGTCAGTCACTTTCACACGGGTCGGACCCATGTACAACCCGGACATTTATTTGTAGTGTGAAAGGCCATTTGGTGTTTAGCCAGAGATTTGTCTGGCCATCTTTTAGAGACCAAAAACAATTTTATTAATACATGTGAATACAGAATGTTTGAAAAATCATGATTCTCAATGCTAAATTTGCACAAGCCATTATCAGAATCCTGGGTAAAGCCTTGTGGCAACAATATTACCTTTAATGCAAACCTCGAAGATTTCAATTGTAACAGACTTACTGTTTATTGGCCTGCCAAATAAAGGGAATAACCCATTTTTGTCCACACAAAAAGCCAGCACTAGTTGTAAAATAAGTTCTTGTAAAATGAATGTTCACACAGTTTTCTCCTCTAAAGGTTTTGGCAGACAGAAAGAGTGTAACCCCATCTAAACCAGAACCATTCTGGAATTTCAAACGTTTGTGTTTCGGTCCATATAGCAAACTTGACAGACCCTTCCAGTAAACTGATCGTGTGGAAGCTTTACATGCACTGTAGCCCACAGTAACCCAATACAGTAACAACAACTTGGTGTATGGAATGGATGAAACTCTAGCACACTGTATGCATAAGCAAAGAATAGAAAAAAAAACATTTCAAGAAAATTAACCAACAAATTGAATCATTTCTGTGGAATGTGCTAATTGAGGAAACAGGCCATTTTCATCTTTTTTTTTTTTTGTCCTGCAAGTTCAAAATGTTTCCGTATACATCCGATCTAAGCCCAATGACCTTGTTTGACCTCTCAGCGGCCTACAATAAGAACCTGTATCCCACCACTGGCTATGTGATCCCTTTCATGTCTGTGGATGTTTATCTGGCCCTGGATCTAGTTCGGGAAATAAAAGTGCCCCGGCGTTTCAGCTGGAAAGACAAACCGCAGACTTCCAGTGTGATCAAAACGCACTATTCAAGGAAATCATAGCAAGTAGATCTATGAGAGCATCTCTTTGTACACGAAGAATGGTACAATCCAAATTTCATGTAATCATGGAAAATTTTTCTTTTAATACCGTAGTTACTCAGGCAGCTGTTTATCATCACAATCTCCATGGAGATATAGAGCCCTGGATTTGTGAGAAAAAACTTCCTCACAAAAGTGACAGGGTTGGGACTTAAATAATGTTGGTCCTAGAGTCAATTCTATGCTTTATTTTAATGCAGGTACCAGTATGGCACCAGTTTACAGGACTTGGGGTCGATTTTGTGAAGATCTGATGATCGATTGTAACTAGAGTTACGAATGATAACCCATTGTACGTATCCCACGTACGGCTGCAATGTATTGCACTAGTCATACGATTGATAGTTACGATGAGTTTGGTGAAGTCAACCCCTGGATCGGAAGAAAGGCCCTTTCCCAAACCATAATTCCAGCTCAGCAAGGTTTCATGAAGTCATCCAAAAGCTAAACAATTATGTGAAGTAATTGGTTGTACGGTAACACCAGGACATATAAATTTATACTAATATTTAGCGCATGGAGTCTTTCTTTTCATAGCTTTCACACATACGTACACTGTACAGTATATAGTATTCATGAGTCATGAATACATTTGGCGGATAACAATAAAGAAATACCGGTACTTCTGTGGAGCAGCAGCTGGCTGGCACACTGTCCACCCATTGAGGTGTAATTGAATGTTTCCATGTGGAACAGGAAACCATACCACAGACTCTAGTGTGTCTGTCCCTGGTCTGTCTGGCTGGGGCATGTTCAACAGGTTCCATGATCTTGTGCTCAAAATATGGTACGATCATGAATGGTGCAGGAGGAGCATGGTTTTAAGCCAGAATTTGTGAGTGGACCGTCCAAATTTGGCTTGCAACGGAAAATACATACCAGATGTTTTATGCACAATACCTTTACAATGTGATATTACACTATTATGAAACAAGGGTCCTAAACAACTCAGATGTGAATCTAAAAAGATACACAGACACTAATGGCGGACAAACATAGAGAGACTCAAGTTTCTTGGACATGTTTGACCATTAAAAGTCTTTGTCTCTTTTGAAAAACTATTCTGACATACATGTACTGTACATGAAAGATGAGAGAAAGGTACAAGTGACAACTGGATGTTTGCTGAGTCTTTCTTATAGAAGTTCTACCCGTTTCTGAATGAAAAACAGGCTGACATCAGAAGTGTGTTCACAACGATAAGTCCCGATAGTCTTGACCAGCACTCGGAAACTGTCCACCATCATCATTACTGTTTTCCTAAATTATGGCCATTGTAAAGGTTTATGGGATGGCGATGACTGAATAGTATTTTTTTTTTTTTTTTTTTTTTTGGAGGGGCACAGTTGGGCATTCACAAGATGTAAAGGCCTTTTCACACTATGAACATCCGACCCGTGTTGAAATCTACACGGGTCGGATCCATGTTGAAATCTTAACATTTCAACACGGGTCACTTTCGTTCCATTTTCACACTACTCAGCGCAACATCGGTATCTGCTCGACACGTGTAAAGGTTCGACCCGTGTATTGCGTGATCGTTTCACACTACACACAGGATCACACTTTCAACACGGATACAAAAAGAACATTCCCCATACTGTATTGCGGCGCATCGGGCCTTCATTCACCAATATGGCGGCGCCCAGTAATTTTTAGACGATGTTCGTGTTGTTCATGTATTCCGAGTCTAGCAAGCCTGAGATATAATATTGAAATGAACAAAAAAAAATTGTGCGGAATTTTTTGACAAGGATTGCTTACAGCAGGCCGGTCAAAGGTTACTTATTATTTTGTTCGTTGCATGCAAACCATTACCAAAGATGAGCTCCGCGGCTCTCTATCTTTGATGCTACTACAGTACTGCCACATAAAATAATGTGCTCTCGGCTGCTACGCCATGGTTACACGGATCGAACTCAACCCAGAGACGTTCACACTACAGGTTTCAACACGTGTCGGACTTCTCAACACGGGTCGAGAGTTCTCAACCCACCTCCCGAGCAGGGTTGGTTTCAACACGTGTCGAGCGCTCAACACGGGTCGACGCCGTGTTGAAAACTTGCAGTGTGAAATGGTCAGTCATTTCTACACGTGTCGGACCCGTGTACAACCCGGAGATTTTTCGTAATGTGAAAAGGCCTTAAGTCATCTTGGCATTTCCACAGTTTTGCACATTTTGTAACATAAGTTACCTCTTTTTTGTGGTATAGTTACTGATTCAATTAAAACATTTTTAAATTGGAGTCTTTCAAGAATGATTGATCAAGGAATAGGTCAACATTTCTTTAACATTGAGCATAGCCTGTCAGATTTAGTTCTATATGTCCCAGGAGTGATGTGTGACGTTGGGAGCAGATGGCAAGACTTGACTAGGAAGGACACTGTATCATCAAGGGCAGGAAATCATTAATCCCTCACCTCCATACTGGTATGGGAGGGAGGAAAAGAGCTAAATGTTCAATGCTGAAGTTTACTGGGTCAGTGGGTATGTTTCCTACGCGGATAATTATGTCCGACATTCTGTGAATGTGTATGAAATTGGGACATATTTTACATGGGACTTTCATACTTTGGTTTTTGCCAAAGAAATGCAGATTCATGAGCAAAAGTATCAAGAAAGATACAGCAGTCATCAGTGAAATTTCCAGTCCCATACGGTGGCCACTTTTTTTAGAAAACAGTGACAAACGGTCACGGTATTTTCAAATCTCCCTGAGTCAAAACTGTTCTTGGTATTTGGTAAGTACTCATTTCTAGATAAATACGACATTTCAGGCAGAAACATTTAAACAGTTTGTGCCATCATCATCTTTACACCCTGTAAGTTATTATAGGTACTTGTAAATTCTGTTTTGGTATGCTCCCAAAGTATGATAGTAGCCTTACCAACCAGCATACCACAGCTTATCACAAATGTTTTTTTCTGAGGTAAGTGTCGCATCCTGAATACCACAACAGTGTGGTTTGTGTGGTAATGTGGGAATTAAGATCCAGCTCACTTGTGGAGACTGTGGTAATGTGTGGTAAGCAGCTCTTGTCTTGTGTGGTAGGTGCAGAGGGTTAGGGTTGATATCCAGTCCCCCTGTGGAGACTGTGGTAATGTGTGGTAAGCAGCTCTTGTCTTGTGTGGTAGATGCCTAGGGTGAGGGTGAATACAGACTGAGCTATTGAACTAAATAGAAGTCTGCATCAGCCAAGATTATTAACTATCAACAGATCATATCCAGGAAGTCAGCCTAGACGTGACGCCAACTTGAGACAAGTACATTCATGTCAGAATGTAGCTGCTTCTTACTTGTCTCTTTAAAATTTTGAATGCGCACGGACCATGAAATTAAGTCGGTGCGACACACCATCACTCAAATTTAGATATTTTGTTGAAAAGCAAGATGGTTGGCAGGTAAGTCGGCTAGACAGCGAGGTCTAGGCTATTCAGGGTGTTGCAGAGCTACCCTCTGAGCAAAAGGTAATCCTTTAAACCCCAATGCCTTGTCATGAGTCAGCAGCGCGTTGCTTGAGACGGTCAGCCGCCCGAGGGTCATATTTCACGTGATTGCAATACTGGGAGTGGATTTTATTTTTGGCAAGGGGATTATAATTCAGAAGACTATACAGATTAAAGGATTATCCCCTTGAGTAACTAAACAGGATTAAGTCAAGTGGACTATTCCGCTGGCTTACAAAACTGGAAGACAAAGAGAAATCAATTCAAATTGGTGTCAATGTTACGTATGCAAACTTACACATCTATATCCTTTGATTAGTGTGCAAATAAGCCTTGCCCTTCACCGACGTGGATGAGCACTGCATACTCAGTGCTTTTTAGTGCAAAAATATGAAATGCACTTCCTCAGGTGGGATTCGAACCCACAACCTCCTGCTCTGATTAATGAAAGAACATTTGCAGCTAATCTTCACATTAGAATGAAATCAAATCAAACGGACGTGTACGTTTACAATCACACCGTCACAAATCGTGCCCCAATGTGGTGCTATGGCCCGCACAAATTCACAATCATTATTGTTAGTGCAATTGGTACAGTTCGACTCAAAAACAAGATCTTTACATGTAAAAACTAATGAGCAGAAAGTTACCTCTGCGTAATCGTCTCGTTCCATGACCAGCCGTTTGACGTGACTGAACATGTTCTTGTAGAAGTTCTCCTGCTGGTCTACATCTATCACTTCTCCCAGTTGAAGGTTCACCACATTCTCTGCGTTGTCTGTGATCTGAGAAACATCAGGGGAAAAAAACCAGGAAGTTTACCAGAGAAAAATACCATGATCAGTAAAAATAACTGAGGTATTGTGTGTCTAAGGCCAACAACTTAGATTTGGTGCCTGTGCTTTTGAAATAAAACAATTTTTGACAATAATCATAAATTTTTCCTGGTTTTGGTAATCCCCATCTATAGAGTTAAACAAAAGACTCTGTGCGTGATACCTTGAACCAAACAAGAGCAAATGCGTGTGTCCCGTTTCAAATTGTGCGTACATATTCGTACCTCGGTTCGTTAGGTTCTGGTACGGGATATTCCACACATCACGCACAGTGCGCGCAGTTCACCGGAGTAAATTCAGGTATTTTGACTCAGTTACATCAGGAAAAATGGCACCTGCGCAGCCATGCCGGAGTGCAGACAATGCGCACATTGAATACGAAGCGCACACTCTAGTTTTTTATTTAGCTCTATGGTAATCTTTTCAAATGTTCTTATTTTGATCGGAAGTGCCATTGACAAAGGGAAAATGGCAATGCCACTACAAAAAGAAATTCTTGACTTGTATGAAATTTGTGTTGGAAAGGCGCTTTTTTATTTTTTAAAACAGCTTCTTTTTCAGGTGATGCTCTGTGCATTTGAACTTGGGAACAGAAGCATTCTCTTGGTATAGAGTTCCAAGACCAAATGTCTCAAAACAACCATCCTGAAAAAGGATGTCACCATTTTACCTCCTGGATGTGCACAACGATGGCGTGCTGGACGTCAATCTCCTGCTGCTTGATGCGTTCAATGAAGATCTCCTTCTGACTGGACTGGACGGCACAACCCAGCATGAGCAACAGCAGCTTCTGCATCTCACCGATGGCCGCCTCGCTCATGGGATCCTTGCTGATCAGGAGCACTTTGGGTAGCTTCATGACCAGGAGTTGGTCCAAGATGTCCTAAAATGATGGACAAATCAAAAATTCAATACAAATTTGGGCGATTCTTCGGTAACGGAATTACGCCCATTTGTCACTTTGTCAGGGATTATTCTTTCCCAAGAAAATATGTTCTATGCTAGACAACAAATCTAAACATGGAAAGGGAGCCAAGGACCAATAGAATTGATCGACCACTAAAAAAAAAAAATTCCCACAAGATTACCCTTTAAGGGGCGGAGCTTAATATCGGTAACGGAATTACGGACCGAGGACAAGCATATTTGAGTTCTCGCATAAATGGATAAAACTCTCTGAAGTTCTAAAATTTTAAAATTGGACACTACCTGTTATTTGTAGAGTTCAGGAGTGTTGTTAACTACAATGCAGAGAAAAGTTGAAAAAATAATCACTCTTTTCATAATTTGCATTTTAACCATGGTAACGGAATTACGGCTGGGCGGTAACGGAATTACGCCATAGTGTTTATACAGTAAACGCAATACATAACATTAGATTCAACATTAACTCATCACAATACAAATTTTAGAAGTTTATAAAATGGCACTGGGGAAAGCTACATGTACATAATAGGCTAGGTGAAAATTAACAGATCAAAATGTAATTTTAGGCCTAAACATGTCTAGGCTTTGTTCTTTAGGTCAAAGGTCAAGGTGAAATGCAGTCGGGTAATGACTGCATTGCTGGTACAATTGCTGGTGTACAGATTTTTAATTTTGCCCAATTAATAGACGAATCCATTGAGCCCCACTTTTTACATATTGACCAATCACAGGATTGCCTACATCACCACTTTACAAGTTTGAGAATTTTACCCTGGCTGACTTTTGGTAGCATTAGGCCTAATATAAGGACGGGCTTAATGGATTGATCTGTTGTAATCTTGCAAAAGAAAACAAAATTGTCAAATAAGACTGCCTTTAATGTGTCCTGGCCTTAAATGGAAATATTTCAAATGCATGAACTGCATATGTTTCAAATTTGCTAGGTTCTTGGTCATACACTCTGTAGTTTGTTCCATGTTAAAAAAATGTGTAACCACGCAAATGGAAACAATGCATGGTGTAGTATGTTTCGAGCTTAGTTAAGGATTTGCTTAATTTATACTTCATTCAGAAAACAGCATTTTATCAAATTGCACAGAATTCTAAAAATTTCAGATGGATCAGCAAGCAGAGATACTAGATGGCAACCTACAGTATGCCCACAAAAAGAGTAGGCCTACAGTGTACATGTGCCCGACAGAGTAACAGTATTTTTCGAAGCAAAAATGGTATTTACCTGAAAATGCAGCTGAATTGAGAGAGAAAAGTGTACTTGGAATAGTTGTACACATGGGAAATGCTCTAAACTGTGCAATTTAGAGTCATACTTATAGTAAATGTGTTTTTCCCACCAGAAATCATACTTTACTCTGAAAAATTGCAATAGCTCAACGTGCAAAATACATTTAAACTGTACTGGTTGGCATCTCTGAAAAGGAAAATGTAACAAGACTGTACCAATCTGTGGATAAAAACACCAGTTGCCATGGTTACTGAATGTTGTAGATTGAGAGATGTGTCTAGATCCATATGTGGTTCAGGTAGGATCAATGTGATGGTTGCTGTCACAATAACATTCAACATCTTCATGCTCTGGCCATGTAAACTTAAACTGTGTGATACTGTATGGAAATGTATACACTTTGTGCATGCGTAATTCCGTTACCGTAATTCCGTTACCATTTCGTAATTCCGTTACCACTTGGAAAAATGCCAAGAAATTTTTTTTTTTAAGCTTTAATTTTTCATTCATGTTTATAGTAGGGCCCTTCTTAACATCCATGATTTCAAGAAAAAAAATCCAGAAAGTCTGTGAAATAAGTAACTTTTGCCATTTTTTTGGTAACGGAATTACGTGCTAAAATTGATATTTTTAAATTGAGGCCTACACTATATATATAAATATATATATATTTATAATATATATTTTAATGACCCCCAGTAATGTTGCTAACATGTAACATTATAAAATAAATAAAACCTTTTCCCTGTAACTCAGAAGGTAAATATACTCCAAAAATTTTTTTTTTACCAAATCTGCACGTTTTTAATAATAAATTGCAAAAGTCACTGTTTTTACCCCAAATGCACATTTTTTGGCAATTTTGTTTTTTGATCTGAATTCCCCATTTAATTGTGTTCTGGAAAAAGTACAAAAAAGGTTCAATATGTACAGATTTATTTTTGACATTTTTTCCTCTCCCATGGAGAATTGCCCATTTGCATCACTGGTAGGTTGGAGAAACATCAAAACAGAATCCTAGTTCCAGGGAATGATGAGGAATCACAAGTCTTCCACCAATGATGTCCTCAAATTAAATCAGAGCTTGTCTAAGATGTCCTCAAATGGTGGACAAATCAAGAAACAAAATGGACATCACTGGCAGTTCGGCCAGGAACAGACAGATCCTGGCACCAAGGGGAGATGGTCAGATGGGTGATCACAATGTTCTCTCATTCATCAACTTGTCATCAACTTTAGGATCCAATCAAAATTCGTTTTGAGTAACACCTTGGTGCTTTTAGAGACCTACTCTATCTCAGAGATTCACTACATACATGGCCCATGTTTCTGTAATAATTACAGAAAAGTAGAAAACCGATCTCATATCATGTCAAGACACCAAGCACATCAATAAATCAAAAGGTGATCTGTTCATCTTTCGTGGACTTCAGAGTTGTATGTCATGAACAAGTTGAAAGCAAGGTAGCTAAGAGGGTACACTGAAAGACAACTGGAGGGGTGTGACAGGCTTTTGAAATTCAAAAGAATACAAGAAGACGGCTCAAATTATCCTTCCTTGGAGAGCATTGGCCCTGCTGGATGTTCAAGGTGTAGCAAACTTGAAGACAATAAAGCATGGAAGTAGTACAGATGAACAAAACTAATTAGTCATTGAAAACTTGTCATTAGAATAGGTTTTGAGTACTGATTTCAATTTTGAAACTTGTAATAAGAACAAAATCTAGGATGGAGAGGTAGTGAGTTCCAGATGTAAGGAGCTGCCACAGAAAAGGACCCGTCACCCCAGGAGTGCCCAGACTTGTGTTCCCTGAGAAGTTGCATGTTTCTGGATCAAGTATGCAAGGGTATAAACGTCATCCATATGGTAGGAATGATGAATACAAGACCCTTTAGGGGACAGAACGTGGAATAAAAATCAACCTCCAGGAGACAGAAGTCATTAAGGAGACATTTCACTGTATATCCATGCCCCAATTTATTTCTGGAAAGAATTTTTATCGTCACAAATGGAATAATTTTGTTTCTTGGGATGCAAAGCCTTGTCTAGAAAAGTTAGTTAGGGAAGGACTCAGGGAACAGTGAGAACAGGAGGGTTTATATTTTTAGGAGATATTTTCGGAGAAACCTGTGACAAAAACTAGATCCTCAGTAAAGATAAACCACATTATTACATGTATGTAATTATGTGTATTTTTTTCTTTTTTATTTAAAATGATTGGTCTACATGTAGGCCTACTTGTTCAACACCAACTTAATTTCCTGATATGAAATTTAACAATTGCCATCTGAACTGGTCTTACCAAAAGAAACATCTTTTTACATCACTGTACACATGTACTTTGTTGGTGGTAATGAAAAGTGTTCACCTAAAGCGAGATTATATTCTGCAGGTCTTTGTGGTGAAAGCTAGCGATGAAGGGTGGTGAACCAGGACAAGATGGTGAAGAGTGATTGAAAGATTCTTAACTGATCCGGCCCTTAGAGGCTTGTTTTACGGCCTCCAATTTCAGACCAGAGATCAGTGGCCTGACCATGGGCTGACTTCATGACTGTAAATTGGGCACAAGGGCACTGCCATTAAGTTTCATGTAGTACTGTATATGGCATGATTTAAAGCCCCCATGTGCATGCTGTATGTGTACATAAAAACCACTTAGGAAAAGCTTCATGAACATGCCTACAGATTTACAACGTCTCTCATTCCCAACAAATACTGGCATGTCAACTTCCTCTTTTAAAGTAACTCTTCCGTGCGCATGTACAATGTAAGCTCATGGCTCTTTCCATGTGCGTATGTACAATGTAAGCTAACAGCTCTTAAAAGTTTCCTGCCATGTGTCTCTGCCTTGCATGAAAAACAGCCATGGCTACAAAACGGCCTCCAATTATGGCATGGGATTGCACACAGTTTACAGTATGTAAATGGTGTGGTGTATGTCAACAGTACAAATAACTTGGCCAGGAAATGTACACTGTACGTAGCCCTGGTACACTGTCTGCATTGCCACTGGCCAGCTCTGCCAGAAACCCAGATTAAACTAGGCACTGGTTAAATACAGAGGAGGGGATAAAACACTGGAAGGATCTTGACAGAGCATTAAATAGCATTAGTCATGACAAATGTGTTTGCAGAGGAGCTATACCCCACAATGTCTGCACATAATGTACATGTAGGATGTAGTACCCCTGTATACATGTATAATGACAAGCTTCCACAATGTAAACAGAATGAGAACTCTGATTGATCATGCACTTCCTAGTGTACACTATCTCGTAAATCCTATACCTACACACTTTGCAACATACATGTACAGGCCTTCATGTGCCACCTGCTCAATAAACACAGAATCTAATGCACCACATTGGACATCAGACACTATGATTTCCAGGGGAACAAAAAATTGGCCCCCAAAAATTGATAAAAATTGCTTAAATGTAACTTTTTTAGTTAAGGATTTCATATAAAAGAATTTTGAAAAATGTCTGAACCGACTATAAACCACTCTTAGATAAAGGCCTATACAATGTAAATATGTAGGCCTGTACATGTACATGGATTCCTTGCTGAAGTCTTACAGATCAAACCACTAGTTTTGTATATAGATCACGGTTAATTTTCAACCAAACTCATGTTTTGAAATGACCCCACAAGCAAACATGGGACTGGAAGAGGTAGGCCTACATGTACATGTACACTATGTGGTTGGAAGGCCTTGACCATTTCACTACATGGCTAACAGTCACAAGTTAACAACATATGTAGGGCACAGCAATAACAAATATCAACCAAGGCAATCTTTCCTGGGTGTTGCCCTTAACCAAACACCACCTGCACAGGTCACCAACAAAGAAATTCTTTATAAAAATATCAATGAATTACGGTATGATAATAATTTGGGACAGAAAATTTCACCAAGTCATGTGCACAGGGTTTTTAGGTTTTGTGATTTACACCTGATAAACATGACTTAAGTGGATTCCTGTGCACTGCAGTCAGTGAGGACACCATGCATGACAATATTGCATTATAGTACCCGGTATATTTCTGCATAATACCTATAGATGCTTGTATTATAGAGTCATAGCGAGTTCAAGTACATTGTACATTGTACAATGTACAGCGCTTTGCATGAAAAGGATTTTAATGATAATGAGATCAAATGTATTTAAATACAAACAGTACTATAATATCAGGGCTTGCTCAAAATTGTTTTACTTTTACAGTCAGAGCTCTGTATATTATCATTTTCTGATTAAACCTCCCCAATGTTTACTAACACAAACACTTGTACATTATATTAAAATATTAACCTCCATTTACAAATGTATGACTAAGCCAGCCAGACTTCCTCAATAAGGTCTAAGCAGCCCAAAGGGTTTCGACTAGTAGTCAGGTGGATGTTGGCTAGCGCATCTTAAATGATCCTTGAAATATACCATAGGGGCCATAGCAGGGTACGGTATATTTGAGTGGTTTCATGGCTTCTGACTGCCAAACGAACAAAGATAATTGACTATTAGGGACACCACCAACATACATGTAGGGTTGGATACCTCAGGTTCGAATCCCGATCCAGTCAATTTTTCTTTGTTCACTTTTCAATGATTTGACTCGACTCTTCAAGTTCAAGCTGCAATGAATATGGAATCACCAGCTCCCCATTAAACTAAAAAACTGTGCCTTGGCTACTGGGCTTACAACACAGAGCTCTGCAGCATTGTGAATATAACTGTCAGGTATTAGACATTCCAGAACTGGGGATTAACAATCACACTACCAGAAGCTATTCCAGGGAAAAGCCTGCCATATCAACAACTAAACAGTGCAGATAATCCCCATTAAGTACTTATATTCTAAGCCCTTGCTGTTCCAAATGCATATGTACAATACTCCAACAGTACACACTGCCAGGTAGGAATGTGAAATGGTTGGATATGGTTGGCCGGTTCTATTCTTGAGGTGGTATTGATCATTTGGAACTTGACAGGAGAAAAATGAGTTTCCACTGCCACTGTTACAGAGATATGCCCTGGTGAGATCATGTGTTATTAATATGTGAATGCAATCAATGTATGCACACAGCCTTCAGTAATGCACTATTATTCAACTGTGAGTCTGTTTACTGGTATGTAGGTCAGGGAATGTTCATGAACTCCCCAAATATAAATTACAATGAGCGCCTTCAACAATTGCGTGATTGTATCGCTAAATTGCACCCAGTCCTACCCAGCCTGACCTAGCTTGGTCTGACCCACAATGTACAATAAATGTACATAGGCCTACAGTGTATGCATAAAAGGAGATGCAAATATGAAGAAACCTACGAAATAGCAAGTCAAGTACATGTACAGTACACACATGTAGGGACTTGGGACTTACATTGTAGGCCATACAAGTTCCTCTACTGTCATTTGAGGCCCCATACAACATGAAATGAAGAGATTGGGCCACACGGCGAAGCCAAAGAGAGGCTCAAGCTTCGCCATGTATCTCAAGCCCTTCATTTCATTTACATGTACCTAAAATGGTGGTTGCAAAATAAATCCCAAATCTAGCCTCAAGCCTGGTTCCATAAAGGCCCATAGTTTAATTTCATTTCTGACCAAGAAAAAATTGTATTTCTACAATTTGTTTCCCCCTATTTAAAATTTAATTTCATACTGTGTAGGCCTATCCAGGGTACAATATACCATCAGTCATGTCAGTGTTTTATTTATACATGTACTAGAGAGCTAAAAATGTACGGACAAAGCATGTATTCACCGTAATAATAGTATGATATTTATATTGTGCAGCTACCCAATATACTCTCCAGCACTGTCAATGTTACAAAAACAAATAATTTTAGTATTGAATAAATGGGTCTTTAACCTGGTCTTGAACTGATCTAGAGAGTTAGCCTGCCGAACAGAAACAGGAAGATTATTCCACAGTTTGGGAGCAGCATACACAAATGCTCTGTCACCAAGTGTAATCTTTGATTTCCCAGATGGGTATTTTTTAGGTAACATGCAATCGTCAGAACTGTAGCATCATATATTTGATTGAGGTTTACATGTATCCCTTTATTTTTAAACTACTGCCAGAGATATTTTGGTTATTGTTGGGTGTGTCGCCACACACTAATAAAAACAGCAAACGTTCATTTGACAGCATGTCTAAATACAAATGTAGCCAAGTCAGCAGACAACCACCAGACAGAATACATCAAATGCATTGAAATCTGAGGAATTTCTGACCCCAAGTCTTTATAGGCCTAATACACTTCAATTGTGAGCTGTCTACACAAATACTTTATGATAAATACATGTACCAATCTGTCTTTAAAAAGGGTATCATTCATGACTTCCCCCCCCCCCCATAGACTGACCTACTTTTCATCACTGCGAATCTAAATCAGAAAAAGCCAAAGGATTCATTTCCATCTACAATCTACATGTATCACGATGACAACAAAAGGACTATAGGGCTGAAATGAAAATAGTGCAGTGTTGCCTGGTCAAAATCTGTGAACCTTATAGGTATTTTCTTTATGAATTGAAGAGTCAAAGGCAAGTGGCTAGGGTATACATTACAGCTATGACAGACTGATGTGGAGTGAAAAGTGTTCAGCAGTCGCCATAGGATAGGCTCTATCATAGGGCTGCAATGAACAAATGCTAAGAGGTGATTACTGATATGATAGAGATACCTCTTAGCATAATGTATCTGGGATGTGTACAGTAGACCTACCTAGTACATGAATTAACTTCTATATCAGTACAGTGGATTGTCGCTTTAACAAACTGTTAGAGTACATGTACATGTATTCGTTTCTTACAGTGACTTACATGTAAAAAACAAGTACCCAGTATGTTTTGTACACATCAATTGGGATGATGTTCAGTATCTAGCCGAATGTTTGTTATAAACACGTATATCGCAGTGTTCGTTATTGCAGCATTCCATAGTACATTGATGCATACAAGCAGTTGAAAACATAAACAGCAGCAGTACATGTACATGTACCTTTGAGACCTTACGAGAAGTGCGAACGAAATAGAAGTGCGAAAGTACGAACGATTCATCGTGTTTCCGGAAACCAATCCATGTACCTCGTTGTAGCAGAGACAACTTTAAAAAAATGTACTGGCCCTATGATGTCATGGTATCTACATGTATATTTTTATGTTTATGATTTAGGCCTATTTTGTCATTCTTGTGGTCTTAACTTGGCAGAACTACATCTGGGGTTATTTAACAAGTCTGCATGTATTGTAGTGCATACATGTACTGTACGTACACTATGTCACTGTAAATTGTGCTTCACTGATTATAGATACACGTACTCCGAGTCTGTGCGTCATAGCATTCACATGTCAACATCTGTAAGTAATTAATAACAATCCATGGATTAAACATACATGTTGTATGTACATTTCATCTCATACATACACTGTAGTTATGTTGTGAACTACATGTATATTTATTCATGCCTAATATTGATCAATATGATATCAAGTTCAGGAGTGCACCTGTTCAAATCAAATTGCAATCAGTGAAATGAAATTCCCCCAAAAAATTAATATTACAAATCATGATGGAATGTCCATGAACCAGATTGCTGAATCAATTGGACGAAGGGAAAACTAATTTAATACATTGTAAGCCAAATACAGAGTGATGATATTAAAGTCAGAATAGCAGCTCAGTGAATCCAACAGGAGGAGACAATTAAATTACCATGTACTCAAGCACTTATTGGTAATGAAGCTGAGGTTTATCTGTAGCAACAGAGTGGAGACCATATAGTGAGCATTGTGCATGTACTTAAGCAGCTTAAACGCCGGATGGAATAGGAAAAAGGTTTTTGAAGATCATTTGTACTTTATTTTATTTTGTTTTTTAACATTATTTACAAGCCTATTTTGTTATAATGTACACGTCCATGTATACATACATTTATGTACAGCAACTTGTACCTTAGTTAACAATGCAACTTTTTTGTTGGTTATTTTAAAATTCATACAATGTGCTTTAATGGCATCACCATCACTCAATGACATATTCAAGCTCACTGGATCATATCAAAGTTAAACAAAATGCTGCTTTGGATTTTGCAGTGCACATATTAGTTTGCAACCTGGACATTTTTATATTTTAGGTCTATTGGACTTGAATCACTCGATAGTTTAAATATTTGGACAAAAGTACACAGCATGCAGAGTATGTGTGGAATGTGGAGGTAATTATGGTAATTGAATTAAACTACAGTGCAAGTAGAGTACATGTACTGTAGGCCTATATGTAGGCCTGTAAGTGTAACACTGGGGCCCCATTTACTGATTGATGTAGTGTACTTGTGAATAGTATGTCAGTACATGTAGGCCTATATGCCCTATATATATGCAAAGTACGCTTAAAGTCTGTGCGTACTGAGTGTGTGGGCCTACATGTATGTACGTACAGTAATTAATTAATGTTGATTGTTATTTTGTATGTTCGGTACAGTATACATGTACATATACCCTAGTAAAGCAATTTTAAGACAAGAAAAGATATACATGTAGGATAGGGTTAGGGATGAAGTGAAGTGACATTAACTTGCATGTAGGCATACATGTTCATTCAATTTAATGTACTGTAACATTGCATGTGTGTACAACATGTCCTAATAATATACATGTAGCCCTACATTACAAAGGGTCACATACAACCAATGTTACCCTATAGGGCCTAACCCAAACAATTTGTAACATTACCCAAACCTTGTCCCAAGAATGTAATCAACCTTTCAATAGGAAAACACATACTGTACTGTGTACATCATATCATCAAGCTACTTGGAAACATGCAATAAAAAGTGCAATCAAACATATTATGCCTACAATGTACTTCATAGTCTTCTCTATGGATGTTGCAAGGACACCATAAATGTATGTGTATATATGTGCTATGACCTATGTACACTATGCACATGTGCACATACTGTACACAGTGTGCTATAACAGAAGATGTTCCCTGACATGAAGGTAATAGCGCTCCGCACTAATGACGTCACAAAATCCCCGGCTGTCAGACAAACATTGTCTCACACGCGTAGTGTACATGGACGCGCACACCTACACACGTGCATGGTTGCAATGTTTGTCTGAGATCCGGTGCTATTTTTAGCGTAAGTGCAGAGCGCTATTGACAGCCATGTAGTCAATGTACTGACATTCATTGTCAATGACTGACAACCAATACTCTTCACCACACCTGTACAAGTACCTGCACTTAGTATTAGTAAGAAACCAATGCACACCTGATATAGGAGGTTGAATGCCCTCATTACTTATACAATAAGACTGAGTCACTATCAACCCCCCTCTCCCCCACCCTTATCAATGTACTGTACCCAACACTGACACTAGGCAAATGATGCGATCAATAAAACCACTGCATCCTTACTGAGCATGTCATAAAATGGGGTGTGGTGGAAGCAGGGCTCACATGCACCAAGGATGTACATGTATACAGTATGTCATATCTTATCAATGTATCTTGAATTAAATACACAGGATGCACATATTTGTACAGTAACTGATTATTACATGCAGTCATCACATGTGTATAAATATTGGCCTATTATGATGCACGTATGCATTTAGTGTACGTACTAAAGTCTGTATGTATGACAACCTGAATACTAAGTGAACTCATGGATTATTCACGTACAGTACATACATTGTACACAGTACAGTAATCTGAAATTCTCGGAAAAAGTAAATCCTCTATAATTCCACGTACAGTATTTCTGTGCAAGAAGTGACTATTATTCTGTTAAGAAAACAAGGAAAAACTTGCAAACAAGATACCGAAACAGTAACATGTTGTACACACCTACATACATGTATGTACAATGTAAGAGGAAAGTTTGAACCATTGCTATTACAGTGTACCTGTACATGTATGTAGATTGTAAATGACACACATTGTGCTTGGGATTTAACCAATTGACACACGTTGACCTTCACTTCAGGTGAATGTTTTATAATATTCAGTCAGTTTTAAAAGCTTGTCAAAAGTCAATAGGGCATAATGCAAATTTTGGCTGATTTTGAAATTTTAAAAACCATTCAATGATTCGTGGACACATTAGCAAAAGATAAAAGCAAAAAACAAAAACAAAAACAGCCCCCCCCCCCCCAGGCAGGACTACAGAGAAAGACTCAGCTGCTGTAATTACTAATTTTCATTAAAAAATTCATGGTCAAAATTGAAATTGCTTCAGACATGAAACATTATTAAAAACAACCTGAGATGGTATCTAGAACGTAATTACATGATCCAAACATGTAATATAAACAATGTAGAGTAGGCCTACATGTCTAGGAATCCAATTAAGATTTATACCAAAGGAAGAATGAGACAAGTCTGAGCCTTGATAATAAACCATGTAGTCAATGTTTAATCATAGCAGTCATGTCTTGCATCGGCCATGCACAAGTTGCACTATGGACTCTGTCAGTGTACAACCATAAAGTCTCCCGACAATGTTCACATCGCATTATAAAGACACCTGAACAATCTCTACATTGACTGAACATACTCAACTCCACATATGATGTGCTGGCGCTATTTGAATAGTAGCTAACCGGCTTGGACCAATTCCAAATGATTTGCCAATATAACCTCTATACCCCTGGATAGTTCAAAATAAACTTTAAAAATAATAATAAAAAAGGTCAGCTCAGCTCAGCTGTGATATTGATTTCTGCTGCCATTCATTGAAACCGAATACAATCCTTGAAATGTCACAGAGTTCCCCTGTCTGGATGGTAACCTTAGACCACTCATGGCAGTCTCGCATTCGATACAATACAAGTCTCGATGCTCAGTAAAGTTCAGCAGAAGAGGCCATTTTCTCTCTCTTTTCTTTTTTTAAAGGTTTCCTGCGATGTGTAAATAAATCCGCCATATTCTGGGTTATTATGCCGATTGGATACAGTGAATATTTGCTCAGTAATCTGGTGTGTGTGGGTAACTAAATGCAGAATGATACGGGTAGTCATTGTCAGATGAAGAGCGACGCTACTTCCACACAGATGAAGTAGCGATACGGGTAATACACTACATTAACGATTTGAAAGAAAAAAAGATACAAAGGAACAGTTAGGTGCATAGCCTGTGATAGTTCTATAATGTCTCCTGTGCTTTGCTATCATCAATCCAAGAAATGTGTCTTTGCTGTATATATTTTGTAAATTTACATGTAGTGGAAGTATAGATGAGACATAATGTACAATATGTGTACAGTAGTCTCTTCTGCATAAATGTACATATATTATATACATACTTTTCTGCAACCCAGTCACAAACCCTGTACATGTACATGTACACTGTAGGTTCTATTACCAAATGAATCAATTTGAATGTAGCATGATGCCTTAAACTGTCAAAGCCTCGCTGCAGTCGTGTTCTGCTCAACAAATTGTATAATGTACAACAACAAATACATGTACCCACAAGGGAAATTGACTGGTTTCATTTTACATGTAAGTCAATGAAAGTGAACAAAGGAAAATTAGCTGGGCCGAGCAGGGTTCGAACCAGCCACCCCGGTGTGGTATTCTGGGGGTCACATAATGTACATAATTCACATTGTAATATGTGTAGGCCTTACATACTAAGCCTACATTTTATCATTTCCAAGCCCGCTTTACGCCATGGTTTCCAGTTTTCACTCCAATGTTTACAATCTCCTAACAACTAATTTTTCTCAGGGCCCAGGGGATTCCGCCCATGTCATATGGGAGTGGCCCCAATCCCCGTGGCACGTGAACTTTCACAGTGATGCTGACATACAGTGCAATGGGTTCATCCCATCACAGATGGAAGCATAGAATGTCAACTATGCTTTCCCCCTTGACAGCAATCGACAAATTCCTTGGATGGTTCCAGCTGACAGACAAGATAGGAATACCATGTAGACGGATACAGATGTAATACAACATGCACCTGTAGTACTGAAGACCTTTTCCATATTGTACACTGCATACTCGGGATGCAAGTTTGCAACAGTGATGGACTGTGTAAAAGCCATCATCACAACCTCCCTCCAGATGTAAATATCGGCACATTTTTCCCCCGCCGGTCTGTCATTTGGGAAGGACCTACTCGAAATGCCACATTTCAGTACAGTACTTTGAAATTAATTGAAGAGTCTGCTTTCAATTTAAGTGACGTGTAGCGTTGACAAAGATAACAGTTTGTTTTACTTCTTTATGAATGCTTTATAATTTGTCAAATATCAAAACATTTGTGGTAGGCCTATAAATCTGCATTATTAACGCATACAGTATGAAAATTTGTAATTTGCAACTGCCATGAAAGTGAACACATGTTTACAGTATAGTATTTCACTTCAAAGAGAAATATATACCTCAAAATGAACATGTGTTATTATCAAAAATACGGTGATTAAAACTCATTACCTTTGTAACAGTACGGTTCAATGGTTTTAAATAGTTAATTGTCTTTGAATGGAAATTGAACACGTGTTATATATGACCGTATGCCTCAAGTAATCAAGTTTCTGTTAAAACATGTGCGTACATGTTCCTGTACATATTAAATACAAGATATAAAATTTCACCTGTTTCTTGTATTTACATGCCCGAGTAGTCTGTATAAATTTTGTATAGTATAAATTACATGGTTTGTAAGTGATTTAAAGTGAATGCGTGTACGAATACTGATGTCCAAGTCCCAAGTCATGTACATGTACATGTACTTGGTTTTTATGTAAGCCTACATGATGTGTAAATTAATATAATGTACGTGCCAAGTTAATTATTCAAAGTACATGTATAAGGTCAGGACATATTAATTTAAATACTAATTACTTGACTAAGCTTTGGGACTTTGTGTATTAATTGTATTCAATCCATGACGATGTTCGTTAGCACATGTATCTGTTATCGTTTAATTAATGAGTGCACAAGCAATCAACACTCATTAGGAGTCATACACAGTACATCGATAACAAATAACATGCATGGACGGTAAACACAAATATGGTCAAAATCATCATTATTCTTCGTTGGCACTCTGTAGGCCTACATTATTTGAGATCAAAACTAGATACAGTTTAATAAAGTGTAGTAAAGTAGCCTAGTGACAATCCATCCTACTTACAGTACAATGTATGTTTGGTTAGTGGATTTTGTGAGAGGTACGCAGGAACATGTTTGATTTTGGGGGAAAAATCATAAAATTGTTTATTTCCTGTAGAAAAATTATTTCTAGAATAATTCAAGTGACTAAAAATATAATTAGACTTCTGGATTAGGCATATAGCTACGTGTACTATGTTCGTATGCTGTAAATGAGGGGGGAGGCGGGCTAAAAGATCACAAAATCAAGCAAGCTTTGAGCTTCCACACATGAAATGTAAGTATATATTTGTACATTTAAAATGTTCATATCTGTTCCTTAATGAGAGCAGGGATCGGAAATGATTTGTGTGCATTCATTTCAATTAAGCAATAATCTTTTAGAAATGAGTAAAAACTCTCTAAAACATAGACATCCGCTGGTACACTGCGTAAGTCAGACAACTAGGCATAAAGTTTGAAGCATGTGTCACACATACATGTACATGTAGAAGAGGGCCGAGTATGTAACGCATGCCTACATGGATACCGGTGTGCGGTCAGTACCATGTGTACACTTTACACAGTACACATGCACTTTTCCTCTTTGGTAAAATCTTGCATGATTTCCATTGACACTTGACAGATTTACTGTACATGTAGGTTCCAGGTTTTGTTTCTCCTGACGATGAGTGACATGTCAGGATATGTGGCCATGAGTCACATGACCCTGGGCATGCTGGGTAATAACAGTGTGATATACACACGTGTACCATAAGCCGACAGAATGACACAGGCATAAATTACATACAGTACATAGGCCTATAGGCCATGTCAGACTTTGTGATCACTGCACTACCAATCCATCCAAACTCAACCCAACCCAACCACACCCCAAGCTATCCCACCCCACCAAACCCCACCCTAACCCCACCCAAATCAGGGTTGTATGTACAGCTAGGTTGCACGTCAAAGGTAAATGAAGGCCTGCTATTAAAATTCAAAACTTGCTGCCCAGGGTTTTTTTACTATAAAATATAAATCCAAGGTCTTGGATGTGAGTGGCCACAAAAACTCAAATCTGAAAACACAAAGGAAAAAGCTGAAATTTAAAAGTTTCTATACTTTTGTACAGAGCAGCTGGTGTACACAATAAATCTAAATTGTTTACATGTAAGTTAAAATCTAAACAAAAAATATGAAATCCGATTAAAATCTGAAGTTTCTCATCTCTGTAAATATCAAAACTATACACATTCTAGACTTACAGTATGAATGGAAGCCTTCATTCTTTCTTCATTTCATCTTCAGGAACGAAGATTATGATTACTAAGTAGTTTTTTAGTTAATGTACAGGGCTACATGTACAGTACATGATAAAAAATGTCATACATGTAGTACTGCACAGTCCAAACATGTGAATGAAAACAAACGTGTAGCCCTACATTAATTCCAGCATGCATTTGGATGACGCCCAATAATAACATGCAAAACCAATTATACAGAGCCTATTTCCATTCTGTACAGTAGCCTGGGCTATTCCTCTACGGTATTAAAAACATAAAGCAGGAATTACTGGCTACATTTGTGTCCGATGACTGGTGTAATTTTGTCAGACCATGGGGGGATGAAATCCGACACCCATTCCTCAAGCAATTTTTTTTTTACCACAAAAAACTCAACTGCCGTCGCCATGCCGAACAGGGTAAATTGCAAACTGAGCAGAGGACCAAGATTAACATTCAAGGTGTTTGCCATTACTCATAATTTCCAATCTGGTTTCGTCTGGGGAAATTACCTCAGGATTCGGGGAGGGTCTGCACTCCTGCAGCATTGTGGTGTTGTGTGACTGCCATTCAAATGCAGGGAGTGAGTAATGCATTCACTATGAATAAATTGTACAGTGCTTGATTCGCACACACAGTGTTATGAGCAACAAGTGCTATGTGACGGCCATCGTACATTTATTATCTTATCTGACTATGATTCAAGTATACACATGAAAAAGGCTGTCAATTGTCATAATATACTGTGCATTTCAAGTTTTATTTTCATACTTTCATTACCCTTTCTCTCTTAATTCAAGTTTTAAGTTTAGTTTAAAACTTTACACCCTGTATCTCTACCCTTTTATTCTTAAGTGCTTAGAAATATATTGTATTAAGCGCAGGGTTTGAATTTCACTAGACCGGGCCGTGGAGTGGACCGAGTCAAGTGATTTCAGTGTCGGTCTAGTAAAGTGTGTACAGCACTAGTCCGGCTGTCTAGTGATTTCAGTGTCGGTCTAGTAAAGTGTGTACTGCACTAGTCCTGCTGTCTAGTGATTTCAATGTCGGTCTAGTAAAGTGAATACTGCACTGATCCGGCTGTCTAGTGATTTAGTTTTCCTTGCACAATTAAAATGGTGGCTAAACTTGTGATTTTTGACACAATATTGCATACAAAAATGTACATGAATGCCATGCAGGTCTGGTGAAAAAAGTTCAGGTATAGTAAAACGCTTCAATTACTAGATCCAGTGAGTTTTTTTTCACAAAATTTGAGTCCAGTGCTACATGTGGGTGTTTCTTTTAATAAGGGGGCCAAAGTGTGACATTTGGGTCCAAATTTCAAAATGGTCCTACTCAATTCAAATTTGGTAGGTATGTAGTGTATAGTATACACCTTAACCCATTTTGTAATTTTTTTGGTTTTGTCCATTACTTTTCATGTGGCAATTCATTTCCTCAGGGGGCATGTACACATTTTCACGCTGTAACGGAGAAACCAAATCTAACATATAATTGCATGTCACTCATTACTTTCTCAGTATTTGTTTAAACTTGAGGAGTGATTTTTAAGTGAATAACCATACATTTTTAGCAACGTACATCTGCATTGAAGAAAATTTCAGAAAATTCAGAAATTGACCTACGTTTTTGTAAGAAATAGGAGAAAATCGGCTGCAATGTATTTCTATTTTCTTTATTGATAATGCTCAACAACCATAGCTCAAAACATCCAATAATATGGCAATATTTGTTTTTTAGCAAGGCTCAAAGCATATTTTAATGTCACTGAGCCATGAAAAGCACTCATATGTACAGAACAGTGCATGATTGCATTGTCACACCTGTAACAGAGACTCCGGTTTCTCTGGTTTCTCCGTTACAGGGTGACACAAACACCATTGTTCTGCACATGGTAATAATCATTAACTCATTTGAAGAGCTTGCTTAAAGGTTCTCAAAGTCAAAAGAACAACTACTATTGTATTTTAAACTGGTATAAGAAAGAAAAAATGTCAATTTTTAGTGTAAGGCAGGTTTTAATGGGAGACTTTTGAGAACCTGTCTTGGTTCTTGCACAAGTTGACGTTGCTGTGTAATTTCATCTTTTAACTTCTGCAGTTGCTGCTTTTTTGGTTCATACAT
The DNA here is from genome assembly GCA_963971285.1 of Astropecten irregularis. NCBI lineage: Eukaryota > Metazoa > Echinodermata > Asteroidea > Paxillosida > Astropectinidae > Astropecten > Astropecten irregularis. Next base: position 1,918,278 of record OZ020245.1, on the reverse strand, counting down.
TTCTTATTCAGATCTTGTCTGTGGTTTAGGTTTGGGGTTTTCTTTTTTCCAGCATTTTTTCTTCTCTCCCTCATCTTCCTCATTCTTGCAGCACATCCTTCATTATATATTTTTTCTTTTCAACTAATTTTTCAAGATGTTCTCTTTCCTTATGTGAGATTTTTCTTTCTTCCAGTTTGTCTTCGGTCATGGACATTTCAAGTCTGTCAAGTTTCTTTTTGGCTTTGGCCTCTTTCAGAAGTTGATTGTACTTTGCAGAATCTTAAAGTTTCATTCTCTGGCGCCAGTTAGGCTGACGTCTTTTGGAAGATTTCTTGGGAGAATTTGAAGCAGGGTGCAGTCTCAAACAGAAGGGCAACATCTTGATCGCAAGATCGCTGTTGTAAAAAAAAATGTACAGTATGTAAAGAAAAGGCAGAAAAATGTGTTTACTTAAAAACACCCATATTTTGGTACATCTACCAGTATACATATCGTGTACATACTAATATCAACTATAATATAGGCCTAATGTCAACATTTTTATTCGATCTTTGAAAATGGTACAAATTCCCTCACGGATGGTAAGGTATACCGTAAACAACAATATAATTTTAATTTATGGGACAGATGCATAAGTATTTCATAAACGATGAATTTTGTTTTGTAAGGGCTGGAGCTTACAAAAGTTTATTATCAAAATCCAAATTATGATGGTAAAAAGATGAAAGGACTGTTATTAAATGGTAACAGTTTCATTGTTTCATTTTTATTTGCAAGAGTTAACAGTATGTTGATTTTGTTTATCAAGGCAATTAAAAAAAAGTTTGCAAAGTAATTAAGATTTGTTTCGTGTTCAATATATATTTTTTTGTGTGATTAGCATCATGAGGAATTAGGACACCGAGCTATGAAAAAAAATTCATTAAAAAAAAAAAAAATATGGTCCGATTTTTTTTTGGTTGAAAAAATCTAAAGCCTTTGATCTGTTAATTGTCTATTATATGCCTCCTTTGATATCATAAAGTTGATAAAAACATAATCGTCAATGTCAATGACAATGTCCTATTCTTTTTGCGATCGTGTTTTAATAAGTGGCTACCGCTGCCCAATGTGTTTTACCCAGCTACACGTGTAGCATGGGCCCCACTGGTTTCCCACTGCCTTGGAAGTAAACATGGTGGACCGAACCATTTTAGCCAATTTCGGGGGTGGCAAGAAATTAAAATCAAAATGTACATATTTCAATCACATAAAACCATGAATTAAAAGTTAAAAAAAAGATTGAACGGCTTAATAACATTTATTTAAGCTTATTGTGTCATAGTTTTTACCACAAATATTGGGGATATTATTTTTAGTTGTTGATTTTCGCATTTAATTATCTGCGTACCCCCTACTATAATGGAATAATCCAACTAAAAGCATGTCGGCATAGACTGAATTTTACGATGTCTTTCGATGTTTTTCGATGTTTTTAAGTTGATAAAAATGGGTTATTGTTGATTGTCATCATTGTAAATCGGACACTAGCTTCATAATAACACATGTGTATTGGCAATTTATCCTTGAAACGGAATAAAAAGCATGAATAAGCCGTGTTGTACTCGCTAACGTTAAGGCCCAACACGGAGAGCATAATGCATGTTCAGACCTGCACCCACCCGTAACTGAGATTTTCCTGTCTCCAACAACGTGTTACGGTGGGTTATTTTCCAAGAAAATTACACATTTGTCATTAAAAATTAAAACGTTACAAGCATGAATAATTACACAAGTATTATAAATAATGAGTAATGTTTCCATATTCTATAATTATACGGTCGATAAAGCGGCACAAGTGCGAAAAACTGCCACGCCGTAACAAGAGCTCAGTCTACTTTCGTTTCACTTTTCGGTCAATGACATGAACTAACCACAAATAATGCCTCGTAAAAATACCCCCAAACCCTTATCACAAACAAAAAATTGCCTACAAATATTTTAGCTGTAAATTTATAGGAAATTATGGAAGGATAATGGCCATCTTACCTCGAATATCCTGATCAACGGTGAGCCAGAGACGATCACGCCGTAACGTCATCACGCCGTAATGTCGAGGAAACGAAGATTCATTCGGTCTGAAATGTTCCTTTCGGATTCGCGCTAGCGGGAAACACACAACTTTCCGGCAAGCATTCGGACTCCCTGGTCGGCCAGGTGTCTTGCTTTGGTAGACGATAATTATTTGCGGTGGTTAAGCAGCATCGCGATCTCACGCCGTAACATTTTTGAGAGACGCGATTCTAATCTTCAGTAAACATAAACCACCATATCTGTAGAAATATCCTGAATTGTAAATAAATTACGATCGCAATTATTTGTTATTGGTGTTGGCAACAAATTGTCATGTTTTCTTTTTGCAGTGAGAGGGCTTTAGTTATTGTTTAAATCAATACAAAACTATTTTTACGCCGTAACAACGGGAGACACGAAATGTTACAGGGTGACATGTTTTTTCAAATTCTCTTAAATCCTATGATACGATGTTGGAAGTTAAACCCATAAAGAATATTATGATTTTCTATACTTTTAACAGCTTGAGGCAGAAATATGTTGTTCATGTCATTTTACAAATCAGAGAGGGCCTTGTGAAGTTGGTAGACATGAATGTCACGCGAATTTGTACAAAAATGAGGAGAAACGACAACAATTTTGGGGCTAAAAACACCTTTATAAAGATTTTTTTATTTTGCAAAAGAAATGAATAAAATCTCCATTTATTCAGTTATTAAAAAACATCAAACAAACATGGATGAAAATAAGCCTTCAAGTTGAAATTGGGCCATTTCAACACCACTACATGGAAAAAGGCATTGGCCCTTATTAAAAGAAACACCCATGTACATGTATGGCCCTAAAAAATGTTATTTATTTAACAAGAAAAAAACAGTGGCCTTGAGCTACGAGTGCCTGGAAATTTAAACACTCTACTATTTCCATGCATACAGTTGTACGTGACATTTACCAGGCACGCAAATATGCAATTGACAGAGCCCTACCAGCAAGAAAAATTATGTGAATATTAAAAATAAAAACTGAAGAATAGAGTTCCTAATCGCCTGTGTGCTTCTGATGCTTCTGTGCACTGTTTAAGCTATGATCTTTTCAAATAATTAGATCGAGTACTTCCTTGGATGACACTGACAGCTTGTTGGAAAACTTGGTATAAACAAATTAACTTTGGAAAAGTTTCTTTTGTATTTTAGGCCCTATTGTTTTCAGATTGTATAAAACATGACAAAAACTAGATTGCTGTCGTGAAATGAGGATTTTGAAAATGATGACTCATTGGCAGATGAGGGCAATGAGCATTTCGAATTTGGGGAAAAAAATTGACAAAAAGGTTTTTGAACTTCATTACAAAATGTTCAAAGATGAAAATTGTGCATTTTCATTCAGGCCATGTGTGGACCCACATGAAACAGTCTCCAAGGCTGAACTTTATGGTTTCAAGATTGATTCTACTCTACGGTCCTGTTTGTTTCAGGCATGTGATCAGTGATCTTGCAGATCCACGTTCCGTGCAGGATATGCTCAAATGGGATCCGGAGCAGTTACTCGGGATCACTGATCGCATGCATGAAACAGACAGGCCCTAGTACACGTATGTCATTAATGAATGATTCTGCAGAACAGTTGGGTATGTGGGGTCGTCAGGGATTCTAGACTTAATTAACTACATGTAACTGAGGTAAACATGGACACCATACATGTACATGTAACGCACTGTACCTTAATGAATAATAACATGGTGCAATGACCCACAATTTAGAATTTAGAGAATTTCTCAAGAGCAACCTTGCCGGCTTCTACCAGCCCATTAGTATGCATGCACTAACCATGGAGGTAGCACAGTGCTGCACTAACTAACCGGAAGCATCATGTTAACGCCCCAACATGAGTGAATTAATAATGTACACAATCACAGTGAGTACATAGACGGTGTGTACACTGCATGCATCTAATCCTCTACATGTACGCAGGCCATAGAGGGATTCTGCTGATGAAACCACGGCTTATGGAGTTCATGATCGCCATGGCAATGATAATATGAATCATACCGCGCATCATCCAGAATGACACACCCCACTGATGGTTGCACTGGAATGAAGATGATTACGGGCTAGATGGCGTGTCAACTGATCACAGGTAAAATGTACAACTTGTACAATATGTTCATGTATCTGGTGAATCACAGACACTTAAGATGACTGTCAGTGAAGAAGGAAGAGGCCTTCATTATTTCATGTTCTCCAACCATGTACATTGTACTGGAATATTTAAGGAGCTCAACTACATGTACATGTTAATTTCCACAAGGTTCTACATGTACATGTACATGTACATGTACATGTATGTACTGTACAATGTACATGTAGGAGAAGAAAACAGGTTGTCCAAATTAATTCAGGTTGCACTGACAGCAACAGGTGTCTCAATATTTACCCTACACTGTATTTAGGGCCTACAGTCATGACAGTCTACTGTACTTAGGCCAATAGGCGAGTACAGTTGAAGCAAAGTGTACATAATGTACATGAAGCCTATGCGTGCATGTACATATACAGGAATATAAGAATTCAATACATTAAGTTCAAAGGAATTTAGTACTTTCCTGCAAATTTTTAAAAAATGTTAACTGGTGAACATTCTAAACAGAATCATTTTGTTTCATTTAACTATCAAACCATGTACTGTAGCACTAGGGCCATGCTGAACATGTACAACCAGTGATTTGGAAGGGTGAGCAGAATGACCTGGTAAGTTCATAGAGGGCTGGTGACCTTGAGACCCAGTGTAATTGTTTCCAGGTGGGTAGTCTCTTATGTGATTAGTGAACGATGAAGTTCTTTCAGGCAATATCAACATATGTTTCGTATCGTACACTGTGTGTGTGTGTGTGTGTTTTGTATGGAGTTCAGCCATGCAGGAAGTGGCCCATATACCTTTGTACATGTTGTAGAGTACATGCCAATCACTATTGATATATGTATTTTTGTTTACAAAAGCCATGAGTTTCCCACGCCCATGCATACTGATGATGTCATGCTTCATGTACATGTTACAAGTACATGTACTATCATAATTTGCTACCCTCTCCAGTAATCGGTACAGTATAGGCCTAATGTTTCCTCATCATACTGTAATATGCACATATTAAATGTAAATATTGTGAAAACTACATTATAAAAGGCCTACCTACATGTACATACTGAATTTGTCACACATAATTATTTAGTACATAAATCATGGTACTGCCTATAGGCCTGCACACTATAAACAGAATACATCTCCTTTTACATGTACATGTAAATAATGTAGCTCAGTTCAATAGAGGTGTACAAAGTTGGTACATGCTTGGGGCAGCATTGTGATACATGTACATAGATATTGCCATTTTGTACAATGTACTCTCAACATGTACAGTACATGTATACTGTATTAAATACACATGTAGGCCTACATTACATTAACTGACATTGGTCTTCAAAATGCCTGTCACATTTCCAACCACCTCTATGTTAAATTGTAATTAAATGCCCCTGTGCACAGACACACTGGCACGCAAGATCAGAAAGTGAAACTACGGTACATGTACCTCTGGTTCTTTTTACAAAAATGCACAGTAAAATGCAACACGTGATCATGGCAAGGCCTTCCCCATTAACATACTGTAGCAAAAATCTCAAACACAATACATAATACTGTATATACTGTAAATGTAGGCCTACATGTAATTTAATACATGGCCCTATTCTACTGTGCTAATTATCTAGGTTCGTTGGTCCACTTAATAATAAAGTGTACAGTATGACAATACTGTACAGCCTTGGACACTGTGTGTGAAGTTGATTGATATTCTTCAGTCACGTGTACATAACGTGCATGTGTGAACTTGAACCCAGGTGTTGGCACAAAATGAAATATCATGTACATGTACCATTACATGTACTGTACATATGCACTGTACAAATCCACATCTAGATACATGTAGATTAATACTGTGACTTTTTAGACAAGGATTATGAAGTCTAGATGCTGAAAATGATCAATAAGTGAAATTGATTATTTTTCAACTGAATAATAAATCATTTTCAAAATGACAGCAACATGCTACAAAAAAAAAACACTGACAAATTATAATTTACATGTATAATGATTGATGATAATAATTCTAAACAATTCTAATGGGCTTTATGTGGAAACTACCTCAAAACGCCTTACAAAAAATCTGAAGTAAGCAAAACCTCTACCCACGATAAAATACAGCTGGTCAGTACATGTAACTGAACACTTGCACATGTTGATTCATTCAACACAAAATCATACACTGAAGAAATATCAAACATAAATCCTACAGAAGGAAAAACCGGCATTAAAAAATAAAAACGTCTCAAATTCAATCAGACATTTTTCTTACCAAGTAGAAAGCTTTGATGTTCTTCATGAGAGTGTCCAGATTCTGGATTCGCAGGTTGACCTCTCCGTTGACCTCACGGTTGACCTTTAAGGCATTAGGTCGTGGGTCACTGCAAAACAAACAAACAATGAGATAAAAACAAACAAACAAACAAAGTGAGGCAGAACATGAATGTCCATTGACTGCGTGAATTTCTACATTTGTTGCATCGGACTAAAATGAGGAAGTGGAGATTTTGGTGAGTGAAATTGCAGATTTGGAATCTGCCTGATGGTGTGATGCTAAGGAGTTTGACCCAATAACCAGATGGATGAACATGCAAACCACAAATCTACAGTAACTCACTCTTCTAACTCTATCCAAGAGGGAAAACCATGTAGGCCTACATGTACGGTAAGTTACAGACATACATGTGTATGTGCAGTATTATTCAGGGCTATGATTCTGCTTAGCGTTAAAGGTACAGTACAGGATTGGTAACCAACTCAAACAGAAATGTTCACAGATTTACGTATAACTTTCGGGGTATGAAGATGGTGCTGGTAGAAACATACTGTTAAAATGTTTCTGCCAGAAATGCTGTATTTATCCAGAAATTAGTCAAACAAAGACCGAAAGCAGTTTTGATCTTGGGTAAGATCAAAACCATTCTTAATGTTATGTATTATAAGAAAAATTTAGTCGGGTTTTCGCTATTTTCTCGTGACTCAGATGTCCAATTGAGCTCAAATTTTCTCAGGATTATCATTTATGCTGGATCAGACAAAGTGTGAGTGCTGTTCTGTGACTGTTACCAATCATGTATACCTTTTAAAAAATTCCTGACAAAATAATTAAAAATCATCAAAAAACCACAAGGAAAACTGACTGGTACGGTATTCCGGTGGTCACTGGTTCGAATCCCATTCCAGTAAATTTTTCTTTGTTCGCTTTTCAATAACATTACAACTCCTGAAAATCACATGTCTCCAGTAGAACTGTACTTTTGTACCAGGAAATTGAAACAAAAAAATCCTGAAATCTGAGATTATTTCCTGAAATATCACACCCCTGATTATTATGATTTCCAGCTATGCACACTGTACATGGTGCATTCAACTCGTTTCCCCTAAGGTAAAACCATCAATAATAAACTAGATACTGTACATGTAGGCACAGCTTACAGTAGGGCCTGTGCAGGACAAAACCAAATATTTATGATATTTCTGCACAATGATGGACATCTGTCAAAGCTACATATTTATGTTGTAATTGACAAACGTGTACATTGTGAGAGCTACAGTGAAAAACTTTCATCCATCACCAAATAATAAAACTAAGAAAGTGGGTGTGTAGCAGTGCTGCAGCACTCAAGTCTGGACTAAGACTCAAGTTTGGGACCAGAGTCCCGATTTTTAAGAAATCACACTCAGACTTGGACAGTAAAGAAGAACTCGGACTTAGACTCAGGGAGGAAGGACTCGACTACAGTCTCACTGGTGTCTAGTCTACTAGGATGGGTTGCATACATGAACTTGTTTGAACAGGTAGAGTATGTAAAATAGTCAAGGAGACTTTAGCCAGGAAGGTGTCGGGGTGTTTTCTGGACAGGTTACGAAACAGAGGCTCAGGCTCCAGCTCTGCCATCCATATGCTGAAAAAATTATAGGTTCAATGTACATATGTAAGTGGTTTTTCATTGAAGCTGAAGCTCTGTTTTCCTTTTCAAAGCAGAGAATCTACTTCTGAACCGCAGCCAAAAGCCTCTATTTTGGTACCCATTATTTTAGAAATTATGGAGCCGGAGCCGGAGCCTCCGTTTTATAAACCCCCACAGCTTTAGCCAGAAAGATACAGTATGTCCAAAACTGTAGCAGTGTCTCCTGGATGAGGCCCTAGCCTACAGACTATCCAAAGACCTAGGAGTCCATTGAAAAACCTGTTTGGCAAACTGTTATGTACATTACATAAAAATCCCATTTTCAAATCGTGGCCAAAACCTAAATATAAGCCAACACACCTAGAGTCCAGTGGAATCAAAGTTCTAGACTTTGTCTAGATCTATGCATACTGGTAATTTGGTTTAGTGTTCACAGCTTGTTCATAAAGTGCAATCCCTATACGAATTATGTGAGGCAAATCACAATCTGAAAAGTGGTCCTACACCCAAATAACTGACAAAAAGTCAATACAAGCACATTAAAATCTGTATCAAACTTATTATCCGCACAACCAAACAATGTGTATTTATCAATCGCCCGGCGGATTATCATACTCAGATCTTATCTTAGCTTCCCCTACGCTGGAAACTTGTTCGTTGCCAAGGAACAGGATTGGACTAGTTTGTCATTACTCATATGGCAGGTTGTGATTTTTCCCTGCGGTCGGTCGGGTACATTTTTCGTTCAACATTGCAGGCGGATTTTGTGTAAACAAATGACAGTGCACTATGACTTTTATGTTCTGCCGGAGATTCATGCATTACACAGGAGAGGGAACAAATGGCTTCATGCGAGGGTAGTTTATTGGACGAGTATGATTAAGGACCTGGGTGGAAAACTGGAAAGGAGAAGTAATTGAACAGCCACAATTTATTATGGCGTACAACATTCTACTTTAACATTTTCCAGAAGTGTGATTATTAGTTCTGAAACAGTCAGCTTATTTACAGAGGTGCAAGTACATTCAGTATGGTATGTCACATGTAAGTGGTTAAGTTTAATCAATCAGCACTGTTAGTGTTAGGGGGAAAAGGTTATAAATTAAATGTAGGTCCAACGGAAAGGATAAAAAAATGAACAAAACTTCTGTAATTTGGGTGGAACCACGAATATCTATCAACATGTCAGATCTTACATGTACCTGTAACACTGTATCAAAACATGTACTATACATGATGTACATGTATACCATTCCCTCTAATGGTTTCACTCTGTCACATTTTGTTCTGATCCTCTTATCAATTGATGTGTATCTTTACTTGCATGTTGTACACTTGTCATTTGGCCTTTGAGAAAAATCCCGCTAGGATCGAAACACCATGTTCCCTCTTTACTTCAAGCATTTATTTCAGGTCATTATTTTGGCTGATGAGCAGTTTGCATTAGTTTCTTTACTTTTTAATTTTAAAAAGACCTGAACGTCAGACAAACATTCTCAAATTTGACAGTTTATTGTAGGTGTAAATTTGACACACTGAGATCCGGGTACTGAAGAGATGTCAGTCACACCTTTCCTACTATTTTTAGCTTCGATATTTAACCACTGCTCTATGATGTACATGTACGATAATAATCCGGATATGGATTCACCAGTATCAATTGCTAACCCTCCTTCTTAGAGTGGGATTAGTGACATTATCTTTGCTAATTAGGTGCATATGACACTTGTTGACAAGTGGGCCATTCCTGATTAGGCACTTAACGCCTGACATGTATTGAAACAGTTACTCATTGAGCTTAATCCACTTGTTTGGAATGAAGGATGTAAACTGAGCAGGGTTATTAAGGAGTGAGGATTATCAGGGATTTAGCCCAGCAGTAAACAACACTGTCCCCTATGCATACTGAAATGTCAATGGATTGGGGATGTGACAACTTGGCTGCTAGGAGACTTTTTGTAGTCATCTCTTTGGAATGAGACTCTCCAGTTATCAGTACCTTTAGGGTACACACACATTTATGTACATGTGTAAATTCTTAGATAAGACCAAAATAATAGTTTCTTTCTTTAGATTGGCTCAATGCCTAGAGAATAGGCCCCTATATCAATACACTTTTACTACACAAATTGTCACATTGAATGCAAAATGTTTCATTTTTTAAATGGTGGTGATCCATGGATTTTTTTAGTATTCAATGGTCAGAGCTCTACTAACACTTAAAAGTTGGCCAACCATGTGAATTGGGTTTCCATTATTGTACACACACAAAAAGATCTGGCATGAGCAAAACTCACCTTAGCTGTTGGCTATATCAACAAAATACTAAAAATTATCAATTTAAAAAGATGTTGCATAGGACATGTAGCCGTTCATGTATGAGTTTGTGTACATGCACCGCATCTCGCTTGAATGTTTCAAACTTTTGAAGTAGTAATCTACATGCTCTCCACAAACCGCAAAGACTACATGAACTCTCAACACGGCAAAAGCTTCTTAAAATAACTGTTGCAGCGTGTGGCACCATTGGCAAAACTCCAAACTGACTACATGTAGGTGAAAATAGATGCCTGGCCTCACACAGAGAAACTATTTTCCCACTAACTGAATTACACACATCCCTGTACACTGCAAGCTACGGTTCTAGTTTCTGGGTGAACTACATCATACATCTACATAGTACACACAAGCTGGGCTAGAACATCCCAAGAGAGTAGATCTTAGGATTCTATTGTAACTATACCTACATCCTAGTGATTCTATACATTTTAAATGAGGACCTGTGAATCCCAATCATTCTAATACATGTACATAAAACTAAGTAAGACTTGTGGAGACAACATACTCTTTTTCGGAAGGTGTATGGTCCTGAGATGGACCGGTAAGAGAAAATAAATCTCTAAGTTTCAGCTTTGGCCATTTCAGCCAGTGTGCTTTTGCCGCCCACAGAAGAGAGAGTGCTGGACTGTGTACAAGTGCAGGCTTACATACGTTGGCTTACATGGTCAGAGCACACTGCCTGAAACGTTGAGATATTTTCTCTCACCGGTCCTTCTTAGGACCACACAACTTCCGAAATAGAGAGTAATACATGTACATGGTGTCTCCCCAAGCCTTTCATGCAAAACTTCAAATACTACATGAACATTTATTCTAATAATATGGTACTATCACCCAATAACCACTAAGGGAAACTGACTGAATTTAAAGTCAATGAAAAGTGAACAAAGAAAAATTGACTGGAGCGGGATTTGAACCGGCGTCCTCCTGTACAGTGTTTGAATCCCGCTCCAGTCAATTTTACTAGCCTACTAAGTACTAATGTGTCACATGGCAGTGCTCACCACATCTACATATTTATGTACTGTTTCTAAACTGAGGGTCACTTCAGAAATGCTGCAGAGTGCTCTCATGTTGAAAAAAACAAATGACTTACAGACTGTACATGTAGTGCTGCACAAAGCCATGAATTTATAAGATGCAGCAGAGAAAAGAATTTGCTCTTGCATGGCTAAAATAAAATCTTCCCATGGGAAATTTATTTTTCACTTTTTGGGTCAACTGTGCATACAACTTTTGCTGCTGCATTTTTGCGTGAGAGGCATATATGTGCTTGCTTGCTGCTGTGCAACTTTCCTTCTTCTTTTTTTGCTAGGGCAGGCATGCAGTGCGCTCTATAATAATCCGATGGGAGACTTTGGAGAATCGGTCTTCAAGTCAACAGCGCACACACGCGCAAAACAATGCGCCCATGCTCACAATTGCGTGCACTGTTGACTTGAAGACCGATTCTCAAAAGTCTCCCATTACTTACAGATGAACTATTTTAATACCAGCTGTACAAGTGATAGGCCAGGAGGTTGCCAATGTCATATGTGGCTATTGGGATGTCAGCAAAAATGGGGGAGGGGCATTTTGACAATTAAAGGGGAGTGGAGCCCACTTAATAAACATTTCAGATGACATCCCTCATTTAATTTGAGAAATTTGAAAAATGGCTTTAAAGACAGACAATACCAGAAACTAAACGTTCTTGAAATTTCTTTAGGGTGGGAATAAATCTTGTCATAAAATGCCATCGCAAGGCCAAAAGGTCTGGATTTTCACACCAGCCAGGAAGGCATAACCTTCACTGGGCTTTGGTACAGGCTTTGGCGCTCCCTCTCAAATGTTTACATTTTGAAGGAGAAGTTAGTAACAATGAAAAAAAAATAATTCCAAGCCAGTATTGGGGTTGAAAAATGTGTTTCGTTTTTTGGTCTAAAATTAAGTTCGTAACAGCAAGGCAATCACAAGGGAAAGGCAATATTACTGGACGATAACTATGGTTGCTATGTACATGTATATCAACGGTTAGAAAACACCTAAAACAATGACATTGGTTAACGAGGACACCCCACGGTTTTTTTCTTGAAATTGCTGGCCGACCCACACACCATGTGCACCATTCTTGCAGCGAAACATGCAATGCTACAATGAGTGTGCTAACAATTGCAAACTGTATGATATTACACGATTCCAACTCCCTTTCTCACCAAGCTTCTGCCACCTGCAAACAATCTGGGGCCAAGGTGGCAGACAAACAGGTGGAACACACTAAAAAAATGTCAACCAGCGGGGACCGACCGTCACTGAACTGCGAAGCACTTGAAAGCTTTGCTTCAAAGCACAAAAGGTCTTTCTTACCAAACACAACAAATAACTAGCCAATGAAAATGTCACATGCAGTGAGCAATCCTTCATGATTATAACCTTTTTTTCATTTAAACTGTTGGCCGGTAACCTTTCATGTCAACTTGACAAGCCAGGCATTTCTGTGCTTCGCAGTTCTATCACCACTGGTCCCCTGTGTTATTACAGGGAGGGAACTCATGATATCATTATCAAATCGGCTTTTTATTAGATTTTTTTTTCCTGCTTTTTTTTGTTAGCCTACCTGAACACCAGCTTTCCCTTATCGCCTCCTTGCCAGCTGAACCAGAAAATGCCATAAGATCACGGTGAGCATAACGGGAGGTAAATTGACAAATGGGTGGGGAGAGAGGGGAAGCCTTACCGTGGGGAAACCTGAGCGACCGACTTTCTCTTCCCAACCCCTCGAAAAAAAAAAACCAACATCGGGAACAAAAAAACGCATGAATCCAGGGTCAAAAATTAATACCAAGAATGTGGGGCTGTTTTAAAGACAGATTCGAACTTGATGTTTGAACATGACACAATTCGTCCACTGTCCCACTACGTATGTGTGACACATTTTTATGTACACATGTAGGCCTATAGTTGTGCTACTACCTTTTGTTGGAATATAAAGAGGAGGTCGCAGAGAAAGGATAGTGACATAGGCCTACTGATATATAACATTTCAAGTTGACCTTTTTGTTAAAGGAACTAATTTAATAAATTCAAACCTGCATGAAAATACAAATCTGGCATACAAGGAACAACAACGATTTTAAGGAGTTGGGTATGTATTATGTTGAAAACGTCCCATATTTTTGCCGAATTAATAAATTAGTTGATTTTTCACTTGAACTTCCTAAACAAATTTCAAACAAACCTTCTCAGGGGTCATCCTTATTACCAACCTATGCCAACAAACTACTGACAGCTACTGACAGTAACTGAAAAGAACCATTAATATCGCTGAAAATTAACAAAAACGTTCATAAAACTGCCAAGCAATGAAATAAGTATGGGTTACCAGCAGAATGTTTTCTTTTTCCTAAATGGTTCTAAAGACTGTTTGAGAATTGTAGCTGCTTTCTCTTTAACTGGCCATTATAAACAATGCATCCCAGTGACTGTTTTGTATGAAAACATCAAAAGCCATTTTGCAGTTTTGAATCTAAATTCTGGCCGCCATCTTGGAACAAACAAAAGATTTTTTTAAAGGCCCTTTTATTGGATTTACAACAAATCTGGATGACTGAATGAACAAGTGTTTCTCTTTTTTATTTGGCTTGAATACAGAAACCAAACAACAATTCTTGTTTTTCCTAGATTTTAACCTCTGCCCCTGTGTACTTACATCTGTGTCATGACGTCATTCAGGAATATACCATCCACCAGGTCCATATAATCCATAACGCCATCTTTAAATGTCGTCACCTAGGGAAAAAGATTCAGAAATTGCAGTCAACTGATCTTAGTGATGTATTATTTCATATGTTTTTTACTTTGACTCTTCCCAACATGATGAAGTACTTCAGTGCTTCTACTTCTAGTATTGACTGGGATTCAACCAGATGACCTTGGCAAGGTCAGAGGTCAAGTTGTTACAAGTATGATTTCTGATCTAGGAAACATGTTGAGATCCAACCAAAGTGAGCAAGCCATCTGTGATATTTGGATGCACTAAATACCGAGTACATGTACATGTACATCAAAATGTTTGCAAGGTTAAACTTAAACTACATTACAACTATACTGTAATGTAAATTAAGCTTTTGGTTGTTTATTTTTAGTTTAATTCTTAGTTAACTCTATGCTTACATAAACTATGCTTACATTTACAGTATTTAGTATTTACATGTAAGAACAGTAAATATTCATATTCGATGTACAAATTATGATAAACCCTATCACAGTTATGATTGCAAGATCTCTTTTGATAGAACAAAATGGCCTCCGCACAGTGACATATCGATATGAACATGTCCTCAACAATTCTGCTATTTCAAATGTTATCACAAATATCAGAGACTTTGCCTAGTTGGTTAGACCCAGTAACTAGACAATATCATTCCTTGTTTTTGTTTTTTATTTGGGAATCGACGGTCAAAATTTTACGCACAGACAAATCATACATGCCGAACATGTCCAGAGTGCTCCAGTTATTTAGGTCTACAAATTGGCACAAAACTATCTTGGTTTTAACTCGGGAAGTTGAAGGAATAAAAGTGATGGGCTGTGGAAGATGAATTTTAGGCAATTTCTGTGCAGTATTTATTATTAGTTGTTTGTTACAATGAACATGTTGGGAAACATTTTGCAAAACTATAACGTTAGTTTTCGTCGGAAAGTTTTTACGACAAGATCACCAAATTTAAAACACTTACCCAAACTACGAGCGGGTGCGACATGAATTCCTCCAGTGTAGTAGCCATAGTAACCGAGTAATATCTCAGCTGTCCATGCAGGGCAAAAATAAATTCACACTTGACTTAATAATTCCAACGACTCTTCACTTGTTTGTTATCGTTCATTTCAACATAGTAAACTGGTAAATTTCTCCCCCGAGGCCAAGGCGCGCTGGGAAATGTTCACTTCACAAACCACTCTATCACCATTTAGAAGATCCTGTAATTACACGGTGTTGGAAAACAGCTGAGAACATGATTCAGCACCGTCTGGTTGGAGCGAGACGGTGTCGCATGCACCAGGCGGGCGGCAGCTGTTTACAGACGGCCAAATAAACACAGTCACTCGCTGATGACTAACCGTCCCCCGTACTGCAGAGTTTAGTACAGGGTGGTTCCGTGAAGAAAACAAGAACAAAATCAAACAGGTTTCTGACGTCAAATATTCCCAATCGCCGCCATCTATAAACCAGAGAACGGCAGTGGGTGGTAGGTACGATCCCAGTAGTTGCAAATTATGAGGATTTCGACTTTCATGAGGTTTATGATGTGAGATATGACCGAAGATTATTAGAAATTTCCTCCTTCGATGAGGCTTGCTCCGTGTGTGTGTGTGTGTGACACATTCAGTTGATTGAAATTACAAAAGTCAACAGAGGTTTGTGCGTGCTAAAGGGCAGACTTGCACCCTGACCCCTGTATAGCTCATCAGGCGGTATGCATCTCATCAATCCGAGCACCAGATTGCTATGACACATTTTTTTTTTTATAGAGGGCGCTATTTATACTGAGAGCAACGGAATTTTGAATTCTTTATTGATTGGGCAATACCGTTTTTGTACGCGTCGTTGTATTGGTGCGGCTGATGACAGTGACGAGTTTCCACAAAATAATTAGAATTAATTTATAAGATTGTTGAGCAAATAAAAACAATATGCTTACAACGATGTTTGCAAAGGGATAAGTTTCAGTTTCTTTTTTTTTAATGAAAGGATTCAAGAAGAACTTGAAATTATACTTTGAAATTAATTATTCATAGGCGAAGGCCGTATAATCATTACAACTTGTTGAAGAGAATGAATCGCCACATGAAAATAATGGTGAACATCCCGATGCAGTTCATTGAAATAATAATAACTAAACAATAAAAGAAATCACGTCTACGTTAATCAAGTAGTCCTAATGGGTCCTAAAAATAATACATAACTATTCTAGGATGGGATGTGCAAATTTGTTGGGTTGTACAGTATTTTGTGGGAATTACTTTATTGCACCGGCTGCTTTATCACGCACCGCTACGGTAAATGCTTAATAAAACCACAATTTTTTTTGAAAACATTTGTATTTATGTTCATTTGTATTTGTTTATTTGTTTATCTTTTGTATACTCGCTACCAAAAAAAAAATCGCCGTATAGGCCTATTGATATCACAAAAGTGAATAAAGATAAAGGAATAAAGGCTCCGGCTCCATTTTCTTACATCCATTTTAAACTATAATAATACAGGTATAAAAATATAGGTTTTCAGGTGTACTCTGTTTCGAACAAGAAAACGGAATCAGGGCCGGAAAATTCACAACATGTAGTTTCAGCTTTTAGATGAAGGAGGCTAATCCCAAGCCTAATCCATCGTTTCGTAAAGGGCCTAAGGCAGAGAGGAATAATGGAGTAATGACATCAAGATTTGGAGTGAACAACATCCTACGCAGATGCAAATAGAACTGCTAAAAAGAGAAAACTGGAGCTAACGGTGGTCAAACTTCGTTACAAAGACTGTTCACTTTAATAGGTGAACAATAAATGGAAATTTAAATTGATAATCATAAAAGAAATTTTTTTACGAATATCTCGTCCCATCCGTATCATTAATCAAAAGTTTCAATAATTATGGTATTACACTCGCTTCGTTGAGAAGAGATCGAACACAATAATTATGTTACAGAGATTGGTAAGAGCGCCATCTACGTTGACAATCGTCACACTTTCAGGGAAATCCTTTTCGGCAAGCTGCTATTGCGAGTCTATGGGCCTTTACCAAACCTGGCTTGAGGCTAGGCTTGGTACTTATTTCGCTACCGCCATTTGAGGCCCACAAAACGAAATGAAGGGATTTGGTCACATGACGAAGCCGAAGAAACCTCCAGCTTCGCCATGTATTTCAAGCCCTTCATTTCATTCAGGACACAAAATGGCGGTAGCAAAATAAATCCCAAGCCTAGCCTCAAGCCTTATTTCGTAAAGGCCCTATGTGTTTTACGAAACGGATGCTCAGGCTCCGTCTCAGGCTCCGGCTCCATTTTCATGAATCCATTCTGAAATAACGGGTATCAAAATAGATGGTTTTAACAGTGGTTTGGGAAGTAGATTCTCTAGTTTGAAATGGAAAACAGAGCTTGAACTTCAATACAAAACCCACAACCTATATTTTCTGCATAATTATGATGTCAGAGCTGGAGCCTGAGTCCGAGCCTGAGCCGCCGTTTCGTAAACCCCCTATGTAATACCGATTTCCGTCCGTCTTTCCGTCGGGCCGGCCGGCCGCGTGACATGTTAAAGTTTTGTTTTATTCGGATGAAAAGTTGAAATTTTTCAGTGCTTCAAATTTTTGTGAACGTAATAAAATTCATCTCTACAACCTCAAATTGGAGTTAATACTCTTAAAATTAATTATATTATAATCCGGAAAGACAATAGAAAAATGCTGAAGTTGCACTCTGTTGCGATGGCAAACTTGAGTCAGAAAAGTTATTATTATGTGACACTTTCTAAAGCACACCACCACAAGCTGCACTTGGCATGATGACTATAACCATCACAATCCGCGCAGTATTATACTCCGGAGTGATTAAAATTAAAACAATTTCTGACCAGTGATACATATGCTGCTAATATGATTTATATCACTGTTTTATTTATTGTTCCTCAAATTAGAATAAAATTTACCGAAAAATGGGACAGGTGTCACTTTAAACCTCGGATACAGGTGTCATCTCACACCAATGCTTCGATCAGTGAGCATGAATGAAATATGATTTAGAGATGTAGGTCAGGCGCGGTTCTACGAGGGGGCTGGGGGAAGGGGGGCTGTAGCCCCCCCCCCCCCCCAAAAAAAAAGGCTTGAAAATACTGGATTTTTTTCAGTTATCAATCGCAAATTACATAAAAAAAAACCCCACGTTTTGTGGGCTATAATGTGCATGTTTTTCGACCCCTATGAAGACATAGCAGAAGCGAGTGTTAGGAGAACCCAAAATATTGGGTCTTCTAGCCCCTCCTCCCTAAAAAAAAGTATTTGCTCTTCTAGCCCCCCCCCCAAAAAAATTGTTCTATAACCGTGCCTGTTGCAGACCAGTAGGTCCAGATCAGTCCGCGGAGCTCATTAATTTTGTGTATTATACCCTCAAAATCTGTTTTATAAAATCATTTGCTGGGCCCTACATGGGAAGTCTTGTAAAGAAAATGGATGGAACCCGGTCTCCATAGTTTGGACTTTCAACTTTGAGCTGTTTGGATGAAATATGGCCCTAAACTCGCTCTACTTGGGCCTGTAGGGGAGGGGTACATTTTTTTAGTCTAGCACCAGTCAACATGGCCGTTTTAGGGTATTTTCCTTTGGATGGATTTTTCACAAAAAAAAGTCATTGGTATAGAGAATTGAAAAGAAAATGAAAATTGAAGTTTTCAGTTTCATTTTGGTGTATATAGCTGGAGTGTCTGAGTATTTTTTTAATAATTTCTTGAAAATTGGCTATTTAGCATATGGGAACCTATGAGAATTTATTTTCTGGTCTGCACCCTGATGCACGTTGTATGTGTGAGACAATAAACTTTCTCATGTGTAATTAGGGACAATAAAGGTAGTATCATACTTTGGTAAGAAACCAAAACAGAAAATGTTCACAGATTTACGTATAACTTACAAGGTATGGACTATGGATATAGATATTTAGATAGATATTTATTTATTCAGCCAACAGTATCATAAAAATACAGTGGAAATTTAACGATAGGAGCTCAAAATGACAAACAAATATGAAACGATCAATATGCAAAACAAGAAATACGTAAAAGACAATGTAAAACGTGCAGTAAAAATGATGGTGATGGTAGAAACATATACCGTTAAAAATGTTCCGCCTGAAATGGTGTATTTATCCAGAAATTAGTAAAACAACGACCGAAAATCTTTTTGGGCTTTTAGAAGATTTTAAAAAGATTTTTAAAAGTATGATATTACCTTTAAGATGAAACATAACAGAAAGTTTAACCTTCTGATTAATCCAGAAACACAACCCCTGCTGCTGGCGTTGGAAGAGCCAGGAAATTGGAATAAACGTGATTGGCCTTTAATAGTGTTTGGTTCCTATATTTTCGTACTTTCCCTACTGATTGGCTAATGAATGTGACGTCGTTTTAAGCTGTTCTTATTCCAGTGTGTATTGTACTTTTTCAGTAACAGGAGAATTCCCTTGCGTTTGCCTTATGTACATATAAATGATGGCAGCTCAACAGAGCGACGCTAATGATTAGACTGATGGGTGCAGACCAGGCGCAGTTCTACTGGGGGGGGGGGGGGCTAGGGGGCTGTAGCCTCCCAAAATGTTGTCTAGCCCCCCCCCCCCCCCCCCCCCCCAAAAAAAAAAAGAAAAGAAAATGCAAGTGAAAAAAATTATTTAAAAAAATGGATTTGGTTCAGTTATTAAGCACCAATTATCGCGTTTTGTGGGCTATAATGTGCATGTTTTTCGACCCCTAATAAGACTGGACATAGCAGAAGCGAGTGTTAGAAGAACCCAAAGTATTTGGTCTTCTAGCCCCCCCCCCCAAAAAAAAATGGCCAATTCAAAAATAATTACAAAATACTCACAAGTTTCTGAGGCAATCGACCAATACTGAGAAATAAAGGTGAAAACTTCAATTTTTATTTTATTTTCAATTTTGTATAGGTTAACCGATGACTTTTTCCGAAAAGCTGCAATCCTACGTAGGGCTGCAATGCATCATAGGTCATACGACTAATAGTTTGAGGTTACTGCAGTCCCAATTATAGGGTCGTTAGAATTTTTTGGACGATTTTTTATTTCATCTTACGTACTAACGTCCCACGCTAAGCAATGCAGTAAACATAATTCAAAAACCGATCACCTAAAAATGCCTGAAATCAGGTGAAAACATCCCCCCCCCCAAAAAAAAAAAAACCCTAACGCGCTTTAGCAATGAGCCCGTGTACAAACCATATTACGAAGGCTGGGAACTTGACCATAATTATGTCATTGACTATGCCAGATGACTGGCTCATGCCACGCAATTGCAAGCCCGTAGAACCTGCGTGGACAAAAATGAGTTGTGACATGAAATGGTTCTTGATTATGTTTGGCATAGTCAGTAAGATGCGGTCTAGTTCCCACCTTCGTGCAATGGCTGCAATGATCGCCGGTTCGAATCAGTGAATTCAAAGTGATCATGATATATACTTGCTTAATTGCTTCGGTAGCCTGTATCTCACGTTGGTAGTTAACACGCATGAGCCTCTGCCTGTTGGGAGGTGGGATTGTTCAGGAGGTACCCATATCGTAAGACTTTTCCTGAAACAGTTGAAGAAAATTGGAAACACTTCCGTTTGTCCTCCGAGTTACAAGCCATGAAGCATTCAGACAATTTATAGTCATTAGTCTCCAAAATCTGCTTTTTGGATGCCAACATTTGGTTAAATTGTCTAAGATAAGGAGATGCCCAAGTCAGCTGAAGAAAAGAAAATAGGGGCTGGCAAAGTTTAGAGGAGAACAGATCATATGATACAAAACAAACATTCACCAGGTCAATTTCCACAGAGATACAGAAAGACAACGGGACTGTGACAATAACCCTTTGTTTCACAGCTTGGAATTGCCAGAAAGTATGAATGAAAAAAAAATAGGAAAAAGAAATAATTATAAAAATTAGGCCAAACACATCATACAGTTCAAAACAATAGGTTTAAATTATACTGTCGAAAGTTCACTCCGTGAAAATGATTTCAGCATGTTTCTCAAAGCCGATTCGACTTGCACATTCTCTTAATTAAAAAAGAAAGAATCAGACGACTCAAAAATCGTTCAATATTTTGATAAAACTTCTTATAGCTATGCTCGGTGCAGCTGAAAATCAAGTCAATTTCACAGTTGTCACATAAATAAGTACAATTGGATTTAAATACAAAATCTGACATTTCGTTACTTAAACATTTTACCCCCAAACCAAAAATATTTTGACGCACAACTTCGGATTTTGAATCTAATCTCTAGTCAGTTTTTTAACATCTTTTTGCTCAACTGGTTCAAGTACGCGGCCTTGAAGAAATAATCGAAGAGAAAAATCCAAAATGAAAAATTAATGAAGTGTTCATAATTATTGAGTAAAGGCGCACAATAAGACACAAATGAGGTCGATACATCATTATTCAAAGAAAGAGTGACAACTCGCCAAAGATTTATTCTCGATAAATCCTCCAGAGAAAAAAATCCGCGACGATTACCCTTTCTAATTTCCCACGAACAGTTATCATCAACAAGCCATTATCTATGAGCCCTTCTCTTGGTATTAAGTAATCAATGCCCCCATAGTCCTAGAACAAATTGCAAGCGATAATTCCTTTGAAATGGTATAATTTGCTGCTTTGAAAAGCTTGAGCGATAGTCCAAAGGTTTGCTTATGAAATGCTGATCGGTTCCGCTTGACGGTGGTCAAGTTTTAAGAAATGAAGGGCCACTTGAGGCCTTCTCACGGACTTAACGAGAACGCAGCGGCGTCGTTGATGCAAATTCGCCGGGCAAGTGGCGAGGAGGTCCCCGGGCAACCTGTGGTGATTAATGATGCAAGTTCTCGTTAGATGTGACTTCTCCTGTACTAGAAGCCTACGTCCGAGAGTGGTAAAGGCGATCCATGTGGACATCGGGGGAAGGTGGGCTTATAAGGAGATGCACGCAGACTGCAGAGAATTAAAGGGAGCATATAGGATTTACAAAGATGTGCGTTTTGGCTGAATTTGGTATACTTAAACAGAAGTGAAGGTCTTAAACCTCCTTACAGACGTTGTTTCATGTACGTTTGTATACGCTTTGTTCATTTGGATAGCAGAAATACGGCCGAAATAATCTTTCCCCCCTCCGAATCCTTCACGGTTACACCACGCTATCGAAATGCTACTAAATCGTTCGGTTGACGAACGATCTTTTTTAAAGACACTAAATCTTGATTTCATTGAAAATCCCAGCATCTGATGAGCCAAGATTCCCATGGTTACTGTTTGCACTGTTAACGAACTGTTGACTCCATTTTCTGTCTCAAACTCAATATTTTTTTCGGAGGCCTTGCAAATCATGTACGCTGCGTTTAAGCTTGCTGAAAATTCTGCATAGTGGTCAAGATAATCACATTATATAAACGACGTTACCGTGAATCTAATTATCGGAGACGGCTTTCCACAAGTCAGTGAGTATTGGCACTATGGTGTCAGGTTTTCACTGAAAACTTGTCAGGTTTCAGGTTTATTTCCGTACTGTATAAGGAAGTTGTACATTGGGTAAAAATATGACGAAATTGAAATAGTATAGGCCTTTTCACACTACGAAAAATCTCCGGGTTGTACACGGGTCCGACACGTGTTGAAGTGACTGACCGTTTCACACTGCAAGATTTCAACACGGCGTCGACCCGTGTAGAGCGCTCGACACGTGTTGAAACCAACCCTGCTCGGGAGGTGGGTTGAGAGCTCTCGACCCGTGTTGAGAAGTCCGACACGTGTTGAAACCTGTAGTGTGAACGTCTGTGGGTTGAGTTCGATCCGTGTATTCGTAGCGGCCGAGTGGAGCTTCGCGGCGCTCATATTTGGTAATGGTTTGCATCCTTGTCAAAAAATTCCTCGCGATTTTTTGTTTGTTCATTTCAATATTATATCTCAGGCTTGCTACAACTTGGAGGCCTATAAACTCCCACGCCGAACGTGTAAACAGAGTGAAAACTTCACGTGAACTCAATGGACCTGCAGAAATAGAGACCACGTGGGTTTCAATCTGTCACATGTATTGAGAATTTCGTAAAAAATCCCATTGCATATGTGGCGTACCGCGTGTGTCGAGTGCTTTTCATGGTCAAATTCTCCCTACGTGTAATTCTTGATACTGCTGTTGTTTACAGTTGTAAGGCCGCGTCTAAAATACTTGGCTGTGGCTTGATATTACACACATCTCTATGGCGGTAGCGGCTACAGCCACTTCTCATGAGTTGCATGCGACTTCGATCGGAGCTGAATGACCGAAGTTTCGTGCGCAAAGAACTATGATGGGGCGATTTCATGTACATGTACTAGGATAGTACATGTACCACATGGGAGTCGATCGAGTCGTACGCGTAGCCGTTGTGCTTCATTGGCAAGTGCGTAATTAACGTAATTCTAACACGAAACAAATAATAAATTGGAAGTCATAATCATATTGTTTTTATATTTTAAGGGCTGATTATTCATTATTATGTTGTTCGGGCAATTTGTCCGTGCATATTTGATTTTGTTCGGACAAACACAAAAAGTGCTCGGAAAATGTCCGATATCCGGCCGTAATTTCAGGCCTACTATGAACAACACGAACATCGTCTGAAAATTACTGGGCGCCGCCATATTGGAGAGTGAAGGCCTAGCGTGCAGCAATGCCGCTGTATGGGGAATTTTCTTTTTGTATCCGTGTTGAAAAAGTGTAGTGTGAAACGATCGCGCAATACACGGGTCGAAACATTACACGTGTCGAGCAAATGCCGGTGTTGCGCTGAGTAGTGTGAAAACGGAACGAATGTGACCCGTGTTGAAATTTTAAGAATTCAACACGGATCGGACCCGTGTAGATTTCAACACGGGTCGGACGTTCATAGTGTGAAAAGGCCTTATGAGGAGGTCAGACAAGAAGCCGGAGTGTACAGGGTCTGCCCCTTTACAAGGAATAGTTCGTGTAGCTGTTTTGACCTGTGGTTTACCTACATGCAGGCCCCCAAAAACTACATAATTATGGAAAGCCATGCTAAATATTTAATGAATTTGTCATGCTTTGCCTCAGTTATTTTCCTACATTTGGACCGAACTTCACACTAGCAAGCGTGCGTCACTCCGTTGGAAAGTGAAACGAAACTTCGCACACGAAATGATGAGAGTTCGTCTACTGATAAAACTGGGGTACGCCCTCTGCCGGCGAAAGTAACTGAGCAATAATGGCAATAGGGGGCTTTTCGAAAGCACTGATTCGGCTACGTCTTCTGATCAACTACGCACATCTGTTTCAAAGTAACATGTATAAAAACAGAGGTCTTTGGCTACGATTTGGAAGTAGATGTCCTGTTAGGAAAACAGAGCTTCAGCTTCAAGATATAACAACACAATCTTATGATAATTAATCTGTATGCCTTATATACCGGTCTTGCCGCGGAATCAGGCTGCTCGAGCGAAAACCATTTTACCAGGACAAAATTCCTGTTCTGCTTTACTTTCGCCATTTTATTTGAAGTGCAGCATTGCATTTTGTGTCCTTTGCAGTAAATTGTTTTCTTGTACATCAATAACCTCGCATAATCTTTAATGGCTATTAATTCTATACCAAATTGTGAACTTTAAAACACTGAATAGAAATAAATACATTTCTTAGGAGTAATCAAGTTTTCATTAGATTTGTAAACTAGGCCACCAGAATTGAATTGTTCATTATGTCCATGTTGTATTTTAACATCTGCGGTTTTGTTTTACATTGTGTTTCGACTATCACGTGAGTGTGTTTATAAATTGCTCAATCAGCTGTAATGTTACCACATTATTGGTTTTAACAGCTAGGGCCATCAAAGAATAAAATAAATAATATTACCTTGAGATATGTGCTAATATGAAACATAATATTATAAAACCGTTTAATTGAAATGATATTTAGGAAGCCTGCTGTTTACAAAATGCCTGACTTTACCTAACCAGATATTGGTTTGCATCGTAGCGCATGGAAAGACAAACATGTTACTCGGACCTGTGGGTGTGTTATAAACAACCGAAATATTTTAATAATAATAAATCAATAAGTTCCATCCATCACAGCAGCCGGTTTAGACTAAGCTATTTTCGTCCTGTATTGTCCATGCTAGCTATTTGTGGCTGTCTCTTCTATATAATCTGCTTTATTTTTGGTATTAAACATGATTTAATCCCACAAGGTCACTTTATAATGCACCCGACGCCTCAGTACAAAGGGATGGGGAGATATGATGCTCATACACGTTACGTTGGTTGTGTGGGCGGTGGTAGGCCTACTTAGTGTGTCGTGTGGCAGACGTTTTGTGTACATTTCTGTGAACACCGATGTTACTCCCGCCAGAAAGTGCTCAAGTTTTGAAAGGCCTCGAGATGTAAGAAGGAAAAAAAGAGAAGAACTTGTGTTGTTTGCAGGTGCATCTATGTAGCTGAACCAGCCTGGATGGAATCGCTCACTTCCTGTGGGTACTAATGACCAATCGATTGCGTTGAAAAGGAGTTTAACTCCGCCCGTGTAGCACTTTGCGTTGGCTCTGTCCTTTGGCAAAAACGCATACAAATCACCCGGGGACACAGGATTCCCGTTAGGACTCTCGCTCGGAACACGTGTAGCCACAACCCGTACCGTGTATGCGCGTACCGTACGGTGAGCGAGCTGTCTACCGTAGACGAATTAGAGTTTGGTGCGTGACCGCCTGCGCGGATAGAATGCGCGCTGGTATAGACCTGCGAGTCTTTTAGGCGTGAGGAAGCAAGGCACCTTATCAAACTGTTCAACCTTTTTACACAATCTCAGTCCTCGGAAGTAGGGGCTTGCGAAAGTCGCAACTTTTCATTGCCCTGACCTAGTATGATACACGCGCTGCAAATAGACCGGACTGGATTTGATGTTGTTGCCGCGCTGACTCCAGTATATCGGACGTTAAAGGGAACACTCTCCACTATCTTCTTGTTTGATGTCAAAACGAACATCATCTTGTATGATCTCACTTTTGCAACCAACAGCAAGGATTACACCACTGAGAAACCTACAGAGAGGAAACTTGCAAATTACCGAAGAATTTTGTAAGACAAGCCAGCCTGTTGATATCGTCATCATTCGGCAAAATAAGTGGATTTTGGTACACGTGAGCCGACAGGGCCAACACTTCCGAGCCTGGTTACCGAAGTGATTTTGTGCCGTAGCAGGATGTGAACTTCTCGCCAAGCGCCTGCGAGAAAAGGGTAAGTTTAATAAAGGTTTCGAACATCTAAGTAATGCGAGGTTTTCTTTTTAGGGGCCTATAGGCATATAATAGCAAGTACAGTACAAGGAACATGATGACGCGTCTGTTTTATGAAGTTGAATAATAAGCGAATTATAATAATGACATAATTTATATTGTTAGTGATCATAAAACGCAATTTGTCTGTCATAATTATGAAAGATTTTCTAAGATGGATTATTTCAGCCTATTTCCATTATTGATTCACTCTGTGTCCCATTTGCGGGCAGGAAATGTCTGGCTTGATGGTTTTAGGTAGAAGTTGTTACCGGTCTTCTCATGAAGTTCGTTGGCTGGTTTGACTCTTTCTGTGACGTACCTAGTACCTGGGTCTCCTCATAGAGCGTTTATGAAACGGAGGCTCAGGCTCAGGCTCCAGCTCCGACATAATGCTGAAAATATAGTTTGTGGTTTTTCATTCAAGCTGGGGCTCTGTTTTCCTTTTCAAACCAGAGAATCTACTTCAGAATCGCAGCAAAAAGCCTCTATTTTGATACATGTTATTACAGAATGGATTCACGAAATGGAGCCGAAGCCTGAAACGGAGCCTGAGCCTCCGTTTCATAAACGCCCATAGAGAGTTTTGGCACAAATCTTGACTCTAGTCCCAGTAGGCCTATAGGCCTATGCAGACATTGCTTCTATATCCTAAAATTCAAACTATTTCACTCGTCATATCGGAATGATGTGAATTTCAGGAATAACAAATATTGCATACCGTTTTCGCCCTCTGAGGAAAAGATCGAATTTTTCATAAATTTGGACTGAATATGGCCGCATCTACATCATCGGTACAATGAAGACCCTACCCGTACTCCTGCAAACTGGGCAATGTATACACATATTGCACGCTTCATTTAGTCTATCAACACACTCGATCTCGGTTTGTGCGTGGAGGAATCCTGATCCTCCATGGTTTGTGAGAAAATGGAACCTCCCTCGCTCGAGGTTGTGCGCGCGTGCCTCCAACGCGTCCCAAGGCGAAAGTCACCTCTAGCTCTCCTTACATACCAAGGCGCTCTTGGCGTCCTCACGCTCAGTGACTCACTACGGCAATGAAAATGAGCATGGCCTTGGCACAGGAATAAAAAAAAATGACATTAAACCGTAATATTGACCTTGAATATATTTTTTTATACCAAACTAAAAGAGACTAGTTGATTATGCTACGGAACAGATATACCCTGGGACTATACGCGTGTCAATAAAGGTTGCATCAGTTCTTGGAATGTGTTGAACGATGCTTGAGGCTTAGCCTTACCGTGTAAGGAGGAAGACAGAGAAATAATGTATTCGGGAGCATTCTGTGAACTTTTTGGTTAAAGTTTTGGAAATAATATCACTGGAGTTCTGAGAGTGGTGATATCTGTTTTCTATATTTTCAATTTTGTTTGGCACTATGTGCGATATTGGTAAAATCACGCTGAAAACTGGCTCTATCATTTACCCCTGGGGCCGATTTCATAAAATTTACGACGCGTCGTAAAGTTAAGACGCATCCTTTCTCTATAGACTCATTGCATAGATGCGACGCGTCGCAGCTAGGACGCGTCGCAAATCGTCCACAGATGTGCGAAAAACGACCACTATAACCCAGATCGAGTTGTTCATGTTTGAATGCAATTTAGGCATTTGTCGTGGACTTCGTCTTCTTCTTCTTTTAATAACGAGCCAGAGTCCAGATTGTTTACAGGAAAACTAAACAGCTAGGCTACAGTAAGAGTATGATAACGTAAAGGTATAATACATGATTGGTAAAGGTAGAACAGCACTCACACTTTGTCTGATTCAGCATGTACATGAAATAATAAACCTGTGAAAATTTGAGCTCAATTTGGCATCTGAGTCACACAAAAAAGCGAGAAAAAAAAACCGAATCGAATTGTTCTTATAAAACTTAAAGAATTCTGTTGGTCTTACCCTGAGATCAAAACTGTTTTCGGTCTTCGTTTGACTAATTTCTGGATAAATACACCATTTCAGGCGGAAATATTTTGACGGTAGCATCATCTTCATACCCTGAAAGTTAAACGTAAATCTGTGAACATTTCTATTTGGGTATGTTACCAATCCTGTAATGTACCTTTTAAGGCACCGTATTCTTATACTGTACCTTTTAAAGCACCATTATGGACATAACATCATAGGTTGAACATTTTGTAGGTCTACAGAAGTCATTGGCTTTGCCAAGTGTCATCATATACCTATATGGAAACAGGACATCTTTCGCACCCCATATTAAAATTGATAACTGATTGATCCGTGTGTTTTCACACTTTTTCGGCGCCACGTCGGGCAGTTTGTTGAGAGAGTGTGCATTTACACTCATTAAAACTGAATTATTGCATTATGTACAGGGTCATTGCACGGAATAGCGGGAACACATTATACCACTGTACCACCTAATATGCACATGCATTATTATTTTTATGATTATAAAAACTGTAATCGCATATCACGTATTTCATGTGTGTCATATTAAACGGCATTATTTTCTTAGAGCCACGATTGCACCTTAAAACTATCACTTATTGATTTTTCTTTGCCAAAGAAAAATACTAATAATCAAAATAATTATAAACATATTGGCTATTTAATATTTTACAGGGAGACCAGTTTTCATATCCTTGTTCATTAACACATAAGGAGATCACCTATCGTATAATGTGTCAGCGAAGGTTAGGGGCGACCATGGTACTTAGGGCGACATTTGGAGGTCGCCCTTAACGTCCTAGCTACCTTTTAAAGGTATCATACTTTTGTTTTTGTCAAAGAAATACAGATTCGTGGTCAAAAATATCAAGGAGGATACAGTAAAAGCAATCTGTGAAAATTTCAGTCCCATACGTTGCCAACTTTTTGAGAAAACAGCGAAAAACGGCCACGGTATTTATTAAGTGTTTTCTCTTTTATTTTTAATCTTTTAAAAGATCAAACAGATTTTCGGCCGTTGTTTTAGTAATTTCTGGATAAGTACACCATTTCAGGCGGAAAAATTTTAACAGTATGTTTCTACCACCACCATCTTCATACCCTGTAAGTTATACGTAAATCTGTGAAAATTTCTGCTTTGGTCTCTTACCAAAGTATGATACAACCTTTAAAGACATTTTCCAATTTCAATTTCTTCATCGATTTGGAGGATATGTAAAGTTTTGGGCACTACCCTATGTCACCCTTATAGCGTAAGAAAACTTGTTTTGCGAAAAGCACCACGGAAACAAGTTTGCGAAAGACAAGATTCATATCTACTGTATGGGACGATACCAAATTTTGACAGCTTAATAATGGATGACGTTGGCAAAATTGGTTACATATTTTTTTCTTTAGTCCTAAGCCCGGGATCATATTTGACAACATCAGTGATTACACCGCCACGGTCCACCGCATTTCAGACCGTCCGCTTCGCTCTCGTTCCCCGTTAATTACCCGTGCAAATCACGGTCAGGGACTAAAGGGTGTCGCTGAGATTTCCAACGATGTGTTTTATTTTGGGCAGAAAATTATTATGACATGTGAATTTTGAAATTTGGCTGAATGACGGAACGGGCTTTAATCATTTCCAAAAATGCATAGGTTATCAGTCGATGTTTGGACTGGAAAATTAACTCCCTGTTTCAAATGTATTCGTTAAGTCTGGTTAACTATAAACAAGCCTGAATTTGCCTCCTTAATTAACTGAGCCTCCACCCATCACTGGTACTCTGCCTTTCCATCCATTTAGCATCATTATCCGATGATTACCAGTAGATTTTTTTTTTTAGGACTGAGGTCAATGGAAGGGATTGCATTATGCCTCATTACGGCAGAGCGAACTTTGTAACTTTGGCACATCACGATTCGGCAATAGAAATAACAAGTTCGTTTATCAGGGAACGAATGAGTTTGACTCTTGTCATTTAGCCTTTGATAAAGATCCTGCTAGGATCGAAACGCGTCAGGCCCTCCTAACTCAAAGCAAAATAAAGCGAGGCTTGCCAAGTAAAGAATAACCTCTTTAAGAAAAACGTCAGTGAGGGAGTTATCCACGTAGACTTGATAACAGTCCCTAGGAAGGATGTATTACTGGGAGAAAAGGAAAGTGATTTAGGGGGGTACCTCGTAGCTTTACACTAATAGACCCTACGCGCTCTTTTAAAGGGGGCGTCAATCCACTAAATCGTGACAGGAAAAGCGTGACATGAACGTAGTTAAAGTTCGCTGATTTAATCGCCGAAATCAATCCAGATTCACTAGCCTATACGTCCTGAGTTACACCACTACGTGTCAAGTGCCTAAGTTGCACGGTATTTGGCATAGGAATTAGGGCTAGGCCTACTACTAGTAGCATCAGGAGATGACACTGCAGTGATGGCGGTGTCGGTATCTCAGATCGTATTAAACTTGTAACTTGCAAGAAGGTGGGGGTGAGGGGCTTATTAGAGTCACTTGGCAAGGAATGGATCAGACTTATAAGAAGCATATTATACGATCGAATTCTTCGCCGGATCAAATTCTGCAAGAGAAAAAAGATCAGACTTCAGTGGAACACGAATTGATGCCTGGCTACTTGCCGCGTGTTTACGATCGTGCCCAGATGTTTAATGGCGGTGCAATTGATATCTTTCCGCAGAAGCCTTTAAGTTGAGCTCACCCTCTGCGATCGTCGGTGATCCCACAAGTGCCAATCCCTAACCGGCTTAAGGGGGATGATCCATTGATCCCCGGAGGATCAAGGGGCGGATTATTGAAGTGTGATTGAGTGTAACTGTACGCAATCCCCACAGTCTTGTCCAGGTGTTGACCTGGAATGCATAGGCTTCATGGGAAGGAAAACGTTTTCCGTCGTACATTACAAGTCATTCTGATTTTAACTATATCAATTCAAAATTTTCTTCCTAAAGCAACCTTTCATCTGATGCAAATTTAGTTTTTCTTAACCGCGATCTTACTGCCAGCAGCGTTCCCAAAGGGTTTGACGAGTGCCAAATAATTATCACCTCCCAGCTAAACTTTGAGAGAGAAAGTCGTTCAATTAATTACCGCTGATGAAATTACTGCTTAGCAGCTAACCAGATTGATTAGCTTAAGCTGAACTATCGCGGTTGATTCCTCAGATGGTGCGTCTTGAGTTTCCCCCAATTAACTCCCCCTGTGCTGTTTCCATTGCCTTCGTTGTATTAATGAGCCGCCCTCTACCCCTTTGAAGTATTTTCGATCTTTTGTGCCGACAGTTATGGTGCGTTGACTCTTAACGTTTGCTAATAGCCTAATATTGAAGCGCAAGACTTCTAATTTGGGACGAGGGTTCGAGAAAAAGTGAAAAATGAAGCAAAAACTAAACACAAATTGAAGGTAATCCTGAACCACTGGTGCGGAGCATAGATTATGAATTATGCGTATCTGCAGGGATGTGCATGAATGACTTGTAATTTGGTGGGGTCCTATTTTTCACGCCACGTGCTTGTGGCTGAAAATTGTGTGAGTTAATAGTTGTAGACTAGACATTACAGTCACCAGACTAATTAGTGAGTAGGCAGCATGATAAATTATATAATATGGTAAAGTACATATGCACACGAAAGTATTGTGAAAATGGTTTGCGTGACTGAAGTTTGACCTTCTTTGAAACGTTCAAAACTTATGTGTTACGCTTTGAAACCGTAGCCACAAGCTTCGATTTAGCCACACCTGTTAATGAATGTCAGAAATGAACTTGAAGCCACAGCCGTCATTCAAGGCTCCGATTTGGGTCTAGGCCATTCAATCTGATGCTGGCACTTTTTAGACTCATGGTGGCAGCAGACAGCATCGGCAATGTGACTTTGTTCAAAACTATAAGGCCTTGTTTCGAAACCGCGTAGCAAGAAGCTTCGATTTAGCCACACCTGTTAATGAAAGTCAGAAATGAACCTGAAGCCACAGCCCCAATTCAAGGCTCCGTCTGGGTCTAGGCTATTCAATCCGATGCTGGCACTTTTTAGACTCACGGTGGCAGCAGACAGCATCGGACATTCAAAATTCTGAGCATTTACACATGCTGCGTTATAAGGGCAATGCATGCAAGGCGACCAGTTTGTTTGGACAGCCACCGTTAGGAGCATCCGGAGTGTCCCATTATGAATCTTCATGTCTGCTGAACGACAGACATGACTATGGAAATGAAATGAAATGAAATGCAAGTGACAACCCGATCCGTGATGTGATAGGGCAATGTACCCGTCATGTCTCCTTGACAAGCTAGTATATCAACTTACTGCAATCACGCCATACTATGCTTCACGGACTTTCAAACGGTTGATTAACATGAGGCCACAATAGCAGGGTTTTGTTTCACGCATCTTGACAAAGATGGGTTATATGTCAATATCTGCCTTTTCCATAATGCAGTTATACGTGAACTCCACGGCAAGTCATTCACAATATCTGAATGTTACGCTCTCTTTTTGGACTTATATTTGGGCGGCTGTATTTTTTCAGTTGCTATTTGTTTGGGGACAAGTAGAGACTTTCGTCAACTTTCAATGTAACGCAAGTCTTGAGGGGAGGTCTAAAATTATGTCCCCTGTCATTCATTTGATAATGCAACAGCTTAAAGGAAGGGGGTACGTATGTAGCCGGGGGCACACCGTTTCATGTAGTTCGACCCTGTGTCCTTATCTAACCAAAATAGGTGAACGCACGAAGTTTTCCAATACGGCAGTTCTTTAGCAACGGCATTCGTTGGGTAACATTTTTGTGGTGCAAGCTTGAACCCCTGTAAGTTACTGCAACGTTTAAATGGCTAGCAAGCTTCATGCAGTCAAAGACTGGCTGATGCCTCGCCATATCAGACCGGTTTTTCTGGGTAAGAAACACTGTGTGTTTATCAAGAATTCTTTCGCGCCCTTGGGACGCAGAAGACAAAAATCCACTTGTCCGTCTGACGTGGAAACCGATAAAGTAACCGAGTTGTTTGGCGCGAACATGAAGGCCCTTGGAGTACCCCCTCCGGGTGCATTTTGCTCTGGTAACATGAGTCACAGCCTTGGCGTACAGTGGCCACTGAATGTTCTGCTAGTCACCCCCTAGGGGGACCAACTTGGCATCCGATACTGGGAAACGGCAAACCAACTCCCGTACTCGACGCGCTAAGGACCTGGCCACTTCAACATTCCCCGTGATGTAATTATAAGCTTTATGACGGACCTTGGATGAGAGCAACCTCGCTAGGTCTTGCTACCGTGATGTCATCCGATCCACCCTAGGTGTGCAGCCTTGTCAATTATTGATTTTCATCTTCTGTTTTTTAAGTGAAGAATCATTCTTGGTTGGTACTTGTTTTCTGAATGTGCAAAATCCTTGTCAAACTGTCCTACTGGAATTGAAATTGATTTATGGGGAAGAGAACAGGGGCCAGATTCATGGAGCTGCTAAGCACAAAAAATTGCTTAGCACAAAAATGTCTTGCCCAATAAAACAAACCACGATTAAAAATTTCATTTGATATTCATGGTCAGCGAACAATTGAGCTAAATAAATTAAGAGGAAGAGAGAAGCGTGTCTACGTTGCGCTTAAACTGATACAAGTAAAAGATCCAATATCGGATATTATGGAGATAGATCCAATATTTCTGTGGAAAAATTCCATGTTTGCTTAGAGTTAGGAGGGCCTGAAGTTTCGATCCTAGCAGGATCTTTCTCAAGGGTTATTAGCCGTTGAGAAAGATCCTGCTAGGATCGAAACGTCAGGCCCTCCTATAAACTCCAAGCATTTTATGTATTTTAGGTAGTTATTTTGGTTGGTGAGCAGTTTGCAGCAGTTTATTGCTTGTAGGGCCTACATGTGAATTTTTCGATAAAAATGTTAATTGAAAAACAAACGCAATCGTTACCGCGTTTACAAACCATAAACCATTACTTGATTTTTCAACAGGTTAGTTTTTTTTATGTGCATTTTGAAGACTCAGATGAGTGGAGAAATCTTTCTCAAAAAGCAAACAACATGACGAACATTTTTTGAAAATAATGTATAGACCTCATTTTGCTATAGCAAGCCCTTGACGCTGCCCACGCTTTCCCGCTCTGTCAATCAGCGGGAAGTTAATGCGAGAATGAGGCCCTTTCCACACCTTGCTATCGGGCTTTCGCAGCGTGCGAGAAGAGCTGCCAAAAGTAACCGTACGCGCCACATTGACTGGCCAAGTAATTTACACATGTGCTGCGTGCGCCTGGTACGCTATAGTCTAATTAGCCACATTAACCTAGACTTGTTCGACTTTGTAGCGGCAAGCATGGCCCTATAAATTCCACTATACCGAACACCGCCGTGCCCCCTGGGCGGTTGATGCTGTGATTTACACCCGCGGCTCTGGCCGGAACGTGATCACGGCACGTGCCGGGTTGAATCAGTGCCGCCCCCCGGTGGGACATCACCGGCCTGCCTGCTAACCGCCAAACGATCCTCAGTTAGAAATACCCGCCACAAGAAAAAAAACTTGAGAAAAAGTGCCGACGTCTCGAGGAAAGGAATGATAAAAACCCGACATGCCCTGGTGATATTTGGGGCTAATTGTGTTTATTAGTACAAGCAACTGTTAGTTATGCCCATCACATTATAAATTGGCCAAACAAGTTCAAGCGTAAATTACTAGGTCGAGGAGAAATTAATTCCAGATTTTTTTTTCTAAACAAGACAGCTTATAACATCGGCCCAGCGGTGTATACAGGTCGTGAACACATATTTACACACACACTGGGAATTCAATTTAACCGTATGTGATTCTGATTAAGATTGCACTTTAATCAGGATAAGATTTCTCACAAACGATTAATTCCACTTAGCAAGATTTTGCTTTAAAGGTATAATGCATGATTGGTAAAGGTCACAGAACAGTACTCATACTTTGTCTGATCGAATGTGTAAATGAAATGATAAACCTGTGAAAATTTGAGCTGGCTCAATCGGATATCTGAGTCACGAGAAAATACTCGACTCAATTTTTCTTATAAAACATAAAGAATGCTTTTGATCTTACCCCAAGATCAAAACTGTTTTCGGTTTTTGTTTGACTTATTTCTGGATAAATACACCATTTCCGGCAGAAATATTTTAACAGTATGTTTCTTCCAGCACCATCTTCATTCCCTGAGCTATAGGTAAATCTGTGAACATTTCTGTTTGGGTATGTTACCAATCCTGCACGTACTGTACCTTTTAGATGCACAGCCAGTCGGGAGGCAGCGACAGTGAAACAAACATGTTACGATATTCATTAGCTTTAACAACTTTTGAAAATCAAATGTCCATCTAAGATTGGATGACAGCCATGTAGACCCGAAGGGGCCTACATTTTGTGACCTGGCCTTAAATTTCATATCTTAACTGCCCCTTTCTTAAATATCCGAGTACCCCACGTTGCACATAAATGTTATAGCATAATTAAAATTTTATTCACCAACAAAATGCATCAATCTATTTATATACACTTCAAGAACATGGGATGTATGTATCTCCAGCGAGCTCATATCCAAAGACCTCGTTTGGTTGAATCCAGAATAAAAAACAACCTCAATGCCACTCAAAGGAACTGGCCATAATTATATTAATGCGAAACTGTAGCTATTAGGCATACGTTTTAATCCTCATCGGTCTTTCTTTATAAACCAATACGACAGGAATACCATGACACTCATTGTACATTTCCTAACCTTCACAATTCATCCGTGGATTTTAAAATGGCGTCACAGCTAGCCGATTATTACTAATTGAGGAACCTACGTTAAGTAGGTCAAACCTCTTTGTTCCCTGAGACACACAATGTCTATATTGTATAATACATGGCCATATACACACCTGCTTTTGCATATTAAAATATTCCACTGATGTAGTGTTCGAGTTTAGGCCGATTTTGACGGAATAGATTAAAATTTCACATTGAAATGTTGACGCGGTAGGAACAAGCTACCATTTAATACCATCGACCTTAACAAATCCATTAAGCATTAATAGATAATAATCTAGAAACGTAAGACATTTAAAGGCTGACCCAGCCTTTTTGTTTATCAGAATGTAAATCAAAAAGAATTTATTTAAATGAAATTGCTCATATTAAGGTCCTGGTTTCCATGTTAAATAATATTCACTTCTACACAGCCATTTGCATTCAAGAATATTATTTTTTTCACATCAAGGGAATAAAAGCTGGTCTAAATGACATTAAAAGACATCGGTTTCGCAAATAAAATTCTGACGATGTTTGAGAGTCAAGGTCTATAAGCAGGAATATAACCGTGTCCAGGCGTGGCTTTATGTAGCCCGTGGCTGTAGATGAAAACCCAACTCTTATTGTATGGGTCATATTTTTGTAATTTCTGCATTAAATTATTATATGAAAACATCACAATATCGTATTTCTTTCTTATAATTTAAGATACAGAATTTGATCTGAGTTTACTTTACGATTGCTTTATTAAAAGTAATATGTCCCCAACCCAACCCGAAAGATACAGTTTAAAACAGCATCGGAAATAAAGTCTGTTTTACTTGCATTTCGTGAGTTGGGCCTAGCCGGATATTATCATACTTCTTCGCGCTACTACCTGAGATTTTGATCGTACATGGGAGCATTGTTTATATTGATCCATGCCATAGTCTTCACAGGTAATGGGAAAGTAATGGTAATAGCATATTTATTTGGGATTCGGTTTGAAATGTGCCAATCCATCTAAAAATACACGCCCTTACATAATGTACATAATGGATCCGTATTCGTATATGGCACCACACGCACTACGACATTAAACCCAGCTGCTTATAACCCACGCAAGCCCACAACTTTAATTGTTTTATTTTAATTTCAAGCCACACTTTCTTCTCCCCCGTTTTTACTTCGTCTGCCGTAAGGTTGGAGGAGGGAGGGGGAAGGGAATGCCAATGCATTCATGCTCCCGTTCCGTTGGCACCTTGCCCGTTTTCCGTCGTCCGTTGTCTAACCTGATTCTAACGGTCGTTGGCTTCGTGTCTGGGGGAAGGGCGAGCACGTAGGTACGGTTTGTACGCGTGGAGACGGGCTGTCCTCTGTCAACATTCTATAAATTAGATTTAGCAGTGATGGGATGACGTTGCAACAACTTCGGTTGACCGGTCTTGTATAAAACGAGACTTATCCGTCTAAAAGATTGACAATTGACCGAAAAAAAAAAGATTTGTGCAACATTAATTTTGACGAATGTCAATTTTGGCAGGTAAAAATTATGTCAATGACCGGATGTGTTCGTGTCAGATTACTGGGTCTGTTCGTGGTCTATCCATCCGGCAATGGCGTTTCCATCCACTCCGGGAATTGCCG
The DNA here is from genome assembly GCA_963971285.1 of Astropecten irregularis. Lineage (NCBI taxonomy): Eukaryota > Metazoa > Echinodermata > Asteroidea > Paxillosida > Astropectinidae > Astropecten > Astropecten irregularis. The sequence continues at coordinate 1,880,510 of OZ020245.1, read as the reverse complement.
GATTGAACCCGGATCCGATCTTTCCCTAGAGGCGGATCGTGGAGTTTGCCGATCGAATCCATGGCCAGCTTGCGTTTACTTTTCGCCATCGATCCATCCGCCAATTTCCGTACCGGCTCCTCGTTCCGATCTCCCTTGTGGAATACGTCGTGAACGTGCTAAGAGTGGCGCAATAACAAACTGGTAATCATACTCATCATTGACAAACATCCAGCTGGTAAGGCCTGCAACAGGTCACGTGCATCACAGTCCTCACACCCTAATCAATGCTCAAGACAATTGGTGCGTGTGGTGAGATCGCTTCCGGCTAAACCATCGTCGATTAAATTCCAATAAAGAGGTCATTCCCTCTTTGTCTGGAGGGTCTAGGGTGCGCTGGAGGAAGGGGTGAATGAAGACTGGACCTGCGAGGAGTTCCATGGTACTTTCTTCTTGTCTTAATTAATTGTTTGCCCCGATGGAGAACGGACAACATCAAGCCACCGGCACTAATACGTCTCCTCCGCGTGTCCGCGCTGGGATCGTTCACTCGGAGAAAACCAGGGCCTAATTTTGGTGCGTTGATGCCTAACGGGGTGGAAAACGAGGGCAAAGCAAGGGATGTTACCCCCATTTGGCTGCATCGTGGAGGTTTTCGTGAGGAAGGTAGAGCGAGGGGGTGAGATTATGATAAGTTTAGCCGAATGAAGCTGGTGATTTCAGGATGATCCATCTTTGATCCCTGATCCGTCCTCAGGACTCTCCTTGGGTCCAATAAGCGATGACCCAGCGAGGCTGTGACCGGCTATGGTCCAGCTTTTCACCGTCTCATTCGCGCGTTGTGTCTATTCCCTCCTCTTCAAAACTAGCACGATGAGTGATAGTCCACTCAATCGAGAAACCATCGGTCAGGAAACCAGAAAGTCACTCCTCTCTTCTCGGCACGAGATCGGGAATCGACTCCAGCAGCAAACCGAAACACTATCATGCCGTCTCCGGGCCATATTTGCCTGACCTGTTTTTATTGTTTAAGCCGCCCGTCGCTGATCTCTGGTTGGGCCGACCCAGCGACGCTTTGAAGGTAAATATACATTCATCTCTGTTGTGTCATTTTCCAAGAACGGACTGAGAGAAACCTTTGGTTTTCTTGTCTCAATTTTGAGAGGGCAAATTGACGAGGTATATATCATGCCCTCACTTTAATTTCGCCGAGCAATTAAAGATAGCTGAGTTTATACGACGAGGGTTGTAATGACATGGGTCAAATGTTTGGATAATCCGCCCTCGTGCAGTGTCCATCTTTAGTCAAACACGGCTCTCTTCCTTCCTCTGAGGACACGGCCATCGTATAAACAACCGTAGACTAACGCCAATGTGGACATTGTGGGACCATTGGGATCAGGGAACCAGAAAATACCAAATGGTTAAACAAAATATCCAACCATATGGTGGCTACACAATTGTATAATTTGCTGTGAAGCCATTTTCTCCAATTTGTTTTGAAAGTCATTGCTTTTTCAGTTATACCCAGTATTTCTGGTATTCATCTGGGTATGTTTAACGCCCAAAATACACAATGATAAAGATGCACTTTCTGATGCTGAAAAAATATCCACGCTTTACAATCAAATAAAAGCATCCGTAGATACTGAGTAACATCGTAACAGTAAATGAATGTAATTTTCAGAATACAATTTCATGAATAATCCCATAAATAGGTCTAATCCGTAGCAAAGCACATTGAAGCTGTAACACAACCACAACTTATAATGTGGATATTTGTTGGTTTCTGTAAGATACCTAGGGTCGATTTCACAAAACACATCTTAACTTACTATCATTCGTAGGACTTGTGATGCTTTGCAGCCCTACATAAGATACGATGGGTTATCCTTCGTAACTCGAGTTACGATCGATCGTAAAGCTTCGTGAAACCGACCCTTGGTCACCCTACCTTACACCAGTGTAGGAAGCCAGCACCAAAGTATATCTTACACCAAGGTAGATAACCTCAAAGGCATAAACCTGACAGCAACATCGAACCCCTCAATCCATACCTGACTCCAGGGAGAGACAGATAAAACCAATTTAAATACCAACATCAAGTAACACAACGAGACACAGTACCTGATGTAACTGACATCAAAGTAGACAACTGACATCAATGTAGATGAAAGTTTATATCTTGATGAATTATACAAATAAAAGAAGATGACAACTGATAAAGGTACAAACAGCTGGCTTCGAGGTGGAAGACAGAAGGAATCAAGGTAGATGAGAAACAATATCAAGGTAGATGATGTACCTGACACCCAAACAGATTAAAATGAATATACGAACTTAGATGGTTGCTGATATCAAGGTAGCAAGCTTTCTTCGTGGTATATGATGACTTATATCAAAGGAGATTTTAACAGACATCAAGGTGAATTTTAACTGAAAAGAAGTACGACATTAACCTTCATCGAGCTAGATGATAATTGTTGCTAGCATAAAGGTAGATGATATTTAAGTCTACGCCTGGCGGGTTGTAGACTGGTTCCTAGTCCCTTAAACTTTATTTTCATTTAAAGATACAGTATAGACTTGGTAACATACCCAAATAGAAATGTTCATAGATTTACGTATAACTCTCAGGGTATGAGGATGGTGCTGGTAGAAACACACCGTTAAAATATTTCCACCTGAAATGGTGGATTTATCAAGAAATTAGTAAAACAAAGACCGAAAATAGTTCTGATATCGGGGTAAGATCAAAACCATTCTGTATGTTTTATAAGAAAAATTGAGTCAGGCTTCAGCTGTTTTCTCGTGACTCAGATGTCTGATTAAGCTAAACATTTCACAGGTTTATTATTTCATGCACATATTGGATGAGACGAAGTGTGAATGCTGTTCTGTGACCTTTAACAATCATGTATTTTACCTTTAATACCCATTAACAAAACTAAAGTCGGCAATTTATACTATTAGCTCCGGGCTGACAGCAAGGTATAGCTACTTGACATTTGTGTTAATTAGATATAAGCTATGTAACACAATAAACATTTTTACACGATGTCGTTTTCAACCTGTTAATTTTGGCGCCAAATTAATTCCACCAATTTGAGACAGGAATTTTTTTTTCGTCTGGAAGCTCTTGATTAATTATGATTCTAATGAGCACACAGTAGCAGCTGTGTACGTGTTAGAAGGATATCAATCGACCTCCAAGCAGCGTGAACAAATTAATTAGGAGAACATTATAATATATAAAGGATGGATAAACAATGTTACAACATGTGGACTGCCACAAGTCATGCATGTAACATCTTCAAAATGACAGGGGTATAATGACGCAACGACGGGTATATAAACCCAGAAATCGACAACTTAAAATCCATTCCCGCCTACCTTGTCACAACGGCGAGTGGATCTTTAAGGTAATATCATGCATGTACTTTGGCTTTTGTGAAAGAAATGCAGAGCCATGGGCAAAAATATCAAGGAACAGTAACAGTCATCTGTGAAATGTCCAGTCCTATAGGGTGCCCACTTTTGAGAAAACAGTGAAAAATCCCTACAGCGTTTTTAAAACTCTTTTCACCGTTATTTTTGATCTTTAATGATCAAAATTGCTTTTGGTCATTGGTTTATACTTTTTTCTGAAAAAAAAATACAGTCACTTTCCGGCCTAAATATGTTAATGGTATGTTTCTACCATCGCCATCTGTATACCGTGTATAAGTCAAAGGTAAATCTGTAGATTTCTGCTTCGGTATTCTACTACGTATCATACTAAGTATGATACTACCTTTAAGTTCAATGTCAAACGATCTACAGCGTCTGTAAGTCTCTTGGCCGTGGGTCCGGAAGCAAGCTACTGAATTCAATCAATTATTAAAAAATGTAATGAAAGTATGATCGGGTAGGGCCTATGCTAGACTCCCTTTCTTTCCAATCACCCACGACATTTTCCACACTTCGCATACGGACTTTGAGACCAATATCGCCCGTGCCACCTGGCAAACTACCTTGGCGAATACAATACAGTGGAGTTTATTAGTATGACACCCCACACACCAGTCTGGTCCAACCGTCATGATGCTCAGACCCTAGACAAATACCAGGAGTGGTACCGTAAAATGCTTCTACGTCAATCGGTCTGGCTCGGCCTACATACAGAGTAAACATGCACATAACAACATTTACCCAGCCGTTGAACGACACACTCAATATCAATCCAGCATGATCGATTCCAATCCATTGGCTTTGTTTGCCTCGCCAGTATTCATCGGTCCGCCCACACAATTATTGCGCATTATGTATTTGGACCTCCCATTTCAAGATCAAATTTTATCTTCCGCTGTTTCTTCTGCTTTTAATTTAAAACTTCGACGTTGTGTACACGCCTCATGAATAGAGTTCGATCCTTCCATTCCAATATACTAACCAATAAAATTATAAATTGAGGGGCAGGACCAAATTGAAGGTAATATCATACTTTGGTTTTTATCAAAGAAATACAGATTCATGGGCAAACATTATTTCTCTGAAAATTTCAGTCCCACACGTTGCCCACTTTTTAAGAAAACAGTGAAAAACAGCCACAGTTTTTCTTAAGTCTTTCCTCTTTCATTTTTGATCTTTTAAAAGATCAAACAGATTTTCGATCAATAATTTCTGGATAAATACACCATTTAAGGCGGAAAACATTTTTACGGTATGTTTCTACCACCACCATTTTCATACCCTGTAAGTAATACGTAAATCTGTGAACATTTCTGTTTTGGTTTCTTACCAAAGTATGATACTACCTTTAATCATTTTGAGTTTCATATACGTCAACCTGCTAGGTTTAATTAATTTATTATCAAAATTTTTCGTAATATTAATTCATTATTATTTGTTTTACAAATTGGATATTAGGGAGACAGGTTAGCGTCTGAAAGTTAATAATAAGTTTGGGGAATATCGGGAAATAGCGATACATTTCGATGTCTCCCTAAGCTATCAGCTACCTTTTTAAAGACGCATTTTGTATCCCATCCGTAATAGATGGCAGATAATGCTCTAAATATAATATGAATATATGAATACATTTCAAATTCATTGGTTTGGATGATGTTTAGAGATAAGTAAAGTTTTGTACACGACCCTATGGGAATGGTACCCTAAGTACCCATCCTCGGACAGAGTACCGGGTTTGAAGTGATATGGGTTATTATGCCATTGACAGAATCGCGAAGAAATGTTGAGGAGTTCGTTATTCCCGAAGACTCACCCCACCCTGTGAGGCCTCGGCTCTTCACTGCTAAAATGGCTTCGCTCTGCATGGGCGTAGATCACTAGTGGGGGGGGGGGGGGGGTAGAGGGGGTTTCACCCCCAGGTTTTCACTTTTTATATATATAAAAAATGATGTTGTGCACAAACGTATATGGACGTACGACCCAGCTACAGGATCATGCCCCAAGGTCTGAGGACGTGTCTACACTACTGTTGCTCTGTATCTTACGGGGCTATACGGTCATCCATTAACCAACACATTATGAGGGATCACGCTACAAAATGAGGCTTGCGACTAGGCTTAGGGTTTTTCCATTTTGTGTCCTGAATGAAATGAAGGGCTTGAGATACATGGCCAAGCTGGATTCTTTGTTCAGCTTTGTCATGTAGCTCAATCCCTTATTTTGCCTCAAATGGTGGTTTCGGCAATAAAATTATCAAGCCTAACATCAAGCCTGGTTTCGTAAATGTCCATAAACTGCTCACGTAAAATAAGATCTCAACAAAGCTCAAGCTGTTTGAGACCATATGTTTTTACCATCTAATCCGTTTCGGCCTAGATATTTCAGGAAAACCTGTAACTTTAAAGCTGCCACTTATTACATTGTAAAACACGTATCTGGCAGTAATAGGCTCTTGAATAATATGCAGCTAGCACACAGACAGTGAATCGCTGATGACTCTGTTTCCATAACTGTCAAAGTATAGAAGCATCCATGCGATGCATAATAGAAATGGACAGGCGGCAGAAGTTGACCTCCCCTAGCTTCGAACACACGAGTCCCTTCTGGGGCATGAAACTGTAACACTATCCTTCCTGACTTTTACTTTTCCCTATACACAGCCGTCTCGACTGCTGAATATAATATACATGTATCAGTTGTGTTTGTCCTGAGTTTGTGCGCCCCCTGTAACAAGCTAACGGAAACTGTATTCGAGACCTCGTTGAATACATTTAAATAAACCGTCCAGAAAACGTGAATTTCCCAATATCCGGCTATTTGTTGTCCTGAAACTTTAGTACCGTTGCCATGGACACTTGCAAAAGACGGCAAAAACCGCCAGTCCTACTGCGGAAACGGGTACTCGGCTCAATTACTTGGGGCACTGGAACGGAAAGTGCTGTAAGGGATTTGATACATGTATCTTTTAGCAGTTCTATTTCTTGGGACAAAAGATGGAAAGAATGCCGTGTTTTTCTCATTCTATTTCATCCGTCTATTATTTTATATTCAATCTTTTTGACTCGGCAGCAGACGTCTCAAACTTTTCCAGTAGCGACTTCATTCTTCTCAACTTTACTCAAGAAACTTGAACAAAAGACAGGAAGTCTGGAACTACTTTAGCGAGCGTCGGCGATATAGATTAATACGCCACCCATCGACCAGTGTTATCGCCGCCGTGCACCCTGGGGTTTATTTTCTCGCAAGAGATGAGAACTGAGTATGGCAATCCCATTAAAAACACGACAAGGACAAAAATTAAAATCTAAATTTGAATTGATCATAAGACAACTTTTTAATTTCGGGTACGAGGCTGTTAGTCTATGACCTCTCTCTATTTAGGCCAATGGCCTCCGGTTTCAGATATCGGACGACGTGTGGACCATGTTTATTTTCCACATGAGTCGGTTATTAAAGTTGTTGGAGACGGCTTTGCAAGCGCCATTGGTCGGCCAAACCCAGGCATACAGAGACGGTAAACTAATTATTTTGATCTTCATCGCCCGGAAGGTGAATTTTTGTTTTGTTTTATTGCATCGTGCCTGCGCTGCGTATGGCTGCCAGCAACGTCAGACGACACAAATTCCCGCCAAGAAGTGCCAGCGTTTTGGAAATTCTGATGGGATGTGAAGACTACGACCACACCAGAGATTTCAAAAGACTGCCATAATCACAAAGCAAACGGTATAGCTGTCCTTGATTTTCAGGCCTATCTCACGGAATTTGTACACAAAATCTGTAGACAGAAAATGTTTAAATGCCTTCATAACCAAGTCACTGATATTAGTCATATTTCACAACAGCCGAGATTTGTAAAAATGTTGTCCAGCTTGGGAAGTTGCTGAGTTTCTTGTGCATGGTCAGGATGATGAAAACAGCGAAATATGTAATTATGATAAGTCTCTTGAGGTGAGCATTTCACAGGTTTGTTTGACAAATCGAATTATGAGCAGCCTTCAGCTGCCCTGTCACCTTTACCTATGTTGTCCATGCCCTTTAAGCAAAGTTTGTGCTAAAGCAGCTCTATAAAATTGGCCCCAGTACAGGTGGTTTTCACGGCATAGAATGGTATGACGAGTGTCATTCTCTACGGGTAGGTTACAGTCGAGTCACTTGCACACAGAAAATGAAAATTCTGGACTACAAATACCTCCAAAATATTAAGAATGGCATACAGGCACTGGTAATTACACATCAAAACGAACAGTTTCCATCTGTAATGGTCATTGCTTATGACAACCATTTTAGCTATATTCCCTCCCTCCCGCTCTCATAATAACGCGCAATGGTTGCTAATGGGCACTTCGCGCCCACGATTTCGGCGCCATTAGCGTGTTTTACGCGGTGCTGGCAACCGTCTCCATACCGCTAGTGGCGGGATGGAATAAAGGGGAACATCGGTCACCCGAGACGTGCGGTGCATACCAAAGAAAGTATGTTGGTTTACTCCCTAATGCACTCATTTCCTTCCAGACGACTCTTTTTACTGCGATGCCGCTGTTTCGGGCGACTTTCCTTTATTTGCTTAATTTTGACGCAAGTTTGACGAATGGGAGAAACAAATAAATAGTAAAATAGTATAGAAGAGCGCCGAGGCAAACCCTACGGAGGTCTTGAAGTGCCACATCCGACTTGCGAAGTCGATGGGATCGTTATCTTGGGTGCGAGGATTTCGTTTCCCTGGGGTTATGTACTGATTGTCTTTTTCTGAATGCATTTCATAATGTAGACGTCTTCCTTTCGGATTCCATGTCGTCATCCAAAGATGATTATCTTTGGTTCTCTACAGCTCGCGTGAGGCACTTTCTGCGAACCGTGCTGCCAGGTTGAAAACAACGCTTTCGCCAAGAAATTAGATCTTTAGGCTAAACTGATTCTGGGGGAAGTTGGGGCAATATCTCGATGGGCTGATCATCTGCCCCCGATCACGAACAGGATGGGACCTGGTTGCTGTGGATGTCACAGAAATTATAGCTCAGCAACTTTAATATTTGGCAAAAACAAAAAATTATGAGTATCAGTCATATATGCTGAATACCAGTCAAAAGCATGATTCAATCACGCGGCAGTTTGGCTGGTAACCTTGCCTGCTTGCTGTACAGGCATTCTCACGGTTTTGACTGTATAGACCGTCACGGAACATTGCTGAATTAATACAAATGTAGGTATCTTTAATAATTATAATAGGCAACAGAGCTCTTATTGGACACTGGGGACAAATTTAATATATCTCCCCAACTTCATCACGGCTACAAAGCTGATTGCTAGCGTCAATCAGCAGAATTGAAAATTGCATTTCTGTTTTGAAAAGTGTCATACCCTTATACTCATTTTCGAGTGAACTTCCCTCTCACAAAATGCAAACGTAATGGCATCTTGCTGAAATATTGTAAGATAATCTATCAAAATTGGGAGTTATTACAGATAATCTGAAAAATGATACATTGCAACATCCACAATAATTATCCCAAAACGGGTCTTCTGTTTTGTTCTTCCCTAAGTGTACGTGCGTTTCTGTGTTTTTGACTGTGGTATCCCTGGGATCGGAATTATCAATTTAGGCGTCGTCACGGCTCTAAGGAAGCTAGCTCTAAATAAATACCATATTTACAATTCTTTGCTTCCACGTACATTGATGGTGATCCCTATTTCTGTATATATGATTCACGACATAATGTTCAAACCCCATCCCGCTATGTGTGAATGTATTTAATGTAGAGTCACGATTATTTATCTCAGCAAGAATAAACAGACCACTCAAAAAACCGGCCGTAAAACATAAAAGAGTGCGGCATGAAGCACATTTTTTGTCACAGAACCAAATAAATGCACGGGGTTGTTATGAAGGAATAATTGAACAAGTAGCTGTGCTATGCACGTAAAATGCGTCACACACAGAAGCTCTCAGCATGCAGCGATGAAATACAAACCCATTATATGCAGGCCATTTATAACGGTCATCATGAAAGTGGGTCGGACTCTGTGACCATTCGGATGGAGGATCCATTAGGTTTCTATGAGCGGATCTGTTCTATGAGAGGAATATTTGCTGTATCCTTGTTTGATAAACGAGCAAGTTCAGCGAGGTTTTTTTTTACAAACTAGCCATCTTGGTAAGGAGGTGGGTAAACTGCTGCCAAGTTTCCCAAAATGTACCTGATTAAAAACTCACATCCTCTTTGAGTGATCTCCCATGTTCTATTTCTCAGGTTGCAGCATTGCTCATCCTGTACGTATCTTAAATGATCCTTGGGATATAGGGTATGTGAGTGGTTTCATGGCGTCTGCCTAGCCAAACGAACAAAGATGAAATTTAATCATCATATAATTACAAGGGAAACTGACTGAATTTAAAGACATAGAAAAGTGAACAAAGAAAAATTGACTGGAGCGGGATTCGAACCGGCGACCTCGTCTTTGTTGACTTTTCTAAAGATAAAATTTGACAAAACAGGACACCATCAACATATAGGACTGGATAGCTAAGTTGGTCGAGGCCCGGTACGGTATTCCAGAGGTCGCAGGTTCGAAGCCCGCTGCTTAAAACTTTTCTCTGTTCCCATTTTAATGACTTAAACTTGGCACTTTAACAACCAGACATGCATGCATGGGTTAATTCAAAAGCATGTACGTGAAATCAGGGCCACATACAGTCACGGTGCCTTATTTAAATGTGTTGTGGGTTGGGCGTGTCAATGGAGAGTTTGTAAAAGATTGTAATCCGGTTTATAGTTTTGCGACAGGGTAGCCCTACCCACATTGTTCCATCAACAAACGACTAATCACAGACATTTTATTGATTTAGCATATGCGCGTAAAAAGAGGAATAGTCAATTACAAGCAACACAAATTAATATAAACCGACAGACTGACGGAGTAAGCAGCAGACCTACCTGATATGGGATAGGCCTATGCCTTAAGTCTTTACAACCTAACGGATATAAAACAAACCTATGACGTTAATTTATTATATTTTTGAACACATACTGGATCATATTGAAGGATATCTCAACAGACTCTAATCTCTATATATTGCTTATATTGGATTAAAACATGCATAAAAAATTGCATATACATGCAAGCCACATTAATTTGTTTCCATCGTAACCTAACATCAGAGTTTGACGTCACAACCATACTATAGCCCACCGGGTATTTATCATGGAAGGTAGTGATGACGTGAGACGTTTTTTGTCTATTTTGGGGATAATAGTCGAGGGAAGAGTCCCTCCCTGCTGAATATAAATATAAATCATCCACAGGGATCGTAAAGGGATGACATGGCTGTTGTCGATATGAAATTGCTGGCATATTATGGCCGTTGGTGATGCTGTGTGATAGTTCTGTGTCACGTTAAGCATTGATGCAGTAATCGTTAATGTCAGTAATGTCACACGCTGTCACGATGGGTTTATTACAGTCATACGTTACCGTGTGTTCACGGCTTAAGATTAATGGTCATTTCGTCTACCGTAGATGGTGGACCGTATAGACCCTTTAGCGGAGAAAATTATGTACGATATTATTTAGCGCAAAAAATCCCACAATGCATTTATCGTATATACATGTACCTTCACCATACACTTCCGTTTAAAACATGTTAAAACTATGGGCCTTTACGAAACCTGGTTTGAGGCTAGGCTTGGTACTTATTTCGCACAGCCATTTGAGGCCCACAAAACGAAATGAAGGGATTGGGCCACACGACGAAGCCAAAGAAAGGCTCCAGCTTCGCCATATATCTCAAGCCCTTCATTTCATTATTGACACAAAATAAATCCCAACCCTATAGCCTCAAGCCCCTATTCGTACAGGCCCTATCCCTATCTTGACTCGGGTTTTCACTCAGGTGTGGCGCCCTCATAAGTCCACAAATGGAAATACATTGTCCCGTTCCTGCCCACCTCTCACACACAGGTGTGTATTTTGCTATTTGTCATCGTTTATACCTATAAACCGATGACCCATGACGTGAATGCTTATATCTTGATGATTATGGAAAAGTGTCTTTCAAATTGACTATTTATGACGCGCTTTATTATCTTCAGAATTTTGGATACCTGTGTAACATTATTGTATAATTATACCCATTTACTATGAACCAGCAGCAAAGTCAATACACAAATACTAGCACGTACATTTTGAAGGTTATGCTTCGCGAATGCAATTATAGGATAACATACCGTACATACATACTCATACATACGAATATAATTTATTGCATATGTTTCCTACCGACAACCGCACATCTGTTCGAAGCCCCTTGAATTGGGTCAGACTTTGTTCTGTTGCATTTGGATTTAGTCCCGCAATATGAATGGTTAAAGGTAGTATCATACGTTGGTAGCATACCGAAACAGAAATTTTCACGGATTTACCTATAATTTACAGGGTATTAAGATGGTGATGGTAGAAACATTCCCTTAAAATTCTTCTTCCTGAAGTGCTTCATCCAGTAAAGAGTAAAACCTTTAAAGTATCCTTTAAAGATCAAAAATAAAAGAGAAAAGACCCAAGAAATACTGTGCCCGTTTTTCACTGTTTTCCCCAAAAGTGGGCACCGTATGGGACTGAAATTTTCAAAGATGAATGTTACTGTATTTTCCGAGATATTTTTGCCCATGCATCTAGATTTCTTTGACAACAACCAAAGTATGATATTACCTTTAAGTTATCGTGAAATAGACTTGAAACAGAAAAAAGATTCACACGACGAATAAACGGACTTTAATTTTATGTTTCAATTACTGAACCGAACTTTTGATGAATTATGTAAAGTTCGCTGGTATGGCAAAGTCTCGGCGACAGCTGGTAACCAAACGTTAATGTCGTGCAGCTGTGGCAATTGTGAATCGGGGCACCGCACATGCGCAGTGTAGTTTTGGATTCACGTCTGTCTTCTTTATTACAGATTCGTATGACGATACAACCAGACAAGGCCATAGGCGCCACTCCAAAATGTACTTCAGAACATGACATAACATATCAATTTCTATACCTCCATTTCTAGGTTATAAAGGTAATATCATACTTTGGTTTTTGTCAAAGAAATACAGATTCATGGGAAACAATATCAAGGTAACAGACATCTGTGAACATTTCAGTCCCACGTGCCCACTTTTTGAGAAAACAGTTAAAAACCGCCACAGCAATTTTTAAATCTTTTCTGTTTTATGTTTGATCTTTAAAATGAGTTGTTTCCTTGCTAACACCATTTTTGGAAACACCCTAATGCGCCATATTTTTGAACGCAAGAGGGCGCTGTTAGGTACAAATTTATTTACTTTCTGGGGGTATGGTCCGATTAATTGTCAATTGAGCAGAGGTCATTTACGGACAATTTTGTCTGTTGGGATACGATAGAAGTGTATATTGTTACTACGACATGTACGAGTTGTATTCTGACACAGCAGTACACAAGAACAAGGCATTGTCAAATGACCCCCGGAAGTAATTCGAAGCGCCCTCACTCGTTCAAAAATACCGCACATTACCAAACTTCACAAATAGATGATGTTAAGATGCATGGGACCTGTGGCCTTTCGATAAATGACTTGCGAATGTCAATCCCAAGTTATCTATTACAAATAGTTTGTTCAAATATCTACGCCTGAAATGGTGTATTTATCCAGCAATTAGTAAAACAAAGACCGAAAACCGTTTTGATTTCGAGGTAAGATCAAAACCATTCTTTATGTTTAATAACATTGAAAAATTGAGTCGGGTTTTCGCTATTTTCTCTTGACTCGGATGTCCGATTGAACTCAAATTTTCACAGGTGTGTTATTTTATGTACATGCTGGATTAGACAGAGCGCTGTTCTGTGACCTTTACCAATCATATATTAAATATTACCTTTAAAATATTGGGCATATAGGTTAATTAGCTTTCCTAGACTTTGGTTAATGGAAACCGATCCACAATCATTCCAACATGCCTATAGGGTTTCAAGCTCCTAATTCCCAGTCTATTCTCAAGAGCAAAGGTTGCCGACGCCTCCTAATGAGGGATCCCCATTACGGCGTGCATGACACCTATTTAGGTGTTCGGGTTCAAGCCGAACACCTATTGTTATTGTTCGATTTTTTTTTTTTTTTTTTTTTTTTTTAATTTTTTTCTTCCCAAACTTGTCAGCAGGACTTCTTGGTCACAGGTACAAGATATTGACATGAAACTTGGTGGGAACTTTGGTCATGATGTCAAGTTGTATTTAGAAGATTGACGTCATGGTGACGTCATCGGGTATCAAATTACACGCATTTTTAGGAAAAACTTTGGTGCTTTATAACTTGAGAACCACATGACCTACGACTTTGATATTGACATATGTTACTCACCACATAAATCTTAACAATTAACCTTCACTTCCGGTGTTACCGGAAGTTGAACTTTGACTCAAAATAACTCAAAAACGGAAGGATTTGGGCACATAAAACCATTGAAGCTAAAAGATAGAGAAGGTCTTGGGCTTTCAGAAAATGTAAACGATGACGTCATGTGGGCTATATAGCGCCCTGTACGGTTGATTAAAGATATACAGTGATTACGTAATCCGAAAGTAAACAATGGATTTCCGCCAAATTTCGTGAGTGTGAAGCACAAATGCACTTTGACATGTATGTGAAGTTTGAAATTTGTGACGTCATTCAACCGGAAGTTATGCGCTTTTAAAGGGAAAATGACTTAATTATTCAAATACTGTTTACTCAGTAATTACATGACGTACATCAGTGAAAATTGCAAAGTATTTACATTGCATACATTCAATGACGTCTGTAAATGTTCAGTTACTTGTGATGAATTAATTGGAAGTTATTGTCCAGACAATGTTATATATATTCAAAGGTGATGCCATGTATATATACCTCCATGGTATATAACTTCTTATCAGATCTTTAAATCAATTTGTTTACTCAACCATTTAAGGTATCATTAACTAATTGCCTGCTTCAGTGTTGATGTGATTACAAGAGACTCTGATTAGTACCAGATGGCAGTCACTGCAAGGTGATTGGAATGTGCTTCATTTATGTTGTCTCAGTGGAAACGCATGATAGCCTCCACACAGGAGTTTGATACACCTCATACACTTTTAAACAGTCAATTTTAACCATACAATTATTACAAAGGCCCAGACAAAGTTCCCACATCGTAGATGTGAAGTGAACATTTACGGCATCTCTTGATTTTATATGAATTTTTAAATATTTCTCACATTAGCCTGTTAACTTTGTACACATACGTGTACATGTGTTACGTGAAAATATGGTATTTTACAAAAAAATATGATGATCGATTGACTCTATTTACCATACACTATACATACGTACATAATTCACTGTGTAGAACATACATGTACATGTACAATGTACATGTAATGTCCAATTGCGTGACTCAAAACTTTTTTTAGTTGTTTACATCTTGCCATAGATTTTGCACGTAAATCTTATTATATATCATTAAATACCAGCACCAAATCTTAATCGAAATGCTATCGATGTAGGTTGCAGAGTATTGAACATCATTTTGTCAAATGACTATGTGTTCCATAAACACTGCAACTAAATCTAAGGGCTAATATTAAGGGGTTTTTTTACGTTGAGATATGGTCACTTTTAAACCATATGTCTTAATCAAACAAAATAAAACTGCAACACATCATATTATTGTCCAGACAATATTATATATATTTAAAGGTGACGCCATTTCCATAATCAGTCAGTCAATGTACAAATAAGCAATCAACATGATCAAAGTATTTGTACAGTCACGCAGTTTATGTGTATGTATGTGTTTCAGTATGCCATCATAATAATGAGGGATGATTGATCTCATATATTCCAACATACGTTCATATAACAGTTCCACTACGAAATGAGACCCCGAACACCTAGTGGTTGTTACTACAATCACAATGTCTAGTTCTATTTGATTTATACCAGTGATAATACCGATTAAAAAAACACAAGGAAACACAAGATATACTGTGTACTCATCTATTTCAAGATCTGGAGCAGACGACAATGTACATTTAACACCTTTAGGAGTCTTGTTTTAGTGTACATATTTGTATTCCGTGGAAGAGTGCGTATTAATCACTGAGTATCTAAACTAGGCCATATCGGTTATGGGTGATTGAAGAAGGTTTTAAAGGTATAATACATGATTGGTAAAGGTTTAATACAGAACAGCACTCACACTTTGTCTGATCAAACATGTACATGAAATAATAAGCCTGTGACAACTTGAGCTCAATCGGGCATCTGAGTCACGAGAAAATGGCGAAAACCCGACTCAAATTTTGTTATAAAACATAAAGAATGGTTATGATCTTACCCCGAGATCAAAAATGTGGTCACAGGCTTATTATTTCATCTACATGCTGGATCAGAGAACGGTGGGTGTTGTTCTGTGACCTTTACCAAACGTATAACACCTTTAAAGAACTCATCGGCCACAATCAGACAGAATCGCGCCGATTTTACCCTGACTCTTCGTGTAAAGATTTTTTTAATGAGGAAAGAATATACCAGAATTTAGCTTGCAGTACTGTAAAGATTCTAGATCAGTTGAAGTATAGCCCAGGGCATACCATTCGATTTCTTGTTAAGGGTGCGGTGTTGGGGTGAAGAATCCACACTGCCCGCCGGGGGAAACCGACGGCATGACCAATGAATGAGGACACGATCAGTGTCCCAATTTCATACTGGGAAATACAGGCTAACTTGCCAGGCACGAATACCGTCACGTAGAGCCATATCCGTGCCGTCGCGACGCGGCGAATCGCCCATTCGCTGCCTGCCTGTAGCTGACAGCTCGCGTGCCGTTTATTTATACTCGGTCGGGTATGGATAATATCTAGGCTGCATCACTGTATAATAGGTGATCTGCGTTTATGAAAATATTGTGATTTGGCAGTTATTGTTTTCTTTTGGGGACGTGTGGTGAAGTAATATCAATATTTATCTATTTTTTGGATGTTGTTGTTGCATATGTTGGCTGGGAACACTCAGAAACCCGAGCTTGGCTCTATAACGCTTAGACGCGGCTTATACAGTGGCACTCCAGTCTCCCGTTACAGTCTGATCATTTCCTTGTCATTATGTAACTCGGGCCACTTGGGTTCAATGGGCACCTGTTCGCGCCTAAAAACATTGGCGTTAACAATATCAGGTCAAAATTTTTGATTGAATGATATTATAGATCGCAACAAACGTGTCATTTGCAAATACATGGGGGAGTTTTGTTTCAGCAAATAATTTTAGGGAGAATTTTCACGATGACCTTTTTTTCAATTTAGCACGTGCGCTAGACCGATTGCACGACAAATATTTACATGCCAGCACGGTCGTGACTTATAGTGGGTATTTTGTCTTCTCATTTGGCACAGAGCAGCAATGGAAACGAGCAAAGAAGAATGCGGAAGATTATAACTGTCTTCTTTGATCGTTTTCACTGCTGTTTTACAACAAATGAGATGACAAAATACCCACTGTACGTCACGTGATGGCATGTAAACATTGGTCTCACAATCGGTCTGTTAAGCACGTTCTGATGTGGTGAGAACAACATATTTCTACAGACAATTAAAGGGTGGATGGAAATAGCTATAGTATTGATAAAAAGGTTTATTCTTGTTGTCAAGTTGTTCAACTTTGCCCCAATCCCACTGCCAGAGAGAGAGAGAGTCAGGGACCCAGACAAGCAAGGTAGTAGGTAGCAATTTGTAGTAGGTTTACCATTGAGAACTTTTGCCAATTATCCCTAGAAAAAAATTAAACACCTAACAAATTTCACAACTTTTGATCCGATTTTGCCTAGAGATGTGACAAAAGGAACATCACAGACGGTTGCTTGAAAAAATTAATCCCATTTGGTATAATTGAATCAAAGAAGAGAAGAGAAGATCAATATAGATCAATTTAGATCAGATCATAGATCAGATCAGAGAAGATCAGTTTAGATGAGATCAAAGATCAGATCAGTTTATATCAGATCAGAGAATATCAGTTGAGATCAGAGAAGATCAGTTTAGATCAGAGACGATTAGTTTGGATAATAGAAGATCAGTTGAGATAAGAGAAGATCAGAGAAGATACGATTAGAGAAGATCAGAGAAGATGAGATAATATCAGAGAAGATGAGTTGTGGTCAGATCAGTTGAGATCAGATCAGTTGAGATCAGATCAGTTGAAGATTAGATCAGAGAAGATCAGGAATGAGCTTCTTTGAAACGTGTTAATCAGAGTCATTCCTGATGTAATAAGCAACACACCAATACATCTACACATCGAAACCTACCGGCAATTCGAGTAACTCAATAGTTTGATTTAGATTGAAGTTAGTACGGGCAGAAAAGTTGTTTGAATGGTGAGTGTTCTGGAAATTTTATGGAGCGTGAAAGTCACCTGAAATTAGGTCCGTCGCCAGCAAATTTCCCGGGGTGATTTTTGACACGAGGGCCCTTCAAGCTGTCAACGTGCACCTCTCAGCGTCCCGTCTGCTGTCACAAACCGTTCGGACTGAGGAGTAATGAAAATATTAATATCAAAATTAGAAGAAATAAATTCAAAGCATCATCTCCGTTCGTATTCGGCCGTCAGTCAACACACGGCGGACAATTCGCAGCTGGCGGTTAGTGATGTACGTCATGCATCCTCGTCCCCTGGGTACCTGGACTCTTGTTCAATAAAATAACTGTTGAGATTGTATATTGTGAGATCGAGGTTGGTGATCGTTCCCTTTGGTATGCAATGCTGTGTAGGTATACATGATTGGTGAGTGACATGTGCGGAACGTCAACTGCGGACCTCTAGAGAAATCATTCTGGATGCACATGCCGATACGCTTCACGCGTCGTTGCGAGGAGTTGCAGGGTTGAGTGCTGGATCTGTTCCGTGCTGAGACTGTTAAGCTAGGTAAAGTCTCTTCGAAACAGCAATAGCCTATATATGTTAAGATCTGAGGCTTTGCATGGTGACATGTATGTGGATCGGTTTGTGGGAACACCATGTAAGAATCGTTCATACTTTCGCACTTCCAATTCGTTCGCACTTCTCGAAAGGTCTCAACGATCCGGATCCCATTTTAGCGTACCCTACATAGGTCGTGAATTCCCAGATCTGGGATCCCGTCCGTTAAACAAACAGGTCCCTAGTCTCCTAGTCTCCTGATGATAGAACAGGCTAGTCGAAACGTTGAGACCTTACGAGAAGTGCGAACGAAATAGAAGTGCGAAATTACGAACGATTCTTACATGGTGTTTTCGCAAACCGATCCACAAGCATGATCCTTTCTTTCTGAAACCTTTCCCTGTATCGAGATCGGGCGCTGTTTATGGATGCACGTGGCGTGCGTTACAATGGCTCAAAATCAGCGCTCGGCGATGTCCATGGTTTGACTCGTAATGGGAGACTGTCGGTCGGGGGTATGGGACGGTGGGTGGCGCTTCTGCTCGGGAAACATGCTGGCCCAGTGCTCTAGACTAGACCCAGTGGGGCCCGTTCGGCGCGATGTATGAGCCGTACAACCGGTAGTGTTCCAACCACTGGGACGGTCTCGAGAATGCACATACATGTCTCCAAAAGGGCAAAGTTTTTCGTTACAGCGGAACGCGTTTTGTTTTGTTTTGCCCCTTTTTCAATCAAATCCCATTTGTGCGTTGACTTCTCTAAATTAATGCAGCTTTGATGAAGGATGGAAACAAAATTACAGTGTGATCTGAATACGATGACATCTTGTTGCATATTGCGCACCGATGCACATTGTGATGGCATTGGTCTATTAACCAAACCATATCGGTCATAGTCCACTATTATGATATGGTAAACTTACTGCTTAAAACAACTTTGTTTTTTTGGTTCATTAATGAAGAGCAAACTTGGATTGGAAAGAAACGATCAATCATTGTCGTCTGCAGATAAAGCTTTTTTCCCGCTCATTTTGTACTGATGTGTCATCAGTGCAGTGCAACAGCTGCATTGCATTGCACAATGATGACAAGTTTACATTGGTCTGAGTCTTTTAATTGGGCTTTAGTCATAATGTAATTGGATGAAATTTAGCTCTTGCAAAGAATGTCCTAGGCAAATTTCAGAACTTTTTCTAAGTCTCTTGCGAATAAAACTAGAGTGATGCTTGACACTTGATTTCTTAGGTATCATCAGATACTCATTATACACGGAAAATATACATCGAGTTATTCGATTGTTAGGAAATGCAAAGAAAGCATGGTAATTTACTTGAATAATTGATGAAATTATTATATACTTATATAGCTAAACTAAAGGTTAAAATGAGATTTAAATGTTAAATTTATAATTTGTGTAAATTAAAACCAATGTTGTGAGAAATTACTTGGCGGAACATAGTCAATTTAATAACCATATAATTTGTCTAGCTAAATCGACACTTTTAGTGATAAAGGTCGTCTTCTCAACGGGATTACGTTGAGTGGCAATGAAAAGTCGGCAAAATCATCCGGCCAAGTAAATAAAAACAAAGTGAATCTCAGAAGCCGTGTCATCCTAATAATCAATCTCAGTTTTGTCGTCTTTGCAAGATAAACTATACCAGGACAAGGCGGCTTCCTTCCTTCATCCAAGTCGTCTTGCCGTAATAATCTTCATAACAGTGTCGAAATCATTATTTCTGTCAGTCAGTCGTCTTAGCAAGACAAATTAACATGATACAGTATGTCGACTTCTTAGTTTTCAGTAATCTTGCTTAGGTCTGAACAAGTCGACTTGGCGAGATAAATTATTTGGTTATTTAGTGGAATGGCACTCACAGAGCACCGTACTCTGAAATGAAACGTTCGAATTGCGTTTGGCATTGTGGATAACAAACCCATCGAAGAGAAAAGCGCTGTTTACTGACATGTTGACGCCACTGAACCAATCAAGATATGTTGGACACACTTGATGTCAAGTGCTCTCCAACTGAAGTCCCTTCATGTCTACACATAGTAACTGTGTAGTATCTGCACAAATTGCTCTGTTGGGAAACAAATTACTTGAGAACAGGCAAGCATGGATGAGGCTGAATGATACTCACAAATCGTAAATAGCTCTACACGTATGATGAAATACACTGGACTTGCATATAAAAATCTTAATAGCTTCGGACCTATACGCGTTTGTGAACAATGGTCTCTGCATAAGGAAGGCATGTATTATTACATGAATGTGAGCGCAAAATACAGTGAACTGCCGGTGGTTTTACCCACTTTGCTGTCTTAAGGGTGTTTTCACAAGTTTGGTTTGTATACAAAGTATAATTTCTATGTTCACGACAAAAACTGTGATTGTGTAAGGTAAAACGACACAAGTATTCAAATTCGTTTGTGCACCAAAAGTTGAGGTTGTTGTAAGGGACTTTCTGGAAGATTTTTCATTCAGCAGTATTATGTTTATGCTGGATGTGTTTCTTATACACTCAGTGGAACATTTCTTTTGCAAAATCATTTCTGTGTGTCAAGTTTTCCCTCTTATTTCATGTTTGTTGTTTTCACTATGGGCTTCATAGCGCCTGCACGATATGTGCTTCTTTCATTTCTTTGCAACCAGGCCTAGCTTTTTGTTTGATTTTACCACGCCCTTCTAAAATGCAAATATTCAAAGACAAACCACCCTTCTCCGTTACATACAAAACCCAAGAACACATCCCAACTGCAGTTGTAACTTAATCCACAGAGGTGAGAGAACATTCTATAGGTTGAAGAAACTTATCTGCAAGAAACAACAGAGTGAGAAAAAAATCTTAAAAGAAAAGCCAGGCAACATTCTACTGTCTTTTTGGCACAATTCAATTGGGGAACCTACTTGAATGTCACCGTACCTCCAAATGTAGAGAATCAAATTTCCATATCCACTGTCAACAAACTAATAAACGGCCATGAAAGATGATCAGCCCAACGGCACTAAGTTCTCTTCCGCGGATGTATATCTTTTCAAATCAATTCACTTTTTACTTTCAGTTCTCACCTTGCAAAAAAAGTGATGAAGGGTTTTTGAGAGAAACTGACAATTTTCGCGCAGGAAAATGTAGTACGGCTGAACTGATCAACTTTCAAAGCTGTTTATTAGCATGTTGACAGTTTGTATTGAGTAGATATGGAAATTCGAAACTCAAGTTTTGGATGTAGTGGGACATTCTAGTAGGTTACCCGATTGATTTGTGCCAAAAAGTCAGCAGTATTTTGTCTGGCTTTTCTCAAAGAATTTCCCTAATACTCCCTCAAGTGTTTGTTTCAGATAAGTTCCCTTCAACCTATAGAATGTTCTCCCACATCTATGTATCAAGTTACAACTGCAGTTGGGATATGTTTTCGTGGGTTTTATATTGAGTAAATAAGTGAAGAAAACGGAGGCGTTTTCGGACTGTAAACAGAAATTGGTGAATTGGAAATGGACAATGGCAAATAATTTCAAAAGTGAACCATGTTTTTAGAAGGAAGTAGTTTGGGAATAGTTTCATGAACAGGTTGAGTCTTGGTTCTCCGTGGACATTTCCTTCTGATATAGGAATGGTTTGTTCCACGTCCGCTATATAGTTGCAACGCTGCCAAAGTTTAGTCCGTGATTTGTGTTGTAACGCAGCAGATTGATGGATAAAAAATGGTTGACAAACAGTTGGTATAGGTTGGTTTTAGCAGCAAGTTACGGGTCCTAGTGACGATGTCACCAAACTCATCGTAACTTAAATCGTATAGGACTTGTGATGCATTGCAGCCCTTTACGTAGGATACGATGGGTTATCCGTCGTAACTCGAGCTACGATCAATCGTAGGGCTTGGTAAAATCTACCTATTGATTCATAATCCATAATCACCTAATGTATTCTGAGGGTCCAACAATTCTCGCTTCTTATTCAGACAGTTTTGAAGAAGAACAATTGATCACTAGATTCCATCCGATGTTTGGCAGATCCATCCATTTATATTACTTTCTTCGTGATAAGCTTATGGACAGACCAAACACTATGCGGCCTGCTGAGTTGGGCTAAATTCCACTTCTCCAAATTTATTTTGCCATTAATACGCACTATGGGATCGGATCCATCTGCAAAACTCGGTTTACTTAGTTTTCCTTCGAAATTACATTTGTATTTATCCGGTAAACACATGATATGTAACTTGTGTGAATTTGCCGCCTACTTTGCTCGTGGTCATTAGTTCAAATGACTGTATGAAGGCGTGATTGATGTTTTAATATCAAAAGCAATCATTGCGGGGGCTATAGGCCAGCCACTGGCGTCTGAAATACGTAGGCGGATACTGGTAGTCCGTCTGGACTGTTTGGGCTGATTGCTTTTTTATTTGGCTTTGGTCAAATACCGCATACTGGAACTTTGGCTCATGTAACAATGGGTCTTATGGGAACAAAACTGGGAGAAGTTTTCTGAAGAACTTGTTTTTGGAGCAGAGGATGGTTGTTCTATTTTGCAGGTCCGGGCAGCACACAAAATTATATTAAACAATTGAACCATTGTTGGCATTATTGGCTATTGGCATTGTTGGCTATTGTGGCATTATATCACTATGGTAGGTTTCATTTTTGTTTTTACTTGTTGCAATGTCCGAGAAAAGGGACACTTGTATTGTCATTGCATCTCTATACTGAGGAGCCAAATGTGGTAGACTGTACAGGGGTGTGGTAGATTGGTTATTGCGTATAGTGTTTAGGTATAGATCTTGGACTTAGCCAGAATGGCGATGTTTAATACACACCATAAACACCATGTCTCTTTTAGGCCTCCGTATACTGTACTGTTTTTTCGATTGGTTTGGTATACAATAATGCATACAGTGGGCACTAACGTTGGTCATGGTTATATGGGTTTGGTAATGATTGGTTTTGGTTTTGGTTTTGGGTTTGGATTTGGTAGACCTATTGGCCTAACGTTTGGTATTGGTTTTGGCTTTGGGTTTGGATTTGGTAGACCTATTGGCCTAACGTTTGGTATTGGTTTTGGGTTTGGGTTTGGTAGACCTATTGGCCTTACGTTTGGTATTGGTTTTGGCTTTGGGTTTGGATTTGGTAGACCTATTGGCCTAACGTTTGGTATTGGTTTTGGCTTTGGGTTTGGGTTTGGTAGACCTATTGGTCTAACGTTTGGTATTGGTATTGGTTTTGGCTTTGGGTTTGGTAGACCTTTTGGTTTTGGTATTGGAATTGGTTTCGGATTTGGTTCTCTACTTTTCTGCTCTTGTGGAAAATAGTATATGTTGGACAGAACCATTTCTTAGCAGGGAGTGGGGACCCCGGTAACACTCTCCATTACACGTGGGAACGTGGTTTTCCCGCTCTTTTCCATCAAGCCAGAATTGCGTGTCAACAATGCATGCACAGCCAATCAAACTTTCATTAATTTCTCATCGAAGACAATGTACACGTGGCGATCGAGGGAAAAGTATACATACTTTTGGTTATTATATGTCATTATGATTCCCCTAGAGGAAAAGACGAGATGGTTTGGTTTGAAAAACCAATTTTACTTTGTAGCTAAGTGTGTACCGAGCGTGATATTCTATATGTTTTCCGACCAATGTTATATCTCCACATGCATCTGAAATAATACACTATGCATATAAAATAATCTATGAACATTGAACTGCCATAGTGTTATTGGATACATAGACATAGTGTGAAGCAAACATTATATGGTTTTTAAAAATAGAACTTGCTACACATTGAATTGCCTAGGAAAAGAATACATATAGGCCTATATAAACAGAAAACAGGATTGAATTTCGCAAGCGGTCGAATTTCACGAAAACATAACGAATTTGCCAGCAAAAGTCAACTTTTCTTTCCCCCGTTTGGCCTGCTGAAAATCGATCAGTGTTGTTTTATGGTATAACGCGGGGGAGAGAGTTTTGACCGAGTCGAGGCATCGATCGAGACCGGGAGCTGGGCGCTTGGTCTCCCGCCCACTTGACTCTTTGTTCGGTCACATGGTTTGGGTGTGACTTCGTCTAACGACTTTGTGTGGATGTTTGATGTTTGATCCATGCCAGGGAAATACCAAACAGAGACAATGTAACCTTTTCACTGCATCCCAATTGCGAGCCAGCATTTACAGTCACATTGGCGCTGATTTGTTTTGGCGGGAGTCTTTTTTTTACCAAATCGATGCCAATTCATTTTTTCGTCTTTACTGGTCTTGCCAAATTTTCATGCCAGTAGGCCTACGTATATGAGTAATTGAAACTGTTCCAAACAAACGAGACTGATAAAGGGTCGATTTCAAGAAGCCCTATACCGTCGATCGTAACTCGCGTAACCAAAGATAACCCACTGTATATGGGGCCCATCCTACGTAGGGCTGCAATGCATCATAAGACATACGATTGACAGTAAGTTACAATGAGTTTGGTGAAATCGACTCCAGGGGTCGATTTCACGAAGCCCTGCGATCGATCTTAACTCGAGTTAAGAAGGATAACCCATCGTAGGGGGCCTATCCTATATGTAGGGCTGCAATGCATAGTCCTACGATTGATAGTACGTTACGATGAGTTTGGTGAAATCGACCCCTGGGGCCGATTTCAATTACGCTTTGCGATCATCGCTAAGCCCAAATCCATCGCTAAACGGAAAATTGATCGCTACTTTGTGTAGGAATTTTCCGTTTAGCGATGGATTTGGGCTTTAGCGATGACCGTAAACGTAAGTGAAATCAGCCCCAGGCCTCTTAAAGTCGGCCTTTACCTTAGGGTCATCTCGTGGGACTAAAATCACAGTCTCTACCCTGACCGAGCTTCCAGTCTGCTGCTCCCTCGCTACACCCCTGCCTCCCCTGCACTGTGACTCAGACAATGAGACCTTTTGTACATGCAATCACCGTCGCGGCTACTTTTGCATTTCCGTGCTTGCCAAAAACAAACACCAATTACTCAAAATTCGCCGCTGAGACCCCTTTTAAGTTCAAATACAATCAGTTAAAATTGCGGTTTTCTTTTTGTCATATGCACGGCCTAGAAAAATGCCACCATCATAGATCAACCTCATTGTTCACTGGATGGAATGGAAGCTGGCGATTCATCAATTTGAAGTGGACAAATGTTTTGTAATCGATGCGGTTTTCTGTGCACACACTGTGACGCCATCTTAAAAGGGCTCTTCATCATTCATTGTCCCGCTCTACCACATTGGAGAAAAACTTGTGTTAATATTATCAATATCATACTATTATTAGGCCAACATTATTTTGTATTATGAGAGTGTTAAATTTCATCAAAATCATTGTCTAAAAAAACAACGAATAATTTCTTTTTTGAAGGTTTTCGAGAGCTCTTTTCTCGAAAAAGAAAAATGCGACGGCTTTTCAAAGAGAAGCAAATTCTCAACTGGTATCACTGGCAGATGAACAAAGAAGAATTTAGGCGGGATTCAAACCCGCGACTCCGGAATACCAACTGAGCTATCCAGCCCTATGTTTGTGGAGTCCCTTATAGTCAATTATCTTTGTTTGTGTGCTAGTCAGAAGCCATGAAACCGATCCCATAGTTTTAGCGTTTTCATGTTTCTGACTTGCAAACGAATTAGCACAATGGGTTTTAGCACAATGATTTCTATAACTAAACTTTCAGATGAAAATTCAGCACTTATATTTTTTCGTTACCTACCCTACAAACCACCTTAAGGAATAATATTAAAAAATCATTTTGTTGTTTAGACCCCGCGTTCAATATTTCATTTTCCTTTCCATTACTTTTCTGCAAATTCATAATCAAGACTTAAAATTATGTTTGCACATTAAACAATATCTCCTAACACGAGTTGAGCTTACGTGATTCAACCCCGAAAAGTTAATTTAGCTAGCGAAACCCCCCGGAGAGAAACAACATGTGAGCAATGTACATTTCCATCTCCAAAGTGTTGACATTATCATGAAACAGAAACAGCTCTGTGCAAAGAAAAAGCTTGGAAAAGGAGTATGCGTGTACACACAAAATAATAAGTCGTAATACCTGTGAGGTATTGTGATTAGACACCCATAGCTGTATATAATGCAGTTCGGCCAACCGTCTGGAATTTGGCGCCATTTTGCAATCGAAAGTATAGTGTGCCAAGTTGACTTTCAAAGCACTAACGGCGATTTATAATCGAGCTTTTGCAAAGTAATTATTGAATGCTGAAGACCTTTCGGAAGAGAACTTGAGTGTTTGTTGATGTTGTCTTTTCTTTTTCTTTTGACGAGTTCTGTTTCAAGCATTTCACTTAACTAGGCTGATTTAAGGTACTATCATACTGAAACAGAAATCTCCACAGATTTACCTGGTAGAAACATACCGTTAAAATGTTCCTGCCTGAAATGCTGAATTTATCCTATCCTGGGGTAGATTTCATAATGTACCAAAATTCGCGTAATCACCAAAATTTGCTTCAACACCAAAACCGTTGGTAAATGAAATCAATATGCCTTGCCCAAACTCCTTGTGGATGTTATGCTCAGCAAATGGCCGAATACAAGTCAAGGGCAGTAAACATCACATGGAACATTGGTTGTTAATCCTGTTTGTTCAAGGAAGACTTTTCATGCTTAAGCATGGTTTGTGCTTAACCAGATCTATATTAACATTGGCCTCTCTCAACAAGTTAGGACCGGATTGGTCCCAAGTTGGGACCACTAAGTCTGTTGTTGGATTCTGTGATGAACCGTATGATACCTTGCCCCAAACTGAATGCAATTATCCCACATTATTATTTCATGACGGATCGATTATGTCATCTATATTTTGTTTTTTCATCATTATAATCATATCAATATCAATCAAGTCTTTAATACTGACCGCCTACGTGTTGTTTGCAATAGGTGTTGCTAGCATAGCACTCGTTTATTTTTCACGTCCTTCGTTTGAACTGATTAAGTACACTGTAGAGTTTTGTACACACTCACAAACGTGCCACGTGGGTTTATTTAAGACATGCAGTTTAATTACCTCTTTATGATTCGTTTTATGTTTCATTATCTCAATAATTCGCCGTGTTGTAATTTACCAGGGGTCAATTTCACGAAGCCCTACGACCGATCGTAACTTGAGTTTACGAAGGATAACCCATCGTATCCTGCGTAAGGCTGCAATGCATCGTAACTCATACGATTGATAGTAAGTTACGAAGAGTTTGGTGAAATCCACCCCAGCTGGGGGCGTTGTAATGGTGCAGAGTTCTTGGTCGGAACGTAGAGCAGAAAGCATGTATGCTTAACGGCCGCGGACGGAGAGGTGTGTTAAGCCTGAGCGGCGCGAACTCCAAGATCTCATGGGTAATTTGTGGCGTCGAAGCCCGCCATGGTCTGGGCCTTCTTATGGTCTTCGACTAGTTAGTATCACATTTATTGCTGCTCTTAACACAGGAATATTATATGCCACGTGTGATGGTATACGTGATGTGTTGCAAGTATCTTGCATTAATCACTAATCGCTAATATCCTGAATATGAAAGCAATATCGCACGTGAAAGGTTTTTTATACAATTCAAGCAAATTGTTTGTTTTTACTACAATATTATATGAGTAATGGCAGGAATCACAGAAAAGTCCATAGCAAGAGTACCGTACTAATAATGAAAACTAAAGAATTAACGGCTTGATTAAGAAAAAAAATGCAAATTGATGTTCACGAGCTGACTTTTGCATTTCCAAATGATTACTATCATTACGACAAAACCCATCCACCGTGGGATCTGTTTGTCATTGTGGGCTAAATTAAGTCTGCTTTCCGGAAGATTGTCCTGTAGGAAACCATTAATTCAGTACATAATTCATGCGTTTAATCGACAAATGGCGAAAGATGATAATGTTTAGTATCGTACGCTTCACGCTCTCGAGAATTTAATGACTTTTTCCCACCGATGGAAATTGTCTTTGGTGATGAATAATTCGAATCCGTTCCAGTAACGAGCCATGATCCGTGCAATATGGTTCTCATTATGGTTGTCTGTATTTATCAACTTATGTCCCAAATTGGAACACAATCAAAATAAGTTGAACGCTACTATAACGAACACACCAGGATGCACACAAATTGTTACTTAGGCCATACAAAAAAATTGTTGTATTGGCGTAACGGATGTTTGGGAAAAAGGGTGGATTTTTAATTTTTTTAATGTTATTTTTTCTGGGGTATTAAATGCTTTTCCCCCTGTATATCACAGTATTTGACGTGTCAAATAAAGACAAGAAATGACATAACAACTTTAACAAGTCTAGTTTCCTTCTTTTGCTCCTTTTAAGCTTTTAATCTGCATACAAATTTGAAAAAAAAAATTATTTTATTTTATTTTTTTCCCGATTTGTATTTCTTTATTTTTATTTTTTTTTTTTTGGTTTAAAATGTTTACGGTCGGGGCATATTTTTGGGTCGGGCGGGTTACGCCAATACAACAATTTTTCTTTATGGCCTTAGTGGTCGTTCGTTATATTGAACAATGTCCAGCGTGCATATTCATTGTACATAACAATTGGAAGCCAAGGATATAAATGTTCGGTATAGCCAAATGTTCCTTATAGTGGCGTTCCATGTATGGCGATTACACATGGGGATTGGTATCAACTGTATGGGGCCAATTTCATAGAGCTGCTTAAGCACAAAATCTACTTTTAAAGCATGAGAAGTCTTCCTTGATCAAACAGGATTGCCAACCAAATGTTCGTGTGATATTTACTGTTTTTGACTTGTATTCGCCCATTGATTGCCGAGCGTAAAATTCACAAGGAATTTTGGTTGGCACACTGATTTTATTTACCAAGGTTTTTGGTGCTTAAGCAAATGTTGGTGCTTTAAGCAGCTCTATGAAATTTGGTTCTGGTCGCGATATCTGTTTTATGCAGCATTCTGTTCTGCATTGTACATTCCAAAGAGATACAATGTTCAAAAAAATTTTCGCAAGCTTTCAAAAAAGCAAAGGACCGTAAATAGTGCGGTTCGCATTTTGGCGCGATTTGCAATATTGGTCCAGCAACACGTTTTCATGAAAGGCTGCATAAGAATCTCTTGTCTAGAGCTAGGGCCATGTCCGAAACGACCCTACAGACCTACGGCTAGGTCTATGGTCTGAGTTCTTCCACGTATTTGTTATGGAGGGAAGACCTAGATCTAGCTCTAGACAACAGATTCGGATGCAGCCTAAGTCCAGGTCTTCGCTCAATTGGAAATAAACGAAGACACAAAGATAATAGACCTCGCCGTAGCTCTGAAAGTGCCTATATAACTTCATGTAGCGAAGCGTAGTGTGGAGGACCCCTGGTGCCCCACATTTGAACTCCGGCCAGCCATCGACCGACTTTGAACTCTTGTTTGGAGGGCAAAATCAAGTCACTTTCATTTATAGCATGAGGTCGGACGGAAATTACCCAGGACATCAGATAAGCCGATACGCATCTTGCGATGATGCCCCCTTATAATGTTTGTCTGTATATTCATGAACTTAATTTACACTCAATTCCCAAGGGGACTCTTACGAAACTCGTTCTTGTTTTAAATTAAGTTTTCGTGCTTTTGGGCAAAACATGACCGCCGAAGAAGGTTAAAAGTGCTTAAAAAGATTCATTTCATTACCTTGTTGAAAGGTACGTGATTTAATCAACGAATGGATTATGGCAAAAATTATCAACATCTTATGCTAACAACTTAACAAACACCGGCAATATGAAGTTATGGAATTGAACTTGCACCTGATGACCATCCAATTCAATCTTCAATTCAATATTTCTAAATATACAAGTATTTACATCTTGATGCGGTCGGGTCTGATTGACCAAACCCAATTTTCCCTGATTTTGGTAAAATTTGAAGTCGCCTATCGGGGAAATCTCACTGAGATAAACCCTTTACCCACCGCCCTGGATTCTCTGTAAATCTCCCTTGGGGCCCGTGGCTTTCGCTGGTAATAAGGTTGTTTGATGTTTCCCACCATTGATCTGCATTTCACTAGATGTATAGGGGTAACGTGGGATATAGACATATACCATATCCATCAAAGGAACGAATCCATTAAAATATATTTCTCTTCATGGTTTTGTCTTTGCAGTTACCGCTGTTCCCAGACCGACATCTCATCGGGAAGCCGAGGTGCGGAGGTGGTGAGCTCTCAGAAAGGTCTTGGATATCAAAGAGATCAGACCCAAATCACGATGTAGGGAGGAATGGGTGGATTCGTAAAAAAGTTCTCGAAAGAGTATCATCATCTCAGCTTAGTATAAAGGAGGATCCGAGTACTGGTCAACCGTTAGCTGAAATCAGTTGGGACATAGGGTCAGTCTATAAAGGGACATCGGTGCTGGTTTGTACAACGAGTGAGTCACCGTAGTGGCACCATGGCGTCCTACAACCCCGTGTACGCGACTGCACCAATGGGTGTACAAGACGACTACGACGGCCACGATGAACCAGCCATCAACGCCACAGGAGCCCTTAACTCCACTGCTGATGGCATGGGCATCCCGCCGCTGAGCCCATGGTACTTCGACGGTCCGTACTACGACCTATCCCAACTAACCAGCGTCTACGCTATCCTGATTATCCTGAGCATCCTGGTCATGGTGGTAGGACTCATTGGTAACTCCATGGTCATCACAGTGGTGTGCCGTCATCGAGCCATGCGCACCCCGACCAATCTCTACATCGTCAGCTTGGCCCTCAGCGACTTCTTGGTCACCTCCTTCGTCATGCCGTTGAAGCTGATGGAGCTTTCTGCGGATGCGGACATCTCTGTCCTGAACGCGGCTATGTGCTCCGTCCTGGGATTCATCCAGCCTTACTTCGTCTTCACCAGTATCTGGACTCTCGTGGCCATCTCCATTGACAGGTAAATACAAAAAAACCGCGTGAATAATTAGGTGACCATAACGAGGCGTTGAGAGACAGGGGCGGGTTGTGTGTATGACCCCAGACAGATCTGGGACGAGGTTGATGAGGTCAGTGAGGTCATCAAGGAGATGAGGTAGAAAGACCAAAAAGCAATATAGAAGTAAAGGGGCAATTAATTGTTAAAGTAAGTTGTACACGTGCGACCACAAAATCGTAGAACATAGTATCTATTGCACCAATCAGGTAACTTTGTGCTACTTGGAAGAAGAAAAATGACAAGAACCTCAAGATGGACAAAACAAGTAATAAACTGCTGCAAACTGCTCGTCGGTCAAAATAAGAACCTGAAATATTATATCAAATGCTCGTAGTTAGGAGGGCCTGTCTCGTTTCGGTCCTAGCAGGATCTTTCTTTAGCCTTTGAGAAAGATCCTGCTAAGATCAAAACGCGTCAGGCCCTCCTAACTCCAAGCAAAATGTTATGGAATTAGTTTGGAGGTTTTTCCATCAATATTTAACACTCAACATCTTGGTAGTTTGACAAAATTCTAGAAATTTGATTTGGTATATGTCAATAATTATGTCAGCTTTGAAAGGTTGGAAAACCAAAATGGCATCAGGAAACTTGCCACTCATTCATGCACATCTTGGCTGACCTCTGTCTGAGCTTTCAACCAAGAAAGGCTCCTAGATATTTCTCACATGTTTCGTAAAAGGTAGAGCCTCCCGTATGGCTAGTAATCTCAGATTGATTTTTGTCTCCTTTCTGCATTATGTAATTTGCCGCAGCCAGAGATTTGGGGACACGGCCTAAGTACACACATCCAAAAGTCTGAAGGGAAACTTTGCTTTTACAATAACGGCCCAAGAACAAGCACAGCTACTACCAGTCAACCAGAAACACATAACCCAGCACACAATACAACAGAATTGGAGCAATCCATAAATAAATTAAGAGCCATACCGTAAATTACCCATAGCGTGTGAAAAATGGAGAAAAGTAATGAGGTCAAGTTACAAATTTTCATCGATTATAGGCCTACATTTGCCCAAAGCCAAATAGTCCGTCTTCACAATTCGCTAGTGAATAATTTAATATTTCAAGGGAATTAATTTCATATTACGGCGTGCGTAAATGCGACGTTCTTTTCATAATAATCCAGGAATTATATGAATATATTTCTTGGTGAAAGGCCACAACCCGGTATTTATGGTAAAGGCGTAATACTTGATGCGGAATAATGTTCATGATTATTAAATTCACCCCAAAGCCTTAAGTCAAAACCTGTTGAAGACATTCTTTGAATTTATTATTGGCCCCTGCAGATAAATACATTCCCAGCAGAAGGGGAAAGTGGCCATGGCAGGCGTGATATAAATCGATATATCTACCGCTGGGGCCACTTGCACTGTCTGGGAGAAATTATTATCCGGTTCTCATATACAAGTTCACTTCACTGCATGAAGCAGTGTTGCAAAATGAAGGTTTCCAAAGGTAGACCCAGTTAACACGTCCGGTTATGTATTAATTGCATGCGGATAATTGACAGAGCATACCAAGCGCTCACATGGTAGCCATGTTGTATCCAAATGCTGAATTAGTCGCACGTACCTTCATCTAAAGAGGCCAATTTCACAACCCTGCTTAGCACAAACATTTGCTAAGCATGAAGTTTTTGTACTAATAAAAAAACAGGATTAACAACCAAATGTCCATGTGTTGTGTTTCACTTGTGATTGTTGGCTGTTGTTTGCTAGCCATGAATATCAAATGGAATGGTTAATGGTGGCTTGTTCCAAGTTGGGCAAGACATTTTTGTGCACATTTAAGCAATGTTTGTGCTTTATAGTAGCTCCATGAAATTGGCCCCACCTCTGTATCTTGCTTTTGCTACGTCACAACCTTATAGTCATTGTTACAGAAAGGTAATTACCATCTTTATCATGGCAACAATTCTTATTAAAATTAGTCACAATTAATTATTTTGTCAACGTTCGGACGTTAATGCTAATCGTTTGGAAGGTCTGACTTTATGACTTGAAATTCAGCTCATTACGCAGTCATCATCATTATCGATGCTCCATGCATCAACGATCACATATTGTACCAGATGTGAGGTCCTTTTCTTGCCCTAGACGTGCCGATCATCGGTCGGCGAGGCCTACGGACCTTTGCACGGTTCACTCAATCTGACCGTCACGGTCGCCTTTACGACCCAAGGGCATGAAGTGGTTAGCTTCGCCCTATATGATCTGTTTGGGTCAATGCTCATTTGCATGATGGTAAGCAGCGAGTAGAGAATTTGAACCTCCATGGACACTGAGACCAAAGCGATATATTGATATTATATCAGGAGTTAGAGAGATAGTGAACGAGAGTGGGAGAATCGGGCGTGAGCAGCCCAATTTAAGCGAGCTAAAGGTGGAAGGTTTCGTCTGGTTTCTGGGGTTTCCAATCTTTTGTTTCAACCTCCGGCTGCCCGACCCGGTTGAGATCAGGAGTCGATTTCACGAAGCGCTACGATCGATCGTATCTCGAGTTACGAATGATCATGAACTCGTATCCTTTACGTAGGGCTGCAATGCATTATAACTCCTATACGATTGATAGTAAGTTATGGTGAGTTTAGTGAACTCGGCCATTGAGCCCTTGGAGTGATTACCACGGGTATAGAAGCTATAGACCTCTCCGAGTAGTAGGTTTCTTATGATTGGGATGTTCGTGGTCCTAGCCTTTTGCCAGTCATATCAGTCACTTAAACACGAGTTAGACAAAGACCCAAGGCTAAAAGTCCCCGGTTATGGTCCGTTCTGCGTCTTACCTATTACCCAGTTATACGGTACGAGTGAGTACCAGCTTTTGGCATAAGTCGTAAGGAAGACCTTTTCAAGTGGCCGACGGCTTCGTCACTTGATTCGGCGTTCTTGGTGGCACAGATCCATATTCAACCGCGACCTCTATTTATCAGAATGCCAGATGGAGGTTAAAGTTTTGCCCTCAAAATGTGCACAAGGTCATGACAGGTACAGAAACAATGGGACATTTCGTGCCGACTGCCGACAAAATTAACCATGCAGTTGTGCTAGAAAGAGCACTCATCAGGCCTGCTGGTTTTGGACATAGTGTCAAAGATCTGACTCTCTTGGTGTATCCTACTGATTTAGACTGGGTTCCATGGTCTTATACATACGTTAAATCATAGTCTGACCTGTCAAACAATCTGACAAGTCTCCTGCATGCAATTTTCTTAGTTTTGATTTCATGTATTGATTTCTTCATGTCTTTCTGTGCTTGTGCTTCTAGGTACCTGGTTATCATCCACCCACTCCGGTCTCGCTCCTTCAACACGCGAAGCCGCGCCTCCAGGAACGTGGCCACCATCTGGATCGTGCCCTTCATAGTCCTGGCCGGCTACTTCTACCCTCACCAGACCCTGAGCTATCGCATGACCAGCGATCTGGGCACCATGCGCCGTACCGTCTGTATGTCCGAGCTGCCCCATGCCTTCAGCCAGTGGTACGCGCTGATCCAGTTCATCGTCTTGCTCCTGGGGCCGGTGGCCCTGCTCTGCTTCACCTGTTTCTCCATCGCCCGGAGGCTGTTCCGGCTGACCGAGGATGAGAAGATGCTCAAGACGTCGCTTAGGAAGGAGGAAGCAAGCCGGAGAAAGGTAAGGGACGAATCAATATTCCCTCAGTACCGTCTACAAGTTCACAAAATGACCCAGAGCATACCACACCATGAAGTGGCCGATGACCTATATCTGTGGGTCTAGGTCTGGACAACTCTCACCCAGGTCTTCCCTATTCTTTCCAGGAACAGAATCATTGATTGCCTGACCTTGATGCACGATCAAATTGTGAAGAATATCCAATTACTATAGACCTTCCATACCCATAAATATAAATGAATTGACAGTGAAGGTTAAGAAAGGTTTGAGGCTGTGCATGGTGACAATTGGTATGTGGATCGGTTTGCGGAAACCCCATGTAATATGATATTCCGTTCGCACTTCTCGTAATTTCTCAACGTTTCGACTAACCTGCTTTAAGTAAATGACAAGTTGCAATAGAAAGCATTTCGGGTTTCTGCCGGGTAATTATAATTATGCACTTGCTTTTAAAGATCATCACAACTGTCTGAGATCTTCTGTTTTGATGACATAGAATATACGAAGATGGTGAAATTATTTGACCTAGATTAGAAATTGTACTTCCTACAGTATGGAAATTAAAATCAAATAAGCCAACAATAAATGAAGTAAATTTAGGTTGAAGCATTTTTTGCCATGGTAATACCATCTTTGAATGTGGTTTGCAAAATCGCAGAAACTGTGGGTAGACATTTAGGTCAATGTATCACCAATGCGTCATTTCGATTATCTTCAAAGTAATATCATCAGTATCATTTAGTATCCAGACGAATGTTTGGAAGGATCAAAACGAATTACCCATAAAGTTTGGTGAACTTTGTGGTTTCAGTATTTTGCCACTTGGGCGCAAGTGTAGAGAAAGTTAAATTGATGCCACAAATCATGGAACATTAGTGCATGATACGTGAGCTAGCGCCAGATGCGACTGTACGTTCCTGTGGCTAGATTCCATGCGAGCGATCCTGCCAGGCGAATTCTCTCTATGAGAGAACCTACTGGTAGGACTCACCCGGTAGAGCGTCCACATGGCACGTGGTTGCGTCAGATGATCGTCATTTTTGCTGGGATGGGGATGTTTTGTCATGACACATCACTAATCATTATTATCGTTTATGTATCTTCATGACAGGTTGCCAAGATGGTGCTAGTGGTAGTGTTTGCATTCGTCATGTGCTGGTCGCCTTTCTTCATTGTCACGCTGGTCAATCACTTCGCCATGATCCTGAGACACAAAAACTTTTTCTTCTGGCAATGCGTGCTGTTCCTGTTCGGTTTCTCAAACTCCTGCATGAATCCCATCATATACGCCTTCATGAGCAGGGCCTTCCGAAGGGGCTTCAGGGGCATCATCGTGTGCGTTTGCCCCTGCATCAAACCCTGCCTCCGCAACAAGGAGAAGTTCGTCAACCCCCGCCGTAGTGTGACCATCATCTCCAGCGAGCCGGTGACCGAGGCGTGCAGGGTCACGGGAGGCGACACGACCGGCAAGGGCAGCAGCATCGCCAAGAGGCGACGGGCGGCCGCCGGTCAGGATCGTACGTCCCGCTGGAACAACAACACCCAGTACAGTACGGTCACGGTGACCGAGACGGATGCCGTCGAGATGTCCAAACTGCCCCCGGCCTCCGTGAACGGGGGCCCCCACGATCGACAGGCCTCGCACGGCAACAAGCCCTCCACGGATTCTCAACGATCCAACCAGGGCCGGGGTCGAAACAACAGCTGCGGGAAGGACTCCGCAGGTGGCAGCAATCATAGCTCTTTCGCCAAGATCGAGGAGGAAGAACCCTTCGAAGACGTCGCTCTTGAGGAGGAATCCTCCCAGCAAGCCGCTTCCAATGGCTACCACTCCGATCACAACCAGAACTCGCACAAACCGGGCTATGTAGACAGCCTTCCTGCTGAGGATGAGCAGCTTCCATGTACGGCACCCCTTCTGCACGAAGTAGAGAATGATTCCACAAATGACCACGACGAGTGAGAGGAATTGGGTCATGGCATCCGCACGTCATTTCCATCATAAAGATAATGTTTAAAGACGATTTACCCTCTTCAACGAATAGCAAAAAGATAATATTTTATGATGTGTCAACGTCAATATGACGTATGACTCCCAGCTCCGATTTCATTGAGTTTGGTTGTAGGATGTGGTTGAAGATTATTAATTTTAAAGATTATCTTTAAGCTAAGATCTGGAGCATTACGCTACGGACGAAAGCCTCTCTTTGGCAAATGTCTTAAGTAGATCAGCTATTTAGGAACAGATTGTAGAATCATTTTGTCTTCGTGTACGTGTCGAAAACAAACCCAAATTCTCACAATTATATATATAACAGTATATCTTACCCTATATTTAACTCATCTTGAATGCATATACTGTATGTATCTTCTTTGGTACCCTTAAATCTCTATGTACTTCGTAAGTTCGTATGAATTAATGAGTGCAACGCATATCAAAGGGTATTGTTCACATCCGGCACCTTCCAAATCGATATGGTATTCAGGTTTCCTCGCCCTGTTTCTGGTACAAAAAACACCGCGGATTCATTTCGTGTATTCATACCATTGTTTGGTAGAAGTATTTAGTTTACCTTCGGCCTTCCGTAGGCGGGGCCCAACGTCAAATGTCAAGAAGTATTATACCATTGATTTGGAACAGTATATACTGAATGGCAATAAGAGAAGCAGAAAGGAAAGCCGGAAAAGAACGGTGGATTGAATTGTTGGACACTTCGCACTTGGGTCACGGAGATGCGATGCGGGGAAAGCGATCAATAGTCGCCGGCGAGGGAGATCAGTGACCAACTCCAGATGACCAAGGGTCAATTTCATAGAGCTGCTTAGGCGCCAAAAGCACCAAAAACCTCGGTTAATAAAATCAGTATGCCAGCCAAAACTCCTTGTGAATGTTATGCTCAGCAA
Source organism: Astropecten irregularis (assembly GCA_963971285.1). NCBI lineage: Eukaryota > Metazoa > Echinodermata > Asteroidea > Paxillosida > Astropectinidae > Astropecten > Astropecten irregularis. The sequence continues at coordinate 1,842,650 of OZ020245.1, read as the reverse complement.
AGAATGGCCGAATACAAGTCAAACGCAGTGAAGATCACATGAAAATGTGGTTTACAATCCTGTTTGATCGAGGCAGACTTTTCATGCTTATGGAAATTTTGTGCTTAAACAGCTCTATGAAATTGGGCCCTGGGGCCGATTTCATAAAACTTAATACGCGTCGCAAAGTTAAGACACATCCTTTCTCTATGGACTCACCGCATAGATGCGACGCGTCGCAGCTAGGACGGCGTCGCAAATCGAGTTGCGACGCGTCGCAGAGCTTTATGAAATCGGCCCCTGGTCACGGTCCAACAACTGAAGACGTACATGGTTATACGGACAAGCTATATCACGTTAAAATGCAGGCATCACTTATCATACGCTGTTCCCAATTGGTGAGAATGGCAGAACGCAATCAGGTCCTTCCACAAGTTGTCCATTTCACGAAGCCCTACGATCGATCGTAACTCGAGTTACGAAGGAAAACCAATCGAATCCTACGTAGGGTTGCAATGCATCAAACGTCCTACGACTGATCGTAAGTTACTATGAATTTGGTGAAATCGACCCCTAGTCGGTTACCACACTATGCACAAATATGATATCATTAGACGTTTACTGTATTATGTATGTGAAGTTCAAAGTTAAGGGCGCATCGAATGTTTATCATTAAAACCTTGCATTATGATACACACAAGCAAAATAACCCCTTCTAGATAACCTACATGTGCAAGTTATAAGCCCACGATCGGATGTATGCGCGCCAGCGTGTCGGGCTACAGCGTCAATCTGAATGGGCCCCGTGCGACGATGTTGCACTGTGTGCAAACGAATTAATACCCATACAAAAATGTCATTTAAATTGTTTGTTTGTAATGAGCAATTAACGTCCACACTGAACTGTTTTGATGAGTCTGGAAACACACCATGCAGTGAAGCGAATATTCAAAGTACCAAGGCAAACTACCAGACCATTACATTTTTTCTCCACGAGGAGAATAACATGAATGTGGATAGTGTGGTGGGTGGTAATGGTCTGACTTGTCCCCGAGAGGGAAGGGTACAAACAGATCACATACTGTCTTGAAGAAACTAGGTACATTGGGCGTCAGACGTCATACCTGGAACTGAGGCGAATGCGTGATAACAAAACTAAATCATTCACGTTAAGGGGTTGTAATGTGATTGGTGAACGATAAACTGACCAAAAAGGGTTTTTAATCACATCGGTGTGAAATGAACACGGTGGGTTACTCCGCAAAGTTTGAGCATGATTTTTGACGGTGTCCATGTTAAAAAAAGTGAACTTGTATTACAATATTATCCTCAAACTTCTAAATAAGTGTGCATCTCTCTGTTCAAGGAGCAGATCGATTTCATTCTCATTTGAAGAACAGTGAATGTGCACCGTCAAGTAAATGGATAATGAATGGTGCGAGTTTCTGGGACACCGTCTCAAATCCTGCCTCCAACTTGATGAAATAAACCTGCTTATCAATCAAATAATATATCTTAATATTGTATTATCCCTTAAAAATCTTTGGGGCTTAACAAATGAATTTGTTTAAGTCAGTTTTAAAGAAAAGCTTAAAAATACATTTCCTCTTTTTTCGCAAAATTATTGACGATTTTCTTCATGCTATGATGTTGATAATGACAAAAACGTTTATATCTCATGTCCGCATACCTCTGTGAAATAATAAATAATTTTACTGCAGTACTGTACATGCAAAACACATAATAAAATTCTCGCTATAATACCCTGTTCACACAGAATTAAGCTCACAAACAGAAATTGAAGCAAGTTATATATGACAACGTGTCAACAGCTTGTAAAACAGCTTGCCTAAAATGTCCGACACTAACACTGCACACTTCTAGAAACAATAGCGTTTTTTCAGCCAAAAGCAATAAAGATAATTCGTTCATCAGCTAACGACAGAAATAATGCTTCCATTTCTTGTTTCTCAAAACGCATATAACGCAGCTTTATCTCTTAGATACACGAGGTGTGTCTACCTATTAGGCCTACTGTGATTATGTACGTAGTGGCATGCAATATCAGTGAGTGTGTATGGATGCTAAAGTGAATGAGCTTTTTTGTCGTTTGAAGCGAAAGTGGTGGCCTATTTTTTTCAAATGGTGAAACTTGCTAACGTTTTTATCATGTGGTGTGTTTTTGGGTGTTTGCTTTTGGTGTCTGAGATACCATTAGTCGCGTGTATAATATTCGGTATTTGATGTGCTATGGAACAGTATTGTGGGTTGGGAAACATTTGTTGTCATTTTGAAGAAATTATTTCAGTGAATCTGACATCGTCAAACACCTGCAGACGAAACTTCACGGAAAGTTCAAACAGTGAAAACAACTGGCCAAACATTGGTGGATTGGGGCTTGTAAACCTTTAGCCTCGATTGCACGAAGCCCTGCCATCGATCGTAACTCGAGTTACAAGGATAATCCATCGTTTCCTACGACTTCTACTCCTACGATTGATAGTAAGTTACGATGAGTTTGGTGAAATTGACCCCAGCACGGGTAGGCCTATACCAGCAGTTGACAAAAAGTCGCTAGTACAAAATCGTGGCGGTCGTAATGTAGCCTAGGTGCTCGTGTGGTACCAGTCAAGTTCAATCGCAACCTCGTTCTCGGTGCAACAATGTTTATGTTTGTTGAACAATGGATATATACTACCCAAAAGCCCTGGGGACGATGATCATGATAATGCACATCATCTGATTGGTTCGCAACTTAACAGATAGACCGTGGTATAAGGATGAGTTGATTGGATGTGCGTTAGTAGTCTACGTGAATTGAGATGTGAGAAAGCTATGAGAAGACAATATTGTGAATATGGGAGTTTGGCAGCGACAATACGGGCGATTCCAAAATAGTGCACTACCAAGAGTTTCCAACACGTTGGCCAATCACAACGCGCGAAATCTTGCAACCTTTTCCAGGACGTGCATGGTTGAATTATGATTGGCCAACGTGTTTCAAACTCTTGGTGGCGCACTATATGGAACCGCCCAATTTAAAACCAGAAATGACACTGCAAAACGCACAAACATCATAATATTAAACATCTTATGTACATGCTATCCGTCGCTAGAAAAGCAAAATGCCAATTTCCACACTATTAATATGGAAATCAAATTAAATTCTACAGCAATTCCTGATTGCTCGTATAAAGAATGTGAGACGTTTTACGTGTGAAATATTAGGGTCCGATTTTTGCTTCTTCTTCAAAATCTGTGTGTGACGATATATAATGAGTATTTGTGTCAACTTAATGTGTATTATGTATCATCTGATTGTAATTACATGTAATTGCAAATATTTAACACAAAAAGGTTCATACAACGCAATAACCTCGTCAACTGTAGTAAAAAGTCAACAGCAAGTCTATCAACAACAACAACAACAACAACAACAACAACAATATCAACAACGACATCAACAACAAATTAACAACAACAACAACAACAACAACAACAATATCAACAACAACAACATCAACAACAACAACAACAGCAACAATATCAACAACAACAGCAACAACAACAACAACAACAACAACAACAACAACAGCAACAATATCAACAACAACAGCAACAATATCAACAACAACAGCAACAATATCAACAACAACAACAACAACACAAACAAAGTATGAATAACCACAGAAATAAATAATTCGAATAAACACTTGCGCATACAGGAATTCTATTTTTCTTCTCCAAAAACAAAATGTATCATGTATAATGTAAAATATTATGATTAATATTCCACGAGATGAAATATTTCTTTGTGCTTGTGTAACAAAATGTGTAAAATATTGAGGTCTATATGTTATGTATATAATGAGAGTATATTATGAGTTTGATATTAGTAAAGTTAAAATGTGAAAATATCTAAGTGTATTAAGTGGAATTGGCGTAACTTCTATCAGGATTATTATGGACGTCAATCAACAAATGTCCTGCTGGAATGACACAGAAAAATCCATCAACTACAGTTGTTATGTCACAACTCTTTTCGTCAGTGTGCTAAAATTCATTTTTGAAAACAAAAACAGGTATGAATGGTGTATAAATAATTATGTTGAAAAAGATGAAGAAGAAAAGATTATTGCTTGGTTATTTTACTCAATTTGTGGTGAGCGGTTGAGTTGTAAGCGCGAAGAGAGTGCAAAAGGTCAAATTGGTATAGTAAGAAGGTGACAAGAATTGATTTTGACGTGTTGACAATTATTGTTCGCGTTGGTGTATAAACTGGCTAATGAACGCATGCAATATCCGCCTGAGCCGTCACATTGTGCTTTCATAGAGCTGCTTAAGCACAAAACCTTGCTTAAGCATGAAAAGTCTTCCTTGATCAAACAGGATTGCCAACCAAATTTTCATCTGGTGTTTTTGACTTGAATTTGGCTATTGTTTGCTGAGCATAAAATTCACAAGGAGTTTCGGCTGGCATATTTATTTTATTACCAAGGTTTTTGGTGCTTACGCAAATTTTGGTGCTTAAACGGCTCTACGAAATTGGACCCTGGCGTGGCGTGAAAATTGAAGCCAGCCCCATTGCCTTAGTGACAATTACTGATACGCACCTTGGGGCGGAGACTCAAATACCATAACCTTCTTGTGTGGGCCATTCTGATATTGTCTGTGCTGCGTCTATTAATAAATAGTCCGCCGTTGAAGGCCTAGTTTTTGGATTATCGAAATTGGCCAAGTATTGCCAAGAACTGCCACCGGAGCTCTTATTTTATTATTTTGCCGGACGAGGGAAAGAGTCTTTGAAATTTAGAAACATTTTTGGTTACTGAAACCTGTTACAGACGTGATTGGATTGAAAAGGAAAGCTAGGAGATCAATCACGTTGCTTTATAATGTAGCATGGTTCACAAATTAGTAAATGGTGAGAGATTTGATGTGGTCTTTTTCAATTATGTTTTGTGATATGATTTACTATTGGTGCGTTCGTGTAGCATCCACGGGGCAGCTCTGACCTGGGAATAGTCGTAAATACTGCACAAAACAAGCGAGATGGTGGGACGATGTTGGTTTGTGACAACTCGTGGAAGCTAAACGAACGCACCTAATATTGCTCTGTATTCAGACCACGAGGTCTTGCTCTGTATGGCGTCGTTCGTATTATTCAAACTTCGTTGCAATGTAATGTAAAGTCTGTTGTGGTTTTGAACACAGAAACTGGTTGATAGTCGTCTGATACTCAATTTGAATTTGAAACTTATTTACTTAGTGTAAGCGATGGTCAAAGGGTTTATAGAATTGAAGCATCTATGCGGTGTGAGAAGTATCAAATGATTGTAATATGAATGATGCAATTTGGGGGACAAAGTGCGATCCTATTTGAATGTCAGCCAAATGTAATAATATTAGCACATTATGTAGTTTATTAGCACACGTAATCTAAAAGAATTATGAATTTTAATTTCACAACAGATGCATGTAAACATGAATTGTACAAATTCCTTCAGTGATATTGTGGATTTCAAAGTCACTTTAATGTCAAAATGTAGATTATATTTATAAGCAAAGAGAATAAAATAATACAGACGCACATTGTAAAAAAAAACAAATATTATGAATCTGTTGTAAATAAAGATCCCAGTGAAAAAAATGTTCTGTATTTTCGTTACATCTCAGTTTATAAGATCAGAACTCGTGTGATGAAAGACATTTTTGGTAATGTTTTTTTTATTTTGTTTTTTTTTACATTTGTCATTATTATATTTGGTTGGGTTGTGTTTTTGTTTGTTTGTTTGTTTGTTTTTTTTGGGGGGGGGGGGCTGTCAGATGGAAAGTTGCAACCCTGTTGAATTTTTTTGGCCAAATTTTAGGTGGAGAAATGCATTTTAAATGGAAACCTACATTGGCAATTTGCTAGTATGCTTTCAGATTTATGCGCGCCACGAGTGCAAGATATCGTGGGAAAAGGTATTTCCTACTTTTGGACTATATCCGCTGTAATGTTTCATTGAATATTTGACATTATAAACCAGCAATGTGGACGCTCTATAGGGCTTTTATGACGTCACAACTTGGCTGCTACGTATGAGTTACGTCACTTATGTATCAAAATTGAGGTCGTGAGTTATATTCCTTAACAAAGAAGGTGTAAATTGTGATGGCAAAGCCGCAGAGACTTGCCAACCGCGACAACTGAAGCGGTAGCTCCCTAATACTACACGGTCCGTGCAGGCGGCTTCAAGCAATGGCTGTGACATTCTGAAACATTTCACGATAAATGGATGCCACATACGACAATCTACAGAAATGTTCCCCAAAGAAGAATGTCTCTGGAAGATATTCGATGAATTTTCATGTCTCGGTGTTAGACAGTGCCGTATATCATTGTGAGCCGTGGCAGGTGGATGGTGAATGCCTGAACGTGACGGTATCAGTCATGGGCTTCGGTTTGTTTGGGTTTGGGGTAAACGCTGGTCTCACGTTCTGGTACAAAATTCATCAGCATCGTAACTTATGTAAATTCATCGGTATTTTTCTGTACATTCTTGTTCTTGTTAAACGAGATAATATGAATTTATATTCTGAGTTTAGCCTATTCATTCACTCTTAAAAAAGAATGAAATTGTTACTTTTAAGATACAACTGTTTATTGCTTTTGCTTTTTACTTTTTGCTGTCGTTTGGTTCGGTTCGATTCAGTTTGGTTTGGTTCGGTGATCGGTTCGGTTAGGTTCAGATTGGTTCGGTTCGGTTTGGCTCGGTTGGGTTGATTTAAAACTAATTTAGATATAAATGTTATCATGTGATGCAGGTTTTTGGTGATATTGGGAAAGCATGTTCGCAAATAAAGAGAAACCAGCGAATCTATTTTGTTTGCGCCCCACCCCAACCCTATACAAAATGAAAGAAAGAAGGGTATAGAAAAAAGTTGGAAGTTGAAATAGGCATTGACTATACGTCTTGAGTATCAATCTTCTCATACTTGGTGTGACGGGGAAAGAACTGCCAATTAAAATAGACGTCTCGACAGGATGCCTCAAAAGTTCAGATTGTAATGGATCCACATTGAATGACAGTAACCGACATGGTCAAAAGTGCATGATCCCCTAGGCCCTCGCTAGAGCTTTGCCGGTGACTAGCACCAAGCCGGAGTGCCGTCGGTATCGGGGAGAGATCTACCTCGCATCTCAATTCAAAAGGTAAAGTACAGTACATGTTTGGTGAGGATCGAAATACACCATTGTTTAGTTTTGGTCTCAAAGATTTTGGTTGGTAGGAATTTATAATAGAACCAATATTTACGCGCGAAATGTATCCCTCTGAAGAACCATCGAAATAATACTATTTTGATTACAGATCAATTGAAATTACACACAATGGAAACGTGCATGCCCATAGTGGCTTGACTAAAGGTAAAATAGTCATTGGAAATTTTTTTGTCGAAACGCACGCACCGACTTTGATAAATGAAATTCACAGTAATTATCAAAATAATAACCAGAAGGGAAACTGACTCGATTAATTCTAAGTCATTCAAGAAATTCACTGGCGCGAGAATCGAACCAACAACCTCCGGAATATTATACCGGCGCTCTTACCAACTGAGCTATCCAGGCCTATATGTACGTATGTACATGTTCTTGTCCTCTGTCATTTAGCCTTTGAGAAAGATCCTGCTAGAATCGAAACGCGTCAGGCCCTCCTAACTTTAATCATTTGATATATTTCAGGTCATTTTGGCTGATGAGCAGTTTGCAGCAATTTATGACTTGTAAAAAAGGTAAATGATTAGAACTTTCTCAAAAGCAATACCAGATACAATGAAATGAATTGTACTAAATAATTTTGTCTAATAAACCCAAGGGTTAAAACGTTCATACGTCAGAATCCCAAAATCGAATACGAAAACAAAAAGCCTCTGAAATACCTCAAAATAGATTGCTTAAAAAAATCTCAAGTTAGAATTAAGGGGGTATTATGCGAAAATAGACTGTTGTGGTGAACAATGGGGATGACTTTTCAAAGCGCTTTCCTGGTGAAAGTGCAATGCACATTTTGCTTTAAAAAAACGGCAAACAATATATCTGCTTGCGGGTGTGTATATCAGACCGACGTCCAAATTCAGCAAAGAATGGACATCGATCAAGCTGGGGATACTGCTTAAAGGAAGTCCGTCTCGACTAAACAACAAGAGCTCGGTCTCTAGAGGTTGGATCCTAGCTCCGGGGAAACAAGCTATCTCAAGTTCCTATCTTGAGGAGGTGCGTGGGACAAAGACATCTAGGGGCTCATCTTCGTATTGTGGATTGTTAGGAGTCCCTTTTATCCCTCGGAGAAACCGAGGTGGTATCGAGGAGTTGGGCACTAACTGAACAATTATGCCCCCCGTATCAATTTACAATCCTGTGTGGTTGTTAGGAAATGTGAATCAGCTCTCATGTGCTGTCTTTGAACGCTTTTTGGTCTCTACTCCTTCCTGAACACATGAACTATGTGGGAGATCGTATTAATCAGTTCCATTGCAGAGATAGCTAGAAAACAAAAGGCCACGAAACTCAAAGTTCGAGGTATTTTCTCTCCAGTGTGGGACGCGGCTACCGATTTCGTGAGCTAGAATGTTTCAGTATACACATCCATTGTGCATGTAACTGAAACTGATTCAAGGAAGTACGTCGGCGCACACTATTAGTCATTGTCACCGTCTTCCATCTATCGCCTCTACAGAAGCTTCATCACAGTTATTATCATAACCTTCACCAACCATCCTTTCGACGGCGCAATCTCTTCACCCCACCTTCGACAGCTGCAGTAGCCTAATCGGTGCAGCACGGCCATTAATAACAATCATCAACAGCGTGAAAAGTTTCAAACAAGCCACTGAACACCTCGGCCGTCATTTTCCCACTCAGGACAAGCTCAGATGAGAAAACATCATCTACATGTACAACGTGTCGAGAAATCAGATTGCAAGCTGATTATGAGTGGGCACTGAGTGGGCACATCATCAAAGAAGGACGAACACTGTTACGGGCGTTTACGAAATGAGGCTTGGGCTCAGGCTCATGCTCCAGCTCTGCCATCCACATGCTGAAAATAAAGGTTGTTGCTTTTCACTGAAGCTGGAGCTCTGTTTTCCTTTTGAAACCAGTGATTCTACTTCAGAACCGCAACAAAACGTCTCTATTTTTATACCAGTTATTTCAGAATGGATTCACGAAATGGAGTCGGAGCCTGAGACGGAGCCTGGGCCTCCGTTTCGTAAACGCCCTATGACTGGCGAAAGTGACAACCAACCTCCAACCATCCACCAAGTTTGCCGCCTAATCAACCGCATATAAACAAACAAACATGCTACCAGTTCAACTAATCAACTATCAACTACCTGTACCTTGTAAACTGATCAATAACACCAAACAAATCGAAAAGGTAAAATGTGAACGGAAACAAAAGTACCAAACTATTAAAGATCGTGGGTTTCAAAATGACAGTTTCAAGAAACAGATTTCAAAGAAAAGTCACTTTTACATTGACAAAACATCTCAAAATGGACATCATGACGCTCAGAGAAAACGGCTAGTTTCTTTTTCACCTCATCAATAACGTTATGGTGGGCGGTGTAGTGGTGGGGTATATTGAGAGATTCAGCGTGAAGAATGTGTATGTCTATTATAGAATCTGTAATTTAATACTTTATACAAATACATAAACCATTGTTGGGGAACCCCTAAGAAACATGTAAGAATGCTTATAAGATGTTAAGTGTATAGTATGAACTTTAACTTGGGAGGAATGGGATTGAAAAATACCAACACAAAGCAACTCTGGTATATGATCAACAGGAAAAACGTCTACCATTTCTAAACATAAAAATAGCATCTTCACTTCACCCGAGACGGATGACCTGATACCGAGATTACGAATGACATATAAAAGCAAACTAAGAATAATTTCCCATGAGACCAAACCTTAAACAAATCTTCTAAGCATGGACGATGTAATCATGCAAACACAGAGATGAACCGACGGACACACCGATGCCCTGCTAACACTAAACCAAAGGTATACAGTACAGGATTGGTAACATACCCAAACAGAAATGTTCACAGATTTACGTTTAGCTTTCAGGGTATGAAGATGGTGCTGGTAGAAACATACAGTTTACATGTTTCTGCCTGAAATACTGTATTTCTCCAAAAATTAATAAAACAAAGACCGAAACAGTTTTGATCTCGGGGTAAGATCAAAACCATTCGATATGTTTTATAATTGAGTCAGTTTTTGGCTATTTTGTCGTGACTCAGATGTCCGATTGAGCTCAAATGTTCACCGGTGTATTATTATATGAACATGTTGGGTTAGACAAAGTGTGAGTGCTGTTCTGTGACCTTTTATACCTATCATGTATTATACATATACGGCTATGCGTGGCAGAAGTATAAGCCCTACATTATGATCATAAATTGGCAGTAAGACTTTGGAGACATGAATTTTACTCTTTTTTTTTTAAAATGTGTGGCTCTGAAAAGAGCCGGTTAACTCGATGTTCCAGCTAGTACACTCTGCCCGTCTTCAGGAGAATGCTGCAGCTGCAACTTGAGTCTCCAACTCACAGCTGCAGCGTTCTCCAGATTAAGACGGCCAGAGCGTACTGGCCGGAACATGGAGTTAACAGCTAGTTAACGATAAACGGCCCTAAGTGACAGCATATAAAAAGCCACGGCAAACGGTAAAACTAGCCACAAGCCGGGAACATTACGTATTAATTATTTTTACAACAAAACATTTATTTCACAAGAATAAGACAAGTACAAAACGAAAACATAGACAAAGGAAAGCAATATTCTCATTTTTCACAAACATGTTTGTTCTGGATCAGGCAACTTGGATTCATGGTCGTATCCGGACCGTGACATTTATCAGTAGAGGTTTAATTTCACCTCCAGAAATGACAGAGCCATTAAAACAGAAAAGGTCAGAATGTTCCATGAAACATGGAAAGTAGCACCAAGGCCATGCAAGCCGTCATATCCGTTCCTTTTACCGAGGCCAAACTCGCCCCGACTGCTGCCAAAGAGGCTAAGGAGTCATTGAAATTAATGTTCCGTTTCATTCCTTGCCTGCGGTTCCAAGGAGGCATCAACAGCACCAAAGATATAGAAAGTACAATATGGGGATTTAAAATCCACACAAAATAATGTCAAATTAGGCCAAACGGCTTACTTGCAGCTAAATGAATCCATAGTGTAAGGGGAAAGCACATTGAAAAGTAATATTGATTGTTTAGTAGTTCTCACGAAACTCATCGTAAGTTACTATCAATCATAACTTACATGACTTATGATGCATTACAGCCCTACATAGGGTACGATGGGTAATCCTTCGCAACTCAAGTTACGATCGATCGTAGGGCTTTGTAAAATTGACCCATGGACTCACAGATGTGGTTCAACAGTCGCAAGACACACTTTTAGAAGGACAAATGGAACGGGACTAGTGAGTTAAGGAATCTACTGCTATTTCCTCTAGATAAATCCAGGAGCTGACACCACCCATGAATATACGTTTGTTGTTATGCAAATTAGAATTTCCATATTCATGGTTATGGAAATTCTAATTTGCATAACAACAAACGTGAACACGCAATAGAACGGATGCAACCAATAGGTAAAACGTGACGTATAGCTGCTCATTGCGAATATAAAATAATGTCGTCACCACAATATATAGCGACCCTTTAAACTGAATTTTTGTAATCTCGAGAATTCCCGCGTGTCGGCATGAAGAAACGTCCCATGCACGCGAGATTTTATTTGTGCGAAAACAATAAAGCATGTTAATCATGTTATGGCGTAGCCACTGTTGACATTTTAAGAGACGGTGGATCTAGACAGCTGAAATAACCCTTGATATAGATCGGTGTACCAGCACACCTTCACAGCGACACCCTAGTAGCCAGTTCAGTTCGATTGGTTATATTTGTTCCGTGGTATTACTATTCCCAGTCCGGACTCATGAGTCAATGTTACGTGTTTACATTCCATCAGGTCCACGTATTTTCCCGCGTTTTATTGTCAGTTCACCGGAGAGTCCACATAGGTGGATTTAATCATGTTCAAGACTTACCGTGTGGGAAACTGAGTAAACTGGAAAGTCAGAATTAGGGGGTTTACAAAACGGAGGCTCGGGCTCGGGCTCGGGCTCCATCTCCTTTTCATAAATCCATTCTAAAATAGCGGGCATCAAAATAAAGACTTTTGGCTACGGTTCGGAAGTAGATTCTCTAGATTAAAAAAAGAAAACATAGCTTCTCAAAAAGCTTCAATGAAAAACCACAACCTTTTATTTTCAGCACATGGATGACAGAGCTCTAGCCTGAGCCTGAGCCTAACCCGCCGTTTCGTTAACGCCCTTAGATTCAATTTAGGTTCATTCACTTCATCCGAGGTTTAAAGGCATTGCATACGTTTGGTAATGACTCTGAAAATTTATGGCAATAAAAACTTACTTGGTGAGAACTACAGCTGCTTTGGATAGTATAATGCATATTGAGAAACTTTCAATTCGAAGTACCGCGGTTATGGAAAAATATGTCACTTTTTATCTCCAAAAATTACGAATCTGAGAAGCGTTATGGCCGTAACGCTTCTCAGCTATTGACTTACTGTTATCTGGCGTGAAATAACCGCTCTAGTTTGTCGCCAAAATCTCAAAAACGCTACCACCTTTTGAAGTGAAACTTTCACAGGTTAGTTTTATGGTATATATACACAATTATATTGGTTTGAAACAAAGAGTAGGCTCAAATTACCAAACGTATGCAATCCCTTTAACAAAACGAATGTTAGACTGCAGCCGTTTCCATAGACTTGTGCGTTATTTGCGGCCGTAGCCAGAGATTTGGGACACGGCCTAAGAACAATTTCAGACTTTGCATGCTGATAGTTGGTATGTGGATCGGTTTGCGGAAACACCATGTAAGAATCGTTCGTACTTTCGCACTTCTATTTCGTTCGCACTTCTCGTAAAGTCTCAACGTTTCGAATAGCCTGCTCTAGTCATCATCAGGAGACTAATGAAAAAGTACGAAACGAACATTAGGCCTACATGGTGCAAGTTACTGCAAACCGACCCACAAAAATAAACGAACGTAACACATGACTAATGTGAATGATCATCAACCGCTAGGCTGGTATAGGACAATGGGACAGATAAAATCACAGGTCTGCGGTAAAGGGAATGATTGGTAAGATTGAGGAAAAAACTGGAATTTTCTCTACTTTTCTTGCAAAGCTGTTAAAGGCAGAATGATATTATGTTTCATTGTTTGGTGAGGACTCGATAAACGGATTGGGCTGAAATATTCACAGGCCCTTTACGAAATGTGGTTTGAGGCCAGGCTTTGGATTTATTTTGCTTCCGCCATTTTGTGCCCTTAATGAAATGGAGGGCAAACGTCCATAATTATGTCTAACGTTTATATGGAAAAAGGCATTCAAGGGCCACCGTAAAACTCAACTGAAGCGTGTATCATGATAATTCCACAAATTAAATCAAAACGTTCTTTCTGTGTTTTGTCTTGCGATTGTTTCAACACGTAGGCCTATGCAAGGAAGGTGACAACATTGATGGCGCAATGAATAAGGCATATTCCTGGGCCTTTCTCAAAGCTCGGCTCCGGCTCAGGCTCTAGCATTGTCTCTGTAATCCATATGCTGACAGTATAGCTCGTGGATTTTCATTGAAGCTAAACCTCTGTTTTCTTTTTCAAACTAGAAACCCTACTCCCGAACCTGCAAACCAAAGGTCTATTATAGCTGGAGCCCAAGCGGAGCCGTATAGCCGCAGCCGAGCTTTGAGAACGGCCCCCGTGCGGTGATTGGGACTACCGAAACCAGTCTACACGTCCCTGTCACCACAGGCAGTACGTTATCCTCCACTATCACCTAATACAACATATGATTTCCGCCGTTTCGTCCATTACACTTCCCCAAATTCCTTCATCTTCTCTCCTCATGAGGCCCGAGTCCAGGCGTAAATGGATTCGATAACATTTCCCCTGGAGGGGGTATATTAAATGTGGGGGGTGGAATAATGGGCTTGTCTGAGACGAAGCTTCAAGTGTACTATAACGATAACAGAGAAACAATCTCTAGCTGATATTCATGAAATGCTGCCGGCTATCTAGACACATTCCTACTTTTCTTATATTCTTCACTTTCGAATGACTGAAACAGTACTGTATCCAGACAAATCAGTGATGCTGTGGGACTGGAGGTGATGGAACTTATAGCTGAGAGAATGTGGCGTGGCCGTGCCTTTGATTTTACTTGTTTGAAAACTTCCCAGGGGGAGTTCACCTATGTTTACCGGCTGATGAATAACTACAGCAGACCCCTGGCTGGTTCGTCTGGTTCGGGGCCATCTGAACCCTACTGCCAAGGGACGATTCGCTCGCACGTTCGCACGTTGCTTCACTCGTGGAGACGCTTGATTTTACACAAGTCAACGGTGGCTTGAGGCAGCTCGCGTAGCCTATCACACTATGCATCTCCCCCAATCTCCCATTGGATCTCCCTCCTGTAACAGAAAGATGTTTTAACGGGGCTTCCTTGTTAACCTCAACATTTTGCATTTTAAACTTATTGTTGAAATCATGAGTGCGTGTTTCTCCGTACCATGGAACATGCAGACGCGGTTCTAGAGCTATTTTGGGTGGTAAGACCCTTCTTCTAACACTCGCTTCTGCTATGACTTATTAGGAGTAGAAAAAACCTGCACCTATAGCCTACACAACGCGTTTTTATGTAATTGGCGCTTAATAATTGAAAAGATTCAGTAGTTCCAGATTTTTTTTTTCAATTGCATTTTGGACGTAGAACCGCGCCTGCCATGGAAGAACGATCAGGCAGGGTCGATTTCACGAAGAACCTAACTCGAGTTACGAAGGATAACCCATCGTAGGGGGCCTACCCTGCGTAGGCTGCAATGTATAACAAGTCCTTCCTAGTTAGCCTTCGATTTTAGCCTCCGATAAAGATCCTGCTAGGACCGAAACGCTTTAGGCCCTTAACTCTAAGCAAGTCCTACGATTGGTAGTAAGTATGAGTTTGGTGAAATCGGCCCCTGGCAACCGTTCGGCATTATTAAAGCGTAAGCGTTTACATTAAGCAGTTTGGTGTTTGGTTTTCGAAATATTTATACGATTCCCGTTTTAAAGGCAGAATTTCAGATTCTCGGCCTCAACCTCTGAGATTGCCGCCTTTCTTTACCTTTCCTTTCCCGCGTCCAAAAGTGCAAGAAGGATCGAACAACTCCGCCTCCTCACACATATTGTGTCCAGTGGCGGGAAGTCTGAAGTACATTAACCCTGCAACGCATCCCATGACAAGCCGAAGGGCAAGTATAACGCCGTTTCGCCTCCTCAATGCAGCGCGACTTCGTCACATTTTGCGTCGCTGGACGTATGAGATTCTGCGGTGCGAGTCAGTAAGAGCCGAATAACGGCAACTTCTAAGAAAACGGAGCGTCAACAGCGATGCGACAGACACGGCGTCTTGATGCAAAGGGGCCGCGGGAGAGGACAGGGGAGCTTCCGAAGGGTCAGGATGAAGAGGGTCGTCAGTAAATTGGATGGGGACATTTTGAAGGGGCAACCGGGCAGAGTTTCAGACCCTGTGATCGTGTTTCCATTTGACGGGATCTCGAAGCATCACTTAACTTCAACCCCAGCGGGCGAGCGGTACTTAACGCACCGAGGAAAATGAATGCAATGCCCGTGGTCATTATTATACCTGACTACGGTGATGAGTTGGCCGGACTACACGGTGGGTAGGCAAGACGATCGAATACAATACCTCGTCCAGGGAGCGAAAGCCTAATCTGAAAAGCTTGTCTAATGTTTCAGCGTCAGGGAACGCAAGGGAAATGAGAAGTTGTACTCATGTGTATATGCCATTTTTATACTGAGCGTATAGGCCTAATGAAGCTACTTCAAGTTTACTTTATGCATTTTATGGTCCTATACAAAATGGTTTAGAAAAGGATGCGATTTAGCTTTTTGAATTCAGTTGTTAATTTTTTATGAATAATCATTTTGGAAACAGTTTCTTTGACTGCTGCGATGAATCGTTAGTTGGAAAACTAGTGGACACACTAATTTTAGTGGAAAATTGGCTATGGACAGTGCCAGAGGAAAATCCCAGGAATGATTTGAGTATGGCATAAAGAGGTTTTTTATTCTCAAGAACAAACACTTAAAGGTACATTACAAAATTGTAAACATATCACAACAGAAGTGTTCCCAGATTCACATATAACTTTCAGGATATGACGATGGTGTAAGTAGAAACATACCGTAAAAATTTTCCGCCTGAAATGGTGTAATAATACAGATATTATATGCAAATTAGGCTTGCCCTTCACCGGCGTGGATGAGCACAGTATACTCAGTGCTTGTGAGTGCCACGTGAACAAATCACGTGCTGGGAGTCAGTTAGGATTCGAACCCACGACCTCCTGCTTACTAGTGCAGATTCATGAATCCAGATATTATTAATACAAATACCGTAAAAACAGGGTTGTTTTTTTTTATCTCGGGGCGATATCAAAACCATTATTTATGCTTTATACAAAAAATTGAATCGGGTTTTCTCTATTTTCTCGTGACTCAGATATCCGATTGAGCTAAAATTTTCAGAGGTGTGTTATTTTATGTTGGTTAAGTCAAAGTGTGAGTGCTGTTCTGTGACCTTTACCAATCATGTATTATACCCTTAAGGCTTACTACTGGACACTGAAGTGATGTATCTAGGCCAGTAATGAGTCCCCCTGGGTTCGACTCAAAGCAGCTGCCGATATTCTATCCGAAAAGAACTTTGAGCTCGAGGGAAAAAGTAGGTGATATGACGAATTCATGATCTATCATTGCAAGCGTGTCACTGTCTACAGATGATCGGTGTGTTTTTTGTTTTATTGCACTTGTTTCATAAGTTATAATAAGGCCATCAGTAGTTTAGAAAGGATCTATCCGTATCGTCTGCAGTTGACAGTTTATGGCGCTCTTTACTATCTATTTTTTGGATGGATCCTTAAACTATTAAACCTGTATAACGTCCATAAATTGGTCGTGTTTTTTTAGAGAGAGAAATACACAAACGAGTGTTCGTTAATGGGTTTTCATCGAGAATCAGTGGGCCGAGTAGACCGGGGCCAGCTGCCCGTAGACTGAGGTACATCCGTGCATGGCGCGACGATCAGACGACAGTGACAAATCAATCAGAATCGAAATTCAGTCAAACAATTCTGATCGATTGAGGGCAGCATTCAAAAAAAAATAATGGAATTATACATCTTATAAATGGACAAATTACTGATGCTTTCAATTCTTTACCTTGTTCTTGCGGTGTTTTTGTTGTTGTTTGTTTTAACAAAAGGTTTATGATAAAAATGAAGCTTTTGTTTATATTGAAACTGTTTTGACTCATCTTGCATTGCACATTAAAGGTACAGTACAGGATTGGTAACATACCAAAACAGAAATGTTCACAGATTTACATATAACTTTCAGGATATGACGATGGTGCTGGTAGAAACATATTGTTAAAAATATTTCAGGCTGAAATTCTGTATTTCCCCAAAATTTAGTAAAACAAAGACCAAAAACAGTGCATCATAAACACAGTGTGAGTGCTGCTCTGTGACCTTTATCTATCATGTATTTTACCTTTAAACAACCATTACACTGCTTGGTTTTGCATAATTATTTTAGACACGATGAAATATTTCACTTGAATTTTAAACAAATCATTTTCCATTTTGATTACATTAGCGATACGCTCGAATGGCGCACAAACAAAAATCGATTTCTAGAGGGCGCTATTTTCCACTGGTTGCGCGGGAAAAGACCTCTCCCCAGTAAAAATGAAAAATGAGGTCGGCAGGTTAATTGTGGGATAGTATAGGTCAATAATGAAAAATGCATTCCCCAAAACTCATCTGTATCATGTCAATTTACATTTTAAAAATAAAAACTATAAACTCCATGAAGGTCTTTCAGTCAATGGGAACTATCTCGATATTTCCTTTATCATTATGTGAGATCGCCCAACAAATTAAAAGTAATTTACTGATTGGTGCAGATAAAGTTGTGTTATGAGTAGGCCTATTTCCACGATGTGTTAACGGGAGCAAGCTCGAGAACAACAAAATAATCTGGTTAATCTGCAATGCAAACCAATGAAGATAAAATTGCCTTAAAGGCTTAGGCCTAAACGTATACATTATTCAAGAATAATAGCAATTTTCATTTCTCTCTTTTTAAGTTAAGATGTAGGCATAGGCCTAAGGAGTGAACGCACCTCATCAGTCATTTGCCTCGAGCTCTTGTTGGAGTCAGAGGAGCACCCTTAAGCCGCATAATTCCACTAAAAATCAGGACTCAGAATCTTTAATTTACGAAGATGACGTTTGGAGGTCAAACGGAGACTTGACCGAAAAACAAATCGAGGTTGGCCTACAAGAAGATGCTTCGGGTTCAGCTTTGCGTGTAAGGGTGGGGACATAGGATTGGAGTCGATTTCTCCTAAACGACGGCCCGTAGATGTAAAGCGAGTGGCTACGGGAGTCATTGATAAAGTGCTTGATAACAGCCCGTTTGCTTTTTATAAAAATACAATAATGGAATGGCACAGGGCGACGGGTTGGGGCTCAGGCGTTCCACTTAGAACAAAAAGAAGAAGGAATTTTATTATGACATACCTGCATTAATGTAGGTTTCCAGTGGAATGGGCGTGGCCGGTGTAATAGGCGTGTTTGAAGCCAGGAACGTGGAGAAAGGCGTTCATAACAAAACTTCCCATGGTAAGCAGGGTCGACTTGGGCGGTGTGTAGAGACAAGCTCGCCGGTCGAGTTGGTTGGCAAGTCTGCATGCAGCTCCCGTCTTACTTGACTCATGGAGGATGGAAGAAAGCGTTTCTCGTGCAATTGACTCCTTGGCCGGTTTGGTGATCTGATTCCGGATCGACCGAAAAATCAGTTAAACTCTATCGACGGAAATTGAGCTGCGAGGACGGTGCAGATATGACTTGATAAAACGCCAAGACAAGAACAGATTCTCCATCGATAACCTTAATTCCCAGGTCGTATTTGCCAGAAACCTGACTATGTGCCGTATCCCCGTGGCACCATCTTGAGATTGGATAACATGCAGTCCCCATTATACAGTTAGAAGTCATACAGTTTCTGTGCTCTACTGTCCAGTGTCTTTCAAAACTCAGCAATGCTAGATGTGGATCTAGATGAATTTGAATCAGTGCCGTAAAACTGTTGCAAAACAGCGTCAAAAGTCCAGGAAACCCTCTACTCCCAATGGACAAAGGTGTAGAATACATTCTTCGTAGTATCCTATTGTTGTATGGGCCTAGAGTATCATTCTTCAACACGCTACTCCATTGATTCACAAAAGAAAATATTTTGCGGACCAAGCGTTTTGTCTGATTTCTTTTCCCGCGTTACGTAAGGTACAATATTGGCTGCCAATTTTAACGCGCGAACAAAAGTGCAAATATTCCAACCACGTCTTCATTCAACAAACAAAAAACGATTGAGACGTTGATTGCACATTGTAATTCGAGCCCGGACGATCTTTAAAGCCGTAAACCTGACCGACAGAAAGAGCTTTTGAAAACACTCTTTTGTTGCGAAATCGTTAGAAAATGCTCTTTAGAGCAGTGAATGCCTAAAATGGGCGAGATGGTCGGGTCACAACTGGTACAAAAGGCACACCAAAAAACACTTTTGATCTCGGGGGAGATCAAAACTCAAAACCAAAGTAACTTAAAAGGCCTAGTTTGGTTTTTGCCAAAGAAATGCAGATTCGTGGGCAAAAATGTTAAACAATGATACAGTAACAGTCATCTGTGAAATGTTCAGTCCCATACAGTGCCCACTTTTTGAGAAAACTGTGGAAAACGCTTACGGTATTTTCAAATCTATAAATATTCACAAGAGGTTTAATTCGATCTCCCTCTGATCAAAACCGTTTTCGGTATTTCGTTTAGGCTCTTTTCTGGATAAATACAGCATTTCAGGCAGAAAAAAATTAACGGTGTGTTTCTATCATCACCATCTTTATACTCTGTAAGTGATTACAGTTAAATCTGTGAAGATTTCTGTTGCTACTAAAGTATGATATAGTACCTTGCATAAACAACATTCCGACAAAACGGCAACATGACACCACTACAAAACAACATCACTCTGCAAGAAATGAATGTATACCTAAAAGTGTCCAGGTTTTATTTCTCATTTTCCATTTGGATGAAACACGATCAATAGAAAAATTACATCATTTTACCGAATCCAATTTTAACTTTTTGGTTAAGATTTCAAAGTAGATTCCCCTTTTTTAACAAGAATATGGAATATCAACTTCAGAGGATAACCAGAGCCTGTACTTCCAACTTTCGGTCACGGAACAGAATATTGAGCTGCTTCGACTGCTTACACTCATGGCAAGTCAAGAATCCATCATTAATGCTGGGAGAACTCGAGTCGTATCCACAAATCTCTCGGCTATGGCTGGAAATAACACACAATCTATACATAAATGGACAAAGCCACTAGCTAGCAGCTTCCATTTGGCTCACATGTTATTTCTGGCTGTGGCTCATGAACTTGAACAGACTCGGAGTGTTACATATCTTTGGAAAATGAAATGATCAAAACCGTTTTCGGTATTTCGTTTAGGCTCTTTTCTGGATAAATACAGCATTTCAGGCAGAAAAAAATTAACGGTGTGTTTCTATCATCACCATCTTTATACTCTGTAAGTGATTACAGTTAAATCTGTGAAGATTTCTGTTGCTACTAAAGTATGATAGTACCTTGCATAAACAACATTCCGACAAAACGGCAACATGACACCACTACAAAACAACATCACTCTGCAAGAAATGAATGTATACCTAAAAGTGTCCAGGTTTTATTTCTCATTTTCCATTTGGATGAAACACGATCAATAGAAAAATTACATCATTTTACCGAATCCAACTTCACAAACAAAAAGTTTCGAAAGGAGCTACGGCAGTTCTGTTAGAATTTTGCCCATTTTTACTACTCCTCCCTGAAAATAAAATAATGTAACATCTTAACTAGCCAGGAAAAAAGGTGGGTTCGATTCTAACTTCAGGCTTTTAACATGGAAGGGCGGGCAAGCCTTTTTGAATCATACTGAAGCGATGCATACGTTCACGCTTTTTTTCATGGGCCTTAAAAAACAAAAACACGGCTTCGGCTTGGCCCAATCCCTGGGTTGTAATGCCTGATGCCAGCTTAACATTCAGGGATCCACACATGAGAGCCGAGCCTGGAGCCAAGCTGAAGCCTAAATAAAGCCTAGCCCAAGCCACGGTTTTGAAAAGAGGCGCAATGTCTACTTCGAAACTGTTGTATATTTTGCATTTTCCTTGAGGCATCAGAAAAAAACAAGAATGACAAGGTTTAACGAAAAAAAAATGCATTTATGTGATACATGTGAAAACAAAATCAGAATGTTAAATTGCGGTAGGTCTACGTGCATGCAATGATGCAACGCAGCTGCATATTCTTCACTTTCTTTCACTTTCTTCGTGAATCGAATATGCAATGACAGCAAATGACCCGTGACATAGTTCTCACTGACCAATTAACGACGTATCTGATCTGTGGTACAAAATGTATGTCCCCTTTGACCTCTGAAACTTTTGCGACATCGCAGCACGAGTTTTTGCAAACCAAAATGGCAGAAAGTAACTATGTGGGTTCCTACATGCATAATTGCAATAAGTACATTTTATTTCATAAACATCCAAAATTAGTATAGGATTTGTTGAAAGCAAAGAAAACAATAACGGGGGAAAGGATAGCTTGACAATTTGCAAAAATGAAATAGTTTACAGAAGTCAAGAAGATAACGTTTTGCAACGTACCGTTTGTGTTTTATATTAAGCAAAAGAAAAGTCTATACCTTTCCACATAATTCAAGATATATTACAATGTATTCACCACTTAAACAGAAATCTTATTGGTATTGCCCAAAACAAACCCCAAGTCGTATATCATTTATGTTCAATGCATCTATATACATGTATTTACTTATTTTCATAAATTTTCAATGATCATAAAAATCGGGTGATAGAAACAGCGTACCTGGCTTTATAACCGTTTTATTGAATACTAACTTGTAGTAAACCGGTTAGGGTGTGGTAACTAGGGTTTAGGAGCTCTTGAGAAACACTATGCACGTAGTTTAACGTGAAATGGCAAGGAAAGTTTGGATCAGCTGGCTTTAGTTCCATCTCATACATTTGTCGTTAAGTTATTGGTATTAAACTTTTTGGTTAAGATTTAAAAGTAGATTCCCTTTTTTAAAGAAGAATATAGAATCTCAACTTCAGAGGATAAGCACAGGCTGTGTTTCCCGTTTCTGGTCACGCTCGGATAAACCCTAGCCGTATATATCCAAAAATCTCTTGGCTATGGCTGAAAATAACACACAGTCTATACAGAAATGGACAAAGCTGCTAGCTAGCGGCTTCCATTTGGCTCGCATGTTATTTCTGGCTGTGGCTCATGAAATTGAACAGAGCCAGAGTTTTAGACTTATTTTGAAAAAGAAATGTTAAACTCATCAAATAGGGCCTAAATGAAGTTATTTTTAACAATCGTTGAGAAGTAACCATTTTTATACCAACCCAAACAATTTACCAATCACACTATTTGTTTGTTTGCAATTAATCATAACTTTGTATTGCCACAGATGTTTGTATCATATCTTTCTTTCTTATTCTACTGCAGTTCATTTCAGAATGAAGAAAAGTGATAAAAAGAAAATCATATAACTTAATCGTGTATTAATAATATTTAACACAATATTTATTACAACTATTAACAACCATCTCCAGTATCCCAGACCCAGGCCCCACAGACAGCAAACATTCACAGCCTTATCGAGTAGATAAACCACGTTTCACAAAGAAGACTCAAACTGACAAGATGTAAACAAAAAAGAATGAAGTTTACCACAACCCTTATGAATAAAAACAAAATAAATAAAAACAACTTAAAACTCTTACATAATTAAAAATGAGTCCTTAACTTTGTCTAAATTATATAATGGCCAACACTGGCATTAGAGCCTGTTTGTCTTTTATTGTCTTTTTCTTGTTTTGTTTTGTTCTAAGATCACACCCATTCAAATAAAAAAACAAACAAACAAACAATTTTCTCCAGTGAGGCATTGTCCGGGTTTTTTTTACAATTTGCTTTTACTCCCAGACGCAACTTTACTTGTTGAACATAAAAGAATATTAGCTGCAATAGGACAATCCCACACCCAACATCACAAAGCTGCTTAGCGGAAATAATATTAAGCAGGTTGGTAACAAACTCTTGGACAATAGATGACAAACATCAACCATCGCAAAAAGCTCCCCAAGCTATTAATCTTTGGCTGCTACATAGCCTGCATTTGCACTAAGCAAAATTTGGCTTAAGTCGTATACAAAATTACCCCCAAAGGACAATTTTCAAGCAGCTTTTCAGCAAAAGAAGTGTCCCTCAGCGAATATTTCACGAGCGGCGTCAACAAAATTGAAACCCAGCAGAGAACCAGTCGAAAGCAATTACAATCACATGCATTTTTGGCTGGTAACCTGCATATTGTGCTGCAGCAAGCTTCATGACACTGGTCCCCTGAGTGACAGGGATTGAGTGAAGGGGTTGGAGAGTGGCATCTTAAAGGTAATTCCGTCTGGCAAGTACGTAGAGTCCAAGAATGACATTGAAACCAAGGAGGATGGTGACCAGGTACATGTCCCAGTGAGGTCCGAATCTTGTCTCCAGGGCCAGCTGTTTCCATTGCTCAGTATACTGCACAGAAAGAAGAATACGCATTGATTAAATGACAATTGTGTAGCACAGGCTAAGGGCCTTTGCAAGACCTCAGCTTGGGCTCCGGCTCCAGCTCCGGCTTCCAATCCATTTCTTAGATCTATGTTAAAGTAACAGGTATCAAAATAAAGGTTTTGCAGCACGGTTTTGAAGTAGATATTTCACTTCGAACAAGAAAATGGAGCTTCAATCTCAGGAAAAAAACACAAAATGTATTTTCAGCTTTTAGATGACGGAGCCTTACCCTATAAAGCCCAAGCCCAAGCCCAAGCCGTGGTTTCATCCAAGGGCCTATGGATGCAAGGATACAAGGACAGGCAAGGAGGACGGGTACCAGCCATAGCCTAGTACCAGCTAAGGATTATTTCTGGGATGTGACTGAAGAATGGGGTGTCCGAAACTTCACACATGGGGCGTTTACGAAACATTTTCATGAAACCATTCTAAAATAACGGGTATCAAAATAGAGGCTTTTGGCTGCAGATCTGAAGTAGATTCTCTCACTTGAAAAGGAAGACACAGCTTCAGCATCAATAAAAAAACCACAACCTATATTTTCAGTATATGGATGTCAGAGCTGGAGCCTGAGCCGCTGTTTCGTACACCCCCATAACGACGACCAAAAGACGCCAGGGCACCCCTTTAGCTAAAACAAAGTGCAACAAGGAAGGATGTACATGTAGCAGATGCAATCCATGGAGTTAGTTCTGAAACACACGACCCTATCAGACAGGAGCATGTAGACATCGTGTAACAAGACACACGACGTCAATCATAATTATAAAGGAGAAGTAGCAAGCAATCTACTCCTCACATAGTCAGGAGGGTGGGGGAGTGATGGTAAGTTGGTACTCTGGTGTATAATTGTATGGCGCTGGGCATTGGGACCGGTGCTAATGCCTGCCAGCGTGTATTAATCAAACTACTAATGAGAAGAGTGTGATGTATGTGGTTGTCAGACTCCTTCAGTTTGATTACATTGCTGTATCCAGTTGGTGAGTGATGTTCAACACTTGATAGCGGATACATGTATGATATGCTGATGACAACTTTAAAGCTGCGATCTTGTCAAATGTCTTTAAGCAGCTTGTTTTAAGGTACACAGTACTACGTCCTTGGTCTTGTGGATTTCTTAGCAGAAAACTTTTACTCCAATTCGTACAATTCAAAATCATGTGCCACCATAAATGTTGAAACGCGTTGGCCAATCACAATGCGTGTAAATTTATTGACAACATGCACATGTGGAAAGATGCGCAGTTTGTCGTCAACATTTATTTCTGTGAATTGGTATTGGCCAAAGCGTTGCAAACAAGGTGGCACACTATTGTGAATCGCACGAATTATCTGGTTTTCAAAATGCATGTCATTAAAGTAACCTTGTGCAAACATTTCATCAAAATGAATATTCACGTTTTTGTGAAAAGCAGCAAATCAAGGGTTAGGTTTTTGTTTTTATACCAGACTTTGTACATTATGTTAACTTCATATTGTGCTTAACGTTGATTACTACGATTGAAATCAATTGGAGTTTTAAGGTTTACAAATTTAGTTTTTTTAAACGTGACACTATTTCCAAGGGAAATGCTTCAAAAGAAATATTGTCTCCAGCAAAAATAAAATCCTGGAAAAAAACATTTCTCGAAACTCACTAGTTTAAGAGAAATGCAACACAGGCTATTAAAAGGATGGACCGAGTGAAATATCTATTACATGGAATATGACGCACGGACTAATATTAAGTGCAATCACCGAAGTCCTGGCCTATGATTATGTAAAACATATGAGAGCTTGCACTTGAGGTTTTAAATTGATCTGGACAGATGTGTGATGCGGTATGTACAAAGATGAGAACAGCGTAATTGGTCGTTTGGTAAATGTGATAACCGCTACACTTAACCCCATGCTGGTATCAAGCCCCTGGATTGGCAACATAAGGTGCTATCTCTGTCACCTCCCTAAACCCCTCCCCCTTCCCGTACTTCCCAGTCAGTATGCGACCTCTCTGAGGACGAAAGAAGCCTGGATTAAGGATTAGTTTCACGCATTGAGAATCCCCCATCGTGCCATGCTTGCAAATTCCGACCATTCTCTGGATCTGGATCTGGGGTCGATTTCACCAAACTCTTCGTAACTCACTATGCCCCCTTAATGAGTTTACACAAGGGAAAGTGAAGTACCAAAGCTACAATGTAAGGATTTTATTAAATTGTTTGTTTTTTCAAATATTTATTTATTTATTTATTTCTTGTTTATCCTGGGTTTACCTGCTCAGTGAAATACTGTTTTCAAGAGGTTCCCAGCAACTTCAATATGAATTATGAAGGATGGTGTTACACGTGACCGAGAAGCAGGCTTTCATGGGCGCTCTTTGGCAGCCAGCCACATCAACCCATATATGATCACGAAGCACAGCTTAAGATCGAAAGTGGTGAGTTTTTGTGGAGGGAGGAAAACTGGAGAACCCAGAGAAAAACCCTCGTAGCATAGGAGAGAACCAATTCACAACTCTACTCACATATGACCCAAGCCGGGATCAAACCTGGGCCACATTGGTGAGAGGCGAGTGCCTAACGCACTTGCCACCTATGGCCCCAAAATATTTGCCAGCCGCAAACACAAAATGACAACAAACGTCTTCCCCATTAATTTTTAAATGTGGTTGGACGTGTATTTGTACCCATTTTTTTAAATCTCCTTCCACATGTGGGTCTACAAGTTGTAGATTCGTTAGAGGTAGGATCGGCACGGACCGATCCAAGATACTTGATCAACAATAAATATTGACTTTTTTCACCCGTGAAACTAGAGGCACATGCTCATCTTTCTTTGTAAATTGAGGGATGGGATTGTCGGCAGTTAGGAAATGTTCGGAGGGGACGGATGTGGAGAAAGTAGAAGAAGGAGTTTAGAGGAAGTTGAGAGGAAAAGGGCAACAGAAAGATTCAAAGAGGACGTGCCACATTAAAGGTACTAGATCATACTCTTGTCGGAAACCTTGACAGAAATGTTCACAGATTTATGCATAACTTACACGGTATAAACATGGTGCTGGTTCAAACATACCATTAAAAATATTCTGCCTGAAATGCTGTATTTATCCAGAAATGAGTAAAACGGAAGACCGAAAACAGTTTTGATCTCCGAGATCAAAACTTCACAATCACAATTACCTTACAATTTTGCGTATTAGTTTTTGCTGTTTTCTACTGTTTCAAATGATCAAATGAGCTGAAAATTTCACAGGTTTGTTTTTAATTTCATGACAAATCAAATTATGAACAGAGAGCTGTTCTATCAACTTTACCAAAGTATGATACTATCTTTAACCAACAATTCAAAAAAGAATTCACGCCAACACTCGGACTGGAAACTGACTACACCAGTCTAGTCAAGCAACCGGTACCCAACGGAAGACATCTAACAGCATTTCTATGGTTCATTAGGCTCAGAGCTAACTAGGGACCACCTGAAACACCATCCCTCATTCACGAGTCAAGTGCAGAGTGTAATATGGGTCAAGTTTTCTTTTTCGGCAGGAAACACTCCTGAAGACTTGAAATCGGACACTACAACTGCCCGCAGTGGGCTCTTCAAAGAGTTAAGTTATCCATGCAAGAGGGAAGGGAACGAGTGGGTAATGCAACCAACTTCAATGTTTGGAAGTTTAAGGAGAAGATGGACGATTTGACTTCAATGCAGAGACCTTTTCAATTAACCCTAACCCTCCTGTGTACCACAATTTAATTACCGCACATGGTTTTTCGTGTGGTAAGTGTGGCATCCTGAATACCACAATACACAACAGTGTGGTTTGTGTGGTAATGCTTGGTTTAGGATCCAGTCCCCCTGTAGGAACAGTAGGCATGTGGTAAGCAGCTCTTGTCTTATGTGGGAGGTGCAGAGGGTAAGGATGGATTAATATCCAGTCCCCCTGTGGAGACTGGTAATGTGTGGTAAGCAGCTCTTGTCTTGTGTGGTAGGTGCAGAGGGTTAGGGTTGATATCCAGTCCCCCTGTGGAGACTGTGGTAATGTGTAGTAAGCAGCTCTTGTCTTGTGTGGTAGGTGCAGAGGGTTAGGGTTAATATCCGGCCCCCCTGTGGAGACTGGTAATGTGTGGTAAGCAGCTCTTGTCTTGTGTGGTAGGTGCAGAGGGTTAGGGTTGATATCCAGTCCCCCTACGGAGACTGGTAATGTGTGGTAAGCAGCTCTTGTCGTGTGTGGTAGGTGCAGAGAGTTAGGGTTAATATCCCATCAGGACCAAAAATAACCCAATGACTGATTACTAATCGGCAAATATTACAACATATGTACATATAGGAATGGAAGACTTAAGAGGTAATCTGAACAGGACCATGATTGTACAGGACCTAGACTCATATTGACCTTTTCAAGAATCAAACCAACAATTCTCTCAAGAATTGTCATCAAAGATGATGAGCCCAAGCAGCCGTCACAAAATCCAGAGAAACAAACCATCAAAACCAAGTCAGAAAATTAATCCGAGAAACAGAAAAAAAACACCACACTTTGTGGATTTAAAGAAATATTGTCAACTGAAATTATTCACGTGGGTCCTTCCCCTTCAACTGGAATTCTGCCGGGGGCACTGACAATACACATTGGAGATAAATTTGATTAGTCAGGTGTAAATAGAACATCAATCAGCCTTAATATCGGGACATTGCCAGAGGGTCACGAGCAAGTCACAGTCAGAGCAGAGAGCCGCACATCCAGAGCTGATGAGGTAAATAAACATGGGACCCGTCTTGCCCGGATTGAAATCATTTCTTGGCAAGTTCTCCCTAACATCCTACTGTCAAAATAATGTGGCAATTGCAACTGTTTCCAAGTAGCAGCATTCTCACATCCCCAGGGGGTGGGGGCATTGACTGTCAGAGGGCTGGGGATAAAGCGAGTTTGCTTAAAGCCTGTCAGATAATGTCAAATTGTCTGCCCCAAGATAACACCCTTCCAAGTTACCCATTTTTTTCATTTGAACAAAAACAACCTATTTGACGTCAAAGTACCTCTTACTTCCGTCAGAAGTATTATTTCAATACAAGTAATAAACTGCGGCAAACTGCTCATCAGCCGAAATGACCTGAGAATGGCTGAGATATATCAAATGCTCAAAGTTAGGAGGGCCTGACGCATATTTGCAATACAATGTAGATGCCTTCCATCAAAGTCTGTCTTCTGGAATTGACTGGTTCGAGACGTTCAAGTTTGTGACAATTTTCAGGCAGAGTAACTTTCAAAGAAATGTTTGTGTAATACTGACAAGTTCCTAGCGGGACTAGACATTATTAGAGAGCTTGTCACTTCAGTTACTACCCATGCACAGCAGGCTGATATTCCCAGCTACTGACAGCTTTTAGGTACAAGCCCAGACTAATGCAAAGTGTATATTTCTGAATAGGCATTGGGTTAGGGACCCACGTAAGGTATCTGCTTATTGGCACAATAAGCACAGTTCCCAACCCTCTGCATCTACCACACAATACAAGCTGTTTGCCACACATTACAACAGTCTCCACAGGGGGACTGGATCATAAACCACACATTACCACACAAACCGCCAGTGGGGTATTGTGGTATTCAAGACAACCAAAGGGAAAAAACCACATGGTATGCAGGTGGGTTAGGGTTAAGCCCGTTGCTTGAGCGGAGGATTACAAAGATTGAAACCAACTGCTTTGGCGAGTCCACAATTTCAATTAGGCCTAAGTTTACAATAAAGTTAATTCATCTGTGGAGTTATAGTGAACATCTACTCAACATTGTAGCAAGCCTTAAATTGGTTTAAATCCCAAAATAAGATATATTTTTTAATGCCCTGCCCAATCAAACAAAATGCAAAAAAATTCAGCCAAGCCCAACAACATTAAACATGAGATCCCTGACACAAAGTATTCAACCAAAATGTGCCCGCTGCCTGATATTGTCGGATTTGTCATCACGGACAAGATTCAAAGAGGAAGTCTGGAGTCTAAATTTGGAACAAGGCAAGTCCGAGATTAGACCAGAATATTTTTGCAAGAGGTGTCAGAGGTCTAGGTTGAAAGGATTTTTAAAAATGGAAAGAGGACACATGGAACAGATGGCGACATACTCCGATACTCAGCCAAAGCTCATTGATCTTCACAGCCTAAAAAACATCCGAGACCACTTCGTCCTGGCAAAATGTTCAACAAACTCCCTAATGCTCAATATGTAACAGTCAAGAGAATGGTATGTGGGCATGTGGGAGGGGAGGGGGTGTTTTTAAAGATCCAGGTTGAGAGATTCTGCAAGATGAATCAACAAACATGATGAGAATGTGGAAGTGACGCTTTGACGTGCGTACGTTTGATGTCTGCGCGAGTCTAGAGGGAGGTATTTGGGCTTCATCTGAGCTTCTCTGAGCTACTCCATCACAGGAAAACAAAATTCCGAGATATGTATTTATTTTTTAAAAATTTTGTACAAGAGTTACAAGAAGTTTTTACAATAGAGTTTAGCTCGGTGTAAACAATACGAGCAGACAATGGTTGAATACCGCCGAACAATAGTCCAAATTCCCAGCGGACATGATTACTGTCACCGCTATTGTGTCTGAACCTCACATATTGCAGTCTGCTTGAAAATGCTGATCTATGCAAATCAAGGGACGAATGTCCCACAATGCATTGCAATGAGCGAATTTTTTTGATACAATAAAGGTTCATTGAACCTCTTGTTCCAGTCAGTATTCCTATTCAATGCATTTCGATGGAAATAACAAAGCAATCATGAATATTCTCACGCCATGAGGCAAACTCCTATACATACTTCCACTCCCTAAGGGGTTCAGAGAAACAAGTTGCAAAGTCGCCCCAAGAAAGTCAGCATGTCAGCGTCTTAAAGACATCTTACTGTTGACTTGGATAAAGATCTCAGTATTTGCTACAGGTTTAAAACTGACAGACAACAATGTTAGCCGCAGTATCACAAAGTTTGGCAAACAACCATTTCAGCTCATTTCAAAGGTGGCAACATCTCAATGTTCATAGGGTATGATGTTCTCCATGTTTGGCATGTTTAGTGTTGCTACATGTAAAACTCATGCATATTCGTTGGCAGTCACCAAATTCGATACGGAATAAATTATGAAACATGACAAATGATAGAGTTTCCTAGTATTTGAAGAGTTTGGAGCTTGTAAACAAGATGTCAGACCGATGAAATGTCCACATTAATGTCAGCCCCCGTAATAAATTCAGCCGCCTCTGCAGCCTGCCCATGATGATGGATTCATTTTTACACATTTCAAAAGTTCACAACTTGGAGGGTGAGAGTCCTGCAAATTTATTCCGGCCAAATTTTTCACCACCGCCTAATAAATGTGGCAGTAGCGTGGACGGTATATCATGAATAAAGTTAAGAAGGGCATGTCATTTACCTCAAGTTCTTGCAGGTACTGCCAGGTGTAGAGGACGGCCAGCTTGGAGAGGGCTATCATGACGGGAATGTAGGCCTCCGCGCTGGTCTCGGCCGCCATGTCGTAGAAACGCTTAGCCAGATGGATGTCCTAGGAACATGAAATAAATAATAATGTAATACAAGTGTATATGTAATTACCTCAGCGCAGGGAGTGCTGCGGAGAAAGGTGGAGCCTTGGGTGGGTAGCCTAGTTGTATGATACAAGACCCCAATAAAAGGGGCGTGGGCACACTGGACTTCCTTGTAGCTGGCCAAAGCACGAGAGCGCACGGTCAGCCCGACATGCTCGACTGGTTTATTACGTAACCACCACAATAATATTAATTTGGGAGGCTTATCATCCTTACTCGCAGCTAGGGTGCTGAATTGCAAGGATGCGACTTCAACGTGATCAAGTAGCAGGCTTTCATGGGCGCCCTTGGCTGTCAGCCACATCAACCCATATACATGTATGATCACGGAGTACAGCCTGAGATCGAAAGTGTTTGATTTTTGTGGAGGGAGGAAAAACCCTCATAGCATAGGAGAGAACCAACGCACAACTCTACTCACATATGACCCATATGTATATAAAGAGAACATTATCTGTAGAATCGGGAACAAGCTTTAGACTAGAGCTACGGATGCCTTAGGCTGTCTGGAAGGACTCTTGAACTAAAACATTGCCTAATCTCACTCAAGTCAAAACTGGAACCAGGCCACAAGGGGGTTGAACTAGATACCAACAGCTGCGATTTTGTGACAGACGACACAAAAACATGATGCTGAATTAAACATAAAATAATCTGGGATAAGTCACATCCCTTAGGTACTAGCAAGCTATTTCCATCACTACATCATCCATGTTTAAGGACAAAGAAAACCTTCCTAAATTCTTCTCCCGATAAAGATCAGTGCGTGCAGGCTGGGACGTCAAGTTAAAACCTTCCGGTACTATCAGAACCAACCATCTTCCGAGGAAGAACCATTCCCATGAGGTATCGAGAATCAGTTTCTAAACCGTTTCTCAAGTATGTACGTCCAGCATAAAATCTGTAACATTGGTAGTGTGTTGGGAATATGTCTGCATGCATGTAGTACCAGCACTGGCCAGATACTTATTAAAGTATTGAGCAAGAGTCATATATAGTGTCGACCATTGCACAATTGTTTTCAAATTATTTACATTTTTTAAAACTAAATCATCCATTCAGGTTGAAATTTGAAACTAAATATCCCTCTTTTTTTAGGGAGAACTAGATTTTCTCTTTCACTGAAAGGTAATATAAACAGTGCCACAGTGCTCACTTTTTGAGAAAACAATAAAAAAAAACACTCAAGGTAGTTGCAAATGCATTCACAAGAGATTTGATCTCCCTGAAATCAAAACTGGGTTTTTTTTGGTAATTGGTTTTAAACTTTTCTGGATAAATTCAACATTAAAGAAAAACAAATTAACAGTATGTTTGTCATCACCATCTTTATACCCTGGAAGCCATAGGTAAATCCGTTTAGATTTCTGTTTTGGTATGATAGCAAAGTGACTGCAAGTCCACAAATAAAAGATGCCATAGCATCTAATGATGGTAGATTGTACGGACATCTTTTGTATTAAAACTTAAAGTCCACATCAATGGTGTATTTTTGAATGACAGCTTGCTGTTTTCTGACATGTATTATCACATTATGCTCCACGCTTTTGAAAGGCCATTAGAAAAAAATGACAAGGGCAAGGCCTTATAAAAAATAATCCAGTCAAAAAATCATGACAGTAGGAATAATTTGAGGGGTTGGCTCCAAAGTCAACATTCATTTAAAAAAAAACAATCAGGGAATTGAATGTCGCCCCCAAGTCCGGTTGGACCGTACGGACTGACACCTTGGATGTAGATAGTCTAGTGTAATATGCACGATGATGCTGCATTAACGTCACTGCCGGAGGGTACAATCATCCTTACCTGAGGCAAGGTAAAGGTGAGGATATTTCAAGGGGAAATCCGCCGTTCTCGCCATTCGGTTGATAACCGCGGTCAATATTTGTACAACGCAATGCACACAGGTCTGTTGGGCAGACTAAATGCCAGTTGCACTAACCGGCCAGTACGGCAACGTTTGGATGGCACTTCACAGGATAGAGATCTGTGTTTAATCTTTTGTCAAGTGGGAATTTTAGCCAAGCGCGCAATTTTGCACTCATTCGATAAATTTTGAGGAGGTCATGGGTTCGAATCCCACCTGAGCCAGCGCATGAGTCTTTCATGTGTGCTCAAAAGGCACTTAGTAAAGTGCTTATCTACATCGTTGAAGGGCAATAAATTGTTTGCATAAATTCCGATATTGTTTGTAGAAAAGATTGTATTTCATATTGAGATGATTCAGGTTCTAGCAGAAACAAGAGGTGTGACATAAACCACAAATTACTGGTCCTTCGTACTGAACAAAGGATGGATTGTCTTTTCACCATACATGTAGAACAGAAATAAGACTACATGTAGAATGGGTACCCAATACACAGCAAGGCAGCAATGAATGCCTCCACCCCTATGGTGTGGAGAAACCAGTCCCTCACACTGAAACAAGACTGATGGTTTTTTCACAGTGTAAGTAGGACTGGATGTGGTACCTAGTCCACAGCAAGGTAGCAATGAATGCCTCCACCCCTATGGTATGGAGAAACCAGTCCCTCACACTGAAACAAGACTGATGGTCTCTTCACAGTATAAATAGGACTACCTGGTCCATAGCAAGGCAGCAACGAATGCCTTTGTCCCTAAGATATGGAGGAACCAGTTCCCTCACAATGGAACAAGACCTACAAGTGAAAGCAACAATTAAATGCCTATCAACCCCAATGGTGTGGAGAAACCAGTTCCCCTCTGCAACCAGAGCCAGATGGCCACCATATAAACAGCAACAGATGGGGGGAATGCATCGAGTCCACATCAAAGCAACAATGACTGCCTCCACCTCTATAGGTGGAGAAACCAATCCCTTACATATAAAAGAAACAAAAACAAAAACAAGAGCAGATGGCATCTTCACCTTATAAATAGAATTGGAGGAAGGGGCGCCGTGTCCGCAGCAAGGAAACAAGGGAACACCAACAAGTGCATTCTTATCGATGCCATCAGCAGGATGTGGCTAACACTCGGCCGCACAGTGCCAGCTGTCCAAACTATATCTGGCCTGCAATTCCAATCACTTCACACGACCAACACAGCTCGACTTCGATTGCGGTCGCATCGTAAACAGAGACACCAGGAACACTGTGCTAATCTACTAGCGGTTCATTCCCAACTTTTTAAAATGTGCATCCTTGACACTTAAAAATGCTCCGCCCGATTTAAAGCTAATTGGCACTAAATAATAGATATAAATTTCAAATTGCTACTTTTATGAGATTAACAAACTATATAAGCTTTTACCTTGAGCAAAGATGCAAATAGTGTGTGCCATAAGGCTGAGGATTAAAAGGTTGGGCAAGTACTAATAATTTTGAATTTTGATTTAATACCTTACCTACAGGACAGATTATTTTTTGTACAGAGTATGAAAATAAAAGCTTAGAACTTTTCAAACCTCATAATATCAGCAAAATTCAGATTTCAATTTAATATTTTTTTCAATGTTGAATTGGCCAAATATCGGGT
This sequence comes from Astropecten irregularis, assembly GCA_963971285.1. Taxonomy (NCBI): domain Eukaryota; kingdom Metazoa; phylum Echinodermata; class Asteroidea; order Paxillosida; family Astropectinidae; genus Astropecten; species Astropecten irregularis. The sequence goes on along the minus strand of OZ020245.1, from coordinate 1,807,649 downwards.
AATGCATGTTTACAGATTTACCTTCTTCATACCGAGACCCTGCTCGTGCATGTAGCCGAGGTTGAACATGGCCTGTGCATTTTGCTGCTGCTCAAAGGCTAGCCTGTAGTGCAACGCCGCTGTTTCGTAGTCCACATCCGTGCCGTATCCGTAGTAGTGGTAGTCACCCAGCTTGACTCTGGCATTGGTATAGCCTGTACAGAGATGCCACCAGAATTTCATGAAAAAACCTGAAATACCTTCACCGGCCCAGAAAAGCCCGAAACTTCCCTTACGGTGTTTTCTGGATGTTTCAGACAAAATCAAGTCCTATATATTTGTCAAATTTCTGAGAAAAAACCTGAATTCAGGCTAAAACCTGAAAAAAAATCTCTGCTGTAAAAGAAGTGTCTGTTTTCCAAACCATAGCAGAGTCAGTCTGCTCCTTAAAGGTCAGCTTTTGAGTAATCACATCTACACAACATCCAATCCCTAACCAATCCCCCATTACGCATTCCCCATACCTCTGAGCTACACTCCTATAAACTGAAAACTCTCAACTGCCACTCCCGGACTACAACCAAAACCCAGTCAAGACCTTGGCCCCTATTTCTGCTTATCGTAGAATTCTCTGCTAAAGACCCTCATTCTTTGCTTACGGGTTAGCGCCAAATTTCAACGCAAGCCGAGTATGCAAGAAATGTGCAAACTACATACATGCACAACTGAAAGTGCTGCCCTAATGCATGAATTAGGATCTTGTAAGCACAGAGTTTCCTGCTTCCGTAAGCCCCAATTCTATGCTTAGCAGAGCCATGAAATTTGGTCCAAGTCTCGTCCCATGCACAGGTTTCCTCTGCTCACTCACCCTGAGCTGCAGCTCTCTGCCAGTGAAGTAGAGCTCGTTGGTAGGTTTCATTCACACCAAATAACGAAACATCACCTGAAAGACATACAAACAAATATGATTTTTAGTTGGACGGCAAACATTGAAACAGTCATTTTTTTGCTTCTTGTCTACAACTAATACAAGATTATTTTGTATGCATTTGTAAACTTTTATTATAAAGTTGAGTTTTGAAATCTGTTTCCCAAGAACAGAGCATATTGGGCAGTAATTCTGTTGGAAAGTTGATGCTATGACAAATGTGTGATTGAAGTTAAGGCAATCAAGGCATTGTTCAACAAGCAGTCAAGCATTACACCAAAACCACCCATGAATTGGAATATATTATTATTATTATTATTTATTCGACCTCAAAGACAAATACAATACAGAAAAAGAAGAATATAAGAAAGAATAATATAATTCTATTTGGGGAATTCTCCACACATATAAACTTATCTCTCTTGAAGACAAAATGAAGAATGAATCTATAGGCAAAAAACATGAGCTCAATTGCATAAAAAGTGCTCAGAAATCTTCTGAAATAAATGTTCCTAAAATAGCTCATGATAAATTAACGAAGAATACGAATGTTCCTCGAGCTAGAAACTATCTTGGACTTTATTACGAACAATGAATCATCCTACATCAAATATGGCATTTTCCTGAATTTTATGCAAGTTTCTTCTTCAATTCTAAACAAAATTGTGAGTTCCAAGACAAATTTAGCTGAATAAAAATACAAAACTAGGATATTACCCGATATTACAATTGACACTACTAAAACTCACTGGAAATTCGCTCTCCAGTGAATGGCATGAGACACTTTAAGGGTTCAAACATCCTCCCATCTGCCAGGAAATCCAAGACAAGCCAGGATATCTCAATGGGGTATTAACCAAGCAAATAATTGCTTTGAACAGGTGGAAAGGCTAATGACACCTCGGGACAATCCATGTTGAAACTGTTGCAGTTCATGTCACTGATCTCATGTAAGCTGGAAATGTATACACACTGTACATGTATGGATGGACATCAAAACCTCTACATCGCTACATTCCAAACACCTGACTAGAAATTGAATTATGTCCTTCTTGGAAGGAGGGATGTTAGGACGTTAGCCGGCAAGAGGAATGTGTCAATCTCAGGTATGCTGCTCAGAGATTCCTTCTGCTGATCCCTGCACTGAGACGGATCTACTGTTAGTGTAACTCGCTGAGCGTCCAACGAAGGCATTACAGACTCTGTTGGTTATACAATGAACTTGCTACATGTAGCTGGAGATGTTTAACAAGATTTTCTCCTAAGTATTAACTTAAAGGTATAATACATCACAGAGCAGCACTCACACTTTGCCCGATCCAGCATCTACATGAAATAATAAACCTGAGCTCAATCGGACATCTGAGTCAAGAAAAAGTAACGAAAACCTGGTTCAATATTTCTCATAAAATATAAAGAATGTTTTCGATCTTATCCCAAGACCAAAACTGTTTGCGGTCTTTGTTTTACTAATTACTGGATAAATACACCATTTCAGGCAGAAATATTTTAACGGTATGTTTCTACCAGCACCATCTTCATATCCCGAAAGCTATACGTAAATCTGGGAACATATTTTTGTGGGTATGTTACCAATCCTTTACTGTACTTTAATTATTAATTATTCTTGGTTTTTTTTCTTGATTTGGACCCAACCACCAATGGTCTGCTTGGTGTTATGTGCTTATGTGTCAGATTAATACAAATGTTACATTATGTACAAATTCTGACAAGGATAAAAATAATAATCATGAAGATAACATGGGTCACGTCAAACAACGTTTAACAGCTATAAAACCCTAACCCAAAGACCAAATTTTTCGTTTTTTGAAAAGTGAGCAAAAAAGAACTGACTGGAGTGGGATTCGAACCAGCGATCTCCAGAATACCGTACCGGCGCAACTTCCAAGTTTCCTCTGTGGTTATTTGATGATTATTTAACACTGTCTGATATCCCTGTGGCATAAGCTTTAAACTCAGTAGGCCTATTAAGTTGGGCTTGATCAATCCCATTATAAAATTACAGCATTTGGGGCTGTCCAGTCCGGTATCCCTCGAGAATTGCGGTGGTACTCGAGATGGACTTGGGCCGATTTTTTAAGCCCATTAAAATTTCAGACACCACAACTACAGCCCGATCTCACACAGACAGGATCGAGGGCCGGCAAAGATGCCTTTCTGTCACCAACCACCCAAGGAGCTTGCTTAAAAGGTAGTATCATACTTTGGTAAGAGACCAAAACAGAAATGTTCACAGATTTACGTATAACTTACAGGGTATTTAGCTGGTGGTGGTAGAAACATACTATTAAAATTATTTCGCCTGAAATGGTGTATTTATCCAGAAATTAGTAAAACAACGACTGGAAATCTTTTTGATCTTTTAAAAGATCCAATATAAAAGAGAAAAGACTTAAGAAATACTGTGGCCGTTTTCACTGTTTTCTCAAAAAGTGGGCACCGTATGGGACTGACATTTTCACAGATGACTGTTATTGTATCTGTCTTGATATCTTTGCCCATGAATCTGTATTTCTTTGATAAAAACCAAAATTATACTACCTTTAAAAAAAAAGAAACACGTCACATGACAAATATGTGGTATGACAGAAATGGTTGCACCATGAAGGCTGGTCAATTCCCCTGAAGCCAAACCTCTCAGTGCATCAATCCACGAGACAGTCACCATCTAGGTGGCTGGGATCAGACCGTTCCTAACGCAGGCAATTTTTTCTTCTTCTTCTTGCCAATTTGCTAATGTTGCACCGGGATTAAATAATGATTTACATGATGAGTGATGTATTTCTCATAACGCTGCTCAGGCAGTGAGGAGGGGGGTGCTCGGAGGGGAGGGGGATGTTGTCCGGGAGGAGGGGGGGGGGAAGTATGAAGAGTAAGTGCTATGTACATGTAGCTCCTCTTGACAGGTTTTGAACCTACGCTGCATAAATGCTTTTGATGACAATGAAATGGCATTAACTCTCGTCTTAAAGGTTCACTGTAATCAAATTTGGAAAAGGGATGAAAGTGCTTTAAGATTATTGCTTAATGCATAATTAATAACTATATACATTTCAATTTTTATGGAAGTGCTTAATTTAGACCCAAAAGTTAGAAAAATTAGTACATGTATGCCCTACCCCCCAAAAAATCCCTCTCGGAACCGTTCCAAGGAACAATGCATGTGACGTCACCTACAGAACAAGTAGACTCGCACCACAGAAGCTCATTGCTGGCTCGCGCACATCAAAATTATGTATGATTTTGCTTTTTGGTTTGAACAAAAAACGGGTCAGTAGGGGTGCTAAATTATGGGTCTAAAATACCACTTGTTACAAATAAATTTTTTGTAGAACAAACAATAACAGACACGTTGAGTTTTATAAAATTACAGATGTATTTAACCTCATGAGTATTGATTACTGTAAACCTTTAAAGACAATTGTAGAAGAAGACTACAGAATTGATGCAGGTTTCCAACCCCCTCCCGCTCAATCTCCCCTCCCCTCCCCCAAAAGAAATCAAGTTACTTGACCCACAGGAGAAATCTTCTAAAAGTAGCAAGGATGTTCAGTCTATTTTATTTCCGTTGTTGAAATCTTAAAGTAGATGGGCCACGCTCAGAACACTCTCTTTTAAACATTTTCTAAAACCCACGAATAGACCGGAATATTTACCCAGAAAATACCGAGACTGAATTGAAGAACGCGCTGAATTTGGTTCACAAAAGCCATTTTTACAGCCCGTTTCCCAGCCCAGCCCTCAAGCCAAAACACAGAACAACAGCCACTGATGCCATCAAGTAGTGTCCAGAATTTCCTAAAGGATGGTGACATCACAATACATACTCCTCCCAAGTGCCGTCTGCCATAACACATCGAGATTTACGGAATGCAAAGTGGTTTGTTTGCTGTCCTGCAGGTGAACGTATTCAGGGGGGTTACATAAGCAACCAGCAATAGCCCATTTCGTTCAGTATATTAAATTGAATGTTTCGAAAGAAAAATGGTTCAATTTATCAAAGATACATTTCTCAATTTTTAGCAGAGTGCTGGTAACTAGAAAATGACGTGAATGTCAATGACCAACAAGGCCTACTCTCTTTAATTGCTGTTGCATTAAAAGGGAAATGGAAAGATAAAGGAGGGAAAGAATTAAAGGAGGAATTGAAAAGATGAAATATATTGAAAAGAAAATGAAATACGAGAGATCGGGCAATGGAGTATTAACGTAGCGTAACATTAATGAATGAAAAGTCTCCAATCACAAATTGAGGTAGATAAGAACTTCCTGAAAGTTCACGGACAATTAGGGCATGCCTGTTTCCCCTCTGTTGAAACCTGAGAGGGTTTGGGAGATTTTGCAAGAAATGTCAACAGAATCTTGACCTTTTTATAGAAAAAGGTGAACCTTGGAGCTATTTATCGTCATGGTTTTTACTGATTGGCTAAAATCAATCCTCGTTGACTTGGCTCTCTAAAATGTGATGAAATATACACATATGCGAAGACACAAACAAAACATCTTCTGTATGGAATTCAAAAGACCTGACTTATCAAATTAAATCCTTCTTCGAAGAAAGTTTATGGTCATTTCCACGGTTTTGGGACATTTTGTATCGTAAGTTACCTCTTTTTTGTGCATATTTCCATGCATTTCAAGGAACCATGAGTGGTATACTTGCTGATTCCAATCAAATTGTTTAAATTGGAGTCTTTCAAGAATGATTGATCAAGGAATAGGTCAAAGTCACTTAACAGCTAACTTAGTTACCAAGGAATAGCCCATATATGGCATCAACAATCCTGAAAAATGTATCTGTCACTTGCTTCTAGGGGCCAATTTCATGGAGCTGTAAAGCACACAAAATTACTTAGCACAAGATGTCTGGTGGGCAAACCACCACCAATGCGCCGTATTTTTGAACGCAAGAGGGCGCTGATACATGTAGGTACAACTTTATTAACTTTCTGGGGGTATGGTCCGATTAATTGTCAATTGAGCAGAGGTCATTTACGGACAATTTTGGGATACGATAGAAGTGTATAGTTTTTACTACGACATGTACGAGTTGTATTCTGACACAGTGGTACACAACAACAACGCATTGTCAAATGACCCCCGAAAGTAATTAGAAGCGCCCTCACTTGTTCAAAAATACTGCGCATTCCATTTGATATTCATGGTCAGCGAACAACAGCCAAAGAACAATCACAAGCAATACACAATATGATGGACATTTGGTTGTCTTTATCAAAACAGAAATTTAATGGTTAGCAAATTTTTGTGCTATTAAAAAAGCAGGGCTGTAAAATTAGCCCCAGAACAGAAGAGAACAGAAAAAGATTTAGAAAAGAAACATTTTAGAACAAGACAACAATTACCAAAATAGAAGAGTGTGGAAGAATGACACTCAGCATATTGAACCCTTCCCCCCCAACAAAAAAGCAAGAAGCAGGAAGAAAAACAAAAACACGGCCAAAAGAAACATTTTCACAAGCCCTTCCCAATTGGGAAATTGGAAAACAATTGGTCTGAAGTTTATCTTGGGATGGAGCAAGTGAAGTGTGAAGCCAGACCCTTCACAGTCACACACACACCCACACACATCACCGCAGACACGATTATTTCAAATCAATGCATTCCGTTCGGCGGGCTGTTAAATCTCAAGGGAGGGGGAGGGGCTACGGGGAAGGGGAGGGAGGGAGGAGGGGAGGAGGGGGAAAGAAAAAGATAAATAAAAAGATCCAGAAGGGTCGTGCGATTCGAGTTGATCGAACTAAAACAATCGAAGCTCATTTCTCTGGCTGTGTTGACTGAGCAGGTACGTGGACTGAAAAGATGATGAAGAAGAAGTAATAAAAAAAAACGAATAAAGAGAAAAGGACCAGAGGGATTTGTCGTCTGGAACTGCAGAAACCTCATCACCTGCTGCTACGTATATTGCATCCTACTTGCATCAACAGACCTTTCTTTTTACTTGAAGTTGCAGAGCCAAGAGGGATTTTTCAAGGGGGGAAGGGGGTAGACAAGAGAGATTTGAGGCCCACAGTACCATGGATTGGCCACCTTCCAAAAGGAGAATGTTTAAGAATGAAGCACCTGCGATCGTCAATGAATTTCAATCAATAAGCGATATTATTACCGAGTCGCATATGACTCGCACACTGCCAGGAGATACGACGGTCTCTGTCGGATTCTGTAGAGACAATCGCGTATGACACTCGCCAACTCCAATGCTGTATTGTGATGGAATAATTTACTGGAAAATCCCCATTTTCCATCTGCGACGATCAAAAGCCTCACTCGCAGCTTATGTCTCACAAATAAAAGAAAAAATAGTAGGAATCATCCATCATGTCCATGGGATAATATACCCAAATTTGGCAGAGGGAAAAAAAGACTGTTGCTATAACCCCACTTTTTAACAGATGCCAGATTTACTCTGTACAGTGGAACGTCATCATAACCAGCACCGCTATACCAAACAATCATCCTTGGTTCCCAGTACTTGCGTACAAAATCATGAGAATGACACGCCACACCACTAAGCCACGTCACCTCTCCATTTTGTTCTAGGCCAAAGAAAGTTCCACAAAGCATATATTTGTTGGTTAAGTCAGGAAACTCCTAGTAAAAAATGCATTGTGGAAGGAGAGTAAATGACAGAAAAAAGCTGATCTACTTTAAGCTTCTAGCAGAGGCTGCTCCAACTCCGGATGAAGTCACTATTTGCACAACATTAGTCAGAGATGTGTGGTGCTCCACCAGCCAATAGAATAACCATAGATAGACTGTTAGTGAAAACATCTAACAGGATCCCACTTCCAAGACTGCATTGTTGACATAAGATACACAATTTTGACGCATACATTCACCATCCAATTCTCACCTTAAGAACCGACACTTCAAGACGGAATATTGATAATCATGTAGCCTGTCAAAATATGGACTATAAATATTTACAGAGTGTTGAATTATTTACTGTGTGACCCCTATAGCGGGAGGTTTATCATAATGTGTGTGGATCAGTCAACATGGAAAGTCAGTACTGTGTGTGGGTCTGTGAACTGGTTGAACCGCTGGCCAAGATGTCACTGACCATCTTAAACATACAACAACAAAAGCCGGTGATCAAAGTCACGTGATGTCGTGTTGCTGGTAGCGATGTTTCGGCTGCTAGAACTGTTAGCTTTCATCAGGCAACTGAAGAACTGGATGCCGTGGTGTCTGTTATATCCTGTCGGATTCGCATTCACAATGCCATGCTCAGCGGACTGTGGATGGGCCACAGACTCCAGCGGACGTTGTGACCTGACCCTGTGGTCATCCTAAACATGTTTAAGTATCTGGAATTTGAAAGCTACATGTAGCCACCAGGAATGTCCAAGTTTTAAACTGTGGTGAAAGTAGCATTATATACCACTATGTTGAGTTTTCAACTACTACTGTGTTCTTCAGTGAGCAGCCAACATGTGAATAGGACGTCAGTACCCGATAATGCAGTTATTCCCTCCAACCCCTCAAACTGAACATTTCTTTCTTTCTTTCTGAACATTTGCTTCACTGATTTCATCGGGCTTATGAGCAACAAAGTACCGCAGTTCAAAATAATCCAGCTTTCATTGCAAGGAAACTAACAACGAAAGGTGAACAAATGTGGTACGATGTGGTCAACGGTAGAGACAGTGAAAAAATACTTTCAAGCTTACAATGCCCAACTTGTGGAATAGAAAAGAAATCCAATACGGTCTTGAACCAATCCTCATAATTTCAAGTTGAAGTGGTACATATTAGTTTGCAAAGTGATGTATAAGTGACAAAAATATCAACAGTTTCTCATGACACTGTGACCGACCCACAGTCTGCAATATATTTCATACAGTCATCAGATACGTTTATCTACAGCGCAAGTCACAAAAAACACGTTGCCAACAAACTAGCACCGTTTCAAAGATTCCAACTTGCTCTCACTACATCAACAAATAACTGAACAAAAGGACGTGCTCGGCTTTGAGAAAAAACAACAACCAGAACCCTTACCCAGTAGCCAGAACTTGTATTTTTATAAATTCACAGCCTATATCTCTTTTTACAAATCCTGCCTAGTCTCTGATGGAAGTGCTGTTCGAATTCTGCTCTGGAAAATGTCCGTGTCTGTGTTTAAAGGCTTTACGTGCATGTTGACACAATAGCTCCACGAGACTGCTCGCGCTGTTTTTCTTGAATGCAACGCACCAGTGTTGCTACGAATGCAATATCAACATTCTTTCTCCCCACACACACAAAGAGAAACATATCAATCAAGATCTACCAAAAAATAAAGGAAAAAAGGCTGGGGAGAGTGGGAATTACCACAGATAAGACTTTTCGGACAGAATAACGAAAAACAAGTTTTTTTCTTTTTCACATTTTATACTGGGAACACAATTTTTTAAGTTTAAAGGTACAGTACAGGATTGGTATAAACAAACCCAAACAGAAATGTTCACAGATTTACATACATTGTATAACTTTCAGGGTATGAAGATGGTGCTGGTAGAAACATATTGTTAATATATTTCCCCCTGAAATTGTGTATTTATCCAGAAATTAGCAAAACCAAAAACAGTTTTGACCTAGTGCCGAGATCAAAACCATTCTATATGTTTTATAAGAAAAATTGAGTCGCATTTTTTTCTATTTTCTCGTGACTCAGATGTCCGATTGAGCTATAATTGTCACAGGTTTATTATTTAATGTACATATTTGATCAGACAAAGTGTGAGTGCTGTTCTGTGACCTTCACCAATCATTTATTATACTTTTAATAGAAAATTGCACGGCATTTCCAATACAGGTTTCCAAGGCAATTCAAATGACTATCAGAATTTTCCTCTTTTACTAATGGGAGACTTTGGAGAACCGGTCTTCAAGTCAACATGCACGCGCAAAACAACGCACGCATGCTCACCATTGCGCAAGCATGGTTTGCGCGTGCACTGTTGACTCAAGACCGACTCTCCAAAAGTCTCCTATTGTCCAAAACTGTTTCGATTTGCTAAGAAACTATCCATTCCCTGTGTTCGGTGTCTGGTATCTCACAAACCTTTGAAAAATCCACTTATTAAGTCAATCACGTCCCATTTAATCCACTTCTCCACGTAACAAATTTGCACAACCACAAACAGCACTTTGCTGAATTAATACCCTATACATCTAACTTGTTGTCACGTATACATACATCTCTCAATGCATAATTCATTAGAGAGTCCGGGTTCCAGACACAGTCTGTGATAATATTAGTCTGTCTGCCCCCAATTCCCAATTGTAAACAACTGTAGGCGTACCACAAGGGACAAAAAAGATGACCAAAAAAAAAAACCCGGAAAAAAAAAAAAACGGAGGGAAAAAAGTGTGGAAACATTTCAAAGCAGGAGTCTATTAGAATTCCATTTGCTGCTCTCCACAAAAGGAGTATTTTCAAAAAACAGAAAGAATATTCCACAAATGCCATGAATATCAATTCCTCATGATATTGGGAAAGAGCCTACGGGCCGATTTCACCAAACTCATCGTAACTTTACTTTCAATTGTAGGACTTCTAATGCATTGCAGCCCCACGTAGAAATCCCTAGGATGCGATGGGTTATCCTTCGTAACTTGAGTTAAGATTGATCGTAGGGCTTTGTGAAATCGATCCCAGGAGTCTAAATTATGACATTGAGAAACGTAATTCCCATTCAAGAAGCTGAAGAAGGAATGAGATCTAAACAAAAAAACGAGTGGGCAAAAGAATAGAAGCAACCAGGCTGGTGTGTTCCCGGTAAACACAGCCCCACAGGTGTGCCAATACATACAGGGTTGAGTATCACGCTGGTAGCTCGCTGTAAACAAGACGGAGATGGCTACTGGCTTTCCTGTTTGCGACTACATTGGCAAGAATGCTACCTGGGCTGCGTCTCTATTTAATGGCCGAGGAAAACCATATGAAGGGAAAGGGTAGCGTTGAGAAGAAACAGATACTTTCTCGTTTCTGGTTTCTTTCTCAAGGGCTGCGGACATTTACACGAGGAACCGAGTACAAAAAGAGAACACTTTGGAGAGTATAAAGATATTTTTGAATGGCAAACAGCTAACGTAGCTTACATTTCACGAGTTATAGGTGACTGGTAGCCAGGTTTCTGTTTAAATATGGAAACTTGGGAATTCAAGCAATGCTTTTTCGGCTAACAAATGTAAACTGAATTTAATGTTTCAAGTACCTGGGGTCGATTTCATGAAGCCCTACGATCGATCGCAATTTGAGTTACGAAGGATAACCCATCGTAGGGCTGCAATGCATCATAAGTCATATGATTGATTTTTAAGTAAGTTACAATGAGTTTGGTGAAATCAACCCCTGGCACTGCCATAATGGCTGGAAATTTGCATAATCCAAAATGGAGATGTTATCTGAACTGAAGTGAACTGGAAAAGCTCTTTCAAAGGGTAGATGGGACTTGGGCAAATTTGGGGGCAGTTACATTATTTCGCAGGCTGAAACCTGAGAAAAATTATGACGATATCAAATGGAGGTCAGATGTCGGCAGAAAGTTGCCTTTTGAAAAGCTGGACAGGGGAATGACCCCTGTTGAGCCTTTAGCCGGGTCACAATTCCAGACGGTCAAACTCGGAGGACAATCGTATTCAGATTCAGTTTGATTCAATCAATTTCGAGTAGAGAAAGTCAAGTGATAATACTCAAAATGTTTGTTTTGCTTTTTCCGTTATTCTGAATAATGGTCATCAGCGGTAGCACTCACCTTTGTCTAAGATGAACGCCACGTTACTCTGCGCAACTTCATAGCCGAGCTCTGCCGCAAACGCGTACTGCATGAGTGCCGAGTGGACGTCGTGGTCCCTGTAGGAGCCGTGGGCCTCCATCAGCATCTCCGACCACTTCCCCCTCTCCGCTACGTTCTTGAAGAGCTGAAGGAGACAAGCACAAGAGTAAGACACGGTTAGGATGCTGGTCCTGGCATTCCCCATGATGGCTCTTACCCGAACCCTCTTGATTATTCACCGGAGGCGAGTTTCGCGCCGCGCCGGTCGCACAAGAGGTACAGTTCCTCTTTCTCAGCGCAACGCATTCCTAGAAATCACAACTGTGCAATCTTCACATTGCCTGAATAAATATCTGAGGTTTTTTTCTCTCTCCGAGATGAACAGAATTGATATGACTTTTTTCAAAGTGTACCATTTAAAGGCATACATGTACAGTATAAATACAGGATTGGTAAAGGTGACAGAACAGCTGCAGACTGTTCATAATTTGATTTGTCATGGAATAAAAACAAACTTTTAGCTCATGGCATCATCAGACACTGCAGAAGACAGTGAAAAACTCTCACAGTATTTCCAAATCTTTTTACAGGAGTTTTGATATTACCCCGAGATTAAAACTGTTTTGGTTCATTGTTTTAATACTAATGTCTGGATAAATACAGCATTTCAGCCGGAAAAAAAACCCGGCATGATTCTACCAGTACCATCTTCATACCCTGAAAGTTATACTTAAATCTGTGAACATTTCTGTTTGGGTATGTTACCAATCCTGTACTGTACCTTTAACCTGTTAACTTGACTATTTATAGCGTGTAAAATGAAATATATGTAGATTGATGCAGTACCATCATGAGTTGATGAAAAATTGCCTAGTTGAACACAGGCTTACATGTAATATGCAAATTAGGCTTGCCCTTCACCGACGTGGAAGGGCAAGCCTAATTTGCATATTATCTATTTCCCGACCAAAATCAATTAATATTCATGGCTTACATGTAGGTCTGGAATTATTTTTACTTTGCTAGTGTTTCCAAACAAACCGTTAAACATTGCAGGAGTAGTATTAAGGAAAAATCTTCAATTACAAAGACAAAGTTGGGAACTGTCAAGTTACAAGAATAAAAAAAAGCAGAATTTTATCATTTTATTCAGTCCGGCCTCTAAAGTTTTGTTTCCTAGACATTTCTTCTCAAATTACACCCGGCAAAATCCGGAAATTTGTCATTGAGTAGGCTTTTTGGGGCGAATGCACCTATTACATTTCAGGATAAATCCAGCTGATCACGGCCAGTTGAATGCGATACTGCAGATGGACGTCAATAGTTCACATAGGGGACCTTTGTACAAACCGGCACGTATCAACCATCCAGATATTTCCAATACACAAATCAGAAAGTAGAGGTTTTGTGATACTTATTCGAGGCAGTCAATTCACAAAGAGGCAAACTGCAGAAGCTGAGTGGCTTTTTTAGGGTGCTCTTTAAAGGTACTGTCATGACTGTACAGGATTGGTATTAACATACCCAAACAGAAATCTTCACAGATTTACGTATAACTTTCAGGGTATGAAGATGGTGCTGGGAGAAACATACCGTTGAAATGTTTCCACCTGAAATGGTGTATTTATCCAGAAATTAGTCAAACAAAGACAGAAAACAGTTTTGATCTTGGCAAGATCAAAACCATTCTTTATGTTTTATAAGAAAAATTGAGTCGGGTTTTTGCTATTTTCTCGGGACTCAGATGTCCGATTGAGCTCAAATTTTCACATGCTCATTATTTCATGTACAGTATGCAGGATCAGACAAAGTGTGAGTGCAGTTCTGTGACTTTTACCAATCCTGTATGATACCTTTAAAGAGAGGTGGTACTTTGTCCTTTTCAGCCCAGGGACTCGTATAACAAACTCTCTTGCACTTGGCAAATGATGAACGGCAAAAAACACAAGAGCACTGTCACATAATACCACGAGAGCAATTATTTTATCATACACAATTTATTGATGGGAGATTTTAGAGACACAAAGATTGATGCGATTCAGCCCGACGCAGTAAAAATCTGAGATTGTTCACGGATTGATCTTGAGTTACAGTGCCAATCACAGGGTTGAGTAACTAAACTGCGGAATCGATACGAGAATTCCAAACAAACAGAGGTAAATTGGATGAGCTGAGAACTCTCGTGGGGGAGAAGACAGGACGATGGAGGAACATGGAGAGCTGGTAGGTACTGTGGGACGATTTTTCTTCTTCTGTTTTTTTTCTGAGACGTAGACGCGGATACGTGCAGGTATGGACGCACACGTGATCAATAAGGATTTTCAAGTATCAATGTCCAATTGACATCTTTGCATGTAAAACGATCCAAACGTTCACTGTACTGAAAACTTAAACTTGGTCCTTACCAAATCCCAAATCTGTATTTGAATGGTTATATTCAAGAGACACTTTTGATAAATTTGTACCTGTTTCCCTGGACACTCTGTCCTTCCATGTTCTGATCCTCTTATTCATTTAAATGTGTATCTTCGGGTCTGTTTGTTTCGCAGCGGATCTTGGTCGCAATATTTGATCTTACAAATCCACGTCCCATACACTAAAATGCGATCCAGAGCAGCTTTTGAGTGCTGGATAACTGATCGCGTTCCGGAAACAAACAGGCCCCTTAGTTACATGTTCCTGTTCTCTTGTCATTTAGCCTTTTCAGAAAGATCCTGATAGGGGCAAAGATCAGGCCCTCCATCCTCTAAGCACTGATACATGTGTATACTTGATTACTTGTACTACTTAATACACATGTATGTACATAAAGTTACATGTCCAAACTGCACAGGTACCGAGGTAAAAGTTTACCAACATAGCAAAAAATTGTATTCTAATCACAGAAGAACTTATTATGCATCACAGACCAAAATAATAACAGGACAACGCGAAACACCTATAGATGAATATGTATGAGATGTGTTCATTCAAATGAATGATTTCACTCCGCCAAGTTTCACTAGTTTGCTCCCACTTCCACAAAGAGGAAATAATATCATGCAAAAGGTAACATGCTTCCATCCATGGCACAAGAGTACCATACTCTTTCCCTTCCAATCCTTCACAATGGTTCTTTTTGAAGTCCTGCAGTGCTATTCAAGAACAGAAACCCATATGATATAGTGCAAATAAAACAGGCACACATCATGGAACAGCTACATATCTGTCCACAATGCCACACAGAGCAAATTCTCTGTTTCAGCGACCTTTTTTTTGGCAAGTCTGCATTTCCAAAAATGGCACTCTAAAGAGCACTCAAAACTACTGCAATATACCGAGACACTCACTTGAAAAACCACACGGAAAAAAAGAAAGACTTCTCGCAGGTTTATTGAGATGGATGATAAAAAAAAAACACCGCTGTGAAATTTCCATTCAAGAGCAGGCACTCGACAGGTTATTGCCCGGCCAGAGGTTTCTGCAAGAACCTTCGGCCTCGTCTGATTCTAATTCCCGCAAGGAATGGCCGGATGATTTTGCTGACAGCCGTGGACAGGACAAAGTCACGAGGTGGACTTGTTTAAAGCATCGTAATTTTTTTTACAACAGAAGTCAAGAGTATAGAGAGGGGGTGCTCAAATTTGCAGGAGAGGGGGGGGGGAGTAAAGGTTGGATTACGAGTAATGAGACTCATGAACAAAGATGAAGGTGGTTTTCGTTTCCTCCGAGAAGTCACATTCCGACAACATGACTAATTCCAACGCATCAACAAGTCCCGCAGGGGGTAAGGAACCATCACCAGATACTGCCTCTACCTGGGCTGGTGTGGCCTAAGCAAGAGGTATTAAAACAACAACCTGCTGCTATGCAAACAGATATAAGGGACTGTTATCCGTGCGTTAATTGTTTTCTGTTTGTCCCGGCAGTGGTGCGGCCGGCTAGCCAGCCCGGCAGGGGTGGTGCGGAGGGCAATGCCTGATGATGCGTTCCCTGCTCAATCATCCAAACACACATGCTACGTTGTAAATCAAACACTTCTGGCAAAACCCCCCGGGGCAAAAAATGCTCTGGCCTTTTTATGAGTAAATATCATCATGTACCATTACAGGTGCACACTTACAAATCCAAAAAATTAAAAATTCTGATGCCCTTTACTTTGATTTCATTATAATGACTGTTTATTGCACGCAATCAGATCAAAATGTGTCAATTTGTGTCATTTTAACTGGTCAGTGTGCTTGTCATCTAAACTGTAACATGCCATCCACTCACAAAGGGCAATGATTATGTTCCCAAGACAAAATACAGCCTTGGTCTCCTCAGACTTCTAAGTTTGTTAAAGTCTCGCTGCGTGACTGTGATACGTTAGAAACATCAAATATTGTCTGACAAATTTCTGACCAATAGTTTCACCGAGACGCAGCTCACTGACGAAAGGCCCCAGACGGTCGTTGAACTTGTAGTCAGGCTGTGTCGGAATTACCGGTACATTGCCGCAGGCCCCATGTAGACTAGGTCCCGAGGAAAGGTATTGCTCTTCTCCGATCTCGGTCTCAGTCCCGACAACTCGTGATCTCCATCATCAAATTGGCCTTTCTAACAGACCTTTCTGGTCAATAAATATTTGCCTGGTCCCCATGTTGAGACCAGCTTTTAATTAACAAACATGCAACACATGCACAGTATATTTGATTACCTGTAATCATTTAAATGTTTCTGCTCCGCCGCAATGTCAAATGATATCCTGGTGGCTGGTGCTATGGGAGATTTATGTCAGCGAAACTTTATCTTCCATTTGCCGAAGCCTTATCTCCCCATGGCCAGAATGTTGTACATTTGTCGCACGTGATAATGTTTTGTTTTAACGGTCCAATGTTTGGTTGAAGGGACACCATGTTGTTAAGACCCATTTGTTGTCATGAGGGCTTTTCACACTAACCAAAATCTCGGGGTTGGAACTGGATCGAACCCCGAGATTTTTTCCAGCCTTTTCACACTTTTTCAACATTTTCAACCCCGAGCCAACCCGGGTAGAACAGCCTAGCTGGATCGAAATCAACCCTGGTAGGGAGCAGGGTTGAAAATCTCAACCCGGTTCCAAACTGCATTTTGGGCCGTGTGGCGCGTGATCTGTGTTTTATATGCCGGTTCACCATAAACGTACTGTGAATGTTGCGTCTCTTCGATCCGGTTCAAAAACTTGCCGGGCTGAACCGGGGTGGATCCGGGTTGATTTCAACACGGATCGAAAAGGAGATGAAAAGGCCTATGATGGTTGTACCAAAAACATGAAGCCATTAATAAGCCATTTGCGAGTTAAATCTGAATAGCATCTGGTACACAGACTTCTTTCATTGCAGTTTGAAATTCCAAGGTTGAATACTCTGTTCTCTGTTTCTATATCACATGATTCGGGGCAAGCTTTTGCACAGCGATACCCATCTCTGGAATGGACGGGTTCCTTTGTGCCATTCTTAAACAATTATGAACAGTGCATTGGTGCAAGACGTCTGTAAGATCTCTTACCAGAAAATGTAGAGTATTCTAATCGAATGATTCCTATAAAATTACAGATATGCTATTTTTCCATATTGAGCTGGGTTGGTTTTTCATAGACAGATGAGTATAAATCAACATCCTTAAAGTTAATACATATGTAGGACTGATGTATGGCCCCAAAAGACAAGTTGAGAATGATTTCATTTCATGTTCAGCAATAGTTTTCTTTCTGACGTGAAAAGGACTGAGGAAGACATTGGAAAGTACATTTTGTACATTTCGTTTCACAATTTTCTTTTTTGCCATTTATAATCTATATCATTTATTTATCATCTAACTTGGTCTCAGTTTTGTTTTGGTGTCATGCTTCTTCATCCAGTATCCCTAATCTTTGGACTGGATGTTTTCAGTCATTATGCGGCAATTACTTGAACAACGTGCTGTATAGGCTAAAGGTTGCTTTTTGACTCCTAAAAAGAAACAGCAGAAGCGAAAGTTAGAAGATGATGTCACATGAGAAGGGTTTAGCCCTTCAAAAATATTGGCTCTAAAACCAAACCTGCTAAGATAAAAAAAAAAAGGTTTACGTTTAAGTAAAACATGGTTTAAGTCTCGCTTCATGGCACACACTCTCCTGAGGACGGCCAGAGTCCAGAGATCTAACTTCTCACCGGTTCTTTTAAGAACCACACATCTATTAAAAGAGTTTATACACGGCGTCTCTCTTTATTATGGTTTACGTTTCAATGGTTTAAGACAAGATTACATCAGACGTTTACCGTGAGCAGGTTAAGACACAAAAAGAAAACCCTGCTTGAAAACTAAACCACATATCTCCTTGCAAATTGACAAACTGTCTCCAACTAAACTCTCCCAAATTCCCTCTGCAAATGCAGTTTAGGTTCATATCGAATTACGTCAGCCACGTGCACACAAACAAGACTTGAAGCTACGGCGTAGTAACGCGATAGCGCAGAGGCGCACGCGATATACAGATATCTGTTCAAAGACAACTTTTTGTCGCAAACAAGTTGTTTGGTCATCTTACAAGGATTATTAGCTCCTTCTAATCTCCTGCGATGGCAGGCTTTGAGTCGTTAGCCCCTCTAAGATTACCCCTCACCTCCGTCTCACCCCACTTGAGAATTTCACAAATGCAACAAATTGTCAGTCTTAAACTAAGAGTCTTTCCAATTTTAAACTCTGAACAAATTATGTCAATTTGTTTAGTCATTGTCTTTTGCAACAAAAAACACCAAAAAACATGAAATTTAAACGAGCACCACTGAGGTCCAGCATTTATGCCTGTGGGTTCTGGCGGAGTGCAATTTGGTGGATTGAGTCATTCTGTTTTCTCATTTTTCGTCCATCATCAGGGTACATGGAGTGCGTGGGATGGCGAGGCAGTCTAGGTGTAAGGTACGGTATCAGCTAGAGGGGCAGTTCAGTAGCCCACGGCCAGTAACTCGAGACCCATCTCAGGGGTTTGTCTCATTATCTCTAGATCGGGCCGAGAGTTTTTCCTGCTGGACGCTGTTAATCAGACGGAGCTGCTGATAAGGTGAGGCTTCATCGTCCCCTGATCAACTGCCGAGGAGAATTTAGCGTCTCGGTCCCCCCACCCCCTAGGGAGAAGGAAAGGGCACGGTATGGTGAAGATCCTCATTGCCGGCCCGGGAAGGGAATTAGAACAAGCACCAAAGGGGAAATCATTAATTAATGCCTAGCATAAAAAACAAAAAAGTAAATCCCATATGTAGACATGTCCAATGGTCCAATCCACTAGATGTCATACAAGTTTCTAAAGATGAAAGAAGTAAGAGGATCCATCTTTCCTAACGGGTCAGTCCATAAAACTGAGGCGGGATTTCTGATAGTGTTCCTGGTTGCACACATTCACAGATATAAACTTAAACCATCTCACTACTATAACCCTTATGACAGGACATTTTCATCTTCGATAAAAAAAAATCCTGTACATGCAGCAAGGAAATCGAAAGTCAAAATAAAGGATAATAGACTGGTACATCTGCCATTCGCTGCCAATGTTTAATATCTGGCTGTGACACCGCAAAGCAATAAATGTCCCATAACCTTGGATCAATTCTGCAGAGAATCTTAACAGTGAGCGCAGGAAGACTGTGCCTATTCTCAGCAACACCGACTGCTTAAAATGTACAGTTTGATGCAAAAAGCCCACACACAGCAATACAGAACACTAGTAGAGCATACTGTATCTTAGAAAGGCAACAATAAACGTCTGTATTAACACTTCGTATGTTCTTGTCCTTTTGTCATTTAGCCCGCCTTTGATAAAAATCCTGCCGGGATCGAAACACGTCAGGCCCTCCTAACTCCAAGCACTTTTAGTTGTTTTTGTTTTTTAGATTAACAGGTTTTTATTGCTCATAACAATAGAAAATTACAAAAGTTTTTGAGCAAACCTTGAATGAGGTTGAACATAATCTCTGTAAGCTTTGGCACAAGAACGACTAATTTTACCAAAGTACAAAAAAAAGTCAAAACACTCATGAACAGTACAGTAAAATTTGTTTTTCTTAACCCAAATCTTGGAAACCTACAGTGCATTTCGAGACACAGGTCTATATACTTCAGTCCGACAATCCTGAGTGTGTACTTTTGTTCCTCACACGACTGCTACAAATCCAGGTTTTGGTCGTTTTCTTGTTATTTATGTAGATTGGCCACAATGTATGACATTACGGAGGGCGAGTGCTCAGACTGTTAGACGATGCCATGATTCTCCGTCTCAAGAGATGATGAACTGGGGGTCAGATGAGGTAAAAGCACCCATGCCTTTGAGCTCTTGGATAGGTCATACCCTGTAGCAATGGTCTGACCACAACAGGTACACAAAGACCAAGGGAATAACATGCTAACATTTGAACCTGAAAATATCGAGAAGGGCGAGGATTGTATGCATTTTTACTAACTCATTCGTGCATCTCAAGTGATGGGACAGTGTCCCCGAAACAAACATAGGAATTAATTCAGACCTTTTTGGCCTGTTTGTTTAATGCACAAGATCACGGATCCTACTGATCTGGATCCCATTTTAGCGTATCCTGCATATGATGTGGATCCGCAGATCTGGGATCCTGTGCGTTAAACAAAAGGCCCTTAGTGAGCTGGGTGGTCAATTCATCAGGCTGAACATTTGCACTATCAAGTGGAAGGTCTCTGGTTCAAATCCTGGCAGTGCATTTCTCTGGCCATGACAAAAACAGTCTTTCATTCTTTGGCACAAAATACATCTTACTGACCATGTGACTGGTTTGAGATGTGCACAGGTCATGATGCTGACCAATGCAGGCCCCTGAGAACATGGCGAATTTCATTTTTATTCGTGAAGAGCTCTCAGGGGTACCGAAGGGTAAATCATGCAAAGAACGAATATTTCATTATCTCACCGCCATAATATAAAGACAGTCAATATGACCGCGAGGTAACCCTAGTCTGGTGAAAATGAATACATGCCAATATCAAATAATGAATGTCAATCCAGACAGAACCCTGCATTAGACCTCTATATTTCTTCCTGCCAGTATACAAGACTTTACCTACATTGATCTCCGGAATGAAATATAGCTCAACTGGTTCTTATCCTTCATCCAAACTTGAAAATTAACTTTGGTATGACATCCTATAATGCCGGAAACTGCTGATTTCATTTTAATTTGAAAAAAAAAAATCAACAAAGCGATAACGGCACATCTGCCCTGAGAGAATGTTTGATCAATCTTGGCCCCATTGGGCAGGCAGACCCTAACGTACCGTCTGCAACTCTGATGGATCCTCGCAGACTTGATGAGAAAGTGACGAGTTTAATACAATTGCCAATGATATGGGGTTACATTTAAAATACTAAAACTGCGCGGAAATCGTTAGATGGATAGTTACAGAGTCATTTCCGACATTTTTCTAAATGGCATTTTCACCTGGCATGAAAGTAAACCTGAGAGTTTGTCTTCATGAGTATGATGCCACTTTGATGCCAGGACAAAAACTTGGCTCACCATTAAAGATACTATCTTCTTTGGTAGCATACCAATCACAGGTTTACCTATAACTTACAGGGTATAAACTTGGTGATGATAGAAACATACCATTAAAACTGTTCTGCCTGAAATGCTGTATTTATCTAGAAGAAAGTAAAACCGAAGACCAAAAACAATTTTGATCTCGGGCTGAGATAAAAACTCCAGTGAATAGAATTTGAAAATACCGTGGGCATTTTCACTGTTTTCTCAAAAAGTGGCCACTGCATGGGACTGGAAATTTCACAGATGACTGTATCTTCCTTGATATTTTGCCCATGAATCTAAATTTCTTTGACAAAAACAAAAGTGTGAAGTTACCTTGTAAAAATATTGCTTAAACACTGACTCAGGTTTTTGCAGTCACCAAACTTTTACCACTTTTTCTTCGTTCATTTCTGTCATGTTTCCCCCTAAGATTAGCTTGACAGCCTACCTCAGAACATCTGACTTAAGGTGAATGTCGAGTTCAACATTTGTGTGGAATACAGCAAATAAATGCTGCCATTGACAAACGATACTACTTTAAACATGTTTAATGCAGCTTTTTTTGTGAAGGGAGCGCAGGGGAGGGGGACAGGGGCGATAAAGCAAGTCAGAATGGATTCATTGAGAGAGGGAAGAGGGCTGTTGAGTCGTCAAAAGGACGGTTCGATGTCCCGGCCCAAAGGGGTTGACGACGTTCCAAGTCCCTGAGCAAGGTATGATTAATTTTCCCTCTCACAGGAAGAAGAGAAGAAGACAAAGCTGGAGTGTACCCGTATGACTAATGAAGAGTTGGGCCACTGTGCAAAGTATGATTTGAATCAGGCTGGCCCGTAGCTGGCAAGACATGGGACATCCTTCAGGGAGGTGATGGGGTAAGGTAGAAGGAAGGCAGGATCATGCCTGTGGACTTGGAGAAGGGCTGTAGGGTAGCGAGGTGGCGGGGAGAGGGGTTGAAGAAGGAGAGGTGATAGCGATTATAAATCGCTTTGGGACTCCATCATAATTCAGTAGGTACATGTTACCTTTTTTTTATTCATATCTACCTGTGCATAGCTTCTGTCTCTCTGACAGCATTATACATACATGTACATGTACATGTCTGCAACACAGCAACTTGTAGACGCGGGTACATATCAAAGATCCTATTGCACAAGATAGCCTACTCTTTGAAAATCATGCGCAACCAGATGTAGTACGCACAGATTTAGTAAGCCAAATTTACTGCTTTCATTTAGTGTCTTATTCTGGCCAAACAAATGATAATAGCGCTCAGCACTTACGCTAAAAATAGCACCGGATCTCAGACAAACATTGCAACCACGCACGTGTGTGGGTGTGTGCGTCCATGTACACTACGCGTGTGAGACAATGTTTGTCTGACAGCTGGGGATTTTGTGACGTCATTAGTGCGGAGCGCTATTGTAGGCCTTAATAATAATGATTATAAAAATTATTCAGGTGAAAGATTCGTCTTACAACAATTGAATTTGATATCATCCATTGCTTACTTAAATGGCAGCCAAATAATATGTGGAGGGGATGGAAATTTGCCCCCCCCCCCATTTTCTTTTGTTTTATCTTATGTTTTCTCTTTGGAATGTTCTTGTACACATAGTGTATAATTTTTGGGCTGAGTAGGCTATTTTGCGGGGATATACTATCTTTGGTACATATCATGGCCTGATCTTCATTGTGCCTTACAACAGTCTTCGCGCACACCTTATAAAAGCCGTTGCAAGGTGCAAGCTGTTTCAGTTTTGAAGACTATTGCTACCATTTATTCCTTGTGATGCCCTCGACCTAACACTTCTTTATCCCTAACCCACATGCATACCACAGTTTACCACACATGGTTTTTTCCTGTGGTAAGTGTGGTATCAATCAATCAGTGGGAGCATGCACCACGGCAGCGCGGTGCTGCATCTACCTTCGAGCGGAACTCCTTCGGTCTTCTGATGGCAGCCACGCGATCCACGTCTCCCATCTCAGCAAAAATAACGATCTATCTGACGCAACCACGTGTCATGCGGATGCCCTACAGGACAAGTCCTAAACTAGTAGGTTCTTTCGAAGAGAGAATCCGTCTGTGAACAACAATAAACCATGCACGGCGTTGTTTGTGTGATAATGTGTGGTTTATGATCCAGTCCCCTGGGGAAACTGTGGTAATGGTAGTAAGTAGCACTTGAATTTTGCGGTACATGTAAGTGTAAAGGGTTAGGATTTAATACGCAAGCAAATTAACAAACAAACAAACAGATGTTGTTGTTATCCTCTTTTCTACAGATTATGCAGTCCCTTGGGTAAAACTTCAAGAGTTGAGGTCAAGAAGCTTGGCTTTGTGAAGGTCCATCGCGCGCCTATCCCACCCAACCAACCAAAGACGGCAAAATGAACGAGGCAAAGATGCCCATGAGCAATTCCATGGTCAGCCCGGAGGACCGGTGTCTCTAAGAGCCCCACTTCGCAGAACTCCGTGAGATAGGCACTTGACTCTGCCCCTCAGAACTTCCGGCACGACACTTGTTTTTCTAGTCTGTAACACTATCAGCCAAGTGGCATTCAGGGCTCTCATCAGTTGGCCCCGCCCCCTACCCACCCCTCAAATGACGCAATACTAGTCATGCAAATGCAAGTGAATGAAACCTAATAACCACTGAGTTGACTACAGTAAAAGGCTGATTTTCACTGCACTCCCTCACAAGCCCCAGAGTTAAAAAAAAAACACTTTGATGTCTACAATGCTTTAGGAGGCTCCTGGGCACGATTTCACAAACACCAAGATTGATCTTAAAATATGAGTCAATCTTAACGTATTAAGACTTAAAGCTATGCATGGTGGAAGCACTAAATATGGTAAGGTTTGCATAACAAACATCATGTAATCTTTTCTGTAAGTGTGTGTGGTTCTGAGAAGAGCCGATGGTTTATTAAACACTCGACGTTTCAAACAGTGCGCTCTGTTCGTCCTCAGGAGAGTGACTGGTTGCCTGTCTTTGAGGATGCTGGTTATAAGTGCTAAGGGTGCACTGGCTAGATTGAGTTGAATCTACTGAACTGAAATCTTAAGTTGCTAAGCAAAGTTTGATTACTCACAATACAAATCACTATGGTGATACTGACAACTCATCTTAAGATTAATCTAAAGAGTTTGGTGAAATATAGCCCAGAAGATACACTTTAAACAATAATATTCCAATTACTGTTTTCATTGTTATTTTGAATCGTACTGTATTAAGTCGATCTGTTTGCATTTTACTTTTTACCTGTAGGAAATGCGTAGTGCATGCACAGTCACCATACATGTTGCTGTTTCAATGAATAAAATACACTTGTTCAGAGCCAACTTGATTTATGCAGGGACTACGTACCGTATCTCGTCCGGACTGCAACCTCGGCGTTTGGTCATAATTACCAGTACTTTGCATGTAATGGGAAATTGGACCTCGATCCAGCTAAATGGGGGGGGGGGTGGTTTCCCCAGGGGGGCCTGCCGGCAGACTGATTCAATTTAAATCTAATAGTTTGTGTTGCCAATCCGTATAAATACTTGTCATGACCCAATGCGCAAAGTACAGATGGAGGAGGGGGGAGGGGATAGTAGGGGGGGGGCTGTGAGTGATGTCTTGACTTTAACATACTTAACTTAAAAAGTCTCAACTTTTCAAATATGCCGTGTTATTTTTCACATATAGAACTTTTTTTTTTTTAATACAAACAACCGTTGGTGGTTGGCATGGGCAGCCAAATGTTAAAATTCAACATTATAGAAAACTTTCCATACCTGTACAAAATGCATACCATCATTCTTTGTGCTGTGTTCATTACATTCAGCATTGTCTTTAAATGTTTATGAAACGCTGTGTACAAATTGTGTACATATTGTAGTTATATGATTTACTTCGATTTGATGGCTCGCCATAGTTTCTGCCATCTTGGTTCGCAAAAACTTGGGTTGTGATGTTGCAAAAGAAAGGTCTATTACATGTATGCAACTATATGCTGCATAATATACATGTACATGTACATGATGCATTTAAATCCAACTTCAATATGCAAAAATATGCAAAGTAGGCTTGCAAAATATGCAAAAGTATTTTGTACACAACTGATACAAGGAATATTACCATGTAACATCAAAACCAAAAAATGAAACCTATTTGGTTTTAGAGCCAGTATTACAAATAATCAGACAAAGAAATAATCCTGAAACATTTTCCATCTCAAAATTTTCATTTTTGAGTGGACACAATAGGAAATCCATCCACAAAATATGAAATAATTTCAAACGATCCACTGTATTAAATGAAAGTAAGTACTACACCTTATCCCCTAGGAATGACAAGTACATGTGAAAGAACATGCACATAGAGTGGCCAAGCAATGATCATGGCTGAATGAAGAAAAGTAAAGTACATGGTGAGTTCACCGCTGCGATCGATTATCTTTCCAAGATGACATGGTTTGGTACATATGTATGTAAATTTATGCTGATACAGGTACTTGTGTTTGGGGCAAGTTCGGGCAGAGACTCCGCAGTGAGGTATGTCCTGATGAACAGTTGAATGTATCTGACTGAAGACTGTGTAGTGCACAGGGCCAGGGGTCAATTTCACGAAGCCCTACGGTCGATCGTTACTCGAGTAATGAAGGATTTAACTCATCCTTCGATTTTTACGTGGAGCTGCAATGCATCATAAGTCTTACAATTGATAAGTTACGATGAAATGGTGAAATCGGCCCCTGGGGTCGATTTCACAAAGCCTTACAATGATTGCAACTCGAGTTCTGAAGGATAATTAACCCATCGTATCCTACGTAGGGCTAAAATGCATCATAGGTCCTACGAATGATAGTAAGTTACGATGAGTTTGGTGAAATCGACACCTGGTTGACTACCTGTAATCAGCCTACAGGCATGGCCAGTCCAGTTATCGTTACTGGCGCATCTTTGTGTTTAACTAAGGCCGAGTGTGGAAGAGAGATCATTTGCAGCTATGCGCATTGGACTAACACAGTCAGTCTTCCAAGTATGAGTCTAAACACACACATATACGACAAACTCCCAATAGACACACTGCCGCAATCACCTCGCACAAGCCTTCTCACGATGACATCGCATGAAATAGCGCCCTCTTGCCTACCCGTCTCTATTCCCAGAAGAGCCGTCAAGTGGGCGAACTATCAACCTTAAGGCATCAATGGGTCTCCACGGCGGCAGAGCCTCAAATCTTAACAAAAGACAGCCTCATACTTTTCTCAAAAAAGCTCTCCAAATCTATGTCAATGAAAAGAAGGTGGACACATGAACGATTTTGTCCTTTTCAATAGAACAAAACCAAAATCTCCCCGTGATTTCAATGGTAACAATTTTTGGGGGCGGGGATATATACGACACGTCGGCACATGATACTGAGATCGTCCCAAGGGTCGTTAAACATCTCTGCCGGCCACCTCACACATGAATAATACAATGTTCATATGACGCCGCGGCCAAATAAATTCATGACTGCATCGGTCTACACATTGGCTTAGTACATCGCATATCGATTGCGCATTTACAATGCCAGGGTGGCCTACATATGAACAGAGATTCGGGGCTTGATGCACCCTTATAATACACTAATATCTATTCCAGTTTTCAATTGTGCCGACCCGAGGCTTGCATGGGCTCTCCTATAACTGATCAAGTTAGAGACCTGACAATGCGTCCAAACTTGGATTCCCTCAGAAGCGTGTTCAGAGAGTCGGTGTTCCGTCCGTTGGGTATTGGAGTTCCAATTTAGAATGTGCCCATACAATCATTCAAAGACCATCAAAAAGACATTGTGGATCTTGGTAACAAAGAAGTACTTTGGAGTGAACGGTAAAAATAAGATCTGCAGAATGTGTATTGAAAAGATCATACTGTACGAGGAGTTAAGACTCCTTTCAGCCTTTGAGAAAGATCCTGCTGGGATTGAAACGCGTCAGGCCCTCCAACTCAAAGCATTTTATATATTTCAGGTCATTATTTTGGATAATGAGCAGTTTGCAACAGTTTTACAGTACCAGTACTTGTATTGAGTTTAGACTACAGTAACTCCATGTACCACAATGGGACATTCTGATGGCAACAGAGAATTTTGCTTTTCTGCGTACAGTAGCATTACGAATTTCATATTTATTTAATATTTTGTAAAATCTTTAAACCATGATTCACAAATTCCTGGTCATGGAGTAAAAATAGTGAGAAATGATTCCTGCTGCACATGTGTAATATATACCGCAAAATGTACAAATATAATGGGAAATCAATCGCAAAGATTCACCCGCACAATATTTACAAGATTTTTCCTAGCGATGTTATATCATACTTAGGTTTTTGTCCAAAAAAATGCAGATTCATGGACAAAAATATCAAGGAGGATACAGTAACAGTCATCTGTACAATTTTCAGTCCCACAGGATGCACACTTTCCGCGAATACAATGAAAAACGCCATCATTATTTATAAAATCTTTTCACCATTATTTTTCATCTTTAAAAGATCAAAAATAATTTTGGTCACTGGTTTTACTCTTTTCTGGATAAATACAGCATTTCAGGAAGAATAATTTGTCTACCATCACCATCTTTATACCCTGTACAGTGCAAGTTACACTTGTACAGTATATGTAAATCTGTGGAGATTTCTGTTTCAGCATGATACCAGTATGATAGTATCTTTAAGACAAAGTTTTGAAACAGGGGTTTTCCTTGCATATATGCAGCGCAGTTTGGTGCCTCCAAGTTGCTGGTAAAACTTGGCTCATAGTCCTAACCCTATTAGGCACATTTGCTGGATGGACAAGTGATCTTGGTGATAGACTCCCATGTGATCTTCACAAATGCACGCTGGTCCTCTGGGAGGGGATCGCGTGAGGAACAGGAGTGCGTCCTCCCCATGGGTGGCGAGATGGGCATGGGAGGGGAGCTGCTGGGGACGCCCGGGTGGCCAGGAACTTAGGGAAACAGGTTAATCGCTCATGCCATGCTTTCTTGTATTGAATATTGGTTTCATTCCGACAGGCCGGGGGTTAAGCGTCTCGAGTCGATCCCTTATTGGGCTGGTTAATGTACATGTACCACCCATTAGGCATTACCCACCATGAATGAGTTCACATACCCAGCCAGTCTTCCAAAATTACAAATGATTTAATGATGTCCAGTGACTACCAGTTCTATTTAAGGGCAATAAAACTCAGCATGCTGTGCACATTAATCTTCCTATTAACCATGTTAACTCACATTGAGCCTCAGAGAAAGATCCTGCTAAGATTGAAACGTCAGGCTCCTACATGTAACTCTCTCATAACTCAGCATGATTAAGTCCCATATACCAACTGATGACAAATTTGCGGAATGTTTCCATGGTGTGCCATATCATGCGCATGCATTTCTTTACTTCTCATGAATTCAATATACCAGTTTATGAAATTTTCACTTGCCTTACATGTAGGCCTACATTCACGTAAATCAAAACTGTGTGCTAAAAAATGCTAGCACAGTTTTACCACAACTTGCACAAGGAGGGCAGGGAACTTATTTCACGAAGCCCTGCAATCGATCGTAACTCAAGTTATGAAGGATAACCCATCGTATCCTACGTAGGGCTGCAATGCATCACAAGTCCTACGATTGATAGTAATAAAGTAAATGATAGCAAGTTACGATAGTAAGTTTAATAGCAAGTTATGAGTTTGGTGAAATCAACCCCAGGACTTTTTTCGTGTCTCAGCGCTGGCATCATTTCTAAAGTTCATGTATTCCTGTCTGAGTATAATCTTGAGTGCTTTCCATAATACCATACTTTCAATGATAGCTAGTCTGAACTAACGACAGATTCTAATAATCCATGCACTGGAAATAGCCTACACAGTATAGCACTGAATAATACAATCCACCTAATGATTCACGACCACCCAAACGCTTTTACCCAGGAGACGAGAGAGATTTACATCGCCAGCACCGGTTCCCATCGGATCACTTTTAATAACAGTCCCTATAAAATTACCACAGCTGCGCCGACGAACCTCGGTGTCCACTCCTGTCGTCCCTGTCAGTTTATGCATCACGGTAGCAGCAATGTGACTTAATGATACTCCAGGTAGGCACTTTAATTCTATTCTCAGCCGTCCCAGAGGACTAAATTTGGTAATTCAAAGTGATATGATCAATTTATCACTCATAATCTACCGCCTACATTAAATTTCAGAAAAAATAAACGTCAGATCGTTTGGCGAGTTTGTCTGTAAGGAGCTCGGAGATATCTTTGAATAGGGATTGTGAATTGGCTTCTACAGCCCAGTCCGGGTGGGTATTGTTCAACTTTATTTATTTCTCAAACACTGCATCGATACGTTCCAAAGATTCTCCTATCAAACAGGACAAGAATCCTTTTCTTTCTTT
Source organism: Astropecten irregularis (assembly GCA_963971285.1). Classification (NCBI taxonomy): domain Eukaryota; kingdom Metazoa; phylum Echinodermata; class Asteroidea; order Paxillosida; family Astropectinidae; genus Astropecten; species Astropecten irregularis. The sequence goes on along the minus strand of OZ020245.1, from coordinate 1,777,980 downwards.
TTTTTGTCTCTTTCTTTTTTTGTATTCTTGGCCCTTTTTTCTCGCTTTGTTGTTTATTTTGGGCATTTTTGTTGTTTTCAAATGTCCTGGGACACTGTGAAATTTGAACAGATCGGTTTTAGGTACTTGTTGACTTTTTGCGGCGTAAACCAATACTGCTTGTTTTTCTTTTAAGCAGAATCAATATTTGGCACAAAGTCGCCGGTGCAAACAGCACCAAACTCCCAAATCCCTCTGAAAAGCGACCGACTAGAGAAAAATAGTTTTTTATTCAGGAGGTCTCTCTACATGTACAGTGTTTGTGAGTTTTGTCTCAGAATACAACACAGACAACCAGACAACTATCAGACTATAGGCCTGTTTATGACAAATTGTTTTCTTTCTTATTTCATGGCTTCTGACACACTGCTATAGGGCCGAATAGCTCAGTTGGAAGAGCACTGGTACAGTAATCCGGAAGTCACAGGTTCAAATCCTGTTCAAGTCAATTTTCTTTTGTTCACTTTTCAATGACATAATGTAAACTTAATCCAGTCAGTTTCCCTTGAACATGATTCCAGTTTGTTTTTATATCTTATCAATTTCTTCTTTTCTTCTTCTTTTTTTCTTCTTGTTTTCTTCTTGTTTTCTTGGGGGGGGGGGGTCTGGGAAGGGGTTACATGTATGTTGTAGGCATCCTGGAAAAGATTTCATTTAAACTTACAACAACTTACTGGTATGAACATGTATTCAACAAGCAAACCAACATACATGTATTAAACATGTTACTTCAAATGAACCACAGTATTGTCAAATGGTCAACATTTCTTTTTGCCCAGATGGTGACACAATGGTGTTAGGTTTGTTGTTCTTCACACTTCAATTGATCAAACACGATTGATTCCCTCACCTTTAGGATGCTCACACTTGTGATGTTAACAACGAAGGCAGCTGCCTTGTTGCCCCTGGTCATTGTCATGAGGTGGGGGCAGGGCTTAAACTCCACCGGGGGAGATAAATATCAGGGCGGTTTGTACAGTCACTGCCTCATTGCCTTGATGCCCCTGGTCATTGCCTTGATACCCCTGATCATTGCCTCAGTGCCCCTGACCATGACCTCGGCGCCCCCTGGTCACTGCAGCGATGGGGGCCTTGCAATGCCTTGTTGCTTCCCATCCATGACCCTTGCTGTTCCTCTAAATCTTGGACATCTTAGGGTCTGTGCCCATAGCATGCAACGGGGAAGCTACATGTAGCATACCAAAAGTTAAATTCCCCCTTTAAGAACAGAAACCCATCCCTGGTGCCTGGTCTGTGGATACGCACATACTTGAAAATGATACTTGACAAGTCAGTTGGCTGTGAGCATCAGTTGGAACAGTTGCTCCATATTTCATGGAACGACTCATATTTCATTTGCTACAGTGAGTATTTACATGAATGTGTTTTCTTAAAGGCAGTACAGTTCATGTACATGTATGGTAATATGTGATTGGTAAAGTTAGCTTTATGGTAGATGGCATTCAATACAATCGACATGTTTTCAAAATACACACAATAAAAAACTGAGCTTGAGATTAATTTCATCAAATTGGTGCTTACTGTTTAGAGGAAACAATGAATAACATTTCCTGTTTGTGTATTAAGTAAATTTGTGCAGATTTCTATTGTTCAATTTTGGTTGAGAAAACTATTTAAGACTTAGGCTGATGCAAAGTTTCACATTTTGAAAGCAGTTTTCTCGAATGAGACAGCGTATTGGAGGGAAGCTCAGTACAGAAACATTGTCTCCAGTATGAACTCTTAAAAAGCAAGCTTTCACGCCAAAACAAACAATGACATTTTTGTCAAAAGCAGGACGGCCAGAGTATAGTGACCGGAATGTCGAGTTACACGGCTCTTTTCAGAGCCATCCCATAAAAGAGTTTATATATGTCACATGGTGTTACCACAAATCCTATTACTTTTGTACAAGTTTCCGCCGGCAAGCATAGCCTCAAATCAAAGTTATTAATTTTTGTCCATACCGATGATGTTAAATCACATTTGACCAGAATTGTATGACACTTGATTTGAACTTGGACTTTCAATGAGTCAGACTCGTTCTCAAGAGATGTGACTCAGAATCGGACTTTGACTCGATATTTTGTGACTCTCAATACAAGTCTGTCTTTGATCAGTCAAGATGAAGAACAACCCAAGGTGTATCACAAATGAAGAAAAGTAAGAGATGAAATGCACCATGAAGTATAGCTGAGACAACTCCTAGCCTTACAAACAGCCTTCAAGCATCAAGGAAGTAATTACCAAGGAAGGTATAAAAAAGACTAACTCCTCCATTACTTTCAGTTGATTGTCTTTATGCCCCCTGGTTTCATTTTACTAATGGAAGTTCCCACTAACTATGGTGACAAAAAAGATAAATAAAATGAGAAACAAAAAATGAAGAAGGCTTAGTGGTTACATGCCAAAACCGTGTATCCTTAAAAGGTAGTATCATACTTTGGTAAGAAACCAAAATGTTCACAGATTTACGTACTGTATAACTTACAGGATATGAAGATGGTGGTGGTAGAAACATACTGTTAAAATCATTCCGCCTGAAATGGTGTATTTATCCAGAAATAAGTAAAACAACGACCCAAAATCTTTTTGATCTTTTAAAAGATCAAAAATAAAAGAGAAAAGACTGTGGCTGTTTTTCACGATTGTCTCAAAAAGTGGGCACCATATGGGACTGAAATTTTCACAGATGACTGTTACTGTATCTGTCTTGATATTTTTGCCCATGAATCTGTATTTCTTTGATAAAAACCAAAGTATGATACTACCATTAAAACGGTACAAATGTTGTTGTTTTCTTACACATGTTACAAACCAAACAATTTAGAAGTACCAGTGTACAATATGAATCTTTAAAGCAACCTGCACCCGTGTATATATGCCCCCTTACAATACGATATTAACGGTTTGGGAGGCACGAGCTGAACACGTAGCCTCTTTTGTTTATTTGTTTCAGTTACTTCCTCCACGGCCAGTGGACAATCATGTTTCATCGTCTGCACGTACATGTACGTACGCGTAGGGCAATGCTTCCATCAGCCTAATGGGGTATCACTTTATTTTTAAAGCCCAGTGGGACCAACCGACTCTCAGTCCCCCTTTTTACTTCCTCGCTTCGTCCGAGTCACTACTATTCATCGAAGTATGTTGCACATCTAGACTCTTTTCAATAAAACATTTTTTTTTAAAGAAGGAACTGGGGTAGAATTGCTTGCACATAAAATTATGACGTGCTTGCCACAAAGAAAATCAATGCAATTTCTGTGTAGACTGGTAAGTGGCCTATATGTGGAGTGGCGTTTGGGTACATACAAACCCTGTGGAAAGACAGATTTCTGTCACCATCACTGAACCTGGGGACAAAATTATGATTCTCATTTGTGCTAAGCAAAAAGAGTAAAAGAGTGAGAAAAGGCTAAGAATTAAGAACAAGCAATGGCTTTTGGTTGGCAATGTGTTTAAGTTGATAACGTGTTTTGGTTGGTAACGTGTTTTGTTTGGTAACCTGTTTTGGTTGGTAACCTGTTTTGATTTGTAACCTATTTTGGTTGGTAAATTACAAATAAACCCTGATTTAAAAACCTGACCACCAAAAAACACCACTAACATATGGGACACCACTGTAATCAGATTAAAAAATGTTATTACGTTACCATGTAAATGATCAAAACATGTTTTGGCTTTTCCTGAGAAAGTCTGTGCACGTACACGAAACTTCAATATGCACAACGTAGAAAAGAAAACGTGATTATTACTTTTGGAAAATATTTTGCCGGCCACTAAGGTGTTTGGGAAGGGAAAGTTGCGGATGAATGGTCTATTCCAAAATGTTGAAACTTGTCTTAAAAACATCAATTTCTTCCAATTAGTATGCTCTCTTCGGCAGCCCAAGGACGAAGTTCAAAGAGAATTACAGCACTCCTGACAGATAATCAAATCTAGAAAAATTCTCGTCCACTCAGAAAACACGAAGCCCTCTTGCCAGTGTGTCGGTAGGAGTTGCGTCAAATGATCTTGACGGGAGGAGAGACACACCTCCACACGTAGGCCTGTTGGACGACCGGTATTACGTACATTTGTCAATCGTACACAATGGAACTGGTGAGGTCAACCGTGCAGTGCAAGAGTGCATTTTGCCGGCTTCACACCCCCAATGTCGTCAGCGATCCTAGCTTTCCCAATATCTATTTCTTAGAAAGCTCTGAACTTTTCAATTTTTTTTGTGAGTGGAATTCCAGTGTACCTCAAGGATTTTTTGTAGGACATCTGTCCCGCAGAACCTTCATTTAGAATAAACCTCACATTTGATTAAAAATTAATCAATACAAATGATATAAATAAATAAAATTTGATGCCTTTTCAAAAAACAGCGTTGGAGGACCGATTCCAAAACATACACAAATCATTCCATGATTGCAGACATTTGAACAGCTTTTTAGTTCTAACACCTAAACAATTTGCTCTCTTTTCCTTTTTTCAAACAATTTTTTTGCTCCAACAAATATTTGATTTCACTACTGTGTGTATACACCTGGATCTCAAGGCAATGCTCTGTCTATACACTGTGTAATACAGGGTAGTACATGTACATGTACAGTAGGTACCGTATCTTACATGTACATGCACTTTGCTGGTTTCTTCAGAGAACTTAAAAAATGCAAGTGATACATAGGTATAAAACTGCTGCAAATTGCTCATCAACCAAAATTAGGCCCTGTATATCAAATGCTCAGAGTTAGGAGGGCCTGGCATTTCAATCCTAGCAGGATCTTTCTCAAATGTTGAAAGGTTTAAGAATAATTAAGTGGACTACAGCAGGCAAACAAACCTGGGTACCGATTTCATCATCGCTAAAGCCTAAATTCATCTGTCCACTAAATGCAAAATTGCTAAACAAAGTAGCGATTGATTTTCCATTTAGCAATGGGTCTGGGCTTTAGCGATATCACAAAGCATTAGTGAAATTGGCCACAGGCTCAACATTCTGATCCAAGCAGGATCTCAAAGACTCTGGTGACAGTCCTTTGTGATATCGTAGATGGACGGACTTGAACCAACAACCCGTGAAATTCACCACTTAAAAGCACACCAGACAACTAAGCCAGAATACTCAAACACATGTAATTATCCAATATTCCAAAGAAATTTAAGCAACAACAGTCATGTTGCTCAAGAATTATGCCATGGGAGAAAAAAATGAAAAAAGAGGTCAAGATTGACCCTCCATCACGCCCTGTACTGACCACTGCTGTACATGTATGTACACCCAGCAGCTGCATAGAATCCACAAAACAGAAGCTCTTCAATACCTAAACTGTGTACCATGTGTACACCACGGACCAAGCATGATTGAAGTGTGAAAGTTATTGACCTGGTCAACATATGGCCAAATTGCTCTTCATGGCACGAGTGGCACTAGTCTCTCAATACCAGTACCAATCCTACGGTCAGTTAACATTTGCACAGTCCACTGATCCAATTTTTTGGTCAAAAATCAATTTCTTCTCCAAAAATCAATTTTTCTCAATTTATTCTTTTCTAATGGTGTGATCGTATCCTGCAGTGCATTTTAGAAATTGTATGCATAACTTCAAAACTGCATGGGTTTAATTCTGAGTTGTAAATTGGTTCAAAGCTGGGATATTTTTGGGCACCATGAAGTGACGTTTGGTGTGCACAAAACCAATGCAAGATCCATTATCATGGCAGGACCGATTCTGGAACATACAAAAAAATCATTCCATGATTGCAAGCGTTTGAACAGCTTTTTAGTTCTAACACCTAAACAATTTGCTCTCTTTTCATTTTTCCAAACAATATTTGATTCCAACAAATATTTAATTTTTGTGGGATGTAATTTACAAAACCAATGCAAGATCCATCAGTTTGTGGCCCTGTACAATGTAACTTTCCATGATACGTCACTTACATGTAGTAATAGTGATGTAGCTGACGATGTATTTAATCTGTCACTTCTGTTAGCAGGTTCAAATGTGTTTATCTAATGCTTCAACCTGTGTGTACTTACAGAGGGCCTAGTAAGTCTCCTAACTACGGTATACATAAAAGAGTGTATTAAATGAGCCAAAGATCTGCTCCCGCAAGCAGCAAACGCAGACTAATAAGCACTATTACTACTCTGGGTGGACTTGAACTTGTTTACCATGTTTACAGGGGCAAATGTTTCAAACAAGTTCCCTATAAATTGCCAAAAAAAAGTACAAATACACACATGTGGTGGTGATATACATGTAATGTATGTATAAACGTATTCCATAGTCCTCTTCGCATTGCCTCATCTTTCCGCGACCAAACGCAACAAACTTCAATCAACTCCCCTCTAAAAAAAAAATGAAGAAATTATAGAAAATTCTGCCCCCGAAAAAAAAAAAAACTCCTCCATATAGTAATACACTGTACTTTAGGTTCTCACTTTAACTGCAGTGTCAATGTACTTTCTCCCGTTTCTGACTACAATCACTGACATATATACAGGTACGGAGGGGTGGGTGGTAGGATGGGTGGAGAGAGTGACAATGGCAAGGATGGATTCCAAGATGCATGTACGATTCATAACGTCAGTGTTAACTGCGTCAGTGGATGGTAGATGCCTGCATGCTCACAACAATGAGGCTTTTTATCCGAGTATCGGTCGGTTAATCGTTTTGCATTTTGAGGGGAGGGGAGCAAGTACAATGATGCTACGTCTTCCCCACCATCCAATCCCCGCCCCCAAGCAAGTGAAGAATTACATAGAAATGAAAGATGTCGCTTGGTGTTGGTATAAACCCAAGTCTAATCTCCCCATGTACATGATGTATGGCACATTGCAATGTTCATTTGTTGACTTCCTGTCAGGCTGTGCAAGTTTTTGCTCAAAAGGTAAAATACATCATTAGTCAGGTTACATGTAGTTTTTTAAGGACGGCATTCATTCCAACATTCTACATGTAGTCTTCAAAATGCTTCAAATCTTAAAACCAAACCATGGAAAATCTATCAATGTTGAATGTTAATACAAGTAATTAACTGTTGCTAACTGCTCATCAGCCAAAATGACCTGAAATTCATAAAATGCTTAGAGTTGGGAGGGCCTGACGCATTTTGATCCTAGCAGGATCTTTATCGAAGGCTATAATGTTGAATGTTTGAGAGAGCATATGGCCATTTTTGTTTGTCAACGCAAGAACGACCTGCTGCAAACTGCTTCCCTATCAAAATAATGACCTGGGATGTATCAATGACCAGAATCTGGTGGTTTGATATCTTTATTGTCGCAGGATCTTCCTCAAAGGCCCAACAGTTTCTGCTTTTAGGAAAGAATATGTGCGTGTTCTCATTGAGTTTTAATTTCGGTTATTATAGCTAGACTTGAATCATGTTAATCTACAGTAATCTGACCATTATTTAAGAAATTGCAACATAATTCTACTTTAAGTATCAAACATAAAGTCGCTGGAAGGGTGCCTTCTCGAGAGCTCAGGGTTAGTGGCACTTTGAAATCAACATCGCTTGTTAAACACAAAATCGGTCATTAAAGCAGGGGGTCTAAAATTGGCCGCAAGGAATTACAGCTATTAATGATGAAGTCAGGACTCAGAATGTAGAATAAAGGCCAAGAAATGTCACTGAGGTAACAGAATGAGCCATCCTGGTCTCGCAACCTGTTGTCTCCATCACATCTTCTCAAAGTCACATATTGATTTTGCTAATGGAAGTGGCCCTTGCAATGTGAAAAGCGACCTCCCCCTTTGCCTTCAAGAGCTAAACTGGAGGTCTGTCAGCGACAGACGGCGAGGGTGAGCGCACAATCATTAACATGACTCCAACGCAGAAGTTTGGAAGGTTTAAGGGCAGAGATTAAAGTAAGACTCTGAGGTGCTCTGGGTGACTGTTAAAGCCCGATGGCAGCCTGGGATCTCAGACAGGAAGTGCGGAGGCGGTCAACAAAGATGAGATGCCCAGGGAGGGGTAAGGAGGATGGCAACAGATGAAGCTACCGGTCAGAATACGCAGATGGTGAAAAGTATCAAACTGATTGATATGGCTTTTTGTCCGCAGGACCAGTGATGACCAGAGGCGGTCATCATCAGCGAGTGAAAACAAAAACTGAATCAAAAAACGTCTTTTGGGTCAGTTGTTTGTGCGCTTGATTAGCAGAACTTCCTTTGAATGCCGTGAGGATCGGAAGCAACTCAACGAGGAGATGTTTGTTTCATTTGTTTTTCCCTCCTGACGTTCTGTAGGGCACAGCATCCATAACATACAGCGCACCATCTGTTGCTACTAAATAAAAAACCCATTATAACAGGAATACTGGTTTACTGCAGAGAACTTTGCCAACCATTACATCATTTAATCTACATTAGTTTTGGGCTTTTTATCCGGTTATAGATTAATTAACCGACCAAGATTTAATTATCTGGTTACAAATTTTCACTAACTATTGGCTCATGCTCAACAACCCAAAAAGTGTAAACTGTAGAATTTCAGTCAGTTATTTTGTCCATTTTGCCAAGTAGAAACATGCTTTTCACAAACAGGATCTAAAAGAAACATTACATGTATTGGATCTAAATGGTTGAAAAAACACGTCGTAAAATGTATTCCGAAAGTGACGATCACATTGAAGAAGACATGTATGTGTACATATGTTAATACCATAAATAGCATATATCACGCATGTCACATGTGATTACACTGGTTGAAACTGTTAAAAACCTATTTTTTTGGGCAATCGGAACCGGTTATGAAATTACCCGATTTTGCCCAGCACTAATCAACATTACTCAGGGATGTAAGTGGCCACACCAAACACGTTGAGGCAGAAGCTGAAAATTAAAAGTTCCTATAGGTCTACTTGTGTACCCAAAAAGAGCAGAAATTCTGAGTTAATATCTGAATAAAAGACTTGAAATATGATTAAAATCACTTTTTCTCTCTCACTTTTTACGCACTTCCTGTTTTCACTGTTTTCAGGAAATCTTGCGTCAATTTTACTAGCATCTTTTTATACAGTATGCTGGTATGAGGTATAACATTTTTATCATTTCAATTTAAAGATAATGTAGTATTGTCATCAAATAACCACAAGGGAAACCGACTGAATTTAAAGTCATTGAAAAGTGAACAAAGAAAAATTGACTGAAGCGGGATTCAAACTGGCTCAGTTGGTAGAGCGCCTGTACGGTATTCAGGAGGTCGCCGGTTCGAATCCCACTCCAGTCAATTTTTCTTTTTTCACTTTTCAATGACTTTAAATTCAGTCAGTTTCAGTTGTGGTTATTTGATGATTATATTAATCAAAAAGCCGTATCCTCTTTGAGTGATCCCCCATGCACCATTCTCAGGTTGCAGCATTGCTGCGCGTATCATTGAAACGATCCTTCATGGCTTCTGACTGCCAAACAAACAAAGATAATTGACTATTGGGGTCACCACCAATGTAGGGCTTGATGGCTCAGTTGGTAGAGCGCCTGTACGGTATTCAGGAGGTCGCCGGTTCAAATCCTGCTCCAGTCAATTTTTCTTTGTTCACTTTTCAATAAGATAGTATTGTATTTGATAGAATGGATTTTTTTGTAATTTTTATTTATTTGTTGATAATGTGTTTTGATGTTTAATGTTTCATGAGCTGTCCAATCATAATGTAATTGCCTTTAAGGATGAATATTAAAAGTAATTTGAATTGAATTGAATTGAATTAATGATTACTGGTAATTAACAGTTCATGATAATTTAAATTATCAAGGCTTTCTCCATAAGATGGGTCTTTAACGCCAATTAGTGGAAATGTCGGGCCATTTGGGAACTCTTGTTGTTGGCAAATACACAAAGACGAAGACTTGCTACGGATCTTTTTCATTTCATCAACCAAAGTGGAGCCTTGAGAGATGCAGGATGATTTCTCAAGGACATCCGGCCGGCCGGACGGCTCAAATCTTAATGGCCATTTTACAGATTGCACGGTGAATGACCGACAGCGAATATCCATCAATTGAAGAGGATTTGCAAAACATGGACAGTTGTAATTTTCAAGATGGGTCCTCGTCTAAGCCATTTTTTAGACTGTGAAATTTCTGGATGGATTTTGCGTTTCCTCTTACAAATGAAAGCGTTCCAGATCGAATAACTTCTTAGGATGATTGATGTCAATACTCAGTGCAGTCTCGGAAACAATTCTTCAATTATTATTATTTGTTGACAGCTTTTGCCGAAATTGTGTACATGTATGGTGCCTTGAAGAAAACATTTATGTATACATTTGACCACAGCCGACATACACGTGATCTTTTTGACAATAAATGCAAGATATTTCCTGCACTGAGAGTAGGATGTCTCCCATGAACAAACAAAACTGTGCAAGATGGAGGCCAACAAACATCTAGGAAAGCTGATGAAGACAACTTTTCCACTCGCCACACGAGGGCGCTCTTGCAAATTTCTGTACAGCAAATTGCCAATAAACTACAATGTATAGAAGCAAGCTCCAGTCTACACTCAAATAAAATGAGAAAATTTTTCGTAATTTCTTTTTACCAAGGGAAAAATGGGGGGAAATGGTTTTGTTTGTGATGCCTTGATTAAAACAGAGTATTTTTTCTTTCTTGATCCTAATAATTTTTCTGAATTTGATAATTTTGATAATTTTTAAGGGGAAGCAAGATACAAGCCCAAGAAAGGTGCCCTATGATGCATATTATTCCAAGCTTGATAAACAAACTCACCAACAAATACAAGGAATAGCATGGAGGTATTCACTATAATTTTTAACAATGTTGACTTTTTGGAGGGCTAATTCTGGAAATTCCGAAGCCAGTATGCATCAGGGATTTAAGGCGGCTAAGAATAAGACTGCAGCCAAGTAATACAGGACTCCTGTTTCACATTAGGTCTTTACACGGTGTATAAACGCTGACAAAGACGTCCAAAATGTAGCACGCATGAAATCAAGCATGTTAACGGCAGGGATGAGAAAAACATCTGCTCAGGTAATACTGGGCATTAACGCCCAAAAACGGGCCAATCAGAAATGCCGTTTTACAGAGAGATTTGACCATACATCAGCAAATGTCACTGCACGGTGTTACTGAACAGAACCTGACGGACTCCACAGCTGTCATAGATGACTCTGTGATGTTGGCTCAGATATGAAAGTGACAATTGACCTCCTTTTTTATTTGACGGTGTACCCAGGCAATTCAAGTGCCCGGTCCGAGCAATTTCGCCATCGGGACGACAAACAGGTCAGGTGGTCTGGAAGGCCCACTGTAAAAATATCCCCATTGGCACGTCCGAACGAGTCCAGTTTATTTGAGTTTGAGTATTCCTTCTGAATTGCATGAAGTCTGGAAGTCTGGTGACATTAATTGCAAACTGGTCATCTATTCCAATCAACCCAAATATACGAAGCTCAATTTTGTTTTTTGTAGTTCTGGCAAACTGATTTTCAGAGCATGAAAGTATGATACTACCATTAACATCACTGACTATAACTCAGGTCTCCTGAAGATGACAAGAGCAGGCTAGGCGAAACGTTGAGACCTTACGAGGTTTATTTTTAAGATTTAATATTTTAACGTTTAATTGTAAATCAAACCACAATTCGACCTCATTCATGGTCGCGAGTGTTAATAAAAGAAATGAAAGAAATGAAAAAAGAAGTGCGAAAGTACGAACGATTCTCACATGGTGTTTCCGCAAACCAATCCACATGTCACTGACTATGTTGCTGAACATAGAGTATACATGTACATGTGTATTAATCACATACAATGTACATTGTCTGAGATCTAAGTACTTACATGTACGGTACTCAATTTAATGTCAATGTTTCCAGCTTCCATTAGTCAAAGCAGAGTACCAGCTGATCTATCATCTATTACCTTTGGGACGACATGTACTAAGCTAGTTCCCAAGGCTCTTTATCCCTACTCTCTATCCAAGTACTTCCTTCACAATGTACAGTACATTATCACCAACAAAGCCCCACTATGGGAGCATTAACAGTACTTTATCAAATAAGATTACATAGTAAACGTGCGTAACACTCAACAAAACTTTCTTCATTTCAATTTCTTTCTGCTCATCAATAAAAGACTTTCATGCAGAACTTTCTCATCAATCTGGATTCCACATATCAAATGTTGGACAACATTTCTCTTACTGATCGAGTCGAGTTTTTTCACCCTGTAATTCTACCTCCAAGAAGTAATCATCCGCGACTTTTCCTAAACTGTTTAATGTGGTTTTTCTTCTCCAATCTGCACAAATCGGTCTGTTGGGCAAACAGCTTGTATGTTTGTACGTGGGGCGACGCAACGGTTCGCGGCAGCCGTCAGCTGTCTGCCCACGCTCTCGGTCATTATTTGCGTATTTGCAGAGTGGTATTTAAACACAATGCAGGGGGATCCATTTGGGGGTGAGATTGTGGATGGGCTGGCAAAGTGAGGATGCATTGGTGTCTCTGTGTGCAGCATCACTTTATCTAATACTGGTACATATATTTCTTCTAATTCCTACAAGCTTGGACTGTCCAGATTTATATACATGTAGCAATGGCCAATTTCATAAAGCTAGCACAAAAAATTGCTAAGCACAAAAATAGCCTGCCCAATAAAACAAACCACCATTGAAAATTCAGCCAAAGAACAATTGCAAGTGATACACAACACACGGAAATTTGGTTGTTAATCCTGTTTTTACTAAGCTGCTTAGCAAATGTTTGTGCTAAGCAGCTCTATGAAATTGGCCCCAGGGCTACAATTTCCTACAATTTCCTGCTTGCACAAGTGAGGAATATTATGGATTGTCCCATCATACATTTTAAGCAATCGTTGTTGGTAAATTCATATACATGTAACTTGAATACTCTTTCTGTGCTAAACATTTAGCACAGCTATGAAAGCACAAAATTAAGTTTTTAAAGCCCTTGTTAAAGGTAGAAGGTCTATCATACTTTTTTTTTTTTCAAAGAAGTACAGATTCATGAGCAAACATATCAAGACAGATACAGTCACAGTCATCTGTGAAAATTTCAGTCCCATACGGTGCCCACTTTTTGAGAAAATCGTGAAAAACGGACACAGTATTTCTTAAGTCTTTTCTCTTCTATTTTCGATGTTTTAAAAGATCAAAAAGATTTTCGATCGTTGTTTCTGGATAAATACACCATTTCAGGCGGAACAATTTTAACAGTAGGTTTCTACTAGCATCATCTTTATACCCTGAAAGTTATACGTAAATCTGTGAACATTTCTGTTTAAGTCTCTTACCAAAGTATGATACTACCTTTCATGCCTTTAAGAAACTGGCTCAAGATTATGCTGCATGAGCAAGCTTATTAAAGCAACAACTGGTCAACCCATTGATCGGTTACAACTAAGGTTGTGTAATTGTCCCTCGCATTCTGCATGCAAATTGCAAAGAACCCTAGTTGGTTCCCTTCAACTTCACTGGTTACCACCGGTTCCCAGCAGCACTCTGTCACAGTTTGTGTAAGGACATGGCTAAACTGGTAACCATTGCTGCTGTGATGCCCATGGTCAGTCGTGCCAGGGCATGAATTGAAAAGTCTTAAATTGCATCCATTATCTTGGTCGGATTTAATGGGAGATTATTTAATGGAGAACCGGTCTTGAGTCAACAGCATACGCGCAAACCATGCTTGCGCAATTGTGAGCATGCGCGCGTTGTTTTGAGCGTGCATTGTTGATTGAAGACTGGTTCTCCAAAGTCTCCCATTAATTCAGTCCAGCAATCATCAACTACACATTCAAGTCAAGTTAGCCTGACTTACGTTCACCATAGTTATTGTACACACTTGCTGCATGACTAAAAATTGCGACGGTCCTATCTATACTTGATACTCAGGACGTTTCGGTCTTGGTTACAAAATCTGAATGATGAAGTGAAATTCTTACCTCTACAGCGGTGTGGCAGGACCGCATGACCCCTGTGCCAGTAGCATGCATCTGAGCAAGGTTGTAGAAGCCAAGGATGTGTCCAGATTGAGAGGCCAGGTTGAAATACTTAACGGCCATCTTGTAGTCTCGTCGTACTCCCAAACCACCTTCAAAGACAAACAAAATTCATACATGTAAATCACAGTATCGGTTCATAAGATCAAGTTCCCTTGTGTGAACAGGTTTGCCAGCTCAGTCTAAGGAGACCACTTTTTACTTCATGGCTTTCCATCACGTTTCCCGAGTCCACACTCCATAGTACAGATGGAGAGGCGAGATGAACTGTAACAGTACTGTTCATTTTGCCAATACCTGCGTCCTTCTACTCAGGGGAATAGCAGTGCATTATAGGATGAGATACTTCCACTTCCAGGGCAAATTTGTTTGAGACTCCTGAGGAGCCTCAAGGGGTTACGTGAGCAAAATCCGTGACATTCAGCATTCAAAACTCAAAATCTTCGTCATTTTTGTGCATTATTTGCTTCCAGCCTGCAACACCCATACAGTTGTACATACAGCTTCAATACCTAGATGTGTGTATAAACATTATACAGTTTGCAATTTAAAATAGGTTAAATGGCTTTTGACCGGCACCCTAAGCAAAGATGGTCCATTACTTGTATATGGAGGCCCCATCATAGGGCTGCATATAGATTCAATGATGTAGGCTACATGCACTTAATGGGTTATCTGGCTTCTGATTGGCACCTTGAGTAAAGATGGTCAACAACATGTATAGGGACCCCCCCCCCCCCCAATGACTGTCTGGATATCTCAGTTGGTAGAGTGATGGGTAAAATGGTTTCAGACTGGCACTTTGACCAAAAATAGTTGACTAGGTCCCGCCCATCATAGAGTTGGATGATAGTTCAGATGGTAGAGCACTAAGAGCAGTGGCATGGCACTTAATGGATTACTGGTATACTAATATAATTCTGACTGACATCCTGAGCAAAGAGGGCCCTATCATACATGTACAGTGTAGGTATGGCAGCTAATAGGTTAAAAATACAAGCTTCTGACTGGCACTGCAGCTACATGTACATGTATTTAATACAGATATTTTCAGTGCCGATGTAAGGAACACAAGTTTACATCTTAAAGTTTCTATCAACTGCGAGCCGACTGACTACCTTGGGCTTAAAGTCTGTAACTGTGTCACCAACTTAAAGATATCCTGAAAGTCAAAGTATCACATCAACCATGTCAACTGGAACCACACCATCCCTTACTAAATGGCATAAATCAATTCCAATGTTTGTAAACAGATTCACAGACGCTCACATGAAAAAGAAATAAAATTGTTGCTTTTGCAAAGCAGCATATTAAAAAGCCCAACACTCTCACTCATCTCTGCTTTCTTGGCCGATGGCATTTAATGAAACAATCTGCCCTGAGCCAATGTGGGCTTAAGCTCTTCTAATGTCCTCAGAATTGGTTTTAATGTTTCCTATTTCACTCCTCTTCAAAAGTTCTTTGTGCCTAGATCTTAACACATTGAGCTCGCCAACTCTAATTGCAAAACTCGCCCACAGGTGATCATCAAAATGCTTAGACCCCATCTACTCTTGGAGAGTCTGCGACACAGGTGGAGCCATTGAATTTGCAAGGCCCTCTAAAACAGACCATTCAGCCGACCGGCACGATGTGGCAAGTTCAGGAACTTAGAGCTGGCTATGATGGATTGCAGGGAGCTGGAGTGGGCGCCAGACAAAGACAGACCAACAAAGACTCTCTTGACAAACCTACTCCCCCACCTGCCGCAACAAAACAATTGAGGAAATCCTTCATCTTTCTTTTCTGCTGTTGCATCATCTTTGCGGATGACAGCCTGCATGGGAGGAAATTGTCCTGTGTATGTGTGTGCTACTTGGCTGTAAGCACAGCCCCGGCCTTCAGAAGCCTTGAGCAAACGGATGCGGACTTCGTCGCTGTGAAGATCACGGATATTAACAGCCTCAATTGCATCACATGGGGTTCAGGTAAACAACATGACTCAAAACATGCCGATTTGCAAAACTGTCGGCCTAATATCAAAAACAACTGGCCGTGCTGGCCTAAGGGTATTGACCACGACTCTGTGAGTTGTTTGTGCTGGTTTACTTGCCTTGCTTTCTGAATAGATTTAAATTTGCGAACTCTGTCTTAAATCCAGAAAGTAACAAGCACGAGAACAAGATGAAATATGCCACAAAGCAATCAACATGCCAGCAAAACAAATAATATTCATGCAAACAGTTCTAGGTGAGAAAGGAACATGATCTGATGATATAGGTGTAGACAAACTGCTTGACACTACACTGTATTAAACCCCAACTCATCCCTGTTTCAATAAATAGCGAAACCCCAACTCAATTTTTCTTAAAAAACATAAAGATGGATTTTTATCTTACCCCGAGATCAAAACTGTTTTCGGTTTTTGTTTTACTGATTTCTGGATAAAAACACAATTTCCGGCGGAAATATTTTAAAGGTATGTTTCTATCAGCACCATCTTTATATCCTGAAAGTTGCATACGAATATATACAAATATTTCTGTTTGGGTATGTTACAAATCCTGTACAGTACCTTTAAATCTAGACACTAAACCAGTAACCACCCCAGACCAACAATCTCTCTCACATCTCTCATTGTATTAAAAACAAAACAAAAAAACAATAAATGGAAATTTAATGAGCACAAATATACTGCTGTTGAACAAAAATCAGAATTAGCTTCCGAATCTCCCTGCAAGCATTAAAATTCAGTTTTTGCTTATAACCGTGGTAACATTCAGAATCTCAACAAATCATCCCTGCTTTGATTTGGTTCAGTTAAACTAGTTTAGCCGATCTGTAACATAAAGGGGAAAAAAGAAAGAAAAAAAAAAGATTTTAAGAATGCCTACATGTAGTGTAAAATCATTGTATTGCCGGAACAAAAAAACAGTATATATTTCATTTTCATATTTCATAGAAAAAGACTAGACATAGGCATCACCTTGTGCTCTTTTAACCCTCCCCCAACCCACTCCCCTTCCAAATTCAATTTTTGTAGAATCATACATGTACATTAATAGACCTTGAGCTACAAGAGGCCACCACTCCAGGGAAAAAGGCCTCCACGTCTCGTTCTAACATCTCCCTGTCCCCCTACCCCGTGAAGAAAATTCTCACTGACATTGAAATTTAAGTGTTCTCTCATTCGAGCAAAATAAAATAAATTCATAAAAAGTATAAATAAATAATAAAAATTGCTGTGTTTTTTTTTTCTCCTCTGCAGCGGGATTAATTCAAGGATCATGACACTTGCAAATGGGGACGGGAAACTCCATTACGGTTTCCAGATCTCAAATATGAAGACAAATTCTTGAGAGCAAAGTGACTTCGAAGGAACACAATTCCGATGCTATTAGTTTTATTTAATAAGAGAGCCCTTAGGCCTATATAAGAAGAAAAGGGCTGGATTATAGAATACTCAGAAGATATGTCATGACCTTCCTTTGACCCCACCAGTGTTTTCCCTGGTTGTGTCACCCGGCCTTGGCTCTGGTGTGTCCCACAAACATGACAAATGCTTCCACGTACATCTGGAAAATACATAAGCTACAGCAAATTTGGGACAAATTTTCCCAAAAAACAAATCATAAAGATCTATGTCTGTCACAGATGTCAAGCAATGTATCACAAAGAAAGACCATGCCTAATTATAGCTTTAGTCGAAAGAATCAACTTAATATTACAAACGGTTGATTTATTTTGCTAATTTTAAAAGATTTTGTTTATTAAATTCAAATCGATTGTAATTTGACACCTAATGACGTAATCATAACGTAGTTCGTGCGGGCACATCTATGCAGTATGGACTATGCCTAGATGCAAACTTTGAACAATGTGCAACAAAGTTTAATGGCAATAGTGGTGGGTACAAACAAACATGTACAAAACGAAAAAAATATGAACAAACAGTATTGCTTTTCCGCATGCGCTATGCGGAAAAGCTAAATATAGTCATCTTTAGCCCCAAAATATCTGATTTCTAAGAATCTATTTGGCGTCAGAGAATGTGGCCTAATGCTAGGAATGAATGAGATTTAAAAAACAGAGGGGAATTTTGTTGTTATAATTCAAAATTTTAACTGCTACAAATTTTTCCATCCGAAAATTAGAAAACAATCAACAACCAAATTTCGCTGCATTACACCAATTTGACGGTTTAGGGTAAACACATAGTAAGCATTATGAACAATATCAGCATTTATCGGCAAATTCAGTATGAAGTAAAACAAAATTGAGATAAATAAGGGGAGGAATTCAATGCTGTTGTACATATAATGACATCAAACATTTCTCTGTTAAGTACCGACATAACACACTGTTGATGTGCGGGATTACCGACTGAGCCTCAAAGCAGCCGCCTAACTCAGCTGCAGAAACACACATTCCTTTTTGAGCCAAACCAGCACAAACAAAGTTGATTGGTTTCTAATTTGGGAGGGAAAAATTTGCAGTTGAAATTTGAGCTATGACAACAGAATTCCCTCCATTTTTTATCTCATTTAGTCCTAGCACTGGGCCACATTTTCTGACACTCTGGGGCTGATGATGATTGCGGTTCGTGGAAAATATTTGTCTCGGGCAAAATTTGACGTAGCTAAATGCATTTTCCAGACATACATGGTCCAAGCATTTGCGGGACACACAAGAGCCAAGGCCTGTTGGCAAATGACAACCTAGGGGAAACACGGGTAAAGCGCGGTGTGGGTGGGCACCAGTGAACAAACATTCGGCCGTCAGGTTTGTAATTTAACAAGTTGTTCACAATGTACACTGAGTATCTGGAGTTATTAAGTCTTCTGACTGCACGTGCCTTCATCAAATTTGACCATTTTTTACAGTGTGTGTATTTCAGTTACCATTCCTTAAGCACTTAATCTTGGGCAAAAAAGTAACTTTACATACTGCAAATAACAATTTACTGTTAATTTTCTACGGGGAAATGTATATTTACATGTAAAGTAATGGGTGTGGCCACGGCAAGTAGTAATGTACACAGTGGCTGTTAAATTAAATGCAAATAACAGTCCTGTCATAATCAAATTCACACACTGCGCAAAACTTGAATTACCAGGGGCCGATTTCATAAAGCTTACGACGCGTCGCAAAGTTAAGACGCATCATTTCTCTATGCACTCACCGCATAGATGCGACGCGTCGCAGCTAGGACACGTCGCAAATCGAGTTGCGACGCGTCGCAGAGCTTTATTAAATCTGCCCCAGCTCTTCTCAGAGCCACACTCAAACTGACAAATTTGGTTATTTGATGATTATTCCTTTCTAAAAAGTTCAAAAGAAATCACAGTTCAGGCCAAAATAGTTCAAAGGGACGTAGGGATGTGGCATAATAATCTTGACATCGTATTACCGGTAAGTTTGAAGTAAGTCTGTTAACTTTGCATTGTCTATGCTGCAAGTGTTTTATTACCCTTAATATATGATGTATAGGGCAAAAAATATAAAAAGATCGTCAAACAGATTGCTATCACACAGCAACCATGAGCCACTTCAAAATCATTGTCACCTTAAATCAGACATTTCTCATTACTGGTCGCAACCAATCCCCAATCTATCGGATTCCTACCTGCCTTATCTCTTTCAAAAGCTTATAATATCCAAGCTCATAACTTTTTTGCGAATAGCCGCAAATCATCAGTTTATCTGGTCAATCTATCTGTCCAAGTAAAACAAAATCTGGCGGCCAGAATATTGTAAATCAAAATCAAATTAGGAATGGCATTGTTGACTTGAAATTCTACACCTACCGTAGGCTAAGGTTCTGCCCAGTTTGGTTTGTGCAATTCACCATTTACATGTAGGTCATCACTCAACACAGGTCTATGCTGCTTGACATTCTAAAAAGCCCCTCTCAAGAAAACAAAAGTGCCTGGCCCCTGTTTATCAATTTAGAATTTCTGTCAAGCCAAATTGAGAATAAAAGAGGATTTAACTTCTGTTATTTAACTAGTACCAGAAAACAAAAACAGCCAAGGAACCAGGTTCAAACAGGGATCACTGTACATGCTTTTGATGTAAAACTGAGAAAGTTTGGCATTGTAATTGCCATGAAAATTAAATGTGCACTTCCTTTGCCTTCGGACTTGCTTTCTTTAAACAGACTAATCACCCAAATTTTCCATACTTTACTTCCAGGAAAATGATCACACACAAAAAAAGAATGAAAAGTTCTGAATTTATCATAATATTAAAATATTGGCAAAAGAAATTGAATGGTTCGATATGTAAAAAAAAAAAAAAAAAAAATATCATATTGGACACAAAATTGGCACAAGTTTGGAGCCCAGATTTAGAGCATCATCAAGCACCCTCTTCAAGTTCATGTTCATGTACCCAACTTGTTCCTCACAAAAAATACACAATTACCCCCACGCAAAAGAGACACTGCAACTCTTCTCCACACATCCCCCACCCTCCGCCATCCCACATGACTCTCAGGGTCGGGAATTGCGATCGACCCGGCAAAGCTTTGAAACTGCCTCACAAGTTAAATACCTCCTCTCCCAAAATGCCCCGTGGAACTTGCGTTTGACTCGAGTCTGATGAATCTCTTTCTTCTTCCCCCGCGCGAAAAAGCAACCCAAGTAAATATGACACTGCCCATGGCCTGGCCAAGAACCAGATTTGTGATTCTCAGTGCGGCAAACTAGCACCCCGATGGACATTTTTTTGGGTTATAAAGAAACATTAATACGCTTGCGGGCAACACTTGGCCCAATTTTTTTTTGTCTCCTCGTTTTCTCATAAATTGACACAAATTTAATAACAGTGTTTATTCTCATTGTGCGTGTGTGCACTATGCAGAGCTGCATGTGAGTGTGTTGTGTACTATTTTTACTTGTTGCACAAATTTAATAGATCTTTTAATTGGTGGTGAGAGGGCGCTATACTGAAGGAGGGGACTACAGTAGTCAGAACACAAAATCTGATGAGTATACTTGTAACAATCAAATTAACAAATTAAGTTAATTTAAATCAATTCAGATATTTCTTACAAAAGAAATAATGTATTACATTAGGGCCATGCACAAAGCAACTTTTACAGGAAACTTGGAGGCAACCAACTACACCACAAGAGGAAAATCTCGCCAGTAAAGAAGCCACTTTTGTAGTAGTTTCTATCTATCTCCAAGAAAATCATAAATGCATGTTTTATCTGCTGCTGTTCACCTATTGCAATTGTGCTTTAAATGCTGTTCAAAGTAATGTTCAACTGTATTGCAAAACTGTTCAACTACTGCACCATATTTTCGCCTTTTGAACCAAAAACAACATTTCAAATCACAATACATACCAGCAATTCCTCAACCCAAACAAAATAAAAATAAAATGTTTCCAAGTGTGCTAAATGATATTAGTCATAACGAGGCAACTTGTCTACAGGTTTCTCTAGCACTAATAAACCTTAATTGCACAATCCTTTTCTTTACAAACAAATCTAAAATGTTTGCTCAAAACCAGGGGGAAGTGGAACAATCAATGGAGACAATAAGCCTTTAAAAAGAAGCGGTGAAAACAGAGCAACTACGAGTACTCCAGGCACCAAGAGCCGAATTCACGGCCCTGCTTAGCACAAAAATTTGCTAAGCATGAAATTTCTGTCTCAATAATAACAGGATTAACAACCGAATGTCCATGTGTTGTGTATCCCTTGTGATTGTTCATTGGCTGTTGTTCACTGACCATGAATATATCAAATGGAATTTTTAACTGTGGTTTGTTTTATTGGGCAAGACATTTTTGTGCTTAGCAATTTTTTTGTGCTTAGCAGCTCCATGAAATTGGCCCCTAGACACGACCAGAGGTAGACAACGGAACAAACATTACATGTATGTCAAGAGGGCAGAATGTGCAGGGGGAAAGTACAGGTGTACTGAAACTAGATCACAGACTACTACCCTGTGGATTCCCATGGTAGGTTGCGTCGTTCTGCTATCAAATGCATTTCCTGCAAAGGAACTACCTTGTATTTGCCATACAGGCGTGCCGCCCCACTGCAAGAACCCTCAGACCATCGCACTTTATTTATTTATTTATTTTCAGTTCTCGGAGAGTTAAAATAAAGGAATTATTTGATCTTACTTCAAGAAACCGAAGTACACACTATCATCTATTTGAAGAAAAGTCAAACCTTTTCTTCCTGTACTTTTGTCCATGCTGAATGCTTTTAAGCAAGGACAAATAAGGATGCCGTTTGTCATGGTCGCGTCCGTGCTTGTGCCAGATTCAAGACTATAAATAAATTTAGTCGTTCATCAATTTAATCATCTGATGAGATTTTAAAATTTGTGAGCTTTGGCAACAAATTCAGAGATTTCAAGATAAATAAAGTTTCTTCACAACAGGTTACAGTATGTGAAGCAAATTTGAGTGATCCAATGTTTTGTTTATTTTTGGAAAGGCTTGTATTCAATTCCCTCATATTTGCCCAAACATTTAAAAAATTGCACAGATTAAAATGAATAAAAAATGAATAAATAAAGTTAACTCATAGACTGGTTACAAATATGAAGCAAATTTGAGCAAATAAATTTTGATGGATTTTTGAAAAAAGCTAGAATTTAACACCCTCTTTATTTTTCAAAAATTCAAAAAAGGAAAGGGTTGGCAATGTATACAAACACGAAATGTAAACTACTTTGTACCAGTAAATGTATATTTTTTGTTTCTTTCTTTATTTTAGAGGACTTTTCTCCTTTTTCGGGTGATGGGAAGGGGAGTTAATAGGGGTTGGACAGTAGAGAGTTAGATTAAAGGTAGTATCATACTTTGGTACCAAACCAAAGCAGAAATGTTCACAGACTTGCATATAACTTACAGGGTATAAAGATAGACCTGGTACAAACATACCGTTAATATATTTCTGCCTCAAATGCTGTATTTTTCCAGAAATGAGTACAACAAAATACTGAAAAGAGTTTTGATCTCCGAGATCAAAACCTCACAATTTTGCATAAAAATTGCAACAATTTTTCCGGAATCTACTGTTCCCAATAATCAATTGAGCTGAAAATGTCACAGGTTTGTTTTTAGTCCATGACAAATCAAATTATGAACAGACTGCAGCTGTTCTATTAACTTTACCAAAGTATGATACTACCTTTAATGCTTGTTGAACTGACTCAATATACTAGATTGACGACACCTTCCTGGGGCATGCATGTATTACTCAATACACTTCTAGGTCAAGTACTGGCAACAGTGCAACAAACGGTCTCACTCAAGGTATGTATTTTTATGGTCTACAAACATTACGTACAAAACACAAAATCAATAATGCAGGCAAGGCAAGCTTGGTCTCAGGCCAGACCGATATGAATGTGTGTCGGACGTAGCCGATGGATGTACATAAGATGGGATATAATGATTTGTGTTGTGATGAGGGATACCTAAAGAAATGACGGGCCATCAATGCAGTCTGCTGGACGGAAAAAAGGGACCCTGGAAAAACGGACGGAGTCTGAGTTACTGGAGGTTGGGAAGAGGGAGAGGGTACTATGGCCCAGCTTGGCTGACGAAGCGCCTTCCCCTCATCCCATCCCCTTCCCTCTGAAGCCAATTGGAGAGGGGGGGGCAAGAGGGGTGGAGGGGAAATCTGCGGAGACAGACGGGGAAAGAGAAACAGTGAGGAGTCTGGTAGGAGGGAAATATAAGAGATTATTGGCCGACTTACTGTAATACATCGTGCCGAGCTGCAGCTGGCCGTCCACCCATCCTTGATCAGCAGCTGCCTGGAAATACTGGAAGGCCTTGTTGTAATCCTGCAGGAGTTACACAAAAACAAAAACACAGGTAGATCAAGTCATCGCATAATCGCTGAATCAGTTTTGGCTTTCTGTTCCCGGAAGGAAACCCAGACTACACCCTCTCTATCCAATAATCCCTGACATTTGATAGTAGGATAGGTCTTAAGGTTACAGTACAGGATTGGTAACATACCCAAACAGAAATGTTCACAGATTTACCTATAACTTTCAGGGTATAAAGATGGTGCTGGCAGAAACATACCGTTAAAATAATTCCACCTGAAATGCTGTTTTCATCCAGCAAGTAGTAAAAAACAAAGACTGAAAACAGTTTTGATCTCGGGGTGAGATCAAAACCATTCTTTATGTTTTATACGAAAAACTGAGTCGGATTTTCATTAATTTCTTGGGTATTCACAGGTGTGTTATTTTATGTACATGTTGGATTAGACTAAGTGTGAGTGCTGTTCTGTTTACCAATCATGAATCTATTTTCATACTGTAGGCTTTTTTTAGTACATGAAATAATAAACCTTTTGGAATTCGGAGTCCCTGAAAAGTATTGAGAAAACAACTTGTAAATTATTTGTTTTACACTTTTCTTAACAAATATAGCATTTCAGGCAGAAATATTTTAGCAGGGGGTTTCTATCATGTCCATCTTTATAATGTCAAAGTTAAATCTTTGAACTTTTCTGTTTTGGTTTGTTCCCAATTTACTGTACTGCACCTTTAAAGGTAGTATCATACTTTGGTTTTTATCAAAGAAATGCAGATTCATGGGCAAAATATCAAGACAGATACAGTAACAATCATCTTTTTGAGAAAACAGTGAAAAACTGCCACAATATTTCTTAAGTCTTTTCTCTTTTATTTTTGATCTTTTAAAAGATCAAACAGATTTTCTGTCATTGTTTTACTAATTTCTGGATAAATACAGCATTTCAGGCGGAAAAATTTTAACAGTATGTTTCTACTATCACCATCTTCATACCCTGTAAGTTATACGTAAATCTGTGAACATTTCTGTTTTGGTTTCTTACCAAAGTATGATACTACATGTACCTTAAACATAAAAAAAAATGGTTGTAAAGTAAAACCACCTGTGTTATCAATTATTCACTATCTTACTTCCACTTGCCTCAATAATGCACCATGATCCGATAAAGAGAACATGGATTTCTAGGTTAAGTTATGAGGACCGGTCCTCGGCAACAAGAAAGAGGCTGAAGAAGCAGTGCATGATGGGAAGTCTTCTCCGACATTGAATCCCCCCACCCTCCCATTATCCCCCCTCCCCCACCACAACCACAAGTTGTTGCAAACAGGTCCTTCAATGTTTGAGAGCTCTACATTTATTTTCCTGAAGGGCTTCAATGCCACAGCAAACTGGATATCTTTCGTACCGTACATATACCCAATGGCAAGATGATACTTTTATACATGTATATAGAAATCCATGAAATAGATTTCGGATTTTGCATTCTCTCTTTCAAATTTTCCAATTGCTCGGTAACCGTGGCGAAATTGTGTCAAGCAAGTGCAAGGATGTTTCTCAAGATTTGCTGTTACATGGATTATGTTTCAAATACAAAGAACATGTATCCAACAAACTCATGTATTATAATGCAATAAATAACTACTTTCCCTTCTCCATTTTGGTTTAAATATTAAAAAGAAGTGCAGTGCAAATGTCGGTAATGTGTGATTTCATCAACTT
Source organism: Astropecten irregularis (assembly GCA_963971285.1). Lineage (NCBI taxonomy): Eukaryota > Metazoa > Echinodermata > Asteroidea > Paxillosida > Astropectinidae > Astropecten > Astropecten irregularis. The sequence goes on along the minus strand of OZ020245.1, from coordinate 1,752,454 downwards.
TGTGGACCAGGGCTCGATTTCACTTGTAGAGTTTATAACTCGCCCCCGTGAGGCAGAAACCTCTGGTTCTACAATTGACCTATTATTCACTAATCGACCGGATTTATTCAATGATACTCGTGCTCTGCCTAGCCTAGGTAACAGTGATCATAATGGTATTGGTTTTAAGATCATGACAAGTTTCTCTGTTAAGAAAATCACTCGTATGTTTTATCAGTATAACAAAGCCGATACTAATGTTTTATGTAACACTTTAGACAGTATTCCTTGGGACACATGCTTTTCTTCTGAATATGATGCTGATGAAGTCTGGGTTAGATTTAAAGACTTGCTGTTTGCTGCGATTAAGGATGTTGTGCCCATTGCTGGACAAAAAGGTAAAAAGCGTAGTCCTTGGATTACTAGAGAAATCATCCAACTTAGCCGGAAAAAGCTACGCGCCTTCAAAGCTGCAAAACGTAATCCAGCTAACATTTCCTTGTTTGATAAGTACAAATGTATACGTAATCAGGTTAAATATGCCACTGCTAAGTCGTATAACAATTTTATCAATGAACTTTGTCTTGACTGCCCTAACAATCCCAAGAAATTCTGGTCATTCGTTAGCAGCCAAAGAAAGAAAGGCTGTCCTAGCAACTTTCACAATGGTGATCCAAATTCTGCAATCACGGACATTTCAGGTATTGCAAACAATTTTAACCACATTTTCCAAAACAACTTCACCCGGGACTCTCACTCTTATTCATCTCCTCAATCTTGTAACCATCTGCCTTCTGAGTTCCGTCTAACTGACATTGTTGTGACTGCATTCGAAGTTCAGAAGTTGTTAAAGAATCTTGACATTCATAAGTCTGCAGGACCTGATGAGATTTCCCCACAGTTCTTGAGCATTGCTAGTGGCAGCTTGGCAAGACCTTTGTCTAGATTGTTCAATTTTTATCTCTCCACTGGCAACATTCCTACAGAGTGGAAACTTGCTCACATTGTACCTCTTTTCAAATCTGGTGATCCTCATAATATGTGTAATTATAGACCGATTTCTATTTGTTCTGTAGTTTGTAAAACTTTAGAAAGAATTGTAAGTTACCACCTTGTAAATCATATGTGCAGACGGGGCTTAATTAGTGATGTTCAACATGGGTTTTTTCCAAAGCGATCTTGTGTAACTCAGTTATCCACTCTTTATCACGAATGGGCTGAGGTCATTGATGTCTGTAACCCACCTCGAATCGATGTTATCTTTTTAGATTGGTCTAAAGCTTTTGACAAAGTAAGCCACAACTTATTGTTAGATAAATTGCATAAATTCGGTATTTGTGGCTCTATTCTATCATGGTTCAAATCTTATCTTTGTAACAGATCGCAAAGAGTAATTGTTCAAGGTTCTCAATCTGAATTGTTGGACGTTTACTCAGGTGTTCCTCAAGGCTCTGTTCTTGGACCTCTGCTTTTCAATATTTTTGTATTTGACCTTCCATTTTGTGTACAATCTAGTCTTAGGCAATATGCTGATGATACTGTTTTATATAGACCCATTGCCTCAGATTGTGATACAGTAATTCTTCAGAATGACTTAGATAATCTAATTAACTGGTGTAATATTAATCACATGTCACTTAATCCTAAGAAATGTAAGCTTATGACTGTAACTCGTAGTAGACATCCTCCTAGTCCTATTTATAATATCGGCTCAGATCCTCTAGAAATTGTTAGTCAATACAAGTATTTAGGTGTCGTCATCTCTCGTGATCTTAGCTGGAAGAACCACATTAATAGTGTTACATCTAAAGCTACTAAACGTTGTGGTTTTATTAGACGGTTTGTAAATTGTAATAATCCCACGGTTCTGGTTAAATTGTATACATCCCTTTGTAGACCCGGCATTGAATATGCAGCTCCTGTCTGGTGCCCTAGCCTACACAGTCACCAAGCACTCATTGAAAAGATTCAAAGGCGTTTCACACGTTCTTGTCTTGGCCTTCCTAAAAGAGCCAGACCTCATGAGGCCAATATCGATTATCCATTAAGATGTTTGCAATTAGGAATTCCTTTGTTGTCCAATAGACTTCACTTTTTGTCAATTTCCTTTGTTGTTAAATGCTTGTATAATTTATTTGATGTTCATATTCACAGATACATTACCCTCAACTCTAGGCATTGTGACTCTGTTAAGTTTCTTCATAAGGGGGGTCGGACCAACTGCTTGCACAATTCTCTTTTTGTTAGGTTTCCTAGATTATGGGACAGTCTTCCATCTAATGTTAAGGAACATATTGTTTTTAATTTGCCTAAGTTTAGCAATATGCTACGAAATCATATTTTGTCTCCTGGTAAATCCATTGTATTTCCATCTTAAGTATATGCCTTCGCCATTAATTAATGATTTATTGTTTGACCTAGAGTAATTTATTTATTTATCCACGTACATGTATAAATTGTTTATTTATTGCCTTTATTGTTTGTACATTTTGTTTACATGTAATGTTATGCATGGCAGCATTTGGAGAGCCACTCGATTGTGATATAGTTCGCATTTGGCAATCCTTCAGGGGTGTTACCATGCACTGTTCTTCTACTGTTTGGTTTTGTTATATTGTTTATTTTCCTGTTTGTATTGTGCCTTCTGTTGCTTGCCCTGAGAAATAATAAATGAAATGAAATGAAATGAAAGGCTAAGACAGATCGCAACATGCGTATCAATCTTAATTGCTAGGCAAAGTGTGATGTCACAATACTAGCTGCTATGGAAACATGAACAACTCATCTAAAAGATGAATCGACCACAAGGCCAATTTTTATAGAGCTGCATGCTGAAGCACAAAAAATGTCTTAATCACCAAAGCCCTTGGTAAATAAAATCAGTATGCCAGCCAAAACTCCTTGTGAATGTTATGTTCAGCAAACAATGGCCGAATACAAGTCAAAAGCAATAAACATCACATGAAAGTTTGGTTAATAATCCTGTTTATCAAGGAAGACTTTTCATGCTTAAGCAAATTTTGTGCTTAAACAGCTCTATGAAATTGGCCCCTGTGCAGAGAGATGCTCCCCCTCGCCCCACTGGTGTCTGGGATTTAAATATACTCCTGTGTCTTCTTTCCCAACATTGCAAGCCTGCTGGCATGGCTGAGAGCAGATAAATGTCCATGAACATTGGAAAATCAGGGGTTTACAGCACAAACATGACAAAAGCCAAAGGAAGACATTACCATTGCTATGGCAATACAAGACAAACAAACAAGTAAACAAAGAAACTAAACAATTTATTATGAACTATTAAGATGATGAATTTGTCTTTTTATAAATCAAATGGTAGTTTTCCTGGAAGTATACAAAAAGTGCAATAGCATTTGTAGATGGTTTCCGCTGAGTGCAGACAGCGCACAGGAAATAGCAGCAGGTGTTTACAGTGAAATTCAATTTGCAGAGAGGGCTTGGTGTTTATCAACAGGCCAGTGATCAAGGTCGGCTTAAGGTTATGACAGGAGAGCTCTATTCACACCAGGGGCCAATTTCATAAAGGGCATTCAGACACAGTACTAAAAGTGGTCTATAAACTGAAAAGGGTCTATCTAATTGTGTCTGAACGGTCTACGATACACTCTTTTTGGTGCTAAAAACAGTCTATCTTCGAAAAACTTAGACTGCCCGGGAGGGACGGTCTAGACTACCTAGACCCGTCAACAAATGTGCCTTAAGACATCTGAATGGTCTATCTCAACCACATCTGGTTTAGAGTGACCTTGAGCGAGAACATAAATCACTGGATATTAATGTCATTACTTGTGAATTAAGGGAAGTTCAGTTTTAGAGTTATGAAACATTCTTGAGTGACCTCTATTAACACCAGAGATAGGCTTAACCCTGCGTAGTACGGACACAAGGGGTTTGGGATGAAATGTTTACCTCCCGCTCTGACCGCAAAGGGTAGACTTTTTCGGTCTCTGTAGTACTGCGCCTGCACATACATGTAGCTGTGTACATAGCCAAATGCTTAAGCACAACATTTGAAAAGTCTTCCTTGATCAAACAGGATTACCAAACAAATTTTCATGTGATGTTTACTGTTTTTGACTTGTATTCGGCCATTGTTTGCTGAGCATAACATTCACAAGGAGTTTTGGCTGACATTCTGATTTTATTTACCACAGTGTTTTGGTGCTTAAGAAAATGTTGGTGCTTAGGCAGCTTTGAGAAATTGGCCCCTGGCTCAACGATAACATTGGAAGAAGAAGGGAAGAAGAGGGGTGATACAACCACACAAGAGGTTTCAAACAAAAATTTCATTACTCATATAGGGGTCATCTTGATCTTGACTAGAGGCTATGCATGAAGTCATAAGCATTCACAGATTTGGTTTTTGTTTAACCCGGGGTTAAAGAATTTGCTTGTGTGAAACCATAAACAGGATCAAGTTTGCCCTTAGGACAGGGTGCTTGAAGAACTACCAATTTCAATGAATCCTTCCTTGCAGACAAATCAAGTGAGAGATGCAGGATGCCAATGTGGGACTCATCTTGTACCTGCAAGGCCAAGATATTTTTATTTTGCTGATCGATTTTCCTGGATCGACATGTAGCACCTGTCATTGCCGTTAATAATTTGGATGCCACCTCATTTTCAGAGAATTTGTGCTTAAGAATCACCTTTTTTCTTGGAAAAAGGAGGCAAATAGACCTTTGGAGGTGGGAATAGATTTATAAATACTTCTTGGGAAATCAATTGCACAATCAGTAAATCAATCAATCAATTTCAACTGGCATATGGATTATTCCTGCTATGCCTGGACTGTATGTGTTGGAAGACCGACTACAAATGACCATCGCAGCCTGTCTCAACCTCCTCCCAAGAGGGCGGTATTTAAAGGCAACTGTAATAGCAATTTGCTGGCATCATCTGTTTCTGACACCATAAATGCTCAGACAGATTTAAGCATTGCTAGTTGAAAACTTATGATACAATCACCTCGCAGGAATATCTTCAACCCATGACATATGTTCTGCTTTGATGAAGATTTCCCAGACACAAAACCAGGACAACTAAAGGCTACATGAGGTAAACACAAAGAAATTCAAAAGGGTATGTACAAAAACATACGGACTGACTGTTCCGTCAATACAGGATCATTCTATAAATTTCGGTTCCATTTTTGTTTTCCAAGTCCCTGTGACATCTGACCTATAATTCTTGTATAAACACTTCCTCCGATGTTCACGAGTGATTGAATTGAGCTGCTGCGAACTGCTCATCTACCAAAATAATGACCTGAAATATATGATTACAAAACGCTTGGGGTTAGAAGGGCCAGAGGTTTCGACCTTTCTCAACTCGAAACATGCATTACATAGATTCCCTGCAAACAAATCTGCCAGGCAAATTCTTTCTATGAGAGAACTTACTGGTAGGGCGTCTGCATGACATATAGTTGCATCAGCTGGATCGTTATTTTGCCGAGATGGGAATAGGTCGCATGGCTGCCTGGGGGATGGCCATCAGAAGACCGAAGGAGTACCGCTCGAAGGTAGATGCGGCAACACGATGCTGCGGCGCATGCTCACCATGCTCCCGCTGATTGATTAATTTATTGGAGTACCGTCACCTATTCCAGTAACCATTTCAGTTTTTCTCCTAGAGGTGACCCCTTGCCAAGCAAGAATCAAACCGATCCTCTAACTAGCACAAAATATACACCGAGTCACAAATAGTCCACCATTTCTCCCAATTATGTATAATACCTTTAAACAGGAAGGACCTTTCTAGTCCACTGGGTTATGACCGACAGTCAACATACCTGGTTTGTTCCCCGTCCGTACATGTACATCAGGCCTAGTCCGCTGAGCCCCACTGGGTTGTTCTGATCAGCAGCCTTCTTGAAATACTGGAAGGCCGTCTGGTTGTTCTGCTTCACGATCGGGCTTCCTTCGGAATACATCTGCATCGAGGAAAAACAGCAACACAGGATGACAGAGTGAATAGCAATGCTTGAGAGTGACCGACGTCCCTAGTGAATCCTTGAGAGATTTTGACTGAGGTCCAGACCTACGACAACATTTCTCAAGGGACCCTTGCGAAGTGCTTTGCAATGCGCATGCGTGTGTTTTTTATGTGTAACACAGTATTACATGGTCTTTGCAGACTGTGCGCTTCACGCACAACCTCAGCGCCGTGATGGTACTAGCAGCGTTATGATATTTCTTCTTATCATTTTGACCACAAGGTGGCTAAATTCTCCCAACCCTCCCTCACACAAGTGTAAACAAAATAATTTGAAGCACTGCTGAATTTACGACAAAACTGATTTCATTGCATGCGCAATTTTAGATAGACACTTGGGCCTACATACATATTAAAGGAATGACGGATGAACAAATCTGTAACGGTTTCAGGATGATATCAAGATGGGGAGATTGAATCCTGTTACTACCTTGCCGAGGAATGCTTGTGCCGTTGGATCACCTGCCTCTGCAGCCTGGGTGAAGTACTCAAAGGCCCTCTGTGGACAGGACAGAATGAACAGTCAATTAGTCAAAATCATCAAATTTATTCATTCATTGAAAAGTGAACAAAGAACAATTGACTGGAGCGGGATTCGAACCGGCGACAACCTGAATACTGTACAGGCGCTCTACCAACTGAGCTATCCAGCCCTACGTTGGTGGTGTCAATTATCTTTGTTTGTTTGGCAGTCAGAAGCCATGAAACCACTCACATACCACTATATCCCAAGGATCATTTAAGATTCGTGCAGCATTTAGCAATGCTGCAACCTGAGAAACAGTACATGGGGGATCACTAAAAGAGGATGCAGCCTTTTAACCAATGTAATCATCAAATAAGCACAAGGGAAACTGACTTGATTATAATGAACAAGGTAATTGACTATAAGGGACAGCCTTGAACTTAAACAGTCCACGAATAAATGAATAAATGAATAAACAAACAAACTGACATACAAACAACCAAACACAACAACAAATCAACAATAAGTACAAATTAGCAAAAGGCACAAGTCATTGAGGGAAGACCAATAGGGAGCTTTAGATTTTCATGTTGACTAGTGACTACGTAGACTGATACGTGATAGTGTCATGCCGAGTCTTAGCGCATGCGTCACGTCGTCACCAACTTTGTCCCAGTGAGTCAAGGACGCACAAAGTATGGTTTGGAAGTTCAGCACGATGTTGTGTTCGACGTGAACGAGGTTCACGTTCACACCAATCTAAAGCTCGTTAATGATATCTGAAGAAGGAAGGCCTTACCATATGGTTCTGGTCTAGACCACGCCCTCCTTGGTAGTTCAGCTGACCAAGCCCAACCTGAAATGAAAACAAAACGCACCACAAATGAAAGTCTCTCGAGACAAGTGCAGGTTTTGTTGAATAAATGTTTTTTTGTCACTGCATACTTAATAGTGCTTGAAGTGCACATGACAGCAAAATCATGTGCTGGCTCAGGTAGGATTTGAACCCACAACTTCCTGCATACTAGTGCAGATGTTATAACACTAGACCACAAAGATAGCTGGCTCTGGTAGGATTTGAACCCACGACCTCCTGCTTACTAGTGCAGATGTCAAACCACTAGGCCACCGAGCTAGCGGTAGCTAGCTAGCTACATTGAGCCAAATATTATTTCCTTCTCTACTGATGCTGGGGTCCCCGGCTGAGTTCCACTGAGGGGGAATTTTGAGGATAGGGTTGTCAGTCCCTAGCATGCCCAGAGGCTTTCCTGAGATGCATTCTCAGGAGTTCTCATCCCTGCATCTAAACAAAAAAGACCGGCCCTTTGTCGTCTACTTCTGCACAGTGACTGAGTTTACTTGTCAGTACTGTTGTCAGTACTGAAATCATGACAGAAATACAATGTCTGTAGCATCACAGGATTGAGAGGACGGTGTTTACCTGGGCCTGGGTGTCACCCTTGTCAGCCAGGAACTGGTAGTACTGGATCAGATCCTCATCCAGGACCCCTCCGCTGGAACCTGTGTTGTCCTCTTCATCATGAAGACGGATTCGCTGGACTACCGAGCCACCGCTATGAGAGACCTGATCGGCGACTGTGGAGTAATGGAAAGCGAAGACGTTATTTTAGAGACTTTGAAGGGAGGATAAAAATAATTTCCAGCTCGCCAGGTTTGTGATCCAACTGGGGACTAACTGTCTTTGTCTACTAGCGTCCAGTTAACTGAATCCAATTGTAGGGAAGGGTTAGCATACAGTGGCATCAAGAAACAACAGCATCTATCCAGACCACATGAGTTGCTGACCATGATGTTGAACAGAAATATGTGGCAGTTCGTGACTCAATATGCTCGGGTCTCCCACCCGCCATCAGGCCAAGGAAGTCAAGTTTTTAGTCATAATTGTGTATGAACTTACCTTGGATGGCCACTTGTCGGTAGTAAGTCAGTGCGGTCTCACAGTGCTGCGTCACACCGATACCAGACCAGTAACGATACCCCTGTTGATGTGAGTATAACAAAATGCAATAATTCCAGCATGTAGGCCTGGGACCACAGAACAGACGAGACATCAGTCACACCCAAAATGAGGTAGTACTGGAATGATATGGGCTGGAAAAGAGCTTCCCCATGGGAAAGCAACACTTGGGAGCAAGGATTCCTTGTCATGTAGAAATCCAAGACAATTTGGGGGATTTTGAAAGGTACAGTACAGGATTGGTAACATACCCAAACAGAAATGTTCACAGATTTACCTATATAACTTACAGGGTATGAAGTAGGGTCACTGATTTTCCGCGATCGCGGAAAACGGACGGAATTTGCGGAATCGGCTCCTTGAAACGGAAACTGGATTTTCAAGATGACAACATAAAATCTTTACTTTCCAGTCATATTTTATTATACAACATGCTGAAAATCGTAGAACTTTGTAATAACTGCAAAAGGCACCCAGAGATATGCAAATAAAAGCGAAAGAAAAGGCCACCTTTTCGGTCGTAAAGCGCCGAAACACCGTCGTACTGTAGCGTAGAAAATACACAGCGTACACGGGCAACAGAGCTCACTCAACGGCACACACATCTCGATCGCACGGTGCCTACACAGCACCACGCGGTGTGTGCCGTGTGGATTTTCCGCTGTGTGCACGATGCATGGTTTGTTGCGGTCGGAATTAATAGACTTGTCTTGGTCCTTGCAATACTTTAGAAGCGTTTTTTTTACGTACGTAATCGTGATGGTGTGAATCAGTCGTGTGAGGGCGCACGATGAACAGCGATCGAACATCTTGGATCAAGACTATGGATGTACAAAATGGCTGCCCATGCGGTCTGGTACGTGAATTCGAAGTCGAAACGACCGCGAGCATACGTCAAATGTAGCGAGTGTTTTCGCTGAATTTATACCGGTAATAAGGGTTAATATTAAGTGTATTCATTATTTTGTTTGTTCATTCATTTTTCGTTTGATCATTTTGTAATCTGAATGGTGGTCTTTGGAATCAAGTTGTAGCGTTCCTGTGTCTGTTAATTTCAATTTGCGATAGCCCCTATTCAGTATTACTTTTAGGCCTATTATTATTTTTGTTCAGAGCTTACGGTTTTACGGTTTAACCGAGTCATGGTCTCACGGTTTTATCAGTTTTTATTTCTTTCAAAACCGCCCAACCTTACAACAGAATTGAAGCATGAAACTGAGACTCTTTGCTTGTTAATAATAATAATAATGCTGGTAGAAACATACCGTTAAAAAATTTCTGCCTGAAATGGTGTATTTATCCAGAAATTAGTAAAACAAAGACCGAAAACAGTTTTGATCTCAAGGTAAGACCCAACCCATTTTTGCCGATAAAAATGCAGACACTTGACTTCCTCTTAGATTTGGAGTCTTATTTCAATGGAATATACCTGGCTCGAGAAGTAAATAAATGCAAATGGAAGGTAGGAAAATTGTCACCGCAGCTACGAATCTGTTCCTAAACTTTATACAAGAAGAATAAACACGATCCTCTGGGTGCGGCATCGGGCAATAAAAAACTTATTCATGGTTGAACGATGTTGTTTCAAAGCTAATGAATTAAATTCTTGCCTATAAAAAACACATTTTGTAAGATTTCTTAATCTTAAGATTGCCAAGAAAACTAGCGGCTGAACCACTCACGATGTATGACACACTATAACATTAATGTGGGTGTCCGATCACAAGATAAGATGACATAATTTGTGCCTTTAGAAGTTGCCGGTAATACCGAATATCGCGTTTTTTGGGGTGCCGGTATACTGGCTAGGCAAAATTGGAAACCGCCCAACTCTAATTCACAGGTGCTTCAAATGATCTGTTCAAACACAATGTAATTGGCTTTTTAAAGGATAAATTAAGTATTTTTAATTGAATGGACCGTTCCAGCCTTGCTCTTAAGCCACGTCCACATGTGTGTTTTTTCAGTTTTACATACCGCTTGTGACAGAGTTTGACCGATGCTTTCGTGGTCACCTGATTAAAAGGCATCCTCCAATTGGTCAATACGCACAGTTTTATTGACAGGCCGGAAGGGTCCATTGCATTGAATCTCACAGTATAGTTACCAGACACAGATACTTTGCACAGCAAACATACTGGCGTGACAACAGGTATAATTGCAAGCTGAAGCCATGTCCAAAATCTCTGGCTACGACCGCAATTATTAACACATAAGTCGATGGAAATGGCTGCAGTTACTGGCTAGTGGCTGCAATAGGTGCGTGTGTAATTTGTGGCCACAACCAGGGATTTCAGACACAGCCTAAAATCCAGCAATGAGCCTCATCAACTAGTGAGAGCAACATTACTAAGAGTCCTTGTCTGAGTCCTTGATGGGTTTCTGTACTCACCAGAATCATTTGGGCATGGGGGTCACGGCCCAGACCAGCAAATGTGTAAAAGACCAAGGCCTTAGCTTGGCTGGAGTTGACTCCGATACCGTTGGCATACAGGAATCCTAAACCCTGAAATGAAAACAAGAAAGAAAAAGAGTTTAAACACAGTTAGGTTTCCTAGCATAAGGCCTTAGTGAGAATTTGATTTGAGTAATGAGTGGTACACTGACTTCATATCATTGTAATCCACACTACAAATTTGAATTTCCCTGACCAAATTCCTTTGTTATATCACATGCATAGCAAGCTCTAGCACAGCTGTCTCCACAATGATCTAGTGCTGCCACGCCCTTTTAACCTGCTGCACACGGAATATCTTGTCTGGAATTTGGTCATGGATCAACAATGTCCTGAAATCTGGAGGGATGCGATGGAATCCATGTCATTTTTAAACTCAACTCGCAAAAGGCATGCAAGTTATTCCACAAATTGAAAACACAATTTGCTACAATTTCATGTTTAATAGATATGTCAACCTTGGAGAGTGACGTGGGACTGGTGGTCTAGGTATCGTACTCAAGGGCTTGTGGTCAATATACAGGTTGTGGGTTCGAACACAGCCATGGGCTAATGGTGCTTGCATCCTTGGGCAAGACGCATTGTGACACATTGCTCCTCTTCACCCAGGAGTAAATGGGTATCTGTGAGGCAAGAGGCTTTGTGCTTGATAAGCATTTTGTGCCCCTTACAGCAGCTGGGGCTGTATACTCCCCAGGGAGCTGAGATGGTTTCAGGAATGTTGGATTCAGACTAATAACCAGGCCAAAGTGTATTGTATCTGATTGTAGTGTGCAGTGGAAGCACCAACCTCAGCAGATGAATAGTCAGAGAGATGAAGAGAGTACAAGCATTGACTGAACGTCTCACCGTTTGTCCTTTGGGCTTGCCCCTGTCAGCCAGTTGCTGGAACATATCCTGTGCTCCAGTCAGGTTCATGGGTAGGTGGTTGCCCACGAGGTAGGTGTAGCCCACCATCTCCTGAGCTTTAGTCTGGTTCAGGTATGCAGCATCACGCAGTAATCCGTAGCCCCTATACATGCAGAAGAAACACACAGGAACAATCAGTTAAACCAAAGTTCCAATGGGACCAATTTGAGGCCAGACTTTTTGATCCAAGCAGGACAGATCAAAACGTCAGGCCCCCTATTAAGCATTTGATAGGTCATCATTTAGTTTGAGCTGATGAGCAGTTAGTTTTATTACTTTACTAGTACTGATTAACTTTTCATAATGATAATCGTGTTTTAGCAAAGAAAAAGGAATCCAATGGCCTTTCTCAAAGCTCGGCTCTGGCTTCGTCTCTGTAATCCATATGCTGAAAAATAGGTTGCCGATATGCATTAAAGCTGAAGCTCTGTTTTCTTTTTCAAACCAGAGAATGTACTACAGAACCGCAGCCAAACGTCGGTCGGTAATTTTAGAATGGATTCACAAAATGGACCCGAAGCCAGAGCCGTAGCCGTAGCCGGAGCCGAGCTTAAAGAAACCTACACTCACCGTTTAATCATCTCCTGGCTTCCATTGATGAGAGGAAGTGCATCCTTGTACATCTTATTGGCTGCAATTATACAACATTTTCACAAACTCTCAACATCATTTCCAATGCTTATTATTATTTGTCCTGATTCTATCAAAATCTGTGGCGTAGTCACTGCATAGGGTGATTTTAAACAAGGTTTTTAAAGATGACTGATCTTCTGATGCATATAAATCTTAACAGTATCCATTCATTGCACACCACCATCTAAGAGATCAAACGATGGCGAAATAATAAAAAGATAGCCCTCCCCCCCCCCACCCCACACACACACAATAATGCCATGAATGCACAGACTACAGTGTATAATAATATGTACAACGATCCAATGGCGCGACTATAGGAAACACCCACCATTACTGCAGCATCCCCGCTCGACTATTGTCAGATTGGTGTATAGGATGGGCCAATGAGCTTTTGCCATAAAGTTGAGGGCGCCCTTGTGATGTCACAATCACTATGGTAACATTGGCAACTTATCTCAAACGTGAATTGTACAGAATCGGCTTTGTGAGATTAAGCCCTATATACTGCAGGACATAATCTGCACAGCCCAGGTGCCAAAATGTTGGGATAGGAATACTACCCAGCACTAGATTTTGATAGCCCAGGAAGGTCAGTGTTGAAGCAAAAAGCCACACTTCTAGTGAATTCAAGAGAGATCCTTGCCAGCAAGATCCAAGGTTGGGGCCGTGTCTCACCTTTCTCCCATATTTCAGCATCCTGTGGATCTTCAGGTTTCTTGCCGAACAAGGCCTCGTCATCTGCAAAGGAATTCAAATAAAATGCTCCTTTATTGAAATGATGTTCCAAAACCGTTTGGGATGAAATACATTTATTTGCCATTCCACTTTAAGACAGCAATCTGGTGTAGGAGTTTATTCCTTTATCATTTATGAGAAGACAAAACTACTAAACAGAACAACTAAAGGAGTTAAAGAAACTTCTTTTACTGAAATCTTCAAAGGAATTTTTCCAGCTGAAGTTCTGGAAAATGGACCCATTCACAGAGTTTAATCAATCTTCAATGATAACATCCAAACATGTTTTCATTTCAACAACAGAGGGCAGTATTCATATGGATTATTTGGAGTTAGGAGGGCCTGGTACGTTTTAATTCTGGCAAGATCTTTCTGAAAGGCTAAAAATTAGCCTTTATCCTGCTAGGATCGCAACGAGTCAGGCCTCCTAACTCCAAGCATTTTTTAAATGTCAGGTAATTTTTTGCCTTATGAGCAGTTTGCAGCAGTTTATTACTAGTATGGATTATTCAACGTTACAGGTACATTTATGTGGGATCGGGACTCGACTGGAACATGAAGTTGCTCAATTCTGCTAAGCATAGAAAGGTTTTGCTTGGTAAACATGGGTTACCGACTATTGATTCCACATTGTGGGTACTGCATGCAACTGGTTCCAAGCTGACTCTTAGTATAGCAATCTGCTAAGTAATATTGCCACTATATGTATTGGGATAGGTGGTGTACGATAGGGATAGTGTACAGTACTCACCTTGAACAACCTTTGGCTGCTGTAGTGGAGGAGCAGCCAGTGGAATTGGAACAAACTCATCACGGACGGCATCCTTCATATCGCCTACAGCCTTGCCTGTTTGCTTGCTTGGTGGAGTTTTCGGACTGGCACTGGCACTCTGCTGTGGCTGTTGGGTTCCTGGGTGCTGTTGTTGCTGCTGCTGCTGCTGCTGAAGGTGTGGTTGCTGTTGCTGTTGCTGTTTTGTTGAAGAAACTGGTTGCTGTCCTTGCTGGTTCTGGTGCGGCACAGTTTTAGGAGGTTCTTGTACCTGCTGGGGTGGATTGGTCTGTTGTGCTGGCTGCTGCTGTGTTTGAGCTTTGGGTTGTGGCGGGTGGGTCTGTTGTTGCTGCTGCTGTTGCAAAGGTTTTTGTTGCTGTTGTTGCTGCTGCTGTGAAGACTGCTGTTTCTGAATTGGCTGTTGCTGTTGTTGAGGTGGTGGCTTGTTCTGATTAGGGATTGAAGTCTGCTGCTGTTGCTTTTGCTGCTGCTGCTGTTGTTGTTGCTGTTGCTGTTGAACTGTTTGATGGACAGATTGTTGTTGTGGAGGTTGTTGACTGGCCGGTTGTTGTGGAGGTTGCTGGCCAGCCTGTTGCCTTGGAGGTTGTTGACCGGCTGGTTGATGTGCAGGCTGTTGCTGTTGTTGCTGCTGTTGCTGCTGTCCTGACTGATGAGGAGGTGGTTGCTGCTGAGCTACTACTGGTTGTTGGTGGGGAAGACGGTGCTGTGGAGGTAGCTGTGCAGAATCATGCTGAGCAGACTGTTGCTGATTTAAGGCCGGTGGTTGCTGTTGCTGCTTCACAGCTTCTTGTTGTTGCTGCTGCTGCTTCTGTTGTTGCTGCTGCTGTTGTTGCTGCTGCTGCTGCTGCTGTTGCTGCTGCTTCAGTGCTTGTTCTTTCTGCAGCTTTTGCTGGTTTAATATCTGTTGCTGCTGTTTGTGTTTTTCTTGCAGAAATTGCAACCTTCGCTCCGTTTCATCCTGCAAATGTTTCAATTTCCCAGGGTCCACCATCCCTTCTTGGACCTCACTACTTTTCCCGTTTGGAATGCTAGAGGGCACCGCATGCTTACCAGCTTCACCCTGGCTAGGAGCACCCTGACCGGAAGCACCCTGGCTAGCACCACCTTGGCCAGAGGTCTGCTGTTGGGCACTGGTACCACTTTGTTGGCCCTGAGCACCAGACTGTGGATTCTGCTTGACCTGTTGGTTTGCATTAGCTTGAACGTTTCCTGAATTTGGGGGTGGGCTAGAAGTAGGGGTTGGGTTTGGAGGTTGTTGTGATGTAGTCCTGGTATGCGAATTAGGTTGATGGCCGACTGTTTGAGAGTGTGCCTGATGAGGATTCTGCTGCTGTTGCTGTTGCTGCTGCTGTTGCTGCTGTGACTGCTGCTCAGTTTGGGAGTTTTTCTGAGTGTTTTGCTGTTGATCTTTCGGAATGTGTGACCCAGTTTGTTGGGTTTGATGTACTGTTTGTGGTTTTTTGTTTACATCTCCTTGAACAGCAGGTTGTTGTTGTTGCTGCTGTTGTTGCTGCTGCTGCTGCTGCTTAACTGGAATATTAGTCCTCTCATTTGAGGCTGCCTGATTCACAGCTTCCTGATTTGCACGGGGAATATTTTGCTGAGCCTCTTTTCCGGGGCTGCTGGTTTCCAAGTTCTTCTGGTTATTTCCTGCAGTTTGAGGAACACTTTCCCCAGTTCTGTGAATAGCATGTTGCTGCTGTTGTTGTTGTTGGTTTTGTTGCACGTTCTGTTGTTGTGGGGCAGCATCTGGCTGACGTGGCTTCTCTGCATCTTGACTGGCCTGCTGAGGGTGTCCAGTCTTGCTAACGGTGCTGGGCAATTGTTCACTGGTGACTGGGTCTGCCTGAGCCCGATACGCTAGTATTCCTGGGAACATGAGACAAATAAACAGTATTTTATTCATTGACAGTAAGTACATACACAAGTTTATAACAAAAGATTGCGTTTGACTTGCCATTTGTCAATTAGTAAAACAAGTGCTAACGGTAGCAGTGGAGCAAACTATTGTTTAAATGGGGAGTTCTTTTTAATTTCAAGCCCATGGTAGCGGGTGGAAAATCAATGTATTCATTGACAATGAGTTCAACAAGAATCAAGCTCAGATGCGTCCTAAACATTCATGCTTCGCACTGGGAAACTACACTATCCCTTACAAGATGGTTTTTATCCAAGAGGTTATCAAATGCTGAGCTGTGTCACATCAATTGACATGTGGCAAGTAACCAGTGATCATTTGGCAACATTGGTCGCCGAAAGACTAAAATTTTTCCTTGAAAAGCTGTTGGTAAAAATTATGAAAGCAAAGTTGCATGAGTATACGTGGACCAGGTACAGGACTAATTTAGGCAATTGCCTGATCTCGAAAAGAAGCAAATTCTGCAAAGAGCCACACTTGACTGCAATGTTATGAACTAGAATTAAGTTTAACCATGTTAACAGTAAAAGGTTGGACACGAATCACAGAAGATCCTTCATATTGGGGATTTGGGACACCCCTGTTTCTTAGCTGCACATTTGCGCAACGGAAAGTATTCATAGTCGTTCGGTGAATCAGTGTCTGAAAGACATGTAGGCCACCTACTAGACCCAGTAACTGGGGCGCTGAACTCCCTTTTTTTACTTTTGGGGTTGACGGTCGGTCTAGCGCCCCAGTGAATCCTATAGGGCAAAATGTGTCGTACACAGGAAAACAAAAATTTCCCGGCACTTTCGCCACAAATGTCCCAAAATGACAACAAAAACATCGCAAATCAGCTTGAAAATCGCTCCATCTCTTCTCCAATTGTCAAGGATGAATTGCAGCCTATTCATTTGTACTCACAATCATTCCGTGTGATGAAAATAGATGTTTTCCGACGAACAACCAGACGACCACGATCTAAGATCCGCCATTTTGTGTGGGTTTGCTCCACACATGTCTAGTCTTGATTCCAAGACGTTACTACCTAAGTGTGTGTGTAAGTGCAGTCAATAGAGGGCCGCGCAGTGTGACTAACCGCTGTCTGATCGCACAGAATTTTATCCATGTCCGCCGCGCGGGGGCACCCTATAGGTCGAGGGAAAAAAACAGCAAAGGTCTTGGAATTGAGACTAGAAATGTGTGGAGCAAACCCACACAAAATGGCGGATCTTAGATCGTGGTCGTCTGGTTGTTCGTCGGAAAACATCTATTTTCATCACACGGAATGATTGTGAGTACAAATGAATAGGCTGCAATTCATCCCTGACAATCGGAGAAGAGATGGAACGATTTTCAAGCTGATTTGCGATAGGCTTGGGCGGTGTACCGGTTTTACGGTTTTACTCAGTTTTATTTTTCTGTCGGTTTTTTTTTTACGAAAACCGCAAAACCGTCTGCAACATATTTTATTATACATCATGCTGAAAATCGTAGAAATTTGTAATTACTGCAAAAGGCACCGAGATATAGACAGATAAAAGCGAAAGAAAAGGCCACCTTTTTCGGTCGTAAAGCGCCAAAACACCATCGTACTGTAGCGTAAAAAATACACTGCGTACACAAGCAACAGAGCTCACTCAACGGCACACACATCTCGATCGCACGGTGACTACACAGCGACCACGCGGTGTGTGCTGTGCACGATGCATGGTTTATTGCGGTCGGAATACCTGGAATTAATAGACTTGTCTTGGTCCTTGCAATACTTTAGATGTGTTTTTTTTACGTACGTACCGCATATTGGGTAATTGTGATGGTGTGAATCAGTCGTGTGAGGGCGCACTACGAACAGCGATCGAACGTTTTGGATCAAGACTATAGGTGTGTACAAAATGGCTGACCATGCGGTCTGGTGAACTCACTGATCTATACAAACTGGATAGGTCGCGGGTGCAGTGATTACACGGCGAGCCGTGAAGTCACCAGCAGCCATGTTAGGATATTCAGCACAATACACATTGCACTGCATGACTGCACAGCAGGCAGTGCAGCAATTCTCTGTATACGCTGGCTGCCGGGCCTGCCAATGTATTGAATATCCCAAAATGGCTGCACAGATGCTTCACCTGCAGAGCAGCGCGACCTATCCAGTTTGTATAGATCAGTGGGTGAACTCGAAGTCAAAATGATCGCAAGCGTACGTCAAATGCAGCGAGCATTTTCGCTTAAATTATACCGGTAATTAGGGTTAATATTATCAAGTGTATTCATTATTTCGTTTGTTCGTTCATATTTTCGTTTGATCGTTTTGTAATTTGAAATTTTGAATGGTGATCTTTGGAGACAAGTTGTAACGTTCCTGCGTCTGTGAATTTTGCGTTACTGGTAGGCTTATTATTTTTGTTATGTTTTATTACTTTTTATTAGCCTACGGTTTTACGGTTTTACGGTTTAACCGAGTCAGGGACTCACGGTTTTGTCGGTTTTTATTTTTTTCAAAACCGCCCAACCTTAATTTGCGA
This sequence comes from Astropecten irregularis, assembly GCA_963971285.1. NCBI lineage: Eukaryota > Metazoa > Echinodermata > Asteroidea > Paxillosida > Astropectinidae > Astropecten > Astropecten irregularis. Next base: position 1,734,066 of record OZ020245.1, on the reverse strand, counting down.
TGTTTTTGTTCTCTTCTCCGATTGTCAGGGATGAATTGCAGCCTATTCATTTGTACTCACAATCATTCCGTGTGATGAAAATAGATGTTTTCCGACGAACAACCAGACGACCACGATCTAAGATCCGCCATTTTGTGTGGGTTTGCTCCACACATTTCTAGTTTTAATTCCAAGACCTTTGCTGTTTTTTTCCCTTGGCCTATAGGGCGCCCCCGCGCGGGGGACACGGATAAAATTCTGTGGGATCAGACAGCGGTTAGTCACACTGCGTGGCCCTCTATTGACTGCACTTACACACACACTAGGTAGTAACGTCTTGGAATCAAGACTAGACATGTGTGGAGCAAACCCACACAAAATGGCGGATCTTAGATCGTGGTCGTCTGGTTGTTCGTCGGAAAACATCTATTTTCATCACACGAAATGATTGTGAGTACAAATGAATAGGCTGCAATTCATCCCCGACAATCCGAGAAAAGATGGAGCGATTTTCAAGCTGATTTGCGATGTTTTTGTTGTCATTTGGGGACATTTTCGGCGAAAGTGCCGGGAAATTTTTGTTTTCCTGTGTACGACACATATTGCCCTATAGGATTCACTGGGGCGCTAGACCGACCGTCAACCCCAAAAGTAAAAAAAGGGAGTTCAGCGCCCCAGTTACTGGGTCTAGCCACCTACATCATTTTTACTACATGATATGCAAGAAAGTCTCATTTTCCTTTCATTTATTTTGATCTGAATTCACAAAAACAAGGATCACTGGATCAGTATCATTAAGAGAACATTACCAGAGTTTTTGCTCGTTTGCAGTTCGACCTCTTTTGTACAAATGAAAATGGAGCTTGGACTTGGAGGTCCCGAACTTTACAAAATGCCCTCCCCCTAAAAACATGAATTAAAAGTAAATAAGGTCACTGAAGTAGGCCTACTTACCTAAAGACAGAAAACAACACAACCAGACAATAGTCATTCCACGGGTCATCTCTCTCACTTTCATCTTGTCTTAAATTGGTGTTCAGTGACAGATGGGCGCGTTGGGCATTTGTGCTGTGCTATTTACAGCTAAGCCAAGGTGACGTTACTCAACAAGAAGAACGAAACGATGTCGATGACAAACAAAGATGTTGCATTTGCCTGCAATTCCTTGTAATTGCAGAGACCGTGTAATCAAGCCATGTACTTCACACACGAAACGATGTATCAAATAAGACCAGTTTTTATTCGTTTTTCATCTTTTAGTATAAATTACCGTTTATTTATCGTCCAAGTGTTTTCCTTATGTAAGCAGTCGAGAATACACCGTCCACACACACACACTGTGCAGTGCAGTATTTATTATCAAATGGCTCTGCTGTGTCAAAATACTTCGTACAGACTGCATAAGAGACCGTTTGCAATTGGTCAAAAATCCACCAAATCTCGCAATATTATGGAAGTCACTGGCCAATCAGATATTGCCACATAGAATGTAGACGAAGTCTGGGTTTCAGACGATGGGGTACCTGACTGTTTACTTTCAACCTTCGTTGTGCGAAGCCGTGTACGAAGTACTTGGCTACGACTTGCATTTTGTGCATTTGCCCTATGGTAAAAGGCTGCAGCCCCTTCCCATACTGAGTGTGTAATTCCAAGCCTTAGCCAATTTTCTTCGAACAAGGCCCAGACGTAAAGTAGAGGAATCTCGAAATAAAGGTTTTAGTTAAATTGCCATCCAAAGTTTCGACAAATCAGCAAAATTCCGCATTCTAGTCACAGATCGCATTTTGTCCCCATCTTGAGCGATAAGCTGGTGAACGGTTCAAGTCTTTTCACCAGTGTCAGTTATTTTAATTGAATGAATTCGTTATTTTAATTATCCTTGGAAAAGTATTTTTTTCATTGAAAAGTGAACAAAGAAAAATTGACTGGAGCGGGATTCGAACCGACGACCTCCTGAATACCGTACGGGCGCTCTACCAACTGAGCTATCCAGCCCTACGTTGGTGGTGTCCATAATGGTCAATTATCTTCTTTGAATATTTTTTTATTTGAAGGGCGGCAGACGAATTAAGAATTCGTCTTCGTCCAAATATGGAGTGAGACCTCTAGATCTAATAAAATCACGGGAGTCTGTCATGAACACTAATAAATATATAGGCCCTAAATAACTGCAAAATAACCATCAATTTAATAGTATTGCATTAACAACAGAAGAAGAAAGAAAAAATCGAATATTATTTTTTATTGATTTGTTTTGGGTTTTTTTCTCAAACATTTTAACTTCTAAAAATAATGTTATTGACTGTGATATGAGTTGCTTGGCGTGAATACTGACCCGTTTTCGAATTTGCGTTTGGACAGAAACTCATTATTAGGCGCCTAGTGTGATAATTTTATGATGGAGTCACGGAAATTGTTGACTCCATTGTTTTTATCCAAATTTTGCCGAAGCATGTATACAACTTCAAATAGGCCTATAGCCAGGAGCGGATCCAGGATTTTCAAAGGGGGGGGGGGGGAGAACTGGCGGAGGGCGTGGAAATAAAATGCGTTCATTCAATAGCGCGCGACGGGTGCATCATAGTTTCGGGGTGATCAAAGCTAGTTAATTTTGTCTCCCCCTCTTTTTTCTTCTCTTTTTGAGTCTTTCTCCCTCCATTAAATTTTGTTTTTTCCTCTTTCTGTCTTTCGTCTTTCCCTTTTCTTTTCTTTTTCTTTTGTTTTTTTTTCCCTGGAAGAAAAGTGGCGTGCGCCCACGCCCCCTGGATCCGCCCCCGTAGGCCTATATACCTCTCGTGATCATAATCTCTGTAGGCAATCTTTTAATGTGGCATGATTGTCATCATAATTATATACAAAAGTTTGAATATGACTGTGTTTTTGTCAAGTGTTTGAGCCAATGGTGGCCGGCATCCATGGAAAAGGCTCTCAATAAGTTAATATCTATATAGGCCTATCTATCTATCTATCAAATATTCACTGGCGTAGACAGAGGGGGGGGGGGGGGCCCTCATCCCAATGAATAAACTGTTCATCAGCCAAAATAATGACCTGAAATCGAGCCTAACAGGATAAGTTTATCGAATGCCTACAAGAGGACAAGAACATACAAGTATTAAAGCATAAAATCACATCATCATGTTTTTATTACAATCATTGAAAGTGAACCAAGAAAATTTGATTGGAGTGATTAGAACCATCGATCTCCGGAATGCCGTACCGGCGCTCTTACCAACTGATCTGTCCAGCCCTACGTTGGTGGTGTCCTTATTTTATAGTCAATTACCTTTGTTCGTTTGGCAGTCAGAAGCCATGAAACCGCGTACACACTGCCATACCCCATGGATCATTCATCGATACAGGCAGCAATGCTGCAACCTGAGAATAGTACATGGGTAATGACTTAAAGAGGATATACGTTTTTTAATCACTATTAACCGGCTGGGTAGCTGTTGGTAGACACCGATACCGTACGGTTTTCCGGAGATAGCTGGTTCGAATCCCACTCCAGTAATTTTTGTTTTCACTTTTTATTGACTTAACTTAAATTCAGTCAATTTCCCTTATGATTATTTTGTATTAGAATAATCTTAATACAATTTTAAAATATGAACTTTAATTAATTTTAATAATTTTAAAAATTGGTCGAACGGGTTTCGGCTTAGTGAGTTTCAGTCATAAACTCTGTCAGGGTAGGCCTATTATAATTACCTCAACAAAGTCAGTGTGATAATTTTTATCCAACGTTTCAACCGTGATCCCAAGATCAGTATAAAGTCAATCTACATAGCTAGGCAGGCGCGGTTCTACGGGGGGGCGGGGGCTAGGGGGGGGGGGGGCTGTAGCCCCCAATTTTTTTTGTCTAGCCCCCCCAAAGAAATGCAAGTGAAAAAAAAAATTCTTGAAAATACTGGATTTTTTTCAGTTATTTATAAGCGCCAATTACATTAAAAAAACGCGTTGTGTGGGCTATAATGTGCATATTTTTCGACCCCTAATAAGACATAGCAGAAGCGAGTGTTAGAAGAACCCAAAATATTGGGTCTTCTAGCCCCCCCCAAAAAAAATGTTGTACTAGAACCTCGCCTGTAGCTAGGGCTGTTATGCAAGGTCCATTGCATTACAACCATCATGAGCCGCATGCGACCGAGGCCTGCCGCCGTTGAACAATCTTGTAACACTGAGACCGCAGTGAGTTGTGAAGACGCAACTTGGGGGATGTGCCCGGGGTCTTAATAAGTTGAACGAGGTATTACTGGTAACTGAACGTTATCAAGCTAGAGGGTTGTCGCAGATGATAGACAATAATAGGCCCAAAAATTTGCGAGATTTGCAGCAGTTTTTCACCTTCTTCTTTTAATGGTCGGCATGGTGACTGAGGATGACTTCCTCCAGTCTGTAGATGGCGTGGGTGAGGCGGAGCTAGACACAGACATCTCCGAGAAGTACAAGCTGAATCCAGGCTGGGCCCGAGGCAGCTCGGGTAATCTCAAGGGCTGGCACCGGTAGGAGGAGGATGAACATCGCATGATGAAACCGTTAGTGTTCTCCAGTTTACTCCTGCAGATGAAGGCTCGGTCGGTAGGCCTACAGCTGCCGTAACCTCCTCCGATCGGTCCCACGGCCGGTCCTGGTTCCCAAGAGTCTTTGATTGCTGCGTGGCCCGAGTACCGATGCTTGATGGTAGACCTCTCAACGGGAGCACCGTAGAGGAAGAGCGTCAAGGCAGCGTGGTGTCTCGGGTCCGGCTCCGTTGGGAACAGAGTCCCGGTGCTCTGACGGATCGACCGGAGAGAGCTACGGAGGGAACGCTGCCGGTCCTCGGCGCGAAGGACCGTCAGTTGTCGCTGTGACTCGAGACGATCCAGGCGCTCTCGAAGGAAGACGGTCTCCGATTCGTTCAGGCGGAGAGCTTTCTGCACTCGTCGAGAGTAGACATTGGGCTTCTCGATCATGGTCTTTTTCTCGTCTGAAGTTCTATCCAGAGATATATCAGACTTCACATTTGTATAGCCACGTCACATTTCTCGGCTTGGCCAGTCATTCTGGTAGGCCTCATACTGTAGTATTTGTGGCATTCCCGATCGAAAATTTTAAAATAAAGGTCTACCGTAATATTTGGCTGAAATAAGCATAAGACCTAACTTCCTGAAGATTTTTCAGATATGAGGCTTTTACAAGTCAGAAAAGAAATGGAAGAAAACTAGTCCTGAAACAATTAATGCTTGTTGTTTTCCACAAATCATCCATGTAATGTGGCGACATAAACGCCTAAGGCCTACTTCTCATATTCAGCTAATCCGATTCTTAAAAACATTGGAAAAAGGCGTTTTCTTAAATCCACAACAGCAATATCAATAGCAACGTGTTGGTTGAACTTTCTGATCTCTGCGTATTGTAATACAACATTTACTGGAATTGGTTTAGGGTGGTTATATCATGAGTTGAGCAGGTTTTAATTTAAACTCCATTTAATACCGAGATTGAAATTTCAAACCGTTTTGTCTCCAAGCGTTGTGGAACGTATACGTCTGATCAGTTCAAGCGTAAAATTGAGCAAAGTTCGACCTGTGGAGAAATTTGTTTCAAGTTCACTTTCAACCGCAGGCGGTTTCATGCTATAGAGCTATGCATAATGTCCCTACATACTTACCATGAGTCCTTGTATCGGAACTATGTAATATGCGTCTGTCTCAAGTCTCAAAGTTCCAAACAGAAACCCTAAAAGAAATGTCAACAGATTTACCCCAGATAGCTTATGGTAAAAAGATGATGCTGATAGAAACATACCGTTAAATGTTATCCGCCTGAAACGCTGTATTTATCAAGAAATTATTTTAAGCAATGACCGAAAAGTTTTGGATCCTTAAAAGATCAACTAGAACAGCGAAGCTGTCATGGCTCGCTGCAGCCTTATGTGCAGTTACAAACATGATAGCAAACACCCATCCAAAAAAAAAATTCAACATTTTGAAACAATAGGAAAAATCTCAACATTTTAAAAAAATAGAAAAAACTTCAACATTTTTCATTTACAATAATAACAACATTATTCTGGATAACACACCCATCTAAAAAAAAAAAAAAAAAAAAAAAAAAAATCAACATTTTGAAACAATAGAAAAAACTTCAACATTTTGAAACAATAGAAAAAACTTCAACATTTTGAAACAATAGAAAAAACTTCAACATTTTTCATTTACAATAATAACAACATTATTTTGGATAACACACCCATCTAAAAAAAAAAAAAAATAAAATTAACATTTTGAAACAATAGAAAAAACTTCAACATTTTGAAACAATAGAAAAAACTTCAACATTTTTCATTTACAATAGTAACAACATAATTTTGGACAACGCACCCACCCCCAAAAAAAAAAAATGGCGGTTCAAGCACATACTTAAAAACTTTAACATTTCACGCGGACGGCCGGACGGACGGGACGAACGGTACTACTACATAGGCTTCGCTTTGCTTCGCAGCTCGCCAAAAATAACGGTGAAAAGATTAAATTTCGTGCCCGTTTTTCACTGTTTTCTCAAAAGGTGGGAACCGTATGGGGATGGGAATATTTCACAGATGACCGTTACTGTATTTTTCTTGATATGTTTGCCCAAGAATATGCATTTCTTTGACAAAAACCAAAGTATGATATTACCTTAAAGGTTTTGGTAATGTCATAGTTTGTTTTTGTCAAGGAAATGCAGATTCATGGGCAAAAATATCAAGGAAGATACAATATTTACAGTCATCTGTGAAACGTTTAGTCCCATATCGGTGCCCACTTTTTGAGAAAACGGCCACCAAACTAAAAAAAAAATGTTCACCGTTATATTTGATCTCTTAAAGATCAAAATTGTTTTTGATCCTTGGTTTTACTCCTTTCTTGATAAATACAGCATTTCAGGCAGAAAAATTAATCTGTGAAGACTTCTGTTTCGGTGTGCTACCAAAGTATGATAATACATTTAAAACCAGTAAAATTCGAGGCTTGTGTAACAAATTAGTCAAAATACAAAAAATAAATAAATGAAGAGTGCACAAATAAGCTCAGTCTATGATAATCACTTTTTTATTTCGTTTGAGATGGTAGAACTAAACAAAATATCAATAATAGCATCCAATTTACTCAATGCATATACCCTCCACGTACCATTTACAAATAATGGTGATTATAAAATAATAATAATGGTGTCATATCTATCTACATTGATATATTAATATGCTACATGCCGCAAGGTGCAGAGTACAGCCCATACTCAAAATGTACAACAATCTTTGTTAATAATCAGTACAATAAACTCTGCAAGTACAGTAAAACACAACTGACTTGAAACAATATACAACAACAAAAACTAAAAACACAAACAACGAAAAACACTTTAAAACGTTCAACCAAAACAAAAACCTGTTTCCAAAACAGTCCGTTTTTCAACAATCAAAAAAAGGCAGCATATTTTTTTCGTAAGGCCCATCCAATCCGTGCACTTGGAGAGTTCAGCATTGGAAGGCATGCAATACCAAGGCCAGATAGATAGCCCCTATCAGTGCAGCACTGGCAGTCGAATCCAGCGGTTTTTGGTTCGAATCCCACGCCACTCAAAATCGAATGGACTCTTTATAAAGACAAATTCTGTCCTTTTCTTTCTTTTGGCACCCAAATTTGTCAAACTGTACAGTTCATCTTTATCCTTCAAAGTTATTTACTTTTAGTCCCCTAAAAACAAAGAAACACACAAACAAACAACAAAAACAATGGCAATTGCATTCCATATTGTTCTGAAAAACAACTAAAAACAACTTTCTTACACAGTGATAAATGAAAAACTGACCAATATGACCATATCCCTCATTAGTAATGTTCCACGCCATGCGCAAACTGTAAGCTACACAAATTGTTGAAATCACTTTAGTCTTTTATAAAATTTATTGGGGAAATGAGAATGCAGAGGAAGAAACTGGCCCTCTTTAGTCACCGCACACGTATCACATTGAAGAAAACCATGCAATCTGCAATGCTTTCACCAAATAAATATCTTAATACTAATAATTAAGAAGGGATGCTGTTCAAATCACACACAAACACCCTGATAGATGGCCTATGACTTCATTCTGACTGACATTCTTATAAACCCGATCACAGAGTCTCCTTTTTTCTTACTTTGGCATTCATGCTCTCTAATAATTCAAAATAAGCTGCTAATCTTCAGTTGCAATACATAAATCATACAAAATGTCTAAACGGAAAGGCTTTTCAGCTGATGACTGCCTAGTATTGAGGGCCAGAGCTGAGGGCTTCACTGGAGATCCAGAGCTTCCAGTCCTAAGATCCTGAATTGAAGCCCTGGGTTGAGGACCAATCTGGGGACCAGGGCTAAGGACCAGAGTTGAGACCCTGACCTATTGAGATCCAGAGCCAAGGCCATGAGGTGGGGGGCCTGAGCTACAGCCCTGTTATGAGGTCCTCGATGTACTTGGTTGAGGTCCTTGGTAGAGGTCCTCAGTTGAGGCTCTCCATTGAGGTCCTCAGTTGAGGCTCTCAGTTGAGGTCCTCGGTTAAGGTCCTCGGTTGAGGTCCTCAGTTGGGGTCCTCAGTGGAGGGCCTCGGTTGAGGCTCTCCATTGAGGTCCTCAGTGGAGGTCCTCAGTGGAGGTCCTCAGTGGAGGGCCTCAGTGGCGGTCCTCGGTTGAGGCTCTCTGTTGAGGTCCTCAGTCCTCGGTTGGGGGTCCTAAGATGAGGCCCTCAGTTGTGGCTCTTGGTTGATGTCCTTGGTTGAGATTGAGAGTTCTGGGCCCAAGTTGAGGCTGCAAAGCTGAATCTCAACACAAGGGTGATTCATACAAGCTTCTTAATAGCACAAAATATTGCATGATTTTATACGAAAAAGATTTTTCCAGTAAAAAAAAACCCCAAAAAATGAATTTTGTTTACCCCAACAGGGAATTCACAATCATAAATATGGTAAATATGGACTTTTTCCACTTTTTGACAAAAAAGAGACAAGAGGACCAGAGCTCATCCCCTCAGGCCCTGAGCTTGGAGACAATGCAGGTCTAATCAGTGGTCCAGGATTCGAAGGTTGCCAGAGACAATCTTGTTTTCTAAGATGGCACCCGGAGGGATGTCTATTCTATCTCCATGATTGGCAATGATGATCACTGTCCCCTGAGGAAATACACAAGACAAAGAGAGGCAAATGAGTGAATAATTTCAATCAACTATAATTTTACTTGGTTGACAAAGTTTGTGTAACAGCAGCAACAGCAGCAGAAGAAGCAGTATTAACAGCAGCAGCAACCATCCCTTCCCTAACCAGTACCCATCTCAGTCTTCAGGTAAAGAAAAGCAATCTATAGGCCTTTTCACAAGATGCTAAAAAAACTCTCAACCATTGAGAAATTCTCTCACGGTTGCAAAATCTCACAAAAGTGTTATTGTGTGAAAGGACACCAATGCTTGAGAGTGACCGACGTCCCTGATGAATCCTTGACAGATTTTGACCGAGGTCCAGACCCACTACAAAATTTCTCAAGGGACCCTTGCGAAGTGCATTGTAATGTGCATGCATGTGTTTTCTATGCGTTACATGGCCTTTGCATACCGAGCACACTCCCGCACACTTTACGCGCAACCTCAGCGTCGTGATGGTACTAGCAGCGTTTCACATTCACACAAAGCATAGTTTATTGATTACCCACGTTCCGTCTCAAGAGAGGCTTGCGCACTGTGTCGTGTGAAAGGATGCAAAAGTGGCCAGCGTAAAACAGTTTGTAAGATTTCGCAGCCATGAGAAATTGTCTCAAAGGTTGAGAGTTTTTTAAGTGTCGTGTGAAAAGGCCTTATGACAAAGCCCTTGAAGATTAAAGCACACAAAAGGCCCCAGTGGAACCCACAATCTGTAGATTGACCGCAAGATCCTATGCATGACACACCAGGACCCAATTCAATTTCGTGGAATCCGTTACCTCTTTTACCTCTTTTTATGCTTACAGGCAGTGCTACGCGTGAAATCTAATTCCTGGGATGCCTAAGCAAGACTTTCGGTGCATAATTGCTTTAGTACTGAAGAAGCTCTAGGCTAGCTCTTAATTTTTTTTTCACGCTAACGCACTGTCATCTGCATTCGGCAGAAAGTCCTTGCGTAGTGTCGCGTGAAAGGAAACTCTCCCGTGAAATAAGCTAACCGTAAGCCAAAACAGTTTGCTATCGTAAGTGAAGAGTTTTTGCTTATTAAGGTAATGGATTCCATGAAATTGGGCCCAGACCACATGGAAGGCGGAGTTGGGATGAAATATTAAAATACCTTCAATGAGATTCCTCTACCAAAGTTCACGTCTCCAGACACTGTCAGGTGATCAAGTTCCAGCATGTCTGGGATGCCATCAAATCGCCTTAGGAAATCACGCACCTACGCACGACAAAAAACAAGAATTCAATAGGGCATATTTATTTTAACCTCACAAGGGCGCTTTCTCAGTGCAAAGTACCTTCATAAAAAGAGTAAGGCCGTGTCCCAAATCTCTGGCTGTGACCGCAAATAACACATAAGTCTATGGAAATGGCTGCAGTCACTGGCTAGTGGCTGCCATAGGTGAGTGTATAATTTGCAGCAGCAGCCAGAGATTTGGCACACGGCCTATCAACAACTTTTTGGATACAAAATGGCTGTTCAATATCTCTGTGAATAATGTTGCACCTTCAGCCATATTGGAACACCTTTGGGACACCTTATGCCTCTAACCTCTGAGCCATCTTTGGAGATACAAACAGCACAAAGTTACACCCATAATTCCAGAAAATCACAATAGTGGTTTCAATTCAAATGATTCACAAAGCTGAATATGGGCGCCGCCATGAGTTTGCAAAGTGTTGGCCAATTTGTCGACAAACTGGGAATCTTTCCACATGAGTAGTTTGTCGACAAATTAATTCTGTGATTAATTCTGTGATTGGCCAACACATTGCAAACTCATGGTGGCACACTATTGTGAATCGCCCGTATTAGTTTCAACGGCATGAAACACTGCCTGCCATCACTGGTGTGTCCTCGCCCATATTTTTGTCCAGCAACAAAATAATTTATGCCCCGCTTCACTCTATAGTTGCAGGGTGTATGTCCCATGATAAGGGGGACCCTGCAATATCGAGTGCGGTGGACGTAAATCCTTTTGTAGGTCGACAAAATACAGATGGGGACACATCAGTAATGGCGGGTGTTTTTCCCTCCATGTTCGCGCCGTCGGATCGGTGTATGCTATTAAAATTATTTCAGTCTGTAAATTAATTTGTGTAGCGCCCTCGCTAGACCACTTGAAGTTAATTTATTCTTCAAGATACTACCAACAGTCTGTACCTCCCAGAATATAAACAACAGGGTCAGGCTTATTCCCACCAATGACCAGTCACCAGTGACCAGCCTGAGTGACCAGAGACCAATGACCAGTGACCAACGACCAATCATCAATTCAGTCTTCGTTCTGCCTCCCAAATTAACCATATTAACGGTTAACCATACCTTATCAAAGTGGGTTCCTAGCTTGACGATGGGTGTGGATGGGAACTGTCTGAGTGGGCTCATGGTCAGACTGCCCGCCCGGAGCGAGTACAGGTTGGACATGGCCAGCAGGAGGTCAGAGGATTTCTTGACCGGCAAGAAGCGACTCCTCGGTACATTCAGACCTGTCACGGGAGAAGAACACCAAGAAACCATTAGCTTCAGCGGAGAAGTGCAGATGCCTGAATCCAGAGGCCTCCAGTTTAGGAACAATAACAAGATAGCCAGTAGAGTAAAGATGAGTGTATCCCAAATCCCAGGTCTGGACAGCTCAATTGCTTGTATTCATAGACATATGAGAAAATTCATGGAACGTCGTAGCTATCTTTGGTGGCTTACACATGTAGATGTTACAAAATTCCCATTCCACTCCCATTAAACTAAAACACAAACAACATATTGACTCCTAAACTTTATTTAACCAAATAAATGTTGTCATTTCAGACTGCAGCAACCATGGTAACTCACCGAGGGCTCCTTCAAAGCATTTCATCGCCGCTCCGACAGCCGTCTCAAGTTGAATCACGTTGGTTCCATTCTCTAAAGACTAAAAGCAGAAAATTCAGGAAGACAAACACAATTATCCTCTCTGATTGCAAGAGACAATCATCGTCTGTCCACGAGCAGGTACAAAACCAATAGAACTGCTGCAAAAAAATTCTAAGTCTAAGCAAAAGAGGCACAATAGGGGATCCATAATTGCAACCGTTTACATAATATATGTGGGTGTGGGGGGGGGGGGGGCTCAGAGGTTGGGAGAAGGGAGGTAGGCTCCATAATAGGAGTTTGATTTTGGGCTGACTTTTAATATGAGGTTTACAAAACAGAGGCTCAGGCTCTGTCATCCATATGCTGAAAACTAGGTTGTGGTTTTTCATTGAAGCTGAAGCTCTATTTTCCTTTTCAAACCAGAGAATGTACTTCCGAACTGCAGACAAAAGCCTCTTTTCTGATACCTGTTATTTTAGAATGGATTCACGAAATGGACCCGGAGCCTGAGCCAGAGCCTCTGTTTTGTAAACCCCTGAATGTTCAAGCAGGAATTTGAAGTTGTATGGCTGTATGGTGACTAATGCCATTCTCTACAAGGCTCTGAAGTTGTAAACTGATTTAGGAAAGGTAGAAGTACCTTGTTGTTGACAATAACCTCCATGTCTAGCACCTTCTCCTCAACTAGCCTCTTGATAGAAGACAGCTTGATCCACAGATTATTAGTGTTGAATATTCTGTAGAAATTATGGGACAATCAAAATAATCACATGGTTATGAAGTCAACATTAATCTGCCTAATATCAAACAACAAGCCTTCCTCCTTAAACGAATGAACATTAAAAGAGCAGCAAATGTTTTCATTGCCTTTTGGACAAAAAATGGCCTTAAGGAGAAAGTTGGCCATTTGCACAGAAAAAATGATACCATGGTTGCAATTTTGTAAGAAAGAAAGTCAGGAAACCTGTCACAAAGTGGTTATGGACTCCGAAATTAACGACTTACTTGAACTTGGAGACAGACTTGAACTCGTCTACCTGTGGAAGAGAGGAACGAAAAATGTATTCTTGTTCAAGATTAGCATTCGATTGGATGCAATATCATCTTGAAACCAGGTTCCTAAGTTCTCGTAACTTCAGACCGGTCTGTGCCTCTTGCGAACAGCGGAATGAAGTGAATTTTGGTGGCGTAACAATCAATACGTGCTATTATTCACATGGTGATGCAAATAGTGATGCAAGGATATTTGCTTCGCTTCGCAAGTCCGTATGAAGTACACGTACATATTATGTACGTTCGTATTACTGGGCTTTAATAGTCTACAATGACCAGGGGCCAGTTTCATGGAGCTGTTAAGCACAAAAAAATTGCTTACCACAAAATGTCTTGCTCAATACAACAAACCAGCATAAACAATTCTACATATATTTAGTATTCATGGTCAGACAAAGATGAGATTGACCAATGATAAAAATATCTGACAACAACTGACAGGGGGCATACAAATCTGAACTCTGAAAATCTCCTATTTTGTACAAAGCCTGTGAGGAAAAAATCTTAAATGAAAAATAATAAAAAATCTCAAATCAGATAAATATCTGAGACATCTCATCCCTGCAAAGAACAATCACAAGTGGTAAACAACACATGGAAATTTTGTTGCTAATCCTGTTTTTATTAAGACAGAAATTTCATGGTTTCAGGGCCGTGAAATTGGCCCCAGATCTATTTCCTGAGCTAGTTGTATGTATTTCAGCATTAACCATAAATGAAACAGTACACAGTTTTTTTCTATCTCCCGTTCTTCACATTTTTGCTCTGGATTTTGGGCACCACTAATAATGCTACAAGTCAACATCCGGACGGCTACACAGGGCAGACTTACATGTTCCTTGGGCACCTGGGCAATCTCTAACAGCCTCAGTTTGTTCTCATACTGGATCAAAGTACCACCCTGTCGCAACAAACAAACACATTGAGGAGTCAGTATTCAAGAAGTTGGTTATATAGAGAAAGATCTGCAAGAGTTCTTGATCTCATCACTTTTGGCAAAACGAAGATACAGTTGAACGCCACTAAAAAACGAACACGCTGGGATGCACAGAAATTGTTTGTTATAGTGGTTGTTCGTTATTGTGAACAATCTTCAGCATGCCTATACATTGTACATATAAAATTGGGAGCCAAGGATGATGTTCGGTATAGCCAAATGTTCGGAATAGGGGTTTTCATCATGGCAGAGTTCCACTGTAATTGAATTGACAATTTGGGACCTGGATAGCTCTGTTGGTAGAGTATCAGAACAGTATTCAAAGGGTAACAGGTTCGAATCCCGCTCCAGTCAAATTTGTTTTGTTCACTTTTCAATCCCTTTAAGTGGAATTGATTTGTCACCGGTTCCCACACTAACACTGGTTGCCGACCTTATTTCCATCACTAAACAAAAATGAACACAGCTTGGTTTCTAACGAAGACCAACTTCATAGGTAAACAATCAGATTGATTCAGTCAATATTGCATCTCTGGTTAGGATAGGGACACCATCTCTTTAATACCTACAGAACCCCCACCAACCCCTCCTTAGGTGAAATTTAACCCACCCATTTGATTATTGTCTACTTTTCAAAAGTTTGTTTGGTTGTTTTTCGTCAAAAGGAATGGGGTGAGATAACTGCTTGTTTATTCTAATGCCTGAGCGTGCAATGATTGGATACTAAAAATAAGATTTTACGATGTTATCTTGACTAGTACAGATAATAAGCCCTGGAAAATCATTTGACAAATTTTGAATTTTGGCTCTGTGATCAAGAAATAAATCAGTTTGCAGTTTGATCTGTTATTGCAACAATCTGTAAAAAGTCAATGTTTGGTCAGTTTTTCTCTGAAAAGTATCAATGCAGGGTAAGAGGGTATCGCAGGCTTGTAGAGTAAAGGGAGGGGTACTGGGGGAGGGGGCGTTGGGGCAAAAGGGGGTGTACTGGGGAGGACAGGGGCGGGGCAAGGGAATATGAAATGAGAGGAGGGTACATAATGTTCCATACAAATTGATTATGACCATATTTCTTTTTTGCTTTTCAGTAAAAAAGTCCTGACGTTTCGATCTTAGCAGGATCTCAAAAGCTAAAATAGTTCTAATTTCAGAGACAGCTGTTGTATATTTACTATTTGCTCTTCAGGCTATTTTACATATGACCGCTGATAGATCGGGAAAAATATGACCGCAGTCCAAAGATTATAACCAGGGTAAATAATACGAGCTCTATAAATAGAAAGACACACTGATAGGAGATAGCAGGCCACATGAAACTGTTCAAATAACGGTTTGATCAATATTTATGGAGGGACGGAAATGGTAGAACCTGAAAGTTTCACAGATGTGAACAGAATTACCTATGATTGCAAAATGTATCAGCATTTGTTAGATATTGATTCTGTTGCTTTTAATCCAGGCACAAAGGAATATGACAAATTTGGGAAAAACTCTTTTTAGAAAAAAAAGGTACAGCGCCTGGAATGGTATCAAATCTATCTTGCAAAAATTAGGAAAATGCCACAACTAAAAATAATAATTGTAAGCGTTCATTTTTTTAAACGATGGTGATTATTTCATTATCTTTCTGAAATCAAAGATGAAAGTTAAGGGGCAGAAAGAGAAATTCATATTTGGACATTCAAGAGACAGGTTAGCATCTGAAAGTGAATACATTAATTTGGGAGACATCAGGAATTAGGGAGACATTTTGATGTCTCCCTAGGGTATCAGCTACCTTTTATAGACAAATTTTTGCCGTCCATATTTTAATAGAAGACAGAGAATGCTCTCAATGAACATATGTCAATTTCAAGTTCATTGGTTTGGAGGATGTTTAGTGCACGACCCTATGGGAATGTCTTTCTAAGTACCCCATCCAAGGTAAAGATTAGTGCACGACCCTATGGGAATGCATCTCTAAGTACCCATTTAGTGTAATACTATATACTCACCTTTATGTCTGCCCTTGTTTTGTCTGTAACTTCCATCACAAATTCCCTGTGTTTCTGTTTCACCAACAAATTAATAATTTCTGTGAAAGTTTGTTATTAAGGGAAATAATGTACCAAAACAAGGCAGGGCATGACAGGGCGTGGCAGGTCAAGCCAGGCCAGGCAAGGGCAGGGCAGCAAAGGACAGCAAAGGGCAGAGTGGGAGGGGAAGCACAGGGTAGACCGGGGCAGGGCCGAGCACAGCAAGACAATATGAGACACCGTCAATACACTGACACAGTCCTGTTTAGCTGTTGGTAGAGCACTGGGCACAGTATTCTGGAGGTCACATGTTCGAATCCCGCTCCGGTGAATTCTCTGTTCACCTTTCAATGGTTTCAATTCTCCATATTTGTAAGATTTGGATGCTTGATTTTTAAGAGGCTGGAGGATTTTGAAATGCTGAGACTGTGACTGAGCACCTTCAGTGCAGGTAAAAGAGAGACATTGCATGTTTTAATAAATTTGTCAGATTTCAACTGAAATTTTGTATCTAATTTTTGTTGGCTGGTACTTGGTTGACTTTGAAAGATTGACGCAGCACCCTTGCATAAAAGGCCTCAACATTTTGGAAGAAACTAGCAAAACAGCTCGGCAACCTCCAACGGGATGAAAAAGGATACTGAGATCGACCGTGGCACCCAGATTGTCAATGTTGGAGATGAACATGTACTCCTTGCCCTGCCGGAGAAAGAACTCCAACAGCTCGGAGTCATGAAAGGACTGGTAGACGTCCCCGTGGCCTGGTGGGTACCAGCTGTGGAGACAAGAACATAGCGATCAGTTATCCTGAAAATAACTTTAATAGCGCTCCACACTTGCGCTAAAAATACCAGGCTTAATGCTGTGACGTCACACCGGATCTCAGACAAACATTGCAACCATGCAAACGTGTGGTGGGTGTGCGTGTACGTGCATGGGTGTGCATGCATGAAAAATTTGTCTGACATCCGGGAATTTTGTACATGCCCACGCTGGCCAAATCACTCGTGTGACGTCATTAGTGCGGAGCGCTATTGCCTTAAAAACAATCCATTGTTTGCTGGTATCTGTGCAAGCTGTGGTGCAGCGAGCCAAGTTATGGGGCGACCATGGAGGTACGAAACACCCGCCATTACTGCAGTGTCCCAGCCCGTATTTTGTCCAGCAACAAAATAATTTATGTCCGCCGCACTCTATACTGCAGGGTCCCCTAATCACGGGACATACGCCGAGTACTGCAGGGACACTGCAGTAATGGCGGACAGTATCTCCTGCCGTGGGACATGTGGGATCGGTCTATACACTATTCTGCTTACTGTTCTATGTTGGGGCCGTCTGTATTGCATGTCTTGGCTGTTGGCAGGAGGGTTTCCTTGTTGATTCTTGGATATCTGCAAAATGGAGGCAACAAGGTCAAAGGTCAGACTATATATGCCACAGGGACTGATGGTTCTCATGGAAAACCGTTTTTTGTGGATTTTTTCCCACAGGAAGAATAAAACAAAACCATAGCCAGAATTTAATATTGACAGAGGCAGCTGGTCTGGCCTGGTATTTGTGTGAGTGTTGGGTCATTGTTAACGAGTCATTGTTTCATTATTCTCATCATATGTAACATCTGTTATCACCTTTTTCATGGTAATTGAGGTCTAATGATTTTTTAACAGATAAATGGAGTGCCACCGAAATTGTCAAAAGCCTCGAACAATGCATGGCATTCCTGGGGCAAATTGTATAACAGATTGCAAAAAATGTTAATTAAAATTGAAAATTCCATTTCTGTACTAACAGCAATGGTGCAGAACAGAAACCAATTTCATAGAGCTGCTTAAGCGCAATATTTGCTCAAGCACCAAAAAATCTTGGTGAATAAAATCAGTATGCCAGCCAAAACTCCTTGTGAATGTTATGCTCAGCAAGCAATGGCCGAATACAAGTCAAGGGCAGTAAACATTACATGAAAATGTGGCCGTTTATCCTGTTTGATCAAGGAATTTGCTTAAGCAAATTTAGTGCTGAAGCAGCTTTATGAAAATGACCCCTAGGGATGGTCAAGCTTTTTGAGCATTTATTATTCATTATACAAGTGAAGTCAGAAAGGGAATGTATAGAAAATTAACAAATGTTTGATCAACATTTTCAAACACTTGTCAACTATGTCATTGAAAGGCGACCAAAGGAATATTGACTGGAGCAGGTTTTAAACCAGCAACCTGAGGTCGTTGGTTCAAATCTCACTCCAGTCAATAACGTCACTGACCTTCTCTGCATGAAGGTGTGAATATCCACCTTGCAGGAGCTGTAGCAGTTGAGGACCGCCTTTGTGTCTTCGTGAGTGTTGAAGGAGTTCATGAGCACCAGGGGTACATTGCTCCCGTAGGTCTTGTTCAGGTGCTGAGCAAAGAGAAACATAGGTGAGGCAAAAACCGTGGCATTTGGGAATTTCAGTAAAGCGGACAGCGGTGATAGTAATAGTGGCGTTCAAATGTAGTGGAATAGTGCATTGTTGATTTGGTACATCTAAGATTGTTTCAAGCCAAATAATGTACCATAGTGATAATATACTCAGCTGGTTTGGGGCACATTCAGGAAAGGAACTAGCTAAGGGATTTAAAGCTGCAGAAAGTGCCATTACAGTATAAAGTGTTTTTTCTGGCAGTTTCAGAAAATCTTTTCCCACCAGAAATGCCTAGGGTATAGGGTAAATCTCTTTTGAGAGAAGGCTCTTCGTTCTGTGATGGTTTGGGTAAAAAGTGAAATTGACTTTGACTTGTGTTCTTATGGAAGAGCATTTACCTCAATCTGCTGAACGGCAAGATCAAGGAAGGTGACATCATTACGGACACTGATGACGCTCTTAGGGCCCTTGCAGCCCATACTGGTGCCCAGACCTCCATTCAGCTTGACCACTACCAGCTTGTCCAGCAAGTCTCGGACCGTGTCCTGGTTGTAGTCCTCCAGCTCTCCGTATGGGAGAACCTGCAAGAACCAGTCCCATATTTGTGTCAAAACGTCTGGAAAATAACATGACTGTACATAGGCCAATAAGCCATTTGTGAGTTATATCTGAATAGTATCTGGTACACAGAGTTCTTCCATTGCGCATAAACACCCTAGTTTTAATTTCCCAGACTAAAGACTCTGTTGCTATATCACATGATTCGGGGTAGGCTTTGAATAGCGATATCCATCTCTGGAATGGACTGGTTCCTTTGTGCCATTCTTATCCATTATGAACAGTGCATTGGTGCAAGACGTCTGTTATGTAACTAAGCAAAGGCTTGGCCCGAATCATGTGCTCAGTATAGCAACAGTGTCTTTAGCATGTTTAGTCATGTTTTGAAGAAGTCAGGTTTTGATGTTTACATACAGTGAAAGAATTCAGTGTACCAGTTTTCTGTTTAATTTTAATTTGCAAAAGGCTTATTACACATACAAGCAGCCTCAATGGTAATATTGCTCAGCAAATCAGCACGCTTTATCTAAAACAAACAAAATAATGTCGGGTACCACTCGCAAGGAATGCATACAATTATGGTTGGTAACCTTCAACAAAAGTTAAGATAGATAAGATAGATTGATAAAAAAAACTTTATTTAATTCAAAAACTGGAAAAAAACATGTTGTTGTCAGTCTGACTCATTACAGTAACTGTAACAACTCTATGCTACTGCATGGATAATGGTTCATTTTCACACATGTACGTTGATTTGTTGTTCTTCACATATTGGCGTTATTCAAAGACCTGTGTTGACCGATATCCACTTCACATTACATGAATTTCACGAGTCAATACATGTACCATTTAGTAATTGCACTGTTCAGTCTGTGTGTCCCCTCAAAAACAATACCCATTTAAAAAATATTGAAAGAAATTTTCAGCAACATACAGGTATCTGATTTTTTAGCCTACTGTCAATTGTCATGACTGCAATTCAATATCTCCCTATGGCTTGGCATGTTCTGTCTAACCCAACTTCAATACAATCCATTCATGCATCACTGAGCGAAGTACTGATTGTCTGGAATACATAGTTCATATTGCTGCTATTTGAGCAGCAATGGTGGTTACTGTATTTAATGTTGTGATCTGCAAATCTCCCCTCAACATACATTGTGTGTAAACTATGCAAAACCCGTTGTAAATGGCAGTAAAATTGACTTTTCCCAGACAATCAGTAGTTGTTCAGTGATGCATGAATGGATTGCATTGAAATTTCGTCAGAACATGACCTGGGAGATATTGAATGCAACAGACAAAAAAGAACATTTTCTTTCCATATTTAAAAAAGAAAAAAAAAAGAAAAAAAAATTTATGTTGGGACACACTGTATACCGGTACATGTATTTTTAGTCTTTGAATCGTGTACACTTTATCCACTAGGCCACAAGAATGTTCTGACCTTCCTCAATAAATATTAACTATGCAGGGTAAATATGTACAAGAATACAGTTGAGAATGTGTCAACAATGTGTCAAGTGGAAGTGCGTGATTGCTGTCGACTATTCAAATACGACTTTTGATACTGAAGCAGTACTGTAGTAATATAGTTCTGTCACCTAAGAAGAGGTTAAAGGTAGTATCATACTTTGGTTTTTGTCAAAGATATTCAGATTCATGGGCAAAAATATAAAAACAGATACAGTAACAGTCATCTGTGAAAATTTCAGTTCCATACGGTGCCCACTTTTTTAGAAAACAGTGAAAAACGGCCAAGGAATTTTTTAATCGTTTCACAGGATTTTTGATCTTAACCAAAGATCAAAATTGTTTATGGTCATTGGTTTGACTCTTCTCTGGATAAATACAGCATTTCAGGCAGAAAATTAAGTTATGGGTAAATCTGTGAAAGATTTCCGTTATGGTATGCTACCAAAGTATGATACATGTAGTACCTTTAACGAAAGCTCCATTGGATTATTAGGCGCCATAATGTGTTTGATTACTCTTGAATGATATAAACAATTCCTACTGTTCTTTTTTTTGGGGGGAGGGATGTTAATTTGTAGGAGAGTCCATTGCCAGGCAACCAAGACGTTGCAAGACTCTTAAGCCCCGAGGCGATGTCTTGCTACATGTGTAAGACCCCTGAGCTACTCACAGCATCGTCTGACAGAGGCTGGATATCTTCCCAGCGGACAGACGGCCCTGATGCTGCCAAGAAACGGCTGAAAAGCTCCTTGAAACCTTCAAATTCTCTGGAAACAACCTGAGCAATTAAAAGAAAAACCAGACAAAAATTAAAATATGATTACATGTACAAACATCAGCCTACTATACTTAAATGACACACTATGTACAACGTTGGTAAAGGTGACAGAACAGCACTCACACTTTGTCTAATCCAGCACTTGCATAAAATAATAAGCCTGTGAAAATTTGAGATCAATCGGATACATATCTGAGTCCTGAGAAAATAGCGAAAACCCGACTAAATTTTTCTTAAAAAACGATTTTTTATTTTGCAAAGATCAAAAATGTTTTTGGTGTTTGGTTTTTACTCTTTCTGGATAAATACACCATTTCAGGCGGAAATACTTAAATAGTACATGTTCCATTACCGTCTTTATACCTTGTAAGTGATAAATAAATCTGTGGACATTTCTGTTTGGGTTTATTACAAATGGTGTACATGTCCTTTAAGTCTGTCATTCATTCAAGTTGGGCAATTGGTAATGTTATTCAAAATTTAACAGCTTCGTCTAGAGTCAAAGCATTCACGTTTCTAATAGAAAGAAGAGTGCACATTTGTTGAACAAACTGTTCATAAACTTACAGTGAAAAAAATTGGTATTTTAAATTTGGTGTCATGATACTGAAGAACAGGACCCAATGTCACAGCTCTGCTTACATTTACATTACGTACCTCAGAATTCTGCGCTTACATATTGTCATTCTTCTCTTATCGGTAGGCCTAATACTCGGCTAGCGCCAAATGTCTACACTAGTTTAGTATTCTTGAGAAGTCCTCGGTTTTATACAATCTAATGCACACACACAATTGAAAATTCCTTGCTAATAAAGCAAGGAATCAAGTGCAGCATTTTTTGCTTTGGTAAGCGCCAATTATATGCTTACGGTAGCTTTGAAATTAGGCCCAGATGTACAAATTCAATCATGTTTGGTTATCGTCTGACATGTCTGAAATTATGGGATGTCCAAAACCCATAACATTGATAAAAAATAATGTTCATTTACCTTTACCATGTTTACCTGATAAACAAAAAAGTTCCCTTCCTTGCAATTTATCTAGTTCACAAAATGACCTTTGGCATGTTTGGTAAATTTTATCTATAAAACCAACCTTTATCATCATGCACCCATGCATATTATCAGAGGATTTATGAAATTTATGATCCTTCATGAAAACAGTTTTTCCAGTTTACCTAAGTTATGAGTAGTTACAACCACCAATATTATTTTAATTCATAGCTCGTAAATTGGCAAGAAGTCGTTTATGGGTTTACAAGCCTTCCTTTCCTTTTGTTTTGTCTAACAACTTCACAAGCTCTCCGTAAAACAACATGGACTGGAATATACAGCACATTTGTACCAGGACAAGCACTTCCATAAATATACAGGCACCAGTATACATATACACTGTATATTTATTTAAAACATGAACAGATGAATAAATGAAACCGTCTTTAAGGATGCATGTAAAGCATACATGTACATAATGTTGTTTCATAATACCAGCATGTTAGTTGAAAAAAATAACAAACTTAAGTATAATTTCTTTTTCAGTATTAAACTGCAGCAAATAGACCCAATGTCATGGAATCCGTTACCGTTAGCAAAAATACTTCGCTTACATTAGCAGACTTTTTTTGGTTACGGTATTTTAGTTAGCATGTTTCACGGGAGAGTTTTCTATTTTTGTTAATGGTAAGCAAGGTTTTTCTGCAGAATGCATCATGTTTATGCAACGCGTTAGCAGAAAATCACGGTTCATGGTTACCCTAGAAATTCTTCGATAACCGAAAATCTGGCTCACGGATTCCATGAAATAGATTTTACACACAGTGCCTGTCAGCACAAATATAGGCCGTAACGGATGCCATGAAATTGGGCCATGCTCATCAACCAAAATGGCAGCCTGAATTACATGTATGATCAGACATATCAGAGGTACACATGTACATGTGCCAGTATAACATGTATGTAATGTGCATGGGCCTGAAGTGTGACGATCTTTCCCAAAGGCTCAAATTTCATGCCAAGATCAAAAGGTCAAGCCTTCTTGACTCGGAGCATTTTCCTATTTTTGTTTTTCAGTTCAATATATCTTTCCCTTTACATATTTTTGTGGGACCACAACCCTCAGCCTCACGTACCCCTAACAACAAGCCATACATTGGACAGCCCTGTTACATCCTGTTATTTCATGTCTGAGCTCTAGGGGTACTGTACGGCAGTGCTCTTGCATGTAGGCATAGTAGGATGCTTGCCTGCCAATAACTGCCTTATTCATGGGCAGGGCTTTCATGGTGCATCTTTTTTGTCACCTTCCTTGTATACCCTTTGGAAAAGATAACACCAATTCTAAAAGGAAAACGGGTACCAGACTATTTTTAATCCAAGCCTCGGTCTGATTGCACTGTTTCGAATGCAGGATAGATTTAATACCATGACGTGGATCAGGCCTGTTAACGCAGCTCAGTATAATGGCCCTAATTGCATTTGCTAACAAAAAAAACCCATTATATTTTCATGATCGCATGGTTTAATTATACAAATTACCTTTTTGTACAGTTTGTCAGGAGTGTCGTCATGGTGATACTGGCGAATTTGTGACAAAAAAAGAAGAAAAAACCTGGGCAACTCAGTAATGAGACTCGAGAAATAACAGGAGACTCATACATAATTATCTGAATGCAATGCATCATGTATTGTATGGATATTTTTCTGTCAACTGCAGGATTTTGTGAAATTGTGTTTCTGCAGTCTAGTGGAACTTGCATCCATGACATCACACAGAGAAAGGTCATATGGTCATGGGGAAAATGTTAACAATAGCATATACTGGAATGTGTACGCTTGTGGAGACATTTAAGGCTTTGTCACGTTTGACTAAACTTTCTGAAGAGCATTTATTGAAATCGCTCCCACTTGAACCAGACTCCATTTTCTGGGTTGAAATTTTTAAGGAACGTCCCTTATGTAAAGTACTGTATTGGAAATTCTTCCTTTTTGAGTTACATGAACAGGTTCATGTACATGTGTATATGATGTAAAATTTTCCAAATATCAGTTTGGTAAAAACCTTGTGAGAGACCTACATGTACATGTATGTACACCTTTAGAATTTCCCCGTGGAAACATATTCAAGCTGTTCCACAAGGTACATGTACCATTTCAAGTAGGCATTCAAAACATTTTAAAAAATATAAATGTACAGTTTGTAAGTACTGTGCAATAGCCTACATGATACATTGCACAGTGTACGATGTATTAAAAATGTACATGTATCGTATTAAAAATGTACATGTATGTATATACATGTACAGTATGTACATGTATATAAGTGCCGTGCCATGCTACAATTGTATGGTGACACTGACAGAGCATTGAACCTCTGTCTCAAGTGCTCGGTTTCAAATTCGTTTTCCCCGATGAAAACAAAATTGCAATTTGCTGAACCGTCGCCAGAAATTCAATAGTGTCAAAGGCTCCCTTTCATTAAAACCAGTAATCTGATGCTTTTAATATAAACGACACCAAATGCATGTATACCTGTGTGTACAATGACTATAATGTAAAAAAATGCAGGGCAGCAATATGGACAAGTATGAATGATGATCGAAGGCAATATATGGGTTGTATTAAATGGAAACTGAATATGTCTGAAAAGGCAAGATATAATCAAGCATATCTGCAAGGGTGTTAGGATCACGCCCCAAATCCCCATGAGATGAGGAACTGCCAGCAGAGCAAGATGCTACATATCTCCAACAGTAATTCCAGGGTCTGTAATACTGTTCCTAGGGTGGGTGTGAGAAACTTTAAAGGTATAATACATGATTGGTAAAGGTCACAGAACAGCACTTGAGCAAACTTTGTCTGATCCAACATATGTACAGAAATAATGATCTTTTTTCAATTCAATTCAATTCAATGACATTTATCTTGTGAAAATTTGAGCGCAATCGGACATCTGAGTCATTAGGAAATAGCAAAAACCTGACTCAATATTTCTTATAAAACATAAAGAATAGTTTCGATCTTTCCCCGAGATCAAAACTGTTTTCGGTCTTTGTTTGAGTAATTTATGGATAGATACAACATTTCAGGCAGAAATATTTTAATGGTACATGTATGTTTCTACCAGCACAATCTTTAAACCCTGAAAGTTTTATGTAAATCTGTGAATATTTCTGTTTGGGTATGTTACCAATCCTAGCTGTACTGTATCTTTTATGGGAGCAAGTCAATGGGCAGAGACTACGGCTGAGTGGCTCTGCTTCAACAAATAATTATATGAAAACAAGCCACAGCCAAATAATTAGGACACAGCTGTAGCCGCTGGGGCTTATTGAGGGTACCTGCATAATAATGTACTTGCTAATAAAACAAAGCACCGGATTCAATCACTTTGCATGGCTTACTCAGACGGCTATAAAATCAAAAGTATCGGAACTTATAAATCAAATGCTGGTACACGTATGCCCAAGCTCCAACATTTGGAGACCAAATGGTTTTTATAAATAGGCTTTCCTTTAAATGTCCATCTGCAAATGCTGGTTGGTGAACTACAATTAACATTTTTGTTTCATACAAAATGTAATTGAATTACCATAGCTGCACATCTATAGCTTTGAAACTAAAATCTGTTGGGTTGCAACATTTATTTTGTTTCACGTTTGATTTTTCTTCATCGTTTTTTTTCCCTTGCTAGACCGTACTATCTGTGCTTTTCTGACACAATACGTATTTTTCAAATTTTCATATTAATATACATCATTATCATGTATTGCACTTTTAACGCAGAGTTCCGCATGGATTGTATGTACAACCATGTTAATGTACCCCTCAGAATACGATTGACCACAAAATTGCATCTAGGGGCCTACACATGTACATGTACCGTATATAAAAATGTAGCCTACCTAAATTCATGTATATTATAAAATGTGCACGTGCACATCCCAGATGGGTGCTCCCAGGATGTGAGGTTAAAGGTGAACACTGGTTTGTGTATGGTACTTAATACGTATGAACACCAGTACATGGTTTGTATGCAATAACATGGTCTGTTCATGTACAGTTTACTTACAAATGTACATGTACATAGCCCTACATGATCTGTACATAATGCTTATTACAATATGTTCTGTTCATGTAATGTACATGTGTACATGTAGTTTCTTTGCCTCAAAGTCTGAAAATGGCTGGGGTGCCAATCTCCTAATACTGTAACCCAATTTTGTCTCAAACACTTACTGCATAATGTGGTATGGTATGGATTTTCCTGTGGTACATGTAATGTACACACACATAAGTGGGGTATCCTGCATACATGTACATGTACACCACAATACACCACAGCGTGGTTTGTGTGGTTATGCATGGTTTATGATCCAGTCACCCTGTGGAGACTGTGGTAGTGTGTGGTAAGCAGCTCTTTTCAGGGCCCAATTTCATGGAATCCGTTACCGTTAGCAAAAATTCTTCGCTTACGGTAGCAGATTTTGTTTGGTTACAGTTAGCGTATTTCACGGAAGAGTTTCCTTTTTGGTAACGGTAAGCAAAAAAATTGTGCAGAATGCATACGACAGCGCGTTAGCAGAAAATAATCACGGTTACCCTAGAAATTCTTTGGTAACCGAGAGTCTTGCTTACGGATTCCATGAAATAGATTTCAAGCGTAGCAGTGCCCGTAAGCATAAAAATAGGCCGTAACGGATTCCATGAAATTGGGCCCTGGTGTATAGTATGTATACATACATGTACGTGTACATACAGTATGTACATATGTGCAGAGGATTAGGGTTTATTTCAAATGGCATGCTAACCTTCCAGCACTTACAATGTATAATTTATAAGGCGCCAAATACAGTACAACTGTAGCACTCCACACTTGCGCTAAAAGTAGCACACCGGATCTCAGACAAACATTGCAACCATGAAAACGTGTGATGGGTGTGCAAAGTGTGCATGCATGGTGTACACTACGTGTGTGAGTCAATGTTTGGAAACTGCAAGAGAATAACCACCAGGCGAACGAAGGGAGCGACAGTCCAACTCCACAGTCTGACAACAGGTACACAGGTGCTGGGACTAAAATCCTTGCAGAACAGTCTTACAATTTTCAACGTGCGTCTTTTTTTTGCTAGATCTCCCCTTGATGTCCCCCTACCATCACCATTTAACAGTTGAAGCTAACCTGGGCTATGGCCTACCTCTACCATTAAGCAGTTGAAGCAAACCTGGGCCATAGCCTACCTCTACCATTAAGCAGTTGAAGCAAACCTGGGCCATGGCCTACCTCTACCATTCAACAGTTGAAGCAAACCTGGGCCACTGCCTACCTCTTTCTGTGGAGCAATCTCCCTGAGACGGTCTAGCTCCTTCCACAGGGCCTGCTGAGCATCCTTCCGGCCTTGGGAGTGGAACTCCAGCTGACTGTTACTCCGTCTCATACTGCCTGGCTGGAAATAGAAGAGACAAACAAAAAGAAAAGAATATAAACCATCAAATTGAGACAGGCTTTTAATACATTGATAAGGCTGACACTGACAGCACTGTCAAGATATCCAGGATCGGGAATTCACAGAGGCAGAGAGAGCTCAATGGTCATTGCCTTGCTGCCCCCTTTAGTATTTTATAAAGAAGTGCTTCTGCCCTGGAGCAAACTTGACTTGCCCATTTCCACGACCAAATTCCTGCCCAGTGTCGCTCCAATCTCCAATCATACTTTGGTTTTTATCAAAGAAATACAGATTCATGGGCAAAAATATCAAGACAGATACAGTAACAATCATGTGAAAATTTCAGTCCCATACGGTGCCCACTTTTTGAGAAAATAGTGAAAAACAGCCACAATATTTCTTAAGTCTTTTCTGTTTTATTATTGATCTTTTAAAAGATCAACAAGATTTTGGTCCTTGTTTGACAAATTTCTGGATAAATACACCATTTCAGGCGGAAACATTTTAACGGTATGTTTCTACCACCACCATCTGCATACCCTGTAGTTATAGGTAAATCTGTGAAGACTTCTGTTTTGGTAAAGTATGATATTACCTTTAAGTTTAAGGAATGAAAAACAATTAACCTGGGCATTCCAAACTCCAAGAGTTTGCAATGCTTTGGCCAATCACAATGCGAGGAATCTGTCAACCATTTCCAGATGTGCGTATTCGGTCGACATATTCAATGCATTGTGATTGGCAAACGTGTTGCCAACGTGTTGCCAACTCTTTGATGCGCACTGTTTGGAATCACCCGTATTACCGCTGATGCTGCAATTAATAGGCAATGACAAATGTTGTCTGCCATGGGAACTCTTTTAGAGTTGGGGATCAATGCGACTGTGCACACACCAACTGGAACAATTTACATGTTTTGAGTGCTATTCTTTTGTGTCAACAGCTGTACATGTATTATACATGTAATAAACCTTGCTATTTGAAGGTAAGGTGCATCATTGATCCTGTTTTTATCAAATTTTTGTACGAGAGCGCACACTCTGATTAACTGGTTTTCAAATGTATTATCATAAAACTTAACTTGAGCAAATTTAATCAAAACCAGCACGTTTTCAAAAATCAAACAGTCAATTACGGCTGCTGTTTGTTATTATGTAAATTCGTGCTCGTTCATATTGTGTCTGATTTCAATTTTAAGCGAAATCGGCAAATGCCTTAGTGGAGGATGATATTCAAATGCAGATTTCTCTGTGACAGCGGCGCTTCAGAGGAAAGAATGTATAGGTCTGTATTGAAATAACTATAATTATATTTCAATATATTTTCTATTTCAATGACACAGGAATATATAAAGAACAAGCTGTAGTACAGAAATTTAAATATTTGGTTATTAAAAATCTTTCTGCCTGAAATGGTGTATCTATCCAGAAATAAGTTAAACAATGACCGATAAAAGAGAAAAGACTTCAGAAATACTGATGGCTATTTTTCACTGTTTTCTCAAAAAGTGGGCATCGTATGGGACTGAAATTTATTTTTACAGATGTCTGTTAATCTGTCTTGATATTTTTGTCCATGAATCTGTATTTCTTTGATAAAAACCAAAGTATGATAAGTTTACCTTTAAAGAAGTTTCAATAGCTGGTCCCAAACAGTGAAAATCAAATTCACTTAAATTCCCATCAACATCAGAAATGCCTACATGTATTTTGTACAGCCCTTCAAATGGTGTTTTTGTCAGAGGGGCCTTAATATATAAATACATGTACCAGAACTACATGTACTTTAATTAAATTTATTAGAAGACACATGTAGTATAGTGTGTGTATACATCACATGTACATGTAGGCCTACATCATTTACCTACTGTACAATTGGCATTCAAATGTATTGTATTTGCAACAATACATCTACATGTAGGAGTGGCATGACATTCATATCAATCCAAATTTTGACACCTCATTTTGAGTCAGTTAGTGAATACAATCATACCCATGTAGGCCCTATGTACAGAGCCATGCATTAAACAAAATAAGGTTTTAATGCACACGTACAGTATCTGAATATATTTCAATCATGCTTAAACACGGTACATTGTTTTCACAGCATTCTGTGAAAATACATTAAGCCTGTACATAGCATCTTCGACTTTCATTTGTCTTCTTTACATTCACTATAATGCATAGTAGTTTGACATTTCAAATGAAATAAACAGTAATCCCCATGGAGACGGATCATCCTGTATATTATGTACATCATGTGTAATTGTGAATGCAAGAAGGGTCTTCTGGTTTTTACATGCCGTACACACACAGCAAATGAAGTACGTGGTCAGGTGGTGTGTAATTAATGAACACTGGCGTACATTTTCTATTTAACCGATGAGAAAGCAAGTTGGGATTCCAAAATAGCTCAACTTTTGAAGAATTTGGAATATTTTCTAACCACTTGCCTATGGATGATGAACACTACATAACATGCATTTAGCTCCCACCAATGTGGACCAGGTTCGATCCCAGCTCGAAAAAGTTATAATCCATGGAGAATTGGTCAATGTACTGAACTAGTGTAGTTACTTTTCCCATGCTGCTCTTATCTACTAGCACTGCCTGAGCCGGATGCTATTCTCTTGCTAAAAGTAATCTGGGGCAGATTTCAATCTTCAAAACAATCTTGATTGCTGAGCAATGTGTGACGTCACAGTACGTACCAATCGCTATGGTAACATATAACATTGACAACTCAAAGCACGGTGTTTTGTGAAATCGGCCAGAAGGCAATATTCTTAAGCCCCCTTGGATTAGTTTAATATTTCTGCTGGACTCGGGAAAAGTCACTAAAAGGAAAACATATCCCCTGCTGTGCACACTGGACTTTGGAAACAGGGAAAGTACTTAGTCTTATTGAAGAGGGTCCAGTGTGAACGGTGCTTCAGAAAAATGAATAAAGTACATAGGCCCCCTATGTATCTCTGAAACATTACACAAAAAATATCTTGAGACAATACATGGCGTAGTGTATTAGTGATGCACAACTTTCATCCAAATCAAAAACCTAAATTCTATCCATCCAACCATGGAGGCCTTCCTGCATGGTCCAACTTCCTAAAATGTTGGGGGTTTTGTACAGAATTTCAAGACTGAGAAGCATTACGACTTGCCAGCCAAATTAGGGATGACATTTTGGATCAGATAAAAAGATACATGTACATATATATACATGTACCTAGACTTGCTAAAAACAAGTTCCCAAGGGGCCAATGATGGTGTGACACCGTCAATCATGAAATGGAAATTTAATAAAACTGTTAGTGTTACATAAATGTATGTATAATCTATAATCTATATCTTAAATTATATTTTCTTCATACAAATATTCATCTCCTTTTATTGCAATTCCTACAGTTACTAACTTTTTCCATTTTTGAGTTGTGGACGCTTTTCATTTTAATTCAGAAAAAAAATTTTTATGAGATAATGAATTTGACGTGGACACCATCACAATTTTTCTCTAAAAACATGCAGATAACCCACAAGCATGGAAACAAATATATTTTAATCATGATCTTTTTATTCTCATTTGAATGTCCACAGCACTGCTGAGTGCTGGCCTAGCCATGTGGTCCGACACCAGACCCTTATCGCTGGCTTAAAATAACCAGCAAACACTGATTACCATTCTAATGGCCAGGAAACCTCTATGTCAACATGGAAAGGCTGGGCCCACCAAGGAATACAATGCCTTATAATGCACTTTCAAAAAAGATGTTTTCTTGTGTAATGCACAGTCTTGTGTAGTCCGGAAATCTTAGCTGTGTGGTAACCAAGGAAGGTATACAAGGGTTCTGTCATGGGTACATACCCTCTGTGCTCACACAATGAAACATGTGAGTTTATACAAGGGGAGGGGCTCCTTACTCTATGGTTACTTTAAGTGGGCGGTTGCCAGCCAAGAATCAATAAATACATGTAGATTTGATTATCTGAATTTGAAAGATTCTGTGTTATTTAAAGGACACTTTTGGACAGTCAGCATAAAAAGAGGAGGTAAAATGGAATTTGATATTTCAAGTATTCTCTTATCACTAAGACAGGCATGACAGAGGAGTTATATGTAAATCAGGGATGTGACTAGCCACACCAACAAAAATCTGAAAACATTCAAGGAAAAAGCTGTAAAGAAAACTTCAAGGGCAAAATGAAAAGAAAAATCAATTCTTTAATTACTAATACATTGTACACTGTATAATTTTCATCAACGATTCCAGCATGTTGTTTGGGCATGTTCAACCAGATGTTTCACAGATTTACGTTTTGCTGGCCAAGCGTGAAGAGGAGCCATACACACTGGTTGCAGTTATAAGCAAGGCCCATATTTTCTGTGTGGAATCATAAATGCTTCAAATGTCATCCTTTGAAATGTTTGAACGATTTCATTGTAGATGTTGAATGCCAAGTTACACAACTTACAACCTTAGGCCTATTCAGGCAATTCAATTCTTTCTTTCTTTTTGGTGATTATAAAAAAAACCCAGGAAAAAACAAGGGACGGGAAGTCAGGAACCACTAAATATTTACACCACACAGCCCACAGAAACAGATGATGATATATGCATTGTACATTAGTTTGTATTCACAATATGAGAGATTTGTGCCGAGGAAAAGTCTCTCAGTTATGTGTACCCATAGAAATGCATCAACGTCAGGCTCAAAATACTTCACAAAACTCAACTGTTCAATTGACATTCTCATGCCACACCAGATTGAAGCTCAAAATACTAACCTAGGGATGTGCTAATATACATCATCTAGGCCTATATGAGATTTCAGGCTATTCATGATGGCTTGTGGAGACACCATTTATTCATGTATTGCATACATGTACATGTACATTGTAACTCTTTTGCGAGGCTTTGTGAGCATAATTGTGTGATTCTGAGAAGACCCGAGTCCATGGACTCAATGCTTAATTGCAAACCAACCCAAAACGTGGGCACATGTACCAAAAATGGCTCAAAAAGAATTTTGATTTCACCAAGTACAATGTATAATTTTGGATACTCGTTCTAAAAAGGAAATTACTCATGCTAAAAGGAAATTACTGGTATTGATCATCATGTATTAATTAGGCCTACATTATTAGGCCTACAGTTATGTTATTTTAAAACTGGAAAACCAAATGGAAAAGTTACCTCTTTTTCCGTAAAAAAAGTGGTAACATCCACAACAAAATTGATTTAGTATCAGAAAAATGTGGCTGACGCAGAGCCTGTTGCATAAAATGTTTACGAGGCAATTCAGGAGAGGTACGTATGTACGATGTACATATTACACTATGAATGTTATTTATGAAATTTACATTTTCTATCGACCAGTTGTCAAGGCCAAAACAAAAACAATTCCAGGTAATAAGTGTACATATCTAAAGTGACTCAAAACAATTGTCATGAATTAAATTCATTGTCAAGAATTAAAACAATTGTCATGAATCAAAACAATTGTCATGAATTAAAACAATTGTCATGGATTAAAACAATTGTCATGGATTAAAACAATTGTCATGGATTAAAACAATCGTCATGGATTAAAACAATTATCATGAATTAAAACAATTGTCATGAATTAAACAACTGTAGGCCCTATCAAAAACTTGAAAAATTTGCAAAGTGATTCACATTTCAACAAATTTCTTTGTTGCGAAATGTTTAATTGCAAATTAAAATTTTCTTTCAGACAATATACATCTTTTAAATTAATAATATCAAATTGTCATATTCCAAGGTTTCTTTTGATGATATATTATTTCATAATTGTTTCATTTGTTTAATTAATGATGTTTAGAGAAATATCTGAAGTTTGAATATTTTTTATTTTCATTTAAAATGTCAAAATGAGAATAACATCTAAAAATTCACATTACTATTTAAGCTTTTTTCAATATTGGTATTAAAATGTTAACAGGCTTTCTAGGAATTAATTTCATACTGTGGAGATCTCTTAGTAAAGTTTCCAATGTTTGCACATTGCACTCTCACTATTAAGCCCCAACCTGTTGCAATAATCCGGAGAACACAAGGAGTGTGATTATTGCATCCAACAAAATATTAAATCATTCAAAACATGATGTAGATCTTGTAACAAGAAATCAAAAGTAATTTGTAGTCATTTCAATCTTTGTTTGTAATGGAAATCTAAAATGAAATGAGATTATTTAACGTTACATTCAGTGATATTGAAGAGGAATTTACACTTAAATCCTATAAACTGGTCATTATGTACAGTACCACATACACGTAGAATGTGCCACTGCCACTGCAACACTCAACATGCGTATTGTGTACAGTACAAAACACATACTGAGGCACTTTCAATAGCAAAATGTCATGAAGGTGCTTAAAATTCAGCACTTTTTTTTGGCACGAAATTGATAAAAATGCAGCAATCCACTATGAAATGCTCTAATAATACAAGTAGGTCCAAGAATCCTGCATGCACAATAATGGCAGTAGCACTGGGTCCATCTACTGATACATTATGCGAAAATGTGTCAATGTGAATTCAACGTACAGTATGCATACGGGTATAGTGTACATGTACATACCCCATGAGCAGCTACATCATATTCTTGACTAGACCCTACTTGTACATGTATGGGGTATCTTAAAGCAATAATGCAGACATCAATTGTACATCAACAAGCTGCTTTGAGGGCAAAACGCAAAATCCAACATTTCATGAATAATAATTTTGTCCCCATGTACTTACCATGTAAAATCCTTTGATTACCGGCATAATGTTAGTTAATCAAGGCTCAGACTAATTATTCCCCGCACTGACAACAAGTGGATGGCACTACGCCTTGCATTCAGATCAAATATTCAACAGTTTTCAGGAATAGGTCTTGATGAGTTCCCAGCACGCATTGATACTGAATGCAATTTCTGCTCGAGGATAGCAATGGATTGCTGACTTGCTCGATATATTGCTCATCGGTAATAAAAGAAATCGCTGAGAGAATATATCAGTTCAAGTTGCTCGTACCCGCATCATGCATCGTGTGTGTGCGTGCAGCTGTGCGTGTAACGACTGGACTCTGCATGCACACATCACGTTTGCCACAAGCAAAGTCGGTGACCAAAGCTCAGGGTGACATTTGTTGATTGGTGATCAATGTACACATGCCGGTTTCAAAGCTCACGTGTTAAATGTGCAGGCTGACAGGGTAAGCCCTCAGCCCATTACTGTGTGCACACTACAGGTGGATGTTTACATGCAGACAGTTCTGTATGCTACAAAATACCTGCCAGCACACCCACCCACCTTGTGCTACAGAATGGGCAGTGTGTACACAGTTGCATAAACTATGTGTGGAGTGCTAGTGGTCAGTGGAGGGGGAGGGGGGAGGTGTGGCTTGATGCAATACCTTGTACAAAGATGTAATGTAATGTAACACACTGCCATGTACAGCCTACATGTACATCTATGTACAGCCTACATGTACATGTACTGTACATGTATGTATCTTACTGTACAGATTTATACTGATAACCAATTTTGTTATCAGATTGTACATAGATCAGAGACTACCTGTAGACAACAAATCTTGCTACATCCTCCCAGCAATTTGCGCAAACAAATCTGACAAATTTTAGAAATCATGACTGACCTACCCGACTTCGAGCCAACCCCCCCCCCCCCCTCCCAAAAAAAATTCAGACTTGACAGAAACATGTAACTATACAAAAAACACATTTTTATCACTTGAAATTTACAAAATATTGTATAAACCGAGTCCCCAATCGAAATTTACTGTGTCTGTTCAATTTGTTCTCATTACACTTTAGTCAAGTTAAGTCACTTTAGTGCAATTAAAGGTTTTTATTATTAAAATAAATATGTATAATCATCAAAACAACCACAAGGGCAAATGACTTGATCAATCTTAACAAATTAAATTCAGATTAATAAAAAGAAAGAAAGAAACAAATTAGTCTCAAGTAACTACAAAAAGTTATAATACTTTATGTAGGTCAATTTGATAGAGCTGCTTTTAAGCATAAAAATGTGCTCAAGAACCAAAAACCTAGTAAATAAAATTAGTATGCCAGCCAAAACTCCTTGTGAATGTTATGCTCAGCAAACAATGGCCGAATGCAAGTCAAAAGCTATATAAACATCACATGAAATTTGGTAATCCTGTTTGATCAAGGAAGACTTTGCTTTTAAAAAAGCAGATTTTGGGCTTTTAAGCAGAACTATGAAATTGGCCCTTGGTTAAAATGCCAAGCCCTCCTTACCCTCTTAAACATCATCAGTGCATAGGTCCAAATAATCGTCAAAGAGCAGTTTATTCCATGAACTGACAGAGTTACATATGTATAATGTACAATGTACTTGGAAAGTTAATTGGACAAGATACATGAAACGAAACGTTCGCTACAAAATGATGGATTCAATCACAATTTACATGACACATGATACGTTGGCATACATCCATGTACTGCTATATGGCTAGGTCAAGAAATAATTATCTCCTGTAGATGTGGATGCATGTACTCTGTGCATGGTGTCTATTTGTAGCAAGAGAACAATGATATATTGATTTGAATGGGCACTCTGTATGCAAAGACTGAAAAATGTACTTGTTTGCCAGTAGGCTGCTCCAATATGCCATGGAGGATTATTGATCAATTTCTACACAATGGGGCACACATCAATGCAGCCAGCTGCCAAACTGTGATCTGTCTGACCACATTATGTGTACACTTCACGTGGTGGTATACTGCTCACATACATATCAACTGGCGGCACCAACAATTTTCGATACAGTAGGATTATGACTGACTAAGAGACTACAGGCCAAGGCTAATACTGAGCATTAAGACGCATAAACACACGTATTCAATGCATGCATCCGTCTTAATCGCTCAGCCTAATGTGATGTCACCCTGCAGGTTACTATGGCAACATTGACAACTCAATTAAAGCACGCATCATAGGACTAATAGATGAAACTGATCCCAGCTTGTCAAATGTGCCCCAAGGGAGTACTGCACACTCATAGTGCTAGCACTGCGTACATTATGTACACGTATGCATGGGCAGATATTCTGGAAAGATTCTTTAATTAAACGTTTAAAGGCATAATAAATGATTGGCATGAATATTGGTACAGGTCACAGAACATCACCCACATGATAAACCTGTAAAAAAAATTTAGCTCAATCGGACATCTGAGTCACAAAAAAATAGTGAAACCTGACACAATTTTTCTTACAAAACACAGGCCCCCTAAAGAATGGTTTTGATCTTACCCCGAGATCAAAACTGTTTTCGGACTTTGTTTTACTAATTTCTGGATAAATAACACAATTTCAGGCGAAAATATTTTAACGATATATATGTTTCTACCAGAACCATCTTGATACCCTGAAAGTTATACGTAAATCTGTGAACATTTCTGTTTGCTTATGTTACCAATCCTGTACTGTACCTTTAAATACACAGTTGATAATTGATATGTGAGAGTGTATGGGTGCAGATCAATAGTTTTGTATGCAGGCTTTTTGCATTCTTGAGCTAATTAAAGGCCTAAGGGTAAACTGTATGATAAGTGAACAGAGCACAGGCTCATGACTATACTGTACAATTCCTGATACTTAAAATCTGCATTCTTACACAGGTCAAGTTCGTGGCACTTTTCAATGCTTAGTGACATTTTGTCAAACAAGTCTGTACATGTTTTTTTTGTCATGTACATGTATGTATTATCGGCACAAATTTTGAAAACTTTTAAATGTTTGTGACATTATACATGTACATAATACATGTACATAATTCAAGCGCATTCCACAACGTTGTATACAGTGTATGTACTATTAATGAAATTTATAAAAATATGTATTCATTATTCCCCCTGAATGTTATCCTTTTGAGAAGAGTGCAGGCCTACAATAACGAACAGAAATCAAAAAAGATATTGAATTTAAAGCCCCATCTGCTTACGGCTAAGACAATGGAAGCAGATAGGCTTTTCGCTAATTAATGTAATACTTGCCTACTAAAAGGTTCTGAGAAGATTAACGGGTATTCATAAGCGCCTTTACAAAAAGATCAAAGCACTGTACAAAATACATCAAGTATTTTTACCAACAAAACAGACAAAGACAGGCATTAGGGCCTATGAGAAAAGGGCCCAATTTCATAAAACTGTTAAGCACCAAAATTTGCTAAGCATGACATTTCTGTCTTAATAAAAACAGGGTTAACAACCAAATTTCCACGTGTTGTGTATCACTTGTGATAATTGTTCTTTGGCTGTTGTTCACTGACCATGAATATCAAATGGAACTTTCAATGGTGGTTTGTTTTATTGGGCGAGACATTTTTGTGCTAAGCAAATTTTGGTGCTTAACAGTTTTATGAAATTGGCCCCTGAACATTTTTTTAGACGTTTCCTGAAAATTGTGAAATTATTATTATATCTCCGATTCAAGATTCTGGCCCAGTAGGAATACACAGAAGACATCAGACACAGACAAAAGATCAGAGTCCCACACTACCTGGTTGAATATCTCTCTCAATTACTCTCTCAAGCTTAATATTTTCATCACGCATATCATTTCACGCATGCCGGATCAGACAATGTACCATATGTATAACAATGTAAATGTTGTGAGTCTTAAATAATTTGTTATAAAAGTGCATTCTGATCAATTTTCAACCATTGTACTGAATACAATCTCAGAAAAAAGCATTTCATTTCTCCACAGCTTCACGTGATGAAATAATTTGGTTTCACAAAATTTGCCTCTGTATAAAAGAGACTGACACCCCCTACAGGTACAAGCACAAAGATGTAAGTTCTTGGGAAAACATCCTGGCAGTCACAGGAGAAAACAGATGAATGTGATTTTGACTCAATGAACAATGCTGGTAGAATGGAAGGCCTATAGTCTGTGCATAGAGTCTGTGGTCTGTGCAAGCTCTTTGCAGTAGAGTGACATTAAAATGCGATGTTACATATAATTGCAGGGTATTGAGGGTAAACAAGCTCCCTGGCGGTTTTCCGCTGCAGTAAAACCCGTAATTTAAGATACTGGCTAACAGGCTGAAAGAAATTGCATTTAAAGACTATCACGAAACGCAACAGGGCTGCTCATGTGTCCAATTGACATGAACAGCACCACTGTACAATTTCTGCAACGTGAGGGTCCAATTTCATCTAGAGCTTAATAATAGCACAAAAAATTGCTTAGCACACAAAAATAATTTACCCAATAAAACAAACCACCATTGAAAATTCCATTTGATATTCATGGTCAGCGAGCAATTGCAAGTGATACACAACACACGGAAATGAGGTTGTTATTCCTGTTTTTACTACATGTACTAAGACAGAAATGTCATGCTTAGCGAATTTTTGTGCTGAGCAGCTCTATGAAAATGGCCCCAGACTGTACACTCTTTGTAAACATAACAGCTTCCTGTGCATTGATGTTTCACTGTAATACATGGCTAGACAGTGCACGGACATCATCATAACAATTTTTGGGGGGCCAAATACAAAGTTACATTCAGCCAATCTTGCCAAAGTTCTGTTAACTAAGAAGTACCGGTAAATTCTTTGTGGCAACAATAAATATGGGCGCGCCAGAATTAGCACTTTTTGTATCTGGCCCAGTAAGATGGCCGCCAGTCGCTTCAGTCGATACAAAAGCATTGTATAGTCCATATTCTCTTTTACATGTATATGACATCCGTAAGCAATCATGCGAAATGGTTGTATGATTCCCTTGCCCCTACATGTAGATATTGTAACGGGCCGTAGAAGAAGAAATGGGCGTAGAGCAGGCAAATCTCGGGGGCGCCTCCCAGATAATTTTAATGCAACATAATTAATATTTATAATACAAGACAAACATGGAGCACTTCAAGTTAAATAATACAAATTAAAGATCGACAACACTTACAATTAAAGTCAGAGGAGGCCGGAGCAGGCGCGAGGCTGGAGGCTACACACACATATGTGTAAAATGAACACAAATAAACGGGGCAACCAAAAAAGTACGAAACGAAATACCCCGACGTAAGGAAAGTAAATTGTGACCAACGCCCCATCGCCTGCTACGGCCTTTTATACAAGTAGAGTTGGTGAGGCGTGCCTATTTTGCATAGACCAGGAACGTAGGTGGCGTTTTGTAAGGAGTTTTTGTTACACCACCCCCTGCTCTAAAGAGACACGCCCCGTGTCTGTATAAAAATATGGTTAATCATTGTTTAAATTGAAATTGGTTATTACAAGAAGGCTCCAATGATGACTTAATATTTACATAATTCACTTTGAAATCGGCATTAGATTGTCAATCGTCATTTCGTTTATCACAAAGTTCCATTAGTCATAAATTCGGTTCGATTTTTCAATTATTCTATGATTCAACAAACTGACTTTGAAGCACATCAAAAAGTGTGAAATCAGCAAAGTTAATTGAAAGAAAAAAGAAGAGAAAACTGTTAAACTAACGGCAACTTCCATCAGTAAGATTTTGTTTTTACTCTTTTACGTAAACGTTTATACAAAAAATTTAACACAAAGCATTTGGTGGGTCAACTAAAATGTTAATAAATTCATAAAGACAAATAACACGATAATGTATGTGTAACATGAACTTAGTTATAGATGGCAAATTCAATCACAATCCAGCTTTTTTTTTTTTTTTTTTGCAATATTTCAAAAACAGACGGGTCCGAAAATTTAGTAACTGTTTTAAGGGCACAACAATTTCCACAGGTTGTACTCGTGAGATAGGGCAT
This sequence comes from Astropecten irregularis, assembly GCA_963971285.1. Taxonomy (NCBI): domain Eukaryota; kingdom Metazoa; phylum Echinodermata; class Asteroidea; order Paxillosida; family Astropectinidae; genus Astropecten; species Astropecten irregularis. The sequence goes on along the minus strand of OZ020245.1, from coordinate 1,693,571 downwards.
TTAAGTAACAAAGTCTCTCAGATAGTTCGGAGGTCGCGATATCCTTCCGGTGCGTGTTCGACGATGAAGGCAGAACGTGTTGTCCTCTTGTCCGGAGTCCTCTGTAGCGTAGTCCCCGACGACCTGGCCAGTATCGTCAGAGTCATTCCAGCAAGCGTATTCGTCGGCAATACCGGGCCCGCCGGTACGTCTGCCAGACGTTTCATCATGGACTGCAGCATCCTCTCCTTCCCGTAGAACGCACGGCTTCAGTCTATCAAAGTGTACGACTTGGCGTTGGCGAGTTGTGTTCGGCACTTGGACGAGGTAGTTCGCATCAGAGAACTTCTTGATGATAGTGCAGGGTCCCTTCCATCTGCTCCTGAGTTTTGACGAGAGTCCGACGCATTTCGCCGGGCAGTATAGCCACACACTTTCGCCGGTTTTATATGGGCTACCATGCATGCGTGTGTCGTACAGTCTCTTGTGTCGTTTCTGCTCGCCGTCCGCATGTTGTCTCGCTACCTCGAAAGCCTCTTCAAGCTTGGACTTGACCTCCATAGCGTAGCGTTGAGGCTGTTGCATCTTGGCGTCTGGTAGTGGACCTGCCAATATATCTAAGGGTAAATTAATCTCACGCCCAAAAACTAGACTGTTAGGAGTAGCCCCTGTGGTTTCGTGTTGGGATGCCCTATATGCCATCAAAACATATGGTAAATGCTGATCCCAGTCACTTTGATCTGCTTTACAATACATACTAATCATGGTTTCCAGTGTGCGATTAAAACGCTCCACTAAACCGTCTGACTGAGGGTGATAGGCTGTAGTTCGAGTTTTATCTACTTCCAGCAACTCACACAGTGTACTGAACAATTTAGATTCGAAGTTTGTTCCTTGATCACTGTGAATTTGGTTTGGCACACCATATCTACATATAAACTGAGTTACTAACACTTCGGCTACTGTTTCTGCCTGTTGGTCTGGTAATGCAAAGGCTTCAGCCCATTTAGTAAAATAGTCCATAATGACCAGAATATAAGTATTACCATTCTGAGTTACAGGTAAAGGGCCCATGATGTCTAGCGCTACGCGCTCGAAAGGTGCACCAGTGGGAGCCAGCTGTAAAGCTGCTTTGTACTTCTTTTTTGGAGCTTTTCGTGCTTGGCATGCAAGACAGCTTCTGACCCACATATCTACCGAGCGACGATAACCTACCCAATAGTAGTTCTTTTGGACTTTTGCGAGAGTACGTTTTTGACCAAGATGACCACCTGTGCGACTATCATGACTTTGTTTAAGGACCTCCTTTTGCAAACCAGACGGGACGACCAACTGAAAAGCGACTGACCTGTTTTTTTTTGACTGACCGCGACGAAAGAGGAGACCGTCTCTGAGTAAGAGTTGATCCCACTGGAACCATAAGGACTTGGTTTCTCGTGACAGGCCTGTGACTTCTTTGCCCGGGGGTCGCTGCTTGACGCCGGATTTTAGCCAACGCATCACTGGTGCCAGGATTGGGTCATTACTCTGTGTTTTCTGAATGGAATCACGGTCCCAACCTGTAGCAAGAAAAACTCCACAACAAATACCTTGATTATCAACATGAAAATTACAAGTTGTATTGTTAGGGTGTCTAGACAAAGCATCTGCATTTTGATGCTTACGACCAGAGCGGTGTTGGATTTCAAAGTCAAAAGTGGCGAGTATTTCAAGCCATCGTGCCATCTGACCTTCTGGTTGCTTGTTATTCAGAAGCCAGCGCAATGAAGCGTGGTCAGTACGCACTATGAATTTTCTGCCATACAAGTAATGTCGAAAATGTTTCACATACGTGACCATTGCTAGTAATTCCTTTCTAGTAACACTATATCGGCGTTCGGACTTACTCAACTTACGACTAGCATAACTTATTACACGCTCTATTCCATCCACCTCTTGTGACAGGACAGCCCCGATGCCATCATTGCTAGCATTGGTATCCAAAATGAATGACTGGTTAAAATTTGGATAGCCAAGAATTGGGGCTGAAATCAGAGCTGATCTTAATCTGTAAAATGCTTGCTCACACTTGTTATCCCAAACAAAGTCTGTATTTTTCTCTGTTAAACGATGAAGCGGTGCCGCTATTTGGGCAAAATTTTCCACAAATCGCCTGTAATAAGAGCAGAGTCCCAAAAAGCTCCTGACCTGTTTTAAGTTGGATGGAGTAGGCCAATCTTTTACACGCTGTATCTTGTCAGGGTCTGTGGATATTCCTTGTCTAGATACAATATAACCCAGATACAATACTTAGGTTTGCATTAGCGTACATTTCTTGGGCTTAAGTTTTAAACCTGCTTTTTGCAATGTATTAAGTACGACACTCAGTCTGGCAAGATGCTCGTCAAAAGATTCTGCAAAGACGATTACATCATCTAAATACACTAAACAAGTTTTCCAGTGAAGACCTGCTAAGACGCGTTCCATTAAACGCTCAAATGTTGCAGGGGCATTACAAAGCCCAAACGGCATGACATTAAATTCGTAAAGGCCGGTACCTGCTGAAAAAGCTGTTTTGGGGCGATCAACAGGGTCTACCTCTACCTGCCAATAGCCACTAGCTAGATCTAAAGTGCTAAACCACTGAGCGCCATGGAGAGCGTCTAAGCTGTCATCAATTCTTGGAAGTGGATAGGCATCCTTTTTAGTTATATTATTTAGTTTTCTATAATCAATACAGAACCTGAGGCTGCCATCCTTTTTACGCACCAACACTACAGGGGATAACCAAGCACTATCTGATGGACTGATCACACCTTTAGCCAACATGTCATCTATTTGGTTTTGAACTTCCAATCTCTGGTGATAGGGTACCCGTCTGATAGCTTGTCGAATAGGAGGCTGATCGCTAGTGTAAATTTTGTGCTGCTCGTAGCTAGTACGACCTATGCTACCTTTACTAGCAAATGCAGATTGGTGATTAATTAGAAGTTCAGAAAGCCTTTGTTCTTGTTCCTTATCAAGGTTTATACAGCTACGATTAAGTAATTCTTCAAACTCCCTGTCTTTACATATTATGTTCGCTTTTTGTTTTTGAGAATCTGAATCAGTCGTGCTGGTTTCACTTGGCATCTCTGGATCTTCTTGCACGGGTTGAAGTAAGGCTAGGTTAGTGTTTTTATAAAGCACAATTGGGTCTGGTTGAACATTAAACACCCGAACGGGGACATATCTATTGTCCGTATGAACTAAGGTACGGGCTACACAAATGCCTTTGTCCCTAATTACATTGGAAGTAGGTTCAACAATAACTTCTACCCCAATACCCCTCCTAGTCTTTACTTTACCGGGAACAATAATCTCTTGACCTGGTTGAACTGTTACAGTACGATCTAAAGCAATGCGACAACAATGAGGCTGATTGCCCTCCTTCAAGGTATGCACTGTTATACCGTCTAACGTTAAGTAACCTTTGCTTAGATTGAGAACACCATTATGACGATCTAAGAAATCTATCCCAAGAATGCCTGCTGGACTTATGTCAGCAACGATAATGTCGTGTGTAGTATTCAGCTCACCTATTTTTAAGTTAACTGAAACCTGTCCATACATACAAATTGGCGTGCCATCAGCAGAAACCATAGACACATTGCATGGTCGTATTTGCTTTTTTATCTCATCAGGGAATAGTTGCAAGGTACGTGGGTGCATAACAGTATAAGATGAACCAGTGTCAATTAACATTTTAACAGCAACACCATACATGTTCATGAATGCAAACAAACTAGTACCCGATTGAGCCTTTTGTACATTAGAAGGTTGAACGTCGACTCCCCGAACAACCTGTTCTAGTTTAAAGATTGATGGTTTGTGGGTTCGTTGCTCTGGTTTAAGGGTGTGGCACTAGTCTGCAGAGTGTTACTACATGTACTCGAGACTGCATTCCCTGACACATTGTGCTGTTGAGGCATTTTGCAATATCTACGGATATGGCCTTGTTTGCCGCAATTATAGCAAATCCTATTCTTGCGCTTGAGCGTCTCTACCAAACCTTGGACAATTTTCATGTTTTCTTCCAATTTTTGTTCTAATTTAACCAATCGTTCGTCTACACTAGTCGGAGGCTGTACACTAGACTGTAAAGACTCCCGTAAACTAGCGATATGTTGCTGCGGTGCAGAAAATATGGAATTAGGCGTGCTTTCCTTCGCGCCAGCTTCAGCTTGCAATATATCTTCTTCGCGCTGTGCTGCTTGGAGAGCGTCTTTCAAAGTAGCGGGATTAACGCGACGCACCTCCGCCCTTATAGAGGGGGGACGCAAAGCATCTATGAAATAGCTGACTGCTAAATGATCAGTATTCACGGCATCCATAAGCGGATATGCATGGGCAATGAGGCTGCGGATGTCTTGTGCAAGTGCTGCTAGTTTTTCGCCGTGCTTGCGTTCACGCTGCTTGAGTTGTGCGCGGTACGTGTCTACGCTGTGTGCTGGGCTAAATCGAGCTCGCAATTCGCCAACAACAAAATCATAATCATGTTTACGGGCGTCAGGAATGTTACGATAAAGCTTGAGTGCTTCCCCTCTTAAACTAACAGCAAGTTGTGTAACTTTGTCATCATCTTCCCAGTTATTTACTTTTGAGCACAGATCAAAATGAACAACCCAATCCTTAAAATTACTGGTCCCGTCAAAATTACCTGGAAGACGTTGCCTGGAACTATCTACATAAACTGTGCTAGTATTACGATCATGTATTCTATTATTTGTTGGGGGGTCATTCGTCGGAGGAATTTGTAACCCAACATTACGGGGAAGGGGATTGCGTTGGCCTCCAGCCGCGGCCTGGACAACTTCGTCGTAAATATGGCTAACTTCGGCCTCCAACTGAGCTATTTCATCCTTAATAGATTTGACATGAACTGGAAGTGGTGTCGACCGTTCTAAATAAGGGTGCTCCATATCTGAGAGGTTTACCCCGGGTGTTTGCCTGCCCGACATCATATTTTATGAATTTATACTGACGAAATACATGTAAATCTAGCACCGCTGCCACCAAAATTTGTAACGGGCCGAGCAAGGCGGGGCGTGGCACAAGACTGGTCCGGATGGACCAGGTCGCGCCACTGAACAACCAAATGTGAAAATATTAATATGAATAAGACAAGACTGACATTGACGCAAAGTAACCAAAGAAATGGGCGTAGAGCAGGCAAATCTCGGGGGCGCCTCCCAGATAATTTTAATGCAACATAATTAATATTTATAATACAAGACAAACATGGAGCACTTCAAGTTAAATAATACAAATTAAAGATCGACAACACTTACAATTAAAGTCAGAGGAGGCCGGAGCAGGCGCGAGGCTGGAGGCTACACACACATATGTGTAAAATGAACACAAATAAACGGGGCAACCAAAAAAGTACGAAACGAAATACCCCGACGTAAGGAAAGTAAATTGTGACCAACGCCCCATCGCCTGCTACGGCCTTTTATACAAGTAGAGTTGGTGAGGCGTGCCTATTTTGCATAGACCAGGAACGTAGGTGGCGTTTTGTAAGGAGTTTTTGTTACAATATGTTCTGTACAATCATGCTAACCCAGTAATCACCCTATTACATGAACAGTATGCCAATTCAAAACCTGAAGAATCTTATTATATAAACTTACATGTAAATATAGCAAATATAGCTCCATACCAAAAATTTAGAGCTATAAGCAATTTTGCACAAATAGCATCGCATCAAATCAACGTACAATCGTACATGCTGTACGATGTATGATGTACGATATGTGGGACTGTATTACGAAAACAATGGTTGCCGATGATACGATTTTACAATAACAGCGCCAAAAAAAATAATAATCAGGGCATGCTCATAATATCTGCTGTAAATGAAGGTGTCAAAGATTGTTGTATGGCGTAATATACGCCGTAAATATAGGTCAAAGATTGCAGTACGCAGCACCCACAATTCATGAGAATCTTCTAGCTAATGGACTTATTGGTGAATAAACGTTCGGTCTACTCTAAGAAAATTTCAAGTGGGAATGCAATGTAGGCCTAATGTATGTATCATAGACATCCCATATAAGGAAAGCCATTTTCAGTTACAAGGTGCCAGGTACCATGACTACTGCATCACTCCATTACCTATGTACTGTGTGTGCCGAGGTCATTCAACACTGACCATGCTGACCTGAGAGAAATGCATAATTACACTAATTGCATACTTATGTACATTGTACAAGTACATACTATGGGTTTCCAGTGAATTGGTAATAAAGTAATATCCTTGAGAGCACTTAACATTAACAATTCAAGAAAAGCTTAGTGATGTGAAATAAAGACAGCCCTTTCAATTTACTGTATGCTTTTGTTTGGATGGGAGGGGTGGGGACGAGGACTGTCATGACTGTATGTACAGTGTGTGTGTATGATCCAAGACTTCAACATTTCAAACAGATCATACTGTACAGTATTTGAAGCACCAGAGTATAGCTAACTAGTCACTCACTGTGAAGAAATAGTCTTCATCATTATATTCATTGCCCTTGGACGTGTTGTGAATATGATTATGTGCACATACAGTGTACGTACTGTACATGTACTGGTATATATGCACATTTGACAAGGGACCTCACCATATAATTTAAGACCATTAAGCATTAAAATCATTGCTCTTCGGTTGAAAATGGTCCTGAAATATACAGACACAATATGTGTACTACAAATTAGTAAAAACCTATGCACAATGGAAAAGACAATACCTTTACATGTATCATCCTTGGATCGATTGATGTTAAACCCAGCTGTAATGTACACATTTTGTGCATGGAAGATTGGAGGTTGGCCTTTGATGGTAGGCTAGGTACAGCAGTCTTCAACTCCAGAGGGCAGTATGCATGCATGAACAGTACACATTACATGTGTACACTTGTGCACTGTGGATTTTCTCAGGAAACTTATTTTTTTTTTTTTTAAGTAGATTAAACAACTTTAAGGTTACATGTATTTTATCAAAGTACTACATGTACATGTATCCGCTCTCTTGTTATCGTCTGTGGTGTTGTGTGGTTTCACAAAAAAGATATGAGCGTGTGACAAAGAATGCTGCTAAGATCATTAGATGTGAGTTGAATACGGTGTGGGATATTTTGGAAGATACAATGCGTGCTAAATTTGAACACAATAAAGATGACATAACTCGCCCACTTCACACATCCATCATTGTCAATCAGTCTGGGAGGTTTCGGCAAATTGCCACAAAACTAACCGGTATAGAAATTCCTTTTTGCCAAGTGCAATCAGCGCATTCAACTCAAAATTTAAAAGATAAACCATGCAGCACTGTCTTTTTATGTTTAATAACCTGTTCAATTCTGTTTTTCATCATGGGTTGACGAGGGGGTGTACAAACACTCTGGTTACTTGGGGGGAGGGGTTTTTCCTGGAGGGGGGGGGGGTTACTTGCCCTGGGGTCGATTTCACGAAGCCCTACGATCGATCGCAAGTCGAGATACGAAGGATACATAGCCATCGTATCCTTTGACTTCTACGCAGGGCTTGCCATACATCATAAGTCCTTCGATGGATAGTAAGTTACGATGAGTTTGGTGAAATCAACCCCTGGGGTTATATACATGTATGTATTTTAGTTGTAAGTTTATAGTTTTACATGTACATGTAAGTCGTGCTATATTTAAATATTTACATCTTTTATCATCTTATTTATTTAATGTAATTTGTGAATGTTATTTTAACAGCGGTAATAATCATTTTAACTTTTTAAGTGTCTTTTGTTTGTGGTTTGAGTGTTTTTAGTCTCAATCATTTAACATGTTTTAGCTTGTACATCTGGGAAAACAAATTTTATGTGTTTATTGTAATGAATTCATGATGAATAAAATTATCTTATAATCTTATCTTACATTGTATGTAGTCTACCCAAGTCTTCTTTTTGGAAAGATACTGTGCCCTCTCATTCTTAAACGTTTACAGTAAATTTAGGAAAGTGCTTTAAAATTATTGCTTAATACATTATTAATGACCATATAAATTATGTAAGTGCAAGGCTCACACCATGTACTGCGTGGCGTTCTAGGCAAGTGACGAAAGCAAGGTTTTTTGTCGCGAAAAGTGGGGTGGTAAATTATGGGTCTAAAATGACGCCTTTTTCTATAGCACAAACAATGATAGACAGGTTGAGTTTTATAACAATACAAACTAAAACAGATTCACGTATAACTTTCAGAGTACAAACTATGAAGATGGTGCTGGGAGAATCATGTGTAATTTGTGTACCATCTACCATTAAAGTGTTTCTGGTCGAAATGTTGTATTTACTCAGAAATTAATCAAACAACAACCAAAAGCAGGGTGAGATAAAAACTCCTGTGAATAGATTGTAAAATACCATGAGCCTTTTTCTACAATTTCTGATGGTGATATGAGCTGAAAATTTCACTGGTTTGTTTTTATTCCATGACAAATCAAATTATGAACAACAGCGAGGAAATAAAAACTTAAGTATTTAAGTAACTTAAATATAAGTATAAAAAACTTAGTCGCTTCTACTGTTCCAAAATGGTATTTTTTTACTTTCAGGAAATGTTTCTGAGCCACATTTCAGTAAAAATACAATTTTCTTACACGCTTTTTGAGTTAACTTAAAAACAGCCTGTCATTCACGTGACGCCATTTTGTCTGACTAGTAGTGTCTCTACTGAAAAATGTGGCCCGTCCTCATTACCATCATTTTATTACCCCATAATTTCCCTCAAAAATCAAAGCCCTGTCCTCTTTCCACAAATAAAACATTACTATTTGAAAAGGACACTAGACTCCTTGGAACATATTTAGCTACTACCATAAATAACTTGGCAAAAAGTTTTTTTTATTTTGTAGGCCTAGGCCTATGTACGTTAGTTATCATATTCGTACCTGGACCTACCCTTCAAATAATTCTTCCAATGTGCCATACCGTTGAGCGCAATTTTGACGCCTGCGCAACTTTTAAACTGGGCCGTGCACAATTTTGAATTTAACATTTATTTGGGATTTGTTTAAATTATACGGTACATGGCTACTTTCACTTTAGTCTTGGTTCAGGACATAAAGAGAGGTTTTACAGGATTCCCAAGACGTTGTTACTAGGAGCCTGTTTGTTTAATGCACAGGATCACGAAAATTGTGGATCCGGATCCCATTTTAGCGTACCCTGCAAATGGATCCCTAAATATCGGATCCTTGCGTTAAACAAATGAAACAGGCCCTATGTTACTGTTAGTGTTAGTGACAGTTCTGTCTTCTATGCATGTTCGTGCGGATCACCAGGTACGTACATGTACATAATGTACGGGGTACACTGTACGTGCGTACCGGTCAGTGCGGGTAATTGATTCGAGTATCAACACCAACAGCATCATGAACCAAGTCTACCTTCATTTCAGTTAGGCCTATTATAAAAACAGCCTCATGGGTTTTCGTTAAAAACAAGGTCAGGGGGATGGTGGTAAGACGGGATCCCCAAAACATTGATTTTTTTTAACTCTTACATTGCTTCTACTCCTCAAAAATGATACTTTTGACTTTCAGCAAATGTTCCTGGCTCTTTTAATTAAAAGCCTAGATTGAAGAAATTTGTGTAAAAACAGAAACAGTGTAAAAATGCAATTTTCTTACGCGGTACTTGAAAACAGCCTGTCTGACCACATCATCATTTTGAATGGTCTGTTTAGTACCCAGACCCAACAGATCAAGAGTACTCTTAATGTCAGAGTGGAAGCCAGACTATTCTCGTCTGCGGCTGTCCGTGCGTCCGTGAAATGTTAGATTTTTGTTACCGTTTTTACCCCATAATATCCCTCAAAAATCAAAGCCCTGCCCACTTAGCACAAAACTAACCCTGCTATTAAACTAGTACTAGAAGAGGACACCACCAACGTATATTTAGGATAGGCCCTACACTGTAACTAAGTTTCAAAAAGTAGTTTTCCTTTCCTCTATAGTTTTGGGACCGTCACCCGTCATGCCCGTCTTATCACAATCCCCAAAACAAGTCACTTCGGACAAGCAGTTAAAAGATTGTGCAGCAAAGATTGTGCTGTCTACATCAATGATCATGTATCATGGTCCCCCTTCCTTTCCTCATACAGATGAAGGTATTTAGTGGCCGGATCCTTCTTGCGGCCGGGAATAGAAAAAGGCACAGACTCCTAATAATAGAGGCCTTGCTGCGCCTTGCTATGTGTTTAAAGGAAGGAACAAAAAATGACAGAGCGGCACTCAAGCCCGACACACTTAAATGAGAACTTGAACAAAATTGAGTTTAGTCGAGAAGGTAGCGTCGAGAAAATAAATCGGACTTACCGCCGCGATGTACCTCTTAGCTGTATGCTACTGCCAAGGTGGTACACCACGACAGTGAGTCCGGACTAAGATGAAATACAATCTGCGAGACGCTAACGAAGTTCAACAATATTTTGGGAGCGCGATGAAAAAGACGTCTACACGGTACGAGAGCATAAAACGGAGAGAGTGCATGAAGGTTGTTGTTGAAGTGAAATCCCTGGCCTTATATAACAAAATCTAACTTATGCATGGACGAACTTAAATGGAGTGCCTACTTCGTGCACAGGAAATTAAAAAAGGAATTTAAAGGAGCTGCTACAGGTATCCTCCAGTTACCGGTTTCCGAGGGTATAAGGCTTCTTCCTTGATTTAGAAAAAAATGCCAAATGCAAGATGTCAACTAATGTCCTAATTACCTTCCATAGGTACCAGGAAGTATGCTAACAACATTAAATTCTTCCCGATGGTAACTACTTTTGTGCAACGGTGTGATTTCTGATGTCAACTCACAACGAGGCTACTCGGGTGACTGTGCCCTGTTTCCGAGGATTGCGTTGGTAGTACAGTGCTCCCGTAAAGCCATATGTGAAAAATAAATATTTGCTGTCACTTTGTATGTCTTTAATAACTTCATCTTATCCTGAATGTAAAATTTGGTCATATCAAATTATAAGTTCTTTTAAAGTTAAAAATGATCATTGTTTTCAAAAAAAAAAAAAAAATGAAAATAAAAACACACTCGTATCGTGGTCGTTTCAGTGCTTTAAACACTCATTTTATTCATTCCACATTCATTCAGGTTTTTTATATTCTGACCTCTCTTTTTTTATTATTCATTATTTCTGTGATAAATTGTTGGATGCTTTATATTAACTTTCTTTTGTTATTTTTGCCTCGCCATAAATTATTAAAATACTAAAAATATGAAACTTTGTATTTGTTTGACTGTTTCTAGAAGTTGTGTTGAGATGCAGCATAGGACAGCTTAATTGGACCAGGCTTAGATTGAGACTGGGATGTTGAGGGAGGCTTTTTGGATTTTGCTTCGGGTGTTTTCTCTTTTTATGCAAAGATTTTCTTGCCAGCCTCATACTGTGGGATTATGTTCTGGGTGACCTCTTCTGCGATTGCCTAAGTTCTCAACATTACAAACTAATGTTGCCTGAGGGGAGTCACTCTCTGTGTACCTCCTGTCTGTTAGTGGAAACGCACCTGTTAATTGATTAATTACATGTGTGTCTCATAAAAGAAAAATGCACAAAACTAGACCCAAAACCTCCTCTAAAAATTTGTAAGTATCATTAGAAGAATTCTGCATGCAGATTTTATTATATTAAAGTAAGAAACTAAACCCTTGCAATATTTTTTCATAACCCTCAATATTAGAGGAAATAAAGATTTTATAAGTAGTGGGAAAAATTATATAAGGAATGTGTCCTTTACAGACTTCCGTAGTAGTTTACCCAGCATGCATGGTTGCTAATAAAGTCACGTGACATCAATATGAACGAATGGCAATTTGAAACATTGTAACCCAAAACTATCATTGAAAGTGCATTGTTTATTTTTGACTCTCCCAAGTATGGACACTTTTGTATCTAGTTAAATAAGGTCTAAAGTACCTCCAAATTAGATATTTACGAATAAAACTTACTAGTAAAGCCTTAACTTTCCATATTTTGGGGTCAGCATAGAGAGGAGACTTCTTTCATTACTCACAAACTTTTTTGACGTCATCCGAAGTTGTTTACATCGCGCCGCGTAACGCAGAAGGTAAGCCCGCGGAAACAAGACCTCCTTGATAACGGGACCCCCCACGATACATGTACATGTACATGTATGTATGTATGTGTCCCAACTATCAGTAAGGCATGTAAAATACCAAAACCATCCATCCGTGACACATAAACTTCGGCCTAGCTATACAGTATACACGCAACAGACCAGCAGCCGATTTCACGAAACATTGCGTAACTTACACCACGTACAAATGTTGCGTAAGTTTTGTGAAACGGCCATAGCTTGTGCAACCAAGGCAGGAAAATGTTGCGTAAGTTACGCAACAAAATGTTGCGTACGCAACATTTGGAGTTTCGTGAAATCGGCTGCAGCCCAATTTATTTAGCCAACCCTATTCCGTGAGGCATGCCATAGAGCTCCAGCTCACCATGGAGGAAGGTGGTCTCACAACTCCGTGATCGTCTTAAAAAATAACAAGAAAATACCACAGGAATTCATGTAATTCATGAACTGCAACACTCCCCTGAACATTCCAAATAAAAGGCGTGAAAATGGCGTTCGCTGATGTTCATTACTTCTTCGGAAAATCACCCAAACAACCCAAAGTAACAAGTTGTCTTACCTTTGGCCCCTTTGCAACTCCTTCGGCTGAACTTTTAACTGAAGACATTGATTTAGCGATTTATTAGGCAACGACGTGTAACTTATGTGTCAAGTCAGATACCCTTCCCTGATTGTGTACATGGCAATATAGCGTTACGGGCAATGGAGGCCTGGGAGCTAGACCAGAAGTCATTTGGCTGTGGCTTTGTTTAAAATACCCACATAGACGTTTCATATGGCTGGACGCGACGTGTGTTAAATTCCTACCCTTAGCCAGAATAATCTATCAAAATAAGCCCGACTACATGTGGTACCTAGCCTGCTGGCCGACAATAGGAAAGGCTACGGCTAGCTTCGCCATAGGAGTACATGTTAGTTGCGGTCGCAGCCGGAGATTTTAGGACACGGGCTCACCACAGAAAAATTGGAAGAAGGCGCACGGACCTCGACCAGCACCAAAGACAGCAGAAACAAAATATTTAAAAAGCCTAAAAAATTAATGCACTTGCATTTCGTACAAATTGTCCCATAGGAATTCAAGAAAGATTCGAATTTAATTTAATGGTAGGCCTATACTTATGGTAGCATACCGAAACAAAACTTCACAGATTTACCAAGGCCTAAAGATGGTAGGCCGTTAACGTTTTTTTCTGCCTGAAATGCTGTATTTATCCAGAAAAGAGTCAAACCAATGACCAAAAACAACGGTAAAAAGATTTTTTTTTAAATACCGTGGCCGGGCGTTTTTCACAGAAGTTCTCAAAAAGTGGGCACTGTCACCGAGTGTGGGGACTGAACATTTCACAGACTGTTGCTGTATCTTCATTGATATGATATTTCTGCCCTTGAATTTGCATTTCTTTGACCAAAACCAAAGTATGATTTTGACTTTAAACAATTGTTTTTGTTAAGCAAAATATTTGTCTAAATCACGTCAATGTCATCATGTAAAAACAGTATTATGTGCTTCTAATGGGCCTACTATTACGGCTGCATCTGTTCCTTGGCCTACATAATCATTGTGTGGTAAGTTTTCTTCACGAGTTTTTATTTATATGAAGGCAATCGCCAAACATTAGACCCTGCATAAATCTTCAATCATGTTTGCAAAGTATACACGTTTTACATTACCAATTTAATAAACACATCGCATAATGTCGCATAATTTCACATAATTTCCTTGGTTTCTCAAAAAAATCTATCGAACATCTGACAATAGAATAATTTTGTAAAACAGGTGTCCATATAATGCATAATTTGTTTTGTATTTTGTAGCAGCCAGCTGACACAGCCTGCGGTACTGCACCTCGGAATTGCAGACTACACTCAGCAAGTGCATGGCCAGAAATCAATGAGCAGCCAAAAACTAAACATAGTAATAGTTTACGTGTACACCGGTAATTCAGTCAAATTCATTTTTGGAGAAATAAAGGTTTCCCCGACCATTTTCTCCACCCAACTTTGGTAAACCGTGATTCAATTTCGTGTGGTTTCCAGCAACAGGGTAAAAGTAATGTTTCTCTTTGCTACATATTTTCAAATTCTTCATTGTTCATTTTCGCGAGTAATCCCTCCATTTTGAAAAGATAAGCAACAATAAACTCCTAATAAAAACCATTCTGCAACTCAAGTTTGAGGGGTAATACATTTTGCATTTCTCCATCTGTCATACATGTGAAGAGGAAAAGCGTGAATATTCATCTTTACAATGATGTGTCATTTGCTAATGTAATCGTGGAATGTGCAGTCCTGATAAATTATGCAATGTCAAAAAATGAAATGTTGCAAAATTCGTTGTTTTCAGTAGTGAATGCCCAATCGTTTCGAGTTGAATGAGTTTGAATGTTGATGCGCTGATGCGTGAAGACCACACATGGTGTATTCTCAGCAGCCGAAACGCTACCAGCAACACGACATCGCGTGACTTTTATTTGATCACCTTTTTTCCCTTATCTTGTACGTGTATTCTCATTTGCATTTTACAACATTTCACGTCTGACTTAACCCTTTATTCAGGAGAAATGCACATTCCATGATTACACATTCACAACAGATGGCACATTATTGTAAAGAGGAATAATGAAGCTTTCCAATACCAGTTTCTCCGTTCATATCAGTAACAAAAAAGATATCATCCCTCAAACTTGAGTTGCAGAACTTTTTTGAGGGGTTTTATTTCCCGCATGTTGATAATTATATGCTATTTGTACATTGAATCAAGTTATTAAAAAGAGCTTTTTTTCCTTTACAGAGACCAACAAGATACAACAATAATAATTCACTCAAAACCAAAATATTTCATAACTAAGTAATTTTATTACTTTTAATTGACCACTCACTGCACACAAGAATCATAACTAATATAACCCAAAACCATGAAATACAAAATATCAATCTACGTGTATATTAAAGGATTATGATATATTCTGTGTTCAGATGTTTTTGTCATGTAAATAATAAATTTATTCAGCAATTGGGGAAGCTGATGGTGTAACACACCAAAAATAATGATAAAATAAAAATCAATCAAAAATATAACATGGTCAAAATAAAAGTCAATATGGTTTGTCCTTGACATTGTACACAGTACAAATTAACGGGTTAAAAGTGTTAATATTATTATATTTTTTCATCTTTCCCTCATAATTGTGTTTCTGTTCAATTCAATGAACTGTGCCATTTAGTGTCCTGATTTTTTTTCTTCTCATTTATTTATTTTACAAGACAGCCTTAGGAAATGATACAGATCATAATTTTGTTTTCCATTTTTTATTTTTTTTGTCATTTTTGATAAATCACTATTTGAAGAGGGGGAGGGGATGGATAATTATACCAGAAAATGATTTGGCACTGTAAATAATTTGATTCTGTTATCAATTTTCCCCCCAAATCTGAAAGGTTTACGGGCTTGAGAGCAACAGAAACCTGTGCACTAGCAACTGTAAGAAAACATAGGGAAGACACTTTTTAACCAAGACAATGGTAAGCAGTCAATATTGATCATGACTGAATAAAAAGCAAAAGCTTTTTCTGGTTATATTTTTTAGATGTCATAATATGACATTGGTTATCACTTTTTTCTAGTTTGGTCATAAATAGTATAAGACATAGGTACGGTGGCCTAGAATGGCCATTTGACTAGAAATGGCTGTGACTGTTATTGTATGTCAATCCTTGGTGGCATGGGGTCATATTAAATGGGGTAGTATGCAGTGGTGGGGATACCTTATGCAGGGCCATACCTAACACCACAGACATTTCAGGGGTAAAACCACAGCATTCAATCCCTCTTTTCTGGTCCCTAAGTGGTTTACACATATCGTCTCTGCACTATGCAATATTATCACGCTAAAACTTGTCCATTATCAATCGCTATAACCACCAAAACATCTCAAGTTATTTGTTTCTAACACATTCAAGTGAACATCCAAGGACTGGATAAAGGAAGTTGAATTGGTAACGTGCTGAGGTTTTGAGTAAGGATGAAACCGGTTTTACAAACTTGGACCTGCTTGATTCCAACTGCAGATTTTTCAAGTGTTATTTAAAAGGATGGTGACTTAATCTTGCACCAACCATCAATGAACTTATTTTGAATCTGACCCATACGCACTCCCAATCCGCAACTAAACATGCTGGCATACCAGGTTTACTTTGCCTGATCGGAAATGCAGAGATCGTAAAACATACCAGTTATTGATGGAAAAACACGGAAATAAACCCATCTGCCAAATATGCTGGTACCAGGTCCTTGCGTTTGCCAATCGTCTCTCTGTGATTTTATTGGTCTTAAAACGAGACACCAGTGTAGGTTTCCGAATCAAAGAAGAGATG
Source organism: Astropecten irregularis (assembly GCA_963971285.1). NCBI lineage: Eukaryota > Metazoa > Echinodermata > Asteroidea > Paxillosida > Astropectinidae > Astropecten > Astropecten irregularis. The sequence continues at coordinate 1,677,080 of OZ020245.1, read as the reverse complement.
GGTTGTGTGAAAATCCAAAGTCATAATGAGAAAACTACAAGGGAAAAATGAAAAGCTGTGAACTCAAAATGTCATCCAGTGATGAGCAAACTAATTGCTACAAGAGAAGTTTACTACGACTGTAAATAAATAAATCAGAGTCATCAACCGAAAAATTCCAGTGACTCATCCGTGAGAGATAAGCAACTGTCTTTACCATGACACCTCAAATCTAAATAAGTATTAAGTCTCTGAATGTAGTTTGAGCTACTGAAAAACAACAACAACCGAGAATCAGAATATCAAACTATTTTTTTAATTTGGTCTGGGGGCAAAAGTAAGGGCAGGGAGTGTTGCAGGGGGAGAGGGTGGGGGGGGGGGACCTGGGGCACCTGTGTTTTCTTTACAGTTGGGACGTGGTCAGTCACTGGGAGAGGAAGGACATGGCAGTGTCCCGCTCGTCTTGCAGCTCTTTGGCAGTCGCATCCATCTTCTCCCGGGCAAACTCTGAGATCTCCATGCCCTTGACAATGGACCATTCCTTGCCGACTATCTTGACAGGGTAGCTGTAGATGAGACCCTCAGGTAGACCGTAGGAGCCGTCGCTTACAACTCCCATGGACACCCATTCACCCTGTGCAACATGCAAGAACGAAATCATTCATGATGACGTACGCAGGATTGAATTTTTATTCATTATTCAAGCATCCATAAAATGTTTGGTATGTAAGTTAAATATATGGAAACTGGGTATATGAGTAAATGGGTACTGGGCTGTGTAAGTTTTGTCCAATCAGGTGCCACGGCCCAGGGGATCGGTGATATGACGATGGTTAGCACATGACCAAAATACCAGCCAACGACCTAAAACAGGCTTGATGACATATTGAAGCTGTCATGTACACATCATTCAGTACATGTTTATAGTACAGGCCCATGGCTGGAAAATGTTCAGGCGAAAAATTTAATTTCCTATAATAAGACATTTCACAAGGTGAGTGTCATGAGCGAAGGAACAAAAACCAAGCGGACGTATTTCTTAACGTTCATGGCGCCCACACTGCAGGGACCACCAATGTTTGGTTTTCTTAAGAAGTTGGGAACAATAAATGTTATATTCACTATCAGTGAGTGAAAGGGACTGGGAGGAGAAGAAATGTTTCTCCCTTTTCAAATAGAGGAAACTCTCTACTGGAAAATCAATGTCATTGAAGGAGGGCATCTTGGGAGGGAAGCCGGAGGGGGGGGGGGGGGCAAGACAGAGGGCAAAATTAGGCCAAGGCCCGAATGAGACCAATCCACTGGCCCACTAATCAGGAGTGCTACGGTTGACTTGATGTTGGACACCATACGCGAACAGTTTAAGTGGAGTCAAATGTTGCCTCCTGTGATGCACCTACCTCCTTGGTGCCGCACCACCAGTCCCTCATGTGATCTCCAATGGCCTTGGCTGCCGACATTGCACTGGACAGTTTCCTGGCAGCGATGACAGCAGCACCACGCTTCTGTATAGTCTGCAAACATGGAGACAAAGAACAAAATCGTGAACAAGATCACTGATCGCGTGCCTGAAACAAACAGGCCCAGTGTGTTGGCGCTTACCTTCTTAATCATGCTAATTCATGCAATGGCTTGCCCCAAATCATTCCGTTATGTCTTCAGTCTGGGAACTTGAAAAATGTTGCATGCAGTGCAAGTGAGATCAGTCAAGGTGCTAGACACTGGATTCACTTAGAGCCACCCCTGGTTATTGAGAAAGCCTCTCCTTAACTTCTTACTGAGATGAATTCTCCCTTGAGCCAGTTGTCGTCCTGGACAGCTGCGTAGACGGGCTGCTTCTTCCCGCTGTTGTCCAAGACTGATGCCTGGCTGACGTCGGGGAACTGCGTGGCTGAGTGGTTGCCCCAGATGATGACGTTGCGGACCTTGTCGCTAGCCACGCCCAGTCTTGCGGCAATCTGTGGAGAGTGAAACCAAATTGGCACATTGTTTCGGGGCAGAAAAATTCTAGACTAAAATTAGAAACAATCAACAGTGCAACAGAACTTTAAAAAAAATGCACTCCTGAAATACATCTCAACTTCTAGATAACTTCTATCAACATGATCAAAAGACATTGAAAAAGTGAACAAAGAAAAATTTACTGGAAGGGAATTCGAACCAGCAACCTCCAGAATACCGTTCCAGCGCTCTTACCAGCTGAGCTATCCAGCTCTATTGTGGTGGTATCCCCAATAGTCAATTATATTTGTTAGTTTTGCAGTCAAACTATCAAAAGAAATAGAACATCATTTAAAAGCCTTTTTCTACTCATAAAAGTAAATTGCAGAATGATGATCAACCATACAATGACCAAACACCACACAAGCTCCACCCAATAAGGTAGTACACTTTTCACAGACAAATTGATAAAAGAGCAACATGATTTTATCAGCAGACCTGGTACTGGGCCCTGTTTTGATCCAGACGAGTGAGACAGCTGAAGTTGGCCTTTGGGATGGAGGGTGCGCAGGTCTGGGTGATCAGGCAGTTGGTGTTGGCTGGGTTGCCGACAACAACAATCTGCATAAGGAAACAAAAACACGCAAAGTCAGTGGAAGCATTCTCCAGATTCCAGAGAGTTGGGTACCTGGACAACTTTACATATATAACAAAATACAACCTCATCCCCAGTGAAGGATGGCATGACAGCTTTCAAGTGACCCCTGGCAGTTCCACCAATCCATGTGATTTCAGGATTTCAAATATCAGTTTAGAATTTCATATAAATCCTAGCCCCATCCATACTAGTTTATCACACATGGTTTTCCTGTGTGGTAAGAGTGGTATCCTGAATACCACAATACACCACAGTGTGGTAATGCATAGTTTATGATCCAGTCCCCCTCTGGAGACTGTGGTAAGCAGTGTTGGAGGTCTCGAGGCCGGCCTTGGCCTCGAGGCCGGCCTCGAGGCCGGTTTTGGGTGGCCTCGGCCTTGGCCTTGCTGCATGATGACTCGGTCTTGGCCTTGGCCTCGGCACCTCCTGGCCTCGGAAAATGGGCCGAGGCCGGTTCAAGGCCGCCAGATTGGACTCAAATTTCCCAACACTTATTTTTAGGTTTTCCCAGTTAAATATTCACCCTATATATGTATGTGATACCCATTGAACTGCACGAATCATACACACCGCGCTGCCATGTGCGATGCGCAATTTGAGTGCGCATTTTGAGTCTGGATTCTCCAACAATTCAAACACGGATCGTCGCACTAGACTGTATGTAACACAAACAAAGTTTTGGGGTTATAAGTTTATATGAAATTCTGATGATTCCAAGTAAAAAAAAATCCTACATATATTGTGTGTGCACTAAACAACCGGCCTTGGCCTCGGCCTTGGCCTCGGACAGTGTGGCCTTGGCCTCGGCCTCGGTCTCGAATGCTCATGACTCGGCCTTGGCCTTGGCCTCGGAGACCCATGACTCGGCCTTGGCCTTGGCCTCGGGGGTTGTGGACTCGACTCCAACACTGGTGGTAAGCAGCACATATCTTGTGTGGTAGGTGTAGAGGGTATTGGGTTAAGACTAGTTCTGAATTTGGCTACAAGCCTCCTCCTACCTTGACAGTCTTCTTGGCGTGCTCATTTATTGCCTTGCCCTGGCCCTCGAAGATCTTAGCGTTGGCCTTCAGGAGATCTTTGCGCTCCATCCCTTCCCTGCGCGGCATGGCCCCGACCAGTATAGCAGCATCCACATTGGAGAAGGCCACCTTGTAGTCGGCAGTGGCCACCACGGCTAGTCAGAATGATTGCAAGGCATAACTCATTATAATGGGGAGGTAGCCGAGAGAATGGGCCGGCTGGTAAGCCGGCGAGCCAGCCAAGGCGGGGAAGATAGTAACTCGTCGCAGTGAGCATTAATAGACCTTTCTTTTGCAATGCCACAGCCCAAGTTTTTGCCAACCAACATGGTGGAAACTATGGTCGATAAACTAAGTCGTCAAAAGCCGGGCATACAAAATAACCACAAATTGTACCAAATTTGTACACAACGTTTCATAAACATTGAAAGATATTGCTGAATGCAATGGAAACACCACAAGCAATGGTGGTATGTATTTTGTAGAGCTATGGAAAGTTTGTAAAAATTTTGAATTTAGTCACGCCGTCTGTCGAGAAGACGGTATGATTTGCAACATTTGGCCTCTAATGCCAAGTATTGCCAACCACCAATCAAAGTTTGTTTTTAAACAAAAGAAAGGTCTATACCAGAGTCCTTGTTGAATATTCTGATCATCTGTTCTGAGGAGATCTGGCATGAAACTTGCCTATTTTTTAAAACCACATGAAGATAAGTTTTAAAATAATTTTTTTTATAACAGAATCCATGGTGATACTTTTACCACACATTAGTGCGAATTGCTATTTTTTCATTTGTGTATAACACTGTATAATGCTGAACTTTTAAAAAAACCAATTAAATCCTCATTTGAATGTCATTGTTAAATTTGAGAAAGGAAATTATTTTTTTTTAACCTGACGGTATTTATAGTTTGTCTACGGCCTACCTTTCAGGAGTGGCAAGGCGCAATCGCTTAGTTCCATCACCACGCCTTCAACCACAGACACCATCGGTGGAATGTCCAGCAGCAAAAGCTCCAGGGGCTGGCGGACACACAAACAAACAGACAAAGATATGAAGACGGACTGCATTGGTGCACCAGTATGAAATTATAAGACCTGCTTATCGAGTGCCCTATGCCAATAGCACATCACCTTTCCCCTAGAGAGGGGGATAACAGAATTTCTACCGCAGTCACTGGATTTTGGAAGACATCTGAATACATGGGTGATTCACTAGAGTAGGCTATTACCATTGTACTGGTATTGGGTAAGAGCAGTGTTTTACAAGTTGGGCAATGGGAGACATTGGAGAACCGGTCGTCAAGTCAACAGCGCAAGCATGAGTAAAGCATGCGTAGAACAACGCGCGCATGCTCACAATTGCATGCGCGTGCACTGTTGACTTGAAGACCAGTTCTCCAAAGTCTCCCATTGCTGATAGATGAAAGCTAGGATGGGCCATTTTACATGTCCATGTACAAAATGTGAATGTCAGTCACGTCGATTGAATGTAGCACCGCTATACCGAACATTTGGCTATACCGAACATCATCCTTGACTCCCAATTTTCTTGTACAATACATACTGAATATGGTCCTTTCTATCACTATAACAAACGACCATTATAACGGACAATATCTGTGAATCCTGCCATGTTTGTTATAGTGGTGTTCCACTCTACACATAAGAAAATCTAGCATTTTTAAACAACAATGTTCAGTGTGTCAGTCTTGTACACACATATTGGGACCAGCCAAGGATCAGTACCTTTAGCCAAATGTTCAGTACAGCGGTGTTCGTCACAGCGCCGTTGTACTGTATTGTGAATCAGACATTGAAGAAATACCTGATCTTGTCCAAACACATCTCCCTTTGCAATGGAATACAGCAGAGAGTATGCAATCTGCCCTGCAGCTCCAGTCACACAAACACGGATAGGCTCCTAATGATATTTAAAAATACAATGGGTAAAAAACAATTAATATCAACCATATTAATGAGATAATCAGAATAATTAATAACAATGTCCTGAATGACTGAGCATGCATAAATGGCCTCTTTTGCAATAACATTCACAAGCCTTGAATTAATAACGGAGGCCACGGAGGCTATGGCCTTCGTTGCCCTGATTCTTGGCCTTGGTGCCCCTTCAAATGTTTCCATAGACATTATGATTTTCCAATGGAATTGCCCCTTGCAATGGAAAAGTGGCCTGGCCCCTTTCAGAACCAAATTCAAGGCCTGCATTCAAATAAACAGCTGCAAATGATCAAAAACCTTGGTCGTAAGGACCTAGTAAAAGAAGTACCTACCGGTAGTAAGGCCATGGGTTACTGTCAGTCACTACAACTACTAAACACTTTCCCTTAAAATTTGCAGATGGGCTATATCAGAGCTCTTTATCAACCTCAGCTAATGTTACAGAACAGTATTATTCAAAATCCACACTCTTCCAACTTCATGCCTAACTGCTTTTTATCTAGTGAGGCGTTGTTTTGGCAGGGTAGTTTTGAGAGAGATTATATACCGCTATAAGTACATATTTCATTCTGTGCAATGAAAATCACGACTAACAACTGAGGAAAAACTAGGACTAGACAATGAAAGTCGTACAGAACACAATTTCTGCTTCTTGACAAAAATATTCAGTAATCAGTTCTTGATGACGGACGGTTTGTGCGTAATTTCTTTGTAGCTTGCACCATCTAGGCCTACACGTTTTTAGTTTTCATCGGTTGTCAAGTTATGAGATTGAAAGTAGGCCTACCCGGATGTCCGCGCTGATCTATATAACATTAGTTTTCATGGTTTTGGTCCCAACTACTTGTCCACAACATTCCCCAATGCAATGGACTAGGCCTAGTAATTTTTCCAATGACAATGACGATGTAACGTTAATGTTTAAAACAAATTTCAACAATTCAAAAATGTCCAGACCAAAGTCACTCAAACTCAAAGTCAACTCAAAGAAATAGAAAGTCATGGTTAAATTAAAAAAAAGTCTACCTAGGCCTACTGCCTGGGTGCTATTGTGAACCTAGTCCGAGTAACTTGGACCCTAAAAATCGCCTTTTTTAACATTTGGACATGGTCTGGCGATAGTAGGGTCCAAGTTACTCGGACTATTGTGAACCATAATAATGTAACAACCCTTTATTTATTTTGTACAATAAATGACAATTGAAAGTTTAATAAGCTAGATCCAAATATGTCCGGAAAATGGGCACCACCATATAAAACATGTACTATTATTAGGGCCTACGGCATTATTTGCATTGCATGAGCTTTGCATGAGCTTTGCATGCACAGCGGGCCTGGAATTCCAATCACGGCCGAATGAAAATTGCCCATAAATTGCCGATTTGACATCTCTTCAACCAAGCAAAGCTAAGCATTTGCAAGGCAACACCTAAAACTTTGCACTGCATGAGCTTTCGCGAGACAAAACAGCGAACTTACCATTGTATTTCGATGATTTATTTCTGCAGCGGAGGGATGGTAGAACCGGCGATTATCGACTTCAGAGAAGAAGAGATCGTTAGGGAAAAAAATTATTGACCTTTGACCTTCAGATCACGACTTGAACCCTGACGTCTCATAACGTGAATAGTGCGGTGAGGTATCGTGGTAACCTGACTGTATTTATATAGGGTGCATTCGTTTAGCTCCCCCAGGTCGACACCAGTCAACCTCGTCCCCATTCTCTAGCTTGTTTTGTGCAGTATAGCACGACCATTCCCAGTAAGGGCTGACCCGTGTTAGCTAAACGAATGCACCCATAATGTACACGTGCAATGCCAGTTAGATGTGCATGTAACTGTGAATAATCACTGCATGATATAGACTGGGGTGATAATGTTGCCCGTTGTATTCTTTTATTGTGTATCCACCATCATGATCATATGGTGGCGACTAAACTCCAAAAGCCAACTGTCTGGTCCATGATCATGATAAGATTTATAATGTTGTAAACTTTTCATTGCATATATTATAATATATCTTATTTGTGGCTGTGTTGTTATTTGTACAGTGTGTGGCCCTGTCACCTGTGGTTTTTTTTTTTTCAAACTTCAAAGCCATGTCTCACGTTTCACTCGCGCTAGATATCAAAGTTGATTTTTGTTGAAAGGATGGCGACCAGTGATGAAGAAAAAAAGGTACGGACGATGACACGAACATGACTTTTCAGTGACTTGGTTTATCCACAATCCTTGTGGCTTATCCGAGTCTGCAGTCCCAACTAATTGCTTGTGTTTTGAGGGCCAGTAATAAAACACTAAACCACTGAAAGTCAAGTTGGGAAAATTAGGTCATGAATGATTGACCTGGATCCAGTACTAGTACTTTTTTAGTAGGGCCTATCGATTGAAGAGGAATTTCAGAAAAGTGTAATCGATAGGGCTAGCAATACTAGAACTTGGTTCTGCAATTAGGCTCACGTTTACTTTTAGATTAGAATAGGGCTAATTATGGAACCAAATAAATATCTCTGTATTTTGCATCTCACTTGGTCTTTCTGTAGACAGGGTGATAAAATTAAAAAGGGTATTACTATTAAATACTAACGTTAGGCCTAGGCCTAGTAGTAGGGGCCTTACGTTAGTACTAGTAGTTATACTTGGATGAGAACAGATCCGGTTTTGCAATCATGTTATTGAATGCCACAAATTGAGATTCTATTTCAGTATTAATTAAATAATAAGCCTACTTAATAGGGCCTAAATCGTGTGACTGTGGATGTGTAACCACCAGTCTAATTCTTCAGACAGTCAGTAGACCTGTAGGATGTAATAAAATGTTCAAATGGACCATTTCATAATAGCCAGAGGGAAGTCGTGCTAGCTAAAATGGCAACATTTTTCGGACGGACACCATTCATGTTGAGGCCCAACACAGTGGAAAGTGTCATGATGCATATTATTAACCAACAACTCTCTTTCATTTATTCTCTTCTAGTCGATGTTCTCCAGATTATCCAGTCAGTTCCAGACGGTTCCCTGCGCGAGGACGGCCTTCATGTATGGAATCCTCGGCGGATTTGGCACCGGACTCGTCAACTTCCTAATGACCAGTAAGGGTTGTCATGGAAACACAGAGCTCGGGAAACAAATCTTGTGGGAGGTTGAATACTCACGTGCTTTGTGTGTGACTATTGACGCATCCATCTGAAATCTATTTTTTCAATGTTTGAAGAAATAAATTTCAAACCCAGTTAACTAATAAAATTGATTTAGACAAGCTCACACTTTGGAGCAATTTCAGTTTGTTGATCTCAAACGAAAAAAATGAGCCCCCAAAATACTGGTGATGGATTCCACTAAAATAAACTGGATGTGAACTTTCTGGTACTTTTTACGTGAGGTTTTTTATTTTGAAAGGCGAACAAAAAATTGACTGGAGCGGGATGCCAACATGCGACCTCCTGAATATCGTACAGGCGCTCCACCAACTGAGCTATCCAGCACTACATTGGTTTGTGTCCCTAATAGTCAATTATCTTTGTTCGTTTGGCAGTCAGAAGCAATGGCTTCAGTCAGTTTCCCTTGTGGTTATTTGAGGTTTTTATTTTGTTAATTATATTTGTCTGTGGACACCTGAGACAAACCTGCGACCATCTTCATGGTGCTGGGTGTTGTGGAATTTTCAATATCACTTATTAGATATTCATCCTTGGCTTTAAGATTAGGAGCTGAATGTCCTCGCTAGCCCAGGAAGCAATAAGTCTGTAGAGATAGTTTCACAGAAAGTGCAAGACTCAAACACTGGATCAACACTTTAGTGGTTGCAAAAGCCATCAACTATTTCTCTGCTTATTTGGCTAACATTCCTCACTTTGTAAATGTGAGTACATTTTCTCGTTCTTGAATATTTTCTTCAGGTCGTGTCAAGAGGTCGGCTGATATCGGAGTGGCTACATTCACGTTGACTACCCTGCTCACATTGTAAGTGACAATCATCCGTGCCATATTTTCAGCTTGGACTTAGGAGGGCCTGACATGTTTCGATCCTAGCAGGATAGGATCTTTGTTGAACCATTTTCATGCTACCAAACAGTCAAAATCCTATAAAGGTCAAATATGTTGCATTTCTGTAAACAGACTTGTTTTGCTTCACTTGTTCTTTTATTCATTGCTTTTTCAGTGGGTACTGTCGATACAACAGGGCCAAGCTACGTCTGGTACAGAAACAGTATGAGGAACTTCAGAAGATGGAGCCTGTCGAGGTTGCCTACAGAGGGCCAGCTGACCTCAAGTGATGGCCAGACGTGGAGAAATATTGCAGTGACGGGCCAGTGACTTAAGGGGAGTGCAACCTCGTAGCGGGGGCACTTGTGGATGACAAGGACAATGATTGCCCCCAAGTCTTATTGTTGGCTTGATGGTTGCACTAGATGTTGAGATGGTTTCAGGAGTGTAAATGTGGCCCAAATGACCAAGGATAACAGTATGTGTCTTTGAATGGCATGCTAGATACTGGTGCTTTAAGAACAAAGGGAAGTACAGTAGAGTACAGACACCTAATTAGGGTATTATCTATTAAATGTACATTGGGGTATATGTGCATGTGTTTCAGTCTGGTTGAAGTGGTGCCCCATGTTCATAATGCATGATTACAAGTTTTGGATTGGTTTGGATCGAGGGACTTGGGAGTCGTTTTGAAGTTGACTCGGTGCGACTGAGTGTAGCCATGACTGAGGAGGAATGGCTAATGCAAATCAGGCTTGCTCTTCACCGACGTTTATCTGTACTGCATACTTTGATCGCCTCCGAGCTATGCAGTACCGATAAATGTTGGTGTTCAGTCGGTAATTAAAAATCATCACATTGGAGTCTTCAGTGGATAGGATTTTAATTTCTTTGAGCAACAACAGCTATGACTGCCACTGTGATAATATTTGTCATAAATACACTTAATGCCTGGGTCACACTTTCACATAAGCCTAGCTGTAAGGCCTTGAAAGGCTGTTATTTTGTGGTATGGTATATGGCTATCCTATTGCAGTCACAGCATCTACATGGCAGTGTGTAGTAATTTGCAGGTGTAGACATGTACATGATGGCAATTCAAACTGCAGGAACTGAAACTTCAAAATGTTGAGAATTTTGCTGCGTAAATTCAGTTGTATCTCCATTACCATGGCACGTACTTGGGTGTAGCCCCATGAGAACCATGTTGTTATCATATGTGGCAATAACAGGCACTGTGTTGGCTTTACAGCCCTTTAATGTGTTTTCCCATGAACTGTCTTATGTGGGCCTTACAGACTAGGTTGATCACAAGGACTTAAAGGTAGTATCATACTTTGGTTTTTGTCAAAAAAGTACAGATTCATTGGTAAAAATATCAAGGAAGATACAGTAAAAGTCATCTGTGAAAATTTCAGTCCCATACAGTGCCCACTTTTTGAGAAAATTGTGAAAAACGGCCACAGTATTTCTTAAGTCTTTTCTCTTTTATATTTGATCTTTTAAAAGATCAAAAAGATTTTCGGTCGTTGTTTTTCTAATTTCTGGATGAATACACAATTTCAGGTGGACAAATTTTAACGTGGGTTTCTACCAGCACCATATTCATACCCTGAAAGTTATACGTAAATCTGTGAACATTTCTGTTTTGGTGTCTTACCAAAATATGATACTACCTTTAATACAGACATACATTTTTCTTTAAACTTTAATACAAATATCAAGTGGCATATGAAACTCTACATGGCAGAAGTTACACAAGTTAAAAGTTTGCGGGTACATAATGTATTATACTCTTTTTGGAAAGAAGTGTGGTTCTGAAAAGAACCGCAAGTGTGAAAAATATTATTTAAACAGATGCTTTTGAAAAAAAGTTTCTCATTTCTCATTCGTTTTCCTAAACTAGATTTCAATGTAACATTGTATTGGTGCAATTGAACATTATGATAATAATTATAGCTTTAAATTATAAAAAGAACTTGGAAGCAAATTACAAATATGAATGCTGTGCGTATGTATTGGCACCGGGTTGTGTGTTTCTGTATATTATGACTAAGGACAATAAGATAAATGAACAACAATGAAACCATTCTTTTCCTGGAACAGTTTCTTTTCTTCAAAGTTGTCCTAGATGTCTATGGGATTGTAATGAGGTATAGGGACAATAGAAAAGACAATGCCTTATCCTTGAACAGTATACCTACATGTCTGGGTGAACACATATATCTGGTGCCTTGTGGAGACCAAGCACAATACATGTAGGTTGAATATGTCTCCACAGGGAAATTCTAAAAGTGTATAGGTCTCCACAAGGTTTTCACGAAATTGATATTTGTAATTAACTCTACAAGGAGGAATTTCCAAGATATACTTATCAGTTGCAAAGAGAAGTATTTTACATAAGGGAAATTCACTAGAAATTTCAACCCAGGAAAACGATTCTGATTCAAATGGGAGTGATTTCAATTCTGCTCTTCTGAGAGTGTTCATGAGTACATAAGACCAAATCCATGTCTCCACATCGATACAAATTCCAAAGCAGAGCTTATTTACAATATCACAGAATTCACATGTAAATAAATATTAATAACAGACTGAGTTGTAATTCTAATGCAATTTAACCCGAAGTCCAATCGTCACCTGAGTCGTATCGTGTAGGAATCACTGAGCGTGACGTAGCGTACCCATCGGAAGGGAACGTAGGAATGCTGGTGGTCAAAAAGCTTCAGGTACTTGACCTCTAGACGGGAACTGACAAAGTTCTTGATCTCAAACTGGAGGCTGACTGGTCCGAGCTCCAGGACTGTGCCTCGGTGAAGCTGGGTTAGCTGGATCTAGAAGGGGAGAGGGGAGAGTCATCAAGGTGATGGTACAAGTTTTTGGGTCTTTTTGCTTTGCAAGCCTGGTTGATATTGAAGAGGATGTGGGATGAAGCAGATTTTCAAGGGAAGGTGCTATGGAATGTAAAAGTGTATCTGTGTAGGGAACCACTAAACCCCTTCCACCCGGGAAGCATCTATAGCAGTTTGCCTCATGGCGTGAAAATACCCATTTTATTATCCCAAACAATTCACTCATTGTGGTACATTTACCCCCTTGATTTGCATTGGAATAGATCAACATTTTCGAGCAGACAGCAATCTGTTGAGTTCCGAACACAGCTGCATGCATAGATTACAGTCCGCCTGGAATTTGGAATATTGTGCAGCAGTATTCAACCATTGTGTGCCCGCTTTGTTTACGCTGAGCTCCCTACGCACATGGTCCAGTCAGTTGACCTCCATTTCAATTTGACCGGTGACTAATAATGAGGCTGGTATAAGCAAAGCAAAAATAACAAAACCCGGTCTGAGGGGTTAAGATTGTAAGTATCAGGGATGTGCAACACTCACTCTGATCCTCGTTTTGAGTTGAGACCCTCCTGGGAACTTCTTGATCGTCCATGTTAACAGCTTCTCTGATGGCTTGTACTCGGCTGACTGCCCTGCAGCAGATAGGCTTGCAATCACGCTAGATACAAGTCAGACAATGAAGGAGGTTGTGATACATTACATGCAATAGGTAGGAACATCACAGATAGAGGCAGCAAAATGCATTTGCCTGGGTGCCCCTGGTAAGTATTACCTCAATACTCTTCTTGGGACGTGGTCATTGCCTTACCGCCCTTGGACAGAATTTAGGGGCATACATTAATGACATGAGAATAACTGGACATGTATGCTAAATAAGAACATCACATATGTAGCAATATGTAGCTCCTGGTCATTGCCTTAGTGCCACTTGCCAGTATTTAGGTACCTTTTTTCAAAAGACATTCCATTTCTTCTCACGGAAAGTACCCGTTGTCATATGCAAACTGCCTAGCCCTTAATGAGCAAAGTTTCTTTCCAGTGCATGCAGAACAAGTTTTCAATGAAGTTAGATGATTACTGACTAATAATAAAAGAGTTTTGCACTCAAAAATGTGCCGTCATACCACAAAGATAGCTCCAATGTCCCAATGTTGACATCCTGCACGAAAGTGCCATACAAAATACATTGGGATGTCTTTGAATTTAATTAGCACCGAGTATACGCTATCCACAGTGAGAGAACTTTGGTATATAAAAGCAAACTCAGGTAACCAACTAAAATTCCATGTCATGTATATTGCTGGCAACTGGTCCTCGGCAGAATTCTTTCATTTGACGTGCCGTGATTCTGAACTTACTCTGTGGTTGCCTTGGGAACAGGTAAATGAACATTGACATCAACAGCATGGCTGGATGGTGGAAGGTTGCACTGGACCTCAAGTTGAACTTGAAGGCATCTGAGCAAATGCATCATAAATAAATATCAGCTATCCATATCAATCAAAGTCATTCACATCAAACCTTTATTCAATCACAAAGATTATTGCAACATTAAACATGTTAAATCACAGTTACTATTTGTATACCAGTAAGCAGTACAATACCAGGCGAACTTAACCACATTTAACTAAACTAAAGCACCACAAGATTGAACACTATACTTACTTCACATACTACGGATTATACGGATATAACGTACATATAAACAAATATATTGGTTTTTTTATGTAAGCTGATAAGCTGGAGTGTCATACTCAATGTCCTGTGGTCAATCTACAGATATTTGGTTCGAATCCAGCCATGGGCTAGTGCTGTTTTTGCGTCCTTGTGCAAGACATTTGCACAAGGACGCATGCTCCTCTTCACCCAGATGTAAATGGGTATCGCGAGGGTTGAGATGGTTTTGTGCTTGATTAGCCTCTGTGCGCTTTACAGTAGCCAGGGCTGTATACTCCCCAGGGAGCTGAGATTGTTTCAGGAATGTTAATGGGCCTGATGACCAGGGATAACAAAAGTGATAACACTTTATAAATGCATTAAATATTATTATTAGAAGTACAGACGAAGATGAGTGGTTTCTATGGCAACGTATTAATGGTCAGAAAAGAGGAAACTCACTGTTTATCTTCAAGTTCCGTTGTAATTGCTGAAACTTGGAATGGAAGGCGGGTTGGTAGTTCACCCGTGATGCTGTATCGCATGATGGTGCACTGGATGACAAGAAAAACAATAGAAAAACCCATAAGATAACCCATGATTCATTGATTCGTTGTTATAGTAACATGAGACATGACTGTTTCCTCCTGACCATTCTCATGATGGGTTCTAATCAACCTCTTTCTATCTGAGCTGGTTGAATTGGTAGGCTCCAATCAGGGACAAACCTGTCAACTCACTAATGCTGTCAGTTTTTGTCTCTCTCATTTAATTTACACCTTCTTTTGATGGTATCCGCAACAAAACAGATAATTGTCCACATTTACTGGTAACTGTAGACTTGGAGACAAGTCGTTAGATATTGCGGTGAAATCTCTGCTTCCATTTGACCTTCACGATAATGGTATAATTTCGGCTCTAGGGATCAACTTCATAAAGTTGGTACTATTGAGAGCCGAAATCTTTCAGGAGCCAGGAGTCTAACAAGAAAGTATAGCTATAGCAGTATCGCGAAAGTTGCATTAGAGCAGAGACTATATCACCACGACATCTAATGACTTGTCTACAAGTCTACTGGTAACTTATGAAGATGGAGTCGATAAAAATCTCCAACTGCTGCCAATTGTGCTCCCCAATTACGCAGTGCTTTGGAATTTGCCTTTATTTTAATTTGACATTGAAAAAAATGAATAGAAATTGAAATTCTCCAAAAGATGATTAAATTTAGCATACCTGAGGCAATCGCTTACCATTTCTCTTACTAAAACAGATCATTAAATCCATCATCAACTTTTTAAAATGTTCAGAAACTAACGTTAGACCTGACTTACCTCCCCTTCTGAGGGGTGAATGGTCAGCGCCCTCTTGTGCTCAAAGTCAGCAAGGTCCACGCTCGGGTGGAACTGGGCGTGGTCCAGGCGTACGGCAGTGCCGTAGCCAACCTCACTGGTCCTGCCCAGTATCAGGTCTTCGCTCAGTCCAAGTTTTAGCTCTGAGTTATAAAATAAGATAAGTTGGGATTTTTAAAACTTTTTTTTCCAAGTACTCTTGTATTCAGTTTTCTTCTTTTATGATAACACTTTGGTGTAACACCGCTATAACGAACAGGGCAGGATCTACAGAAATTGTCTGTATTTGCAATTTAAAACAACAATGAACAGTTTGTTTTGTTCCCAAAAATTGGGAGCCAAGGATGATGTTCAGTATAGCCTAATCTTTAGCACGGTGGTGCTCATTAAAGCAACGTTTTACTGTAATCACTATGGAGTCAGATACCCGGCTTTAGGGCCTAATTGCATATAACGGTATAGTGCAAGATAAAAGATACGAGACAAGAATCTAAACATCAATGGTTAGTTTCAGTCTAAAAGATTACAGTTATAAAGCTCATACAGAACCGATATTTCTGTGACATATTCTCTCTCAAATGCTGCCATATTCACAAAACTGGATCTGAAAACTCTAAAACCCACACCACTGAGCCGAGTCCCACATAAATTTGTCATTTTATCTATGAAATCAAAGAAATTATAAAGCCCTTCATTTTTGTCTGTATAAAATAAACTTACCTGGGTTGCCGATGACAAAAGTCTTCATCTGAAGGCTGCCATTCACTTCACTCGTAATCACAGACCCCTGTTACAGCACAAAAAAGAAAAACATTTGAGTGAAGTCAGTGAATAGAATTTGTTTTGGAATGAGCAGCAAAATATGTCAAACGCTAGAGTTAGTAGCTAGGATGGTTGACATTTGTGGTGAAGGTAAGTGTATCTCACACAACCTTTTGAATGATGCCCTCTTTTGATAAAAAAAGAAACTGCGGTGTTTTTCCCCCCTATTTTGATTTATTCCTGAAGGGAAGGAGTACTTAGAAATATATTCAGCATGGAAAACATGTCCCAGATTTCCCGATGTCCCGATCATCACTAACATGACTAAAGCCCAAAACCATAGCTAAACAGAAAATCGATCGCTACATTTAGAGATGGATTTGGGCTTTAGTGATGATCGCAATACGTTAGTGAAATCGGCCCCAGGCTTTGACAGAAGAACATTTTACTTACATTTGCAGCGAGAAGCACAGTCATTCTCTCAATCATGTCCACATATACCTCATTCCTAGAGCCCGCCTGAATATTGGAGAAAGACAGAAAATTCAGCTCAGCTGTTATGACGTCAGTGTACCCAATCAAATAAAGGTTTGGCCTTCCAAACTTCTTAAAGGGCATATACAACATTGGAAGCACTGCACAAGCAACACTAGAGTGTCACTAGAGTGCCTATGTCAAATCAATTCAAAGATGACTGAAATGAGATTCGAACCAAAACCCCGGCCTTCTAGTTCTGAAACTTCATTTCCAATTTTTACTGCAGTGTTTCAAAGCATCAAGAATGACAAGTCATAATATCTTTATCATATTTATTCATTTTAGCCGTCTACATGTTTCTACCTGTGAGGATGGTAACACTGGGATAGGTTTCTCTGCAGCATGGCTCGGTGCAAACCGAAAGTCTGTACCAAACTGTCAGAATGAAAACAAAAATGAAACAAAATGGTTGAAGAGAAAATATATGAATGATAGGGAGTACGAACTGCTTTTACAATTACAAAGATTGCCGAACAGTGTGCTCTGTTCGTCCTCAGGAGAGTGACTGTCACACTCCTGAGGATGAACAGAGCACACGATTCGGAACATAAGGATAATACAATCTGTTCTTCTCAGAACCCCACACACTCTCACAGAAGAGATTACATGGTGTCACCGCAAACCTACCTTCTTTTTAGAAATAGTAATGTTTTACCTCATCTACCAACGGGCACTGTGACACAAATCCTGCCTCTCTATAAAATAACACCCCAGACTCACCAAGCCAGGTCCAACTGTAAGGAATCCAAGATTGGATGGTTGATCCTCCTTAACGGCTTCGGCATCACAGCGGATGTACGGCTTCAGGGATCTCGTGGAGGTAGTCTGCACATAGCCGTAATCCTACCATCGAAAACAAAAAATTACAATAAAGAGATCCTTCATAATTCGGCTATATCGCAATAATATCATGATATGAAAGTGAAAACTATATATACAAAAATTATTTAGAATTTGTAAAGTTAGGAGGGTGACAGGGTGTGACGTTTTGATCCTGGCAGGATCTTTCTCAAAGGCTAGGATCTAAACGTCAGGCCCTCCTAACTCCAAGCATTTGATATATTCCTGGTCAGTATTTTGGCTGATGAGCAGTTTGCAGCAGTTTATTAATTACTTGTATTATTTAGAATTTAGGAATTGACACATTATATCAAAAGGGGGAAACAATCTTTGAGAGTGTTGAGATGATGACAGACTCACAATGACTTCATCCAGCAGCTCATAGACCAGAGCTAGGTTGAGTCTGATGGCCTCATCGGTCAGCACACCACAATAGTCCTTGATCAAACTACTTATTCTGTTGAATAATGAACAGAAGGAAGAGGTAAAAGGTATTTAAAATACCAACTTTTTAATATAGATTAACAAGCCACATGATCCCCTTTGAGCAAACCAGTATTGAGGCATTGCTAATGCTGCACGTATCTTAAATGATCCTTGGGATTTAGCGGTATGTGAGTGGTTTCATGGCTTCTGGCTGCCAAACGAACAAACAAAATTAATTATTAAATAGTGAAACCGCCAACATAGGGCTTGGTAGAGAGCCTGTGCGGTGTTCAGGAGGTTGCCGGTTCGAATCCCGCTCTAGTCAATTTGTCTTTGTTCAACTTACAATAACATAGGGCTGGATAGCTCACTTGGTAGAGCACAGGTACAATATTCGAGGGCTCACATGTTTGAATCCCGCTTCAGTCAGTTCTTTGTACTTTTCAATGACTTATTAATTAATCAAGTCAAGCAGTTATTCCTTATGGTTTTTTGCTGATTTAAAATTTGAAAATATTTAGGTGAAAATTATCAAAATTGGATTGAGCATTTTTAAGACAAACTATTTTACAACACTGAGTTTTCTTAATACGGGCCTAGGCAAAGAGTGTCCACTCTCATGCGGTCACTGGTCTTGTACCTGGACAGTAGCTCAATTGTTGTAAACGGTTGGAGGTCAGTCTGGCTGGTGCAGACGAAGTAGAGACCGCTGCGCTTCACGTGCATGAAGAAACTTCCTTCCAACTCCTGACATGATAGAAATAAATTCAAGATTATTAGTTTGAAGCTTGATTTTAACCCCAGTGATGTCTAGGTAGTTTTTGACACCTGATTGCTGCTTTAGACACCCAACACTATCCTTGAAGTGTAGTTTACTGTCACTGATGACACAGCATAGAACTTTCAATGACCCACTAACAACGAATTGGAATTGCTTGTGTCACCTTCTCAATTTCATTCATTCCTGGGCCAAGTACTTATCGGATACGTAGTCCTCCAAATCCCTTGTTTGTTGCAGTGAATTCCTTGATAGTTGTGACGATCGTAACCCTTGGTTCATCATGATTATGTAATAGTTATGCTGATTGTAACCCTTGGTTTCCTGTCACCATGATGAAATGAAGGTTAGAGTTATCGCAACTATGAAGTCCTTCGCTCTGTCAAATACCATAGTGATGATCTTACCAAGTCAATTTGGAAGATTCAAAATAGTGCTCCTCCAAGAGTTTGCAATGCGTTGGCCAATCACAATGCACAGAATTTGTCAGTTGACCCAATGCGCATCTGGATTCTGGAAAGAGTTGACAGATTGGCCAACATGTTGCAAAATCTTGGAGGCACATTATTTGGAATCGCCTGAGCTGGATTGAAGCTCTGCATTCTGTTATGCTCCCCTCCTCTCCACTGTGAGAAGGTCTAAACCAATCCTGGCTCTTTGAGGTTCAAACGGGTTAACAGGTCCAAAGTATTGTGAACTGAAGGTCTTATACATACTACGGCTGGAGATACCTCAGACACTTTGCCTTGTTTCAATCGATCCAGAAAGATCTCTGGTGCCCTGGTAATTCCATTCCCTCGGTCTGTTTGTGATTTCTAAGGAAAGAAATATGCCCTAAGTTTAATTCATAAAATAATAGGCCCTTAGGGGCCGTCCATAAAGTACGTACGCACGAAGGGGGGGAGGGGGGGTTGTTACCGATGCGTACGCCATGCGTACAGGGGGGGGAGGGGGGGTTAAGGCCAATGCGTACCGTACGCAAACGAAAAATTTGCATAGCATTATCGCGCGAAAAGAGAGGTAAAAAACGTGAAAAAAAGCACCGGGATTGTTTTGTTTTTCCTTTGTTTTCTTATTCAACATGGTAAAAAATAGTAAAATCCATCTGTAAATGTATAAAAACCTGTTAAACTTTAGTCATTCATTTCAGAATTTGAAAGTGAGGTCCCAATAACGGTACCGGCCCGGATTACGGTGACATTTTAATGATGCTAAAGCAAGGGACCACGAGAAGTGAAAAACCTAATGTGGAATGCGTATGCGTACAGGGGGGGAGGGGGGGTTGGGACCACTGCGTACGCCATGCGTACAGAGGGGGAGGGGGGGGCAAAAAAGTCGGCATTTCGTGCGTACGTACTTTATGGACGGCCCCTTAGGACCGGTTAGTACTAAAATATAAGTAATATGGAAAGATTTGCATACATGGACAATGCTTGATACCCTGTGCATGGCACTGAACTGAAGAATTCTAACTCTAACTTTTAATTGTTTTGCTTGGAATTAGGCATGTTAGGGGGTTAACTTTGTGGAGAGATTGCAGGGCTTTGATTTTTGAGAAAAATTATGGGACAAAAACGCCCCCAAAAATGCGGCTTTTCACGGACGCATGGACGGCCGCAGACAAGAATATAGCCTAGTTTCTGCTCTCATTGTGTAGACTTTTGATACCAACTAGTAGAAGCTGTTAAGTTGTTTTTATTCGGCAGTGCCAGTGTATATTTTGCTGGCACCGCCAATTGTCCTACAATTTACAAACGCTATTTTGCCGTATCAATTGGTTAAATTGCAGTATACTGCGGCAAATTAACCTTTAGAGAAAGAAGGCTGGCATGGGCAATGAGAATAATGCATGACGGTGGCAGCAAAATATACACTTCATTTTTGTATTCCCTATCGTACCCTTAGAACAAAACTCAAAAGTAGGCCTAACCCTTTCCGAGATAATTATCCATACGATTTGTGCACACACAAAAAATTGGAAAAAAAAATCTCCCTCTCTCTGAATGTGACATTCAGTTTTTTTGCAAAGGATACAGTCTCTGCTGATGAGCACATCTCCCCTGGAAGAGATAATGAAGAATTGTGACCACATTTTACATCGTCTGCACGTGTACAAAACTCAAAAGTCAACAGTAATGAAATGAGTGACCAAGTGATAAAGTGCATGTACCACTAATGAACTTGCCGAGATTTGTTTTGAAACAGCGCCACCAATTGATGAACAGGGGTGAGGGTTTGTGGGCATGGACATATGGGCGGGGCCCACTGATGTCTTTTGCGGGGGGGGGGGATGGAATCAAAGATAGTTTGAGTCCTGACCATTTACCAGTGGCGCAGCCAAAGGGGGGGGGGGGGGGGGGGGCGTGATGGGGGGGGTGGGGGGCGCCCCCCATGAAAAATCCTCTCCCCCCCCAGTCGCCCCCCCCCCCCCCCACTGGAAATCAGATATGGAAAATTATTGATAGGCCTACACAAATCCAACTAGATCATGCAGAGAAAATATGTAATATTGAAGTCTTATACTTTGTATATATTTTTTACATGTGGGTTTGAAATGTATTACAAATGTATACATTTTTACAGTATGCATGTCTGCACAGTGTATTTTTTGCTGGGGCCACAAATTACACAAGCACGGGCTGTGGCAGCGCAAATTTTGACAAAAAGGGTTTTTTTTAAGGGTAATTTTCTTTTTCCTGCTTCCTACACTGGTTCCACCTGTGTCCACCTGTCCACCGATGGTTGGTTTGGAATGACCCATACATCTATACCAGTGACAGGGCACCAATGAAGTTGAACAGCAACTGGGCAAATCTCTTCTACACTTTTACCACGACCCTCCCAAGGCCCCTGTAAAGGTTATATCTGCCCCCCCCCCCTCAAAACGTGTCCGCCCAGACAGATTCAGCCAGCTAAAAGTGTCCCCCCGTTGTATTAATTATGTCCCCCCTGAGTTTAACCTGTCCCCCTCCATGTAATTTGTGTCCCCCTGGTTGTTCATGGATAATGTGATATTCCCGTGCTAATGAATGAATTAAACCATAATTAGATATGCATTCTGACCGGCTTTTTAACCATTGATTGAAATAAAATTCACGTGGGTGCACCTGAAGGTGAGAAAAGTCATGGCAACGACTGTGTCGTGTCTAGTCTCAAAGCGTGTATCCGTATAACCATAACGTATCATACGCTGTAACCACATGTACAGTGTACAGACAGTAGCAAACGGCCCATCATGCTCTTACACACGATACGTGATTGCACAAACAGTAAAAACAAATCCTCGCATGCAATCGTTTTAATCACGAAGCCCACAAAATACATGGCATTGTCATAAAAGGTGCTTTGGTGGCGTGTTGAGGGAAACCAGCGTAACTGACATGATTTATAGTAGTGAAAACAGCTAACTGACATTCCAACTGCATGAGAAGAACAGGGGTGTTCCTCTGCCCATTTTTTATCTCCATGCAAAATATCAATCAACCAGATTTATACAAAATCATGCCAGTGGAACGCAAGCAAAGAAGGAAACAGGACGGGAATGAAAAGAACTTTTAAAGAACAACTTTATTCCGGTGGCAATATGCTGAGCCCTTTGTTTGTATTCTTATAAATGGGGGGCTTAAAGCATATTTTCTGTGCTTTTTGTTGCACATCCTGAGATAATTTATCACGGGATTTTGACTTCTTTAAAATCAAGATGACGACAGCCTCAGATAATTTATCACGTGATATCAACATAATCTTGATGAAGGGGAATCAGCAGTGACAAGGGGCCGTCCATAAAGTACGTACGTCCATAAATGCCGACTTTGTTGACCCCCCCCCCTCCCCTAGGCCCTCTGTACGCATGGCGTACGCAGTGGTCCCCCCCCCCCCCTGTACGCATACGCATTCCACATTAGGTTTTTCACTTCTCGTGCTCCCTTGCTTTAGTATCATTAAAATGTGACAGTAATCCGGGCCGGTACCGTTATTGGGACGTCACTTTCAAATTCTGAAATGAATGACTAAAGTTTAACAGGTTTTTATACATTTACAGATGGATTGTACTATTTTTTATCCATGATGTTGAATAAGAAAATAAAGGAAAAAACAAAACAATCCCGGTGCTTTTTTCACGTTTTGTTACCTCTCTTTTCGCGCGAAAATGCTATGCAAATTTTTCGTTTGCGTACGGTACGCATTGGCCTTAACCCCCCCTCCCCCTGTACGCATGGCGTACGCATCGGTAACAACCCCCCCTCCCCCCCCCCCCCCTTCGTGCGTACGTACTTTATGGACGGCCCCTTGCAGCATTTCAACCGCGAGTAGTGCGCGTAGTCCAAGCAGTTACAATGTATTACAACAATGTACATTACTATACTATCCCAATATAAATGGCCGATCACGCACAGCCGATCCGCGATCCGTTCATGTATAGAAATCCGCAGTTCATCATCTTTGACGTGATCTAAAAGAGCATTAAAATTCATGCTTCTACGCACCCTGCCCTAAAACAATGTAAAATGCACTTACGTAGTCTGTGTGGTAGACTGGTTACGTATCACGAGGTGGGGGACCAATCTAACAGGGGGGACACAATTATCCTTGGGCAGAGGACAGGTTTATTTGGAGGGGGACAGATTCATCCATGTGAACGTGTCCCCACTGACAGCTGTATATGGCCGCAACGGCGTAAATGTGTCCGGGCGGACTCGTTTTGAGGGGGGACAGATATAACCTCTACACCTCCACCAGCTCCAAAAGCCTCAGGGTCACCACCTTTTGACCAGACCGCACACTGGTGGCAGCAGACAGAATAAGTATGAGTTTTATTCACATAGCTGTCAATATGCGGGGACGGGATCCCACGATTCCTCTTCAGTCCAAGATTAGTAGAACTTCATCCTTAAGAATTAAGGAGCAACTTTATGACATGTACTCTGTCTTGCTTTGTTTCTTGCTCGTGTCATCTAGTATGAATTTCCTGATTGTCAGGCAATTTGTTTTCTGTGATGTTTACCTATATTCTAACATTTTCCTATCATGTCGTTTTTGACAAGAGATATTTTTATTGAATTATGTTATAATATTATTACAATGTGTGTGATTATCTGTAGTGTGTATTCCTGTTCAGAATTCATATTTGCTTGTTGATTCTTCTGTGTGAGTGTTGGAGGCAATCTGTTAAGATGGCTGAGCATGTAGGCAGGAGGTCGTGGGTTCGAATCCTGTCTAAACAAGCAAGTCTGAACTTTCTATTCACATTCCAACAATGCTACATTCTGACATTTCATTAGTCTGGTTCAGGGCTTGAAATCATCAGTACATCCACATTATTTCTTGTTTGTTTCCATTAAGTGAAAAAGGGCACCAGATCTGGTGTGCAGAATGGCAGCTTGCCTCCCGTTGAGAATGTGGAGTTGGATGATCATGTCATGAGTAGACCAAGAAGTACCTCTAGTAAGTCAGTCATCACTGGTGTGCTGTGAGGAAATACTGACAACTAACCATTCACAGACTGCTACAGAATGGTATCAGAGTGTCTGTAGCCTTTTGTGCGAAGAATCATTGCTGCTGGGCATTCTGTAGCTGTTTAAGATTCTACAGAATACTAGTGTGTACTACAGTTTGACCAAAATGTGACTAACTGCTGAATGCTCCAATATATCCTTAAGGGCTGTAATGCCTACAGACCCCTTCCCCATACTTTCCATGCCAGAACATTCAGAATAAATAAGTAACAAAACCATGTATGCATAACTCAAGCAATATTGAATAATCACAGCTGCAAGAAACTGTAAACATTAATGTATACAACGAACCGATGGCACGATATACTGTCTGCCATTACTGCAGTGTCCCCGTCTGCCTTTTGTCCAGCAACAAAAGAATTAACGCTCCGCCGCACTCTGTAATCGAAGGGTGTATGTCCATGATTAGGGGACGTACACCCTGCAGTATAGAGTGCAACGGACGTTAATTATTTTGTTGCTGGACAAAATATGGGCGGGGACACTGCAGTAATGGCCGGTGTTTCAAACCTGTATGGTTGTGCCGTCGGATCGGTATATAATAGTATGAATCTGAACACAATAATCCATTGAATGTACGCTAATGCTTCATATTGGAAGGGTACTGGTCATTAATATTAACTGATGGCTAATTAACAAACAATCAATTAATTATCAACAGGTGTATTGTCTTTGATGAGTTCAGTATCTCTTCATATTGGCAGTGGATCATCTGATCATCAATCCAGGGATCCTAGTGGATTAGCATCGGTTAAAAGTATGCTTAGCAAATGTAGAATCAATCATGGTCCATATTTAGCTGCAAACAATGCAGGCGCGGTTCTAGAGCCAAAATTTTTGGGGGGCTAGAAGAGCCATTATTTATTGGGGGGCTAGAAGACCCAATATTTTGGGTTCTTCTAACCCTCGCTTCTGCTATGTCTTACTAGGGGTCGAAAAACATGCACATTATAGCCCACACAACGCGTTTTTATGTAATTGGCGCTTAATAACTGAAAAAAATCCAGTATTTTCAAGAATTGTTTTTTTCACTTGCATTTTTTTGGGGGGCCTAGACAAAAAATTGGGGGGGGGGGGGGGGCTACAGCCCCCCTAGCCCCCCCCCCCCCGTAGAACGGCGCCTGAAACAATGTTTGTCTTTACACATCCTGGTGTTAGGTTATAGAGTTCCAGTGAATCGCATGACGCACGTATTACAATACAAACAGAAAACAGGAAGCCAAGGCCCAGTTTCATAAGATCTGTTACCGTATTAAAGCAACAATTCTTTGCTTACAATAGCAGAATTGTTTTCTTTATTGGTTTGCTAAGGAAGGTTACTCAGCAGAATGTGCATGAGTAAGCGAAAATTAAAAAATTGAATGTCATCTGCTGCTGTTAGTGAAATCACCGCCGACAACAATTAAATATACTATCATACTTTGGTAGCATACCGAAACAGAAATCTTCACAGATTTACCTATAACTTACAGGGTATATAGATAGGTGATGGTCAAAACATACCGTTGACATTTTTCTGCCTGAAATGCTGTATTTATCCAGAAAAGAGTAAAACCAATTGACCCAAAACAATTTTGATCTCGAGAAGAAGCCCATTCTAGTAAGCACAAAAAATATGCTGTTGGCGGATTCCATAAAATTGGGCCCAGGATGTTTTAAACATGGACTTATTTTTTCCTGTATAGAAAGTGAAAATGATGAAAACTGATGATTGAATGTGACAATGCACAATTTTAGTGAAGTCAAAACATCATGCACACGTCTTTCACAGGAACAGATCCAGATTTTCCAAAGGGGGGATGGGGGAGGGGGTGGGGGGATATAAAATGCGCCAATTCAATAGCGACAGATGCATTTCGGGGCGACCAAAGCTAGCTAATCCCCCCCCCCCCCCCCCCCTTTTTGTGCTCTTTTTGAGTCTTTCTCCCACCCTATATGTTGTTTTTTCTTTTTTCTCTTTTCTTTTCTTTTTCTGGTCTTTTTTTTGCTGGAAGAAAAAGCCCCCGACGTCCCCTGGATCCACCCCTGTTTCGAACTGTTACTCTCGTTGGTGCTAAATATTGCTTGGGGAGCCAGCCGGGCTTATAGGCAACAAGCTTCATTGCATGTACCAAGAATGCTTAATGTAGAAAATACACAAGATTGTGGCAGTTTCTTTTTTATCAGCCATGTACATTATTTCAGAACCAAAACGGACATGTTGATGACGATTAGCTGGAGCAGATTACCCTGTATAACATTGTTTCATGCTACTCAACCTCAATGAGCCTGTATATGTTTATTTATAATGAAGCTTCAATCCATGTATGATAACACAGAATACATGTAATACAAATGTCTAATATAGAAAAAATTAGCAATTTAACTTGCTCATCATTTTAACCCCCATATCAAGCAAACGAAGCGACGGTATAAATATACAAATATTTTTCTTTTACATTATAACTAATTTGATCCATTAATGAATCAATTTGTTCCATACAGGTGACCGTTCTGTTTTCAGCCCGGGATCTGTCGAGGAGAACGACTTGTGAAATTGACAATAAAACCACAAACTTTGATCCTAATGTAAGATGGTGCCCAGTTTTCCCTCTCACTAACCCTCACAGATTGAAAGGATGTCTGCACCACACTTTGCACCAAGAGATGACGACGCTACATTTTATTTAGTTATCTGATCTCACCAGTAACATATTTGTCAGAAGAATTAATATTATCGCTACCGATGGAATGTAATGTAATGTAGGACGTGAAGAGTGTGAAATGTGGCACCGATACTAAACTGAGAATTATCACTATTAAAACGAGCTAGACAGAGCCCTCCAATGGTGTGTGACATAATTGACTGCTGTCATCCTCTATAGAAATATTGAAAGAATTCAAACTTTGATGTAAAATGCCAAGCCCAAATGCACTTTGCTCTGCAACAAGACTGATGGTCTCTTCTCAGTATAAATAAGACTGGAAGGGGTACCTAGTCCACAGCAAGGCAGCAAGGAATGCCTCCAACCCTATGGTGTGCAGAAACCAGTCCCTCACACTGAAACAAGACTGATGGTCTCTTCTCAGTATAAATAAGACTGGAAGGGGTACCTAGTCCACAGCAAAGCAATGATCAATACCTCCACCCCTATGGTATGGAGAAACCAGTCCCTCACACTGAAACAAGACTGATGGTCTCTTCTCAGTATAAATAAGACAGGAAGGGTACCTAGTCCACAGCAAGGCAGTATTAATGAATACCTCCACCCCTATGGTGTGGAGAAACCAGTCCCTCAAACTGAAACAAGACTGATGGTCTCTTCTCAGTATAAATAAGACAGGAAGGGTACCTAGTCCACAGCAAGGCAGTATTAATGAATACCTCCACCCCTATGGTATGGAGAAACCAGTCCCTCACACTGAAACAAGACTGGTGGTCTCTTCACAGTATAAATAGGACTGGAAGGGTACCTAGTCCACAGCAAGGCAGTAATGAATGCCTCCACCCCTATTGTATGGAGAAACCAGTCCCTCACACTGAAACAAGACTGATGGTCTCTTCACAGTATAAATAGGACTGGAAGGGGTACCTAGTCCACAGCAAGGCAGTAATGAATGCCTCCACCCCTATGGTATGGTGAAACCAGTCCCTCACACTGAAACAAGACTGATGGTCTCTTCACAGTATAAATAGGACTGGAAGGGTACCTAGTCCACAGCAAGGCAGTAATGAATGCCTCCACCCCTATGGTATGGAGAAACCAGTCCCTCACACTGAAACAAGACTGATGGTCTCTTCTCAGTATAAATAAGACTGGAAGGGGTACCTAGTCCACAGCAAGGCAGTATTAATGAATACCTCCACCCCTATGGTATGGAGAAACCAGTCCCTCACACTGAAACAAGACTGATGGTCTCTTCTCAGTATAAATAGGACTGGAAGGGGTACCTAGTCCACAGCAAGGCAGTATTAATGAATACCTCCACCCCTATGGTATGGAGAAACCAGTCCCTCACACTGAAACAAGACTGATGGTCTCTTCTCAGTATAAATAGGACTGGAAGGGGTACCTAGTCCACAGCAAGGCAGTATTAATGAATGCCTCCACCCCTATGGTATGGAGAAACCAGTCCCTCACACTGAAACAAGACTGATGGTCTCTTCACAGTATAAATAGGACTGGAAGGGGTACCTAGTCCACAGCAAGGCAGTAATGAATGCCTCCACCCCTATGGTATGGAGAAACCAGTCCCTCACACTGAAACAAGACTGATGGTCTCTTCACAGTATAAATAGGACTGGAAGGGTACCTAGTCCACAGCAAGGCAGTAATGAATGCCTCCACCCCTATGGTATGGAGAAACCAGTCCCTCACACTGAAACAAGACTGATGGTCTCTTCACAGTATAAATAGGACTGGAAGGGTACCTAGTCCACAGCAAGGCAGTAATGAATGCCTCCACCCCTATGGTATGGAGAAACCAGTCCCTCACACTGAAACAAGACTGATGGTCTCTTCTCAGTATAAATAAGACTGGAAGGGGTACCTAGTCCACAGCAAGGCAGTATTAATGAATACCTCCACCCCTATGGTATGGAGAAACCAGTCCCTCACACTGAAACAAGACTGATGGTCTCTTCTCAGTATAAATAGGACTGGAAGGGGTACCTAGTCCACAGCAAGGCAGTATTAATGAATACCTCCACCCCTATGGCATGGAGAAACCAGTCCCTCACACTGAAACAAGACTGATGGTCTCTTCTCAGTATAAATAGGACTGGAAGGGGTACATATAGTCCACAGCAAAGCAATGATCAATGCCTCCAACCCTATGGTGTGCAGAAACTACGTCCCTCACACTGAAACAAGACTGATGGTCTCTTCTCAGTATAAATAAGACTGGAAGGGGTACCTAGTCCACAGCAAGGCAGCAATGAATACCTCCACCCCTATGGTGTGCAGAAACCAGTCTCTCACACTGAAACAAGACTGATGGTCTCTTCACAGTATAAATAGGACTGGAAGGGGTACCTAGTCCATAGCAAAGCAATGATCAATGCCTCAAACCCTATATGGTGTGCAGAAACCAGTCCCTCACACTGAAACAAGACTGATGGTCTCTTCTCAGTATAAATAAGACTGGAAGGGGTACCTAGTCCACAGCAAGGCAGCAAGGAATGCCTCCACCCCTATGGTGTGCAGAAACCAGTCCCTCACACTGAAACAAGACTGATGGTCTCTTCTCAGTATAAATAAGACTGGAAGGGGTACCTAGTCCACAGCAAGGCAGCAAGGAATGCCTCCACCCCTATGGTGTGCAGAAACCAGTCCCTCACACTGAAACAAGACTGATGGTCTCTTCACAGTATAAATATGACTGGGAGGGGTACCTAGTCGATCCACAGCAAGGCAGTAATGAATGCCTCCACCCCTATGGTATGGAGAAACCAGTCCCTCACACTGAAACAAGACTGATGGTCTCTTCACAGTATAAATAGGACTGGAAGGGGTACCTAGTCCACAGCAAGGCAGCAATGAATGCCCCCACCCCTATGGTGTGGAGAAACCAGTCCCTCACACTGAAACAAGACTGATAGTCTCTTCACAGTATAAATAGGACTGGAAGGGTACCTAGTCCACAGCAAGGCAGTAATGAATGCCTCCAGCCCTATGGTATGGAGAAACCAGTCCCTCACACTGAAACAAGACTGATGGTCTCTTCACAGTATAAATAGGACTGGAAGGTTACCTAGTCCACAGCAAGGCAGCAAGGAATGCCTCCACCCCTATGGTATATGGAGAAACCAGTCCCTCACACTGAAACAAGACTGATGGTCTCTTCACAGTATAAATAGGACTGGCAGGGTACCTTGTCCACACTGAATCAAGAGTTGAGGCCATTTTAATGGAACAAGCCTAGCAGATATTGTTTGGAATAAGCTGATGGCACATCCTCAACTGCATGTATTGAGTCACACATTGTCACGAAGTGATGAAATATGTTTTGAAGAGAAATTACTCTTAGGTACCTATACTGTTAAGCAAAGTTTTATTTTATATGACCACTGCTATTTCTTACCATGGTATCATGGGTATATGGTAACCACAAAACAAGACGTTGAATTGTTATGGCCAATGTTTCAGATGCCCGTGAGGCATTTTTATTTAAATCAGTTAGTTTCCTGGGAAGAAGATACAATTCGCTATTGGTCAGTTATTTTATGCCTCAATGAACACTTTGTATAAGGTCATAGGGGCTATGAAACCAAGAAACTGAATTATCACGGGAACGCTTCTTTTCGCGGGGTTTTTAAAAGAAAATCGTTTTTCTGAGGAGAGGACATGTTTTCTGCGTAGATGTTTTCTGCGTGAGGAAATTCCGAGGAGAGAGAAGTTTGCTAACCTCGACGAATAATAAAATCGGAAGTTGGGATTTGCCAGCTACAGAGAGCTGAAGACAATTAAATTAATCCGAGAGAATATCGGCAGAAAACGGACCAGGCAGTATCCTCCCGACCGAACCACGCCAGAAAGCTATTTATACCTCTAATACCTGAAGGCCCAGGTTCCAACCCAACCTGTAAGTTATGAAAATGATATTGTATTTAATTATTTAATTCGACTGCCGTAACAACTTAATTTGTAAAATAATAATAATAATAATAGTGTGTTATTAAACTAAATAATGGACCAGCCGCCAGTTATGATTGGCCGTCGAGGAAAATAATCGCCGAGTTGTATTCGGTAACTATTTGGTGCATGTGATTACAGTGAAATACATGTATATTGAGAAAACCTATAAAAGGGTGAGATTATTATTGTGAAAGGAAATAATTTACAGGAAGATTTGATGTTTAGTTAAGGGATAATTGTATTTCAATATTCAGGGTCCTACTGTGGGAGAGCAAACAGACCGACCGCACCCCAGACATCCCCTTGGGTACGAAGACATTTCAGTGACACCGCCTGCACTTGGAAGCTCTGTCTTGCGACGGTGGACACGGCCCCCAGAGGTGCAGGGGAAGGGCACGCCACTGTGTGTGAAGACTGGCAACACCCGAGAGCGATCAACACCCATTGGACCAACTGGTGCACACTTCACAAAAACCAAGATAAAAGTAGAAAGAACTGTAGTGGAAACCTTTTTAATTTATTTGACACGCGAATAGTTGTTCAACCGAAAATTGTCTTTTCTGGGTGTAAATTGAGAATATTTTGTTAGAATTTGTGTGTGCGTGTGTAAATAATACTTGATCACAAGAAACATTCGTTTTTCTGTGTTTTATTCTTTGTTATCGCATCAACTACCGAGGGTTACGTTCAGTGAGTTGGGGTGAAAGGCCAGGGACGTGACACACATGTATATCCTGTATGTGTGGTATGTACAGGGTGTATAGACAATAGGCAGGATATGTAGATCTATTTTCCAAGTATTTCCTGTTTTCCCTCACTCACTAATAATACCGTCCTTCTTCCTTGTTTGTGCGTAGACTGTTTGCTGTGGTTGTTGATGTTTAAATATTCCCATATTTGAGTCAAAAACTGCCCTGATTAACCATGTAATTCTTTTGCAGGCAATACGATCAATCCAATTAATAAATAATCATCAAATTCCTTCAAAAGAAAAATTGACTGGAGCGAAATTCGAACCAGTGACCTGAATACCGCACTGACGCTCTATACCCGTACCAACTGGGCTATCCAGCCCTACGTTGGTGGTGTCCCTAATAGTCAATTATCTTTGTTCGTTTGGCAGTCAGAAGTATGGTGGCCCTAAAGGGACATCGCATATCGCAAACGTGTGCGCACACGTATGCGATGTCGTGAAATTTATCGCATACGTGTGCGCACACGTATGCGATGTCGTGAAATTTATCGCATACGTGTGCGCACACGTATGCGATGTCGTGAAATTTATCGCATACGTGTGCGCACACGTATGCGATGTCGTGAAATTTATTGCATACGTGTGCGCACACGTATGCGACGTCGTGAAACAATTCGCGAATATGTGCGCACACGTATGCGAATTCGTTTGCAATGTCGTGAATTTTATTGCATACCTTTGTCGCATACCTTTGGGGTGATGTCATATTTTTGCGGGCAATTTGTTAGTGACCTAGGGAGTACGCAAGTGGCCCTACCCAAGCTCCTGCCTTGAAGTATCTTGGGTATACAAATAGTCCGTGGGCCGAGGCCTTTTTTCGCTCAGTACGCGGTCTTGTCTTCGGAATCTTTTCTAATATATCACACTCGATAGATAAAAAATAGCAAATGCATAAAATGCTTGTTCCCACGCTGGGAAATTGCTCCCAACTTCAAAAAGAATTTTTAAAGACCGAAATAAAATTGCCGTTTTGGCAGAAGCAGCCAATCAAGCTCTACGTTACATGAATGCGGAAGTAAACAACATGGGTCGTCTGCTACGAGTCGATGTCAGTCACCGACGTTGAAAATTCCCTAGAAAGACATATTTAGTACTTAATGCATTTTCAAACTGATGGAAGCTTATTAGTACAACAGGGTTTACTGACATCTGGAAGACCATTCTCGACAGGCCAGTATGTCCAGATCACCCATAATCGCAATTTCCAAGGCCAGTTCATCACTGAACATTGCACCGTCGAGAAAGGGATCGGACGTGCGTTTCATATGGCATGTTACATGTACAATGTAGGCCTAGACCTAGTCCTACGCGGAGTGAGCCTACCGACGCGACCGTCCTGATTCCAGCAACATCGCCGAGGCCGAGTGAGTAAAACCGTATTCAGATGATCATGATATTGGCATTAGTGTAGTTTACGCCACCCATATTATTTTCAGTATTTATTATGGTAAGAAACTGTTTTGTTTTCACTGAAATATTGCCGAAATAAGTTCATTTTAGGGTTTCAGGACCATGAATAAATTTGCTTTAAGTAACGAATCTCATTTTGGAACAGAAGAAGGTAAATAAATACTGAAAATAATATGGGTGGCATAAACTACACTAACCCCATGATATTGGTGTACAGGGTAAAAGTTCTTCCTGAATTCTCCACCAGGGAGATTAATTGATTTCATTTGATTTATATATTTATTAATTTTTGATTTTTTTTTCTTGGCGGGGGTGCATTTTTAAATGTTGTGGCTCCAGGCAGGGGTAAATTTCAGTCACTATAAAACTCATCGTAGTTTACTATCATTCATGGGGCTTATGTTATGAGGCATTAACCCTATGTAGGATTTCTAGAATACGATCATGGGTTATCCTTCGTACCTCGAGTTACGATCGATAGGTTTCTTGAAATCGACCCCTGGCTTAGAGTCCTATTCTAATCTTTGAAATTGAAGTGGCTTAAATTAGAGTTCGACCTATGAAATAATGATCAGGAAATGATGTAGGAGTGTATATACATGCATCATTTCATGATCATTGGGAGTAGTGTACGACTGCTCGCAATGCATGCCTATACTGAAGATCTAGGTGCATTGTGCACTGTGGATGAACATGTACATTAATTAAAGATTTGCATGTAGCTTTATTTATTACTCATTTAGGGAGGCATTACTAATTTAATTCATTGAAATTAATTTTTTAATTAATTTTTTTTCCCAATCTGTAGTGCTGGAGTGGGTCAGCCGGGAGCCTCGAGAGCTTCAGCAACAGTAGGCTGTGGATGTTAGTGAATGGCTACTGGATCTCCCAATCCCAAAGAATGCTGGTTATCATCGGTAAGATAATAATACGATGGGCTCTAATTAGTACACACTCATGTCATGCAATTATTCAATTGTTTAATTAATTATGTAAATGTCTGTGTGATTTATATCAGCTAAGAATTGTAGTCCTTACTCATGTTGTATAGTGTCAGTAAATGTCCATGTGATTGAAAACGGATTGAATCTAGGGTTTGTAATTAATGGGAATAAAGCATGGCAGCATTTGGAACTATTGTATAGCACAAGTTGCACAACCAAGTGTTGACCTGCAAATTGAAAAGATGTATTACTTTAGCAAATACTGAAATACATGTACAAGTTCATGCATCTGATTACATTTTACTATGTTTGTGGAACAAAGGATTATTTTTTCTCTTGCTCCTTTCTTGTGTTTTAGAACCTGAAGCAGCCCAGGAGATACTTCCACCAGTTCCACCCCTGGAAAAACTAGGAGACTCTGCTCTGATACACAGAGGACTTCTGTGCCTGCTGCACAATCAGTGAATGTTCTGCCCAGAGAGTGTATACTCTGCAGGAAAGAAGGTGCAGAGCAACAAGAAAGAGAAGACCTGAACCTCTGGTCACAGCGTGCAGCACCATCAATGCACAACAATTATCACAAGGATGATATCAATAACTTTTTACTTTGTACATGATAATTGATAGGCCTAAACCTTGAACTTTTTAGCGTGCAAGGCTCAATGATTACACACTAAATACTCGGGTTGATATACTGTACTTCAGAGATATATTTATTGTTGAATACATGATAGGTATACAATGCTGCTCTGAGTTTATAAACCCAAGTATGATAAGTTCGACAACATGTGGCACTAAGCAATGTTGCTTGAATGATGGCAAGCAGGAAGACACATGGCTAGCAGTTAGACTGAGAAAATATACCCTCAGCAGGCTTTTTATAACAGACGTTGAGGCATAAAACAATGGAATGAAGTTGATTTCCAAGGAATGAATCATACTAGTCAGAAGTTACACTTATACTAAGAATCAAGTCACTGGACACTGAGTCACTCAGGGTCACTGGTCACAGTGGTCAGCCTTGTGTCAATCAATGCTAGGAAGTGAAAGTATGTGACTACATCTTGGAAATAAGGATGACTATGAGTAATCATTACTAAGGGATGCTATTATGATGAAATAGCATGTAAAAAATAAGCAAATATAAATGGTTATCAGTTACATATAGGTCATGATATTTAGACAAACAAAAATGGATTGTGATAATTACATTGAATGGTAGAAATAATAATGATGAAAAGATTAAAAAGTGTAAACAGTCTTCATTAGAATATAAAATCAAAGAACTGTCTGTATTAATAACAATAATGAAACGCTACAACTTTTCTGTTTATTTTGAATTTTTGTAAAGTCTCAGATTTGAAACTCTAGTATAGTCTTGATCGAAGTACTTCTGTAACAGTGTTATAGACCCAAACATTAATTTCTTGATGGTTATCTAAAAGTTGGCACGCACAACAGCCTGTAATTTGTTTGTCCTACCATGCATGTTAAATGTCAATTCACTAACTAGTTTAAAGCATCCCACACTACTGTAAATGGGCATGTCATCAGACAGCTGTATTAATTCATACCATGTTGTTCACCGTATGCACAGGATAAGAGTTGGCTTATATTGATGCATTTTGAAAATCATCAGAAACGCTGGAAACACAACCTCGTAGTCCAATTTATCAACATGTATTTGTGATATATACTACTGTATAAAGAAAAACGAAAACTGAAATATGTAATAATTATTTTATTTTAAAACTAAAAATAAAGTATTTATTCGACAGAAATCACATTGAAATTTGCAATAAATAAATCACTGAATGTACTGGAACAGCATGAGTTTTCATTTTAATTTTTATATTTTAAAACATTACAATTATTGTGATTTAGACCTAATATGCCCATTGTAACAGGTGTGGTAACAACAACAAGGTAGCAGCTTTGGCTGAAAAATATTTCCATTTCCACCACGGCAAGTCCATAATTTTATACACCCTTTTCCCGAAAAACATAATATAAACGCATATTATTTCTAATGCCGGCCGAAAATTACCCAGGTATTCATTTGGATTCCCTGAAGTAATCAAAATATACACATGCTAGAACTGCCGCTTGTAACAACATTGTTATGTGCACAGAGTTGTACTTGATCTACCAATAGAGAGCGCTGTTTCTTTTATGTTTTCTTTATACACGAATTTTGGTCGTTTTTAACCGCAAATTTCTCTTTATGGAGCAATTTGTGCAAGCGGGAACATTTTGTTTGTTGATGAGTGTACCACAATCTACACCCCTGCCAAATTTTATGGAATTCCTTGATGCAGACCACGTATCTCAAAAACTAAAGCGTTTTCGGCTGCTCGGCCCACGGACTAAAAATGGGACCAGGTACTCCCTAGGTCACTAACAAATTGCCCGCAAAAATGACGTCACCCCAAAGGTATGCGACAAAGGTATGCAATAAAATTCACGACATTGCAAACGAATTCGCATACGTGTGCGCACATATTCGCGAATTGTTTCACGACGTCGCATACGTGTGCGCACACGTATGCAATAAATTTCACGACATCGCATACGTGTGCGCACATATTCGCGATAAATTTCGCGACATCGCATACGTGTGCGCACATATTCGCGAATTGTTTCACGACATCGCATACGTGTGCGCACACATTCGCGATAAATTTCGCGACGTCGCATACGTGTGCGCACATATTCGCGATAAATTTCACGACATCGCATACGTGTGCGCACACGTTTGCGATATGCGATGTCCCTTTAAAGCCACCATACAGAAGCCATGAAACCACTCACATACCGCTTTATCCCAAGGATCATTTAAGATATGAAACAGCAGTAGCAATAAGGCCATAAAAAAATTGTTGTATTGGCGTAACCCGCCCGACCCAAACATTTGTATGCAGATTAAAAGCTTAAAAGGAGCAAAAGATGGAAACCAGACTGGTTAAAGTTGTTATGTCATTTCTTGTCTTTATTTGACTCATCAAATACTGTGATATACAGGAAAAAAGCATTTAAGACAGAAAAAATTAAAAAAAAAAAAAAAAAAATCCGTTCGCCCTACCCTATTTTCAACCCTCCGTTACTCCAATACAACAATTTTGTTTTTATGGCCTAATATAGACACACAATTCTTTCATGTTTTTCTTTTTTTTCTGAAAAACGTATGAATTAATGGTGCTTTTGTCTTTTTTTTCTATTTTCTCTCAGGTACATCGTCATGGAAACAGAATGGGACTGGACTAAATAGAAAGAAATAGGTCATTAATCAGAAATAATGAAGATTGTCAGTTAAAGGTACCCTCATACATATTTGTGCCCACGAATGTGCATTTCTCTTGACAAAAACCAAAGTATATGAAGCTATCTTTAATCTTATAAATTTCACCTCGTGCTCAAATTAATTTAAAATCACAACCCATTTACTTGTACTGTATTTCCAAAGTCACCAAACATGTATATATTTGCCACGTACAGTTGCTATGTTGTCATAGTAATAATAGTCATCATGGATGATTTATATATTTGTATTGTTCAAAACATACATAGTCCTGAGGCTAATATATTAATTTGTAGTCTGATAGACTAGAAAATCTCACAATGAAGGCCAATGAATAATGAAGTCTTGTTTCTCATCAAGTAAAATATTAATGGGGCAGATTTCATTAACGCTTTACGATCATCGCTAAAGCCCAAATCCATTGCAAAGCGGAAAATCGCTACGCAAAATAGCAATTGCATTTGGGTCTGTTTTTGGAGGGAACTAAGCACAGGACTTGATACATCAAGAAATTTGATGTTTTTGATTTGTGTTTTCTATTGAACTACATCACATATTCTTGTAAGAACTTTGCCAGCCAACAAGTTTCATAGATTTAGAAGTACTCAAGATATTTTGTCCCAAAATGTCTGTCCATGTTATGAACAATATTCAAGACGCATCCTAATTTCATAAAAAACAAATAGGTTGCTTTAATTTTTAGTGATGACATTATTTTTTTGTACATCACTAAAGTAATATAAATGGAACAGGTCTGCATTGAATTATGACAAGAATATACTTGTACAATACAAGAAAGTCTGTCCATGTGACAGACAGTATCATTCATTTCATCCGAGTTAAAGATGATCTTATCATTTCCTACTTATCCTCAGCCTATTAATTTTTCAGGTTTAACTACGAATGAATACTGGAATGTTTAGGAAACCAAATTTAGAATAAAACCTGATTTTAAATCCACCTCCCACGTTACACCCCAAAAGTTATCAAATGTATGCATTAGTGTGGACAGACCCATTTCCGTTTAGCGATAAATTTGTGCTTTAGCGATGATTGCAAAGCGTTAGTAAAATCGGCCCCAGGTGTTGTGTTTGTTGTTGTTGTTGTTGATTTTTCCCTCAACATTTCATTTTTCTGTATGAATTATATGCATAGAAAGCTGTCATTTGTAGTGTAAGTACAGACCAGCCGATCCACAGTAACCACTTGATAAAAATGGAAACAGCATTGACAGCACACAATGTTATTAACCCTTATGACCTTACTGTGGTGAAATGGCTTTAGGGTTTCGGTAAGGGTTATGGTAAGGGCTAACCCTACACAAATCTGTGCACATATTAAATGGTATCATATTCTATGTATGTATAGAGTATGTTCCATGTTCGTTCCTGGTCACGGTTAGTGAACTCTCCTTCGAGCAATTATTGCTGTTACCATGGTTAATACACCTATATCACTGTAATTATTCTGTAAAAATCATAATTTATATGAGATCAGTTGTGAGTGTCTTTGAACTGATTGAATTGTTTTCATTGTCATTGTGGATGTAAATAGTTCAAAATTATAGAGGGAAAAATAACAATTTTGCCTTAAAAATTTGAGAACACAAAAATCACAATGCTACAATTGCTTTCATGAAATTTTCCTGGGGACAGAAGTTTAATTCTATGTTTTTGTCACCTGTGATGAATTCAATAATTTGTGTAATTGGCTGGTGACTTAAAGGTAGTATCATACTTTGGTAAGAAACCAAAACAGAAATGTTCACATATTTATGTACAATGTATAACTTACAGGGTATGAAGATGGTGATGGTAGAAAAATACCGTTAAAGGTTTTCTGCCTGAAATGGTGTATTTATCCAGAAATTAGTAAAACAACGACCGAAAATCTGTTTGATCTTTTAAAAGATCATAAATAAAAGAGAAAAGACTTAAGAAATACTGTGGCTGTTTTTCACTGTTTTTCTCAAAAAGTGGGCACCGTATGGAACTGAAATTTTCACAGATGACTGTTATTGTATCTGTCTTGGGTGTTTTGCCCATGAATCTGTATTTCTTTGACAAAAACCAAAGTATGATATTACCTTTAAGCCCGTCCTACTTTTTATGGCCAACTTGCGATGACTGACT
Organism: Astropecten irregularis; assembly: GCA_963971285.1. Lineage (NCBI taxonomy): Eukaryota > Metazoa > Echinodermata > Asteroidea > Paxillosida > Astropectinidae > Astropecten > Astropecten irregularis. Next base: position 1,637,663 of record OZ020245.1, on the reverse strand, counting down.
TACTTAAATTGATGGAAATTTCATTTTTCAGATACAAAAAAAAACTTGCAAGCATGTATTCTTGGTGTATTACATTGACAATTAGCATTGTCTAATGTATAGACAAAGTTTTTTTTTGGGGGGGGGAACTGAATTTTGAATTGAAGAGTCTGATTTGCATGGAAATACCTCATTTTAATGGAAATAGAAAATGAATTCTACAGTGTCTGTTTATTTGTGAATTATTTAATTTGTTTGAAATCATCTTAAATATCCACTTGCAGTCAGTAATGCACACCATGGACACATCAATGTAAGCGCAGCATGACCTTGCTGAATAAGCATTTTATTCAACTTAGTTTTTAGCATGAAACAAAAATATTGCATAATTATTCAAATATTGTGCTAAACTTTACATTTATAAAGCTACATAAGATTGACAAATGTAAAAATTGCATTCCATTTGATTCCAAGATACAACCTCTGTCAAAATGAGTCTCTTATTGCGTAAAAACCCTTCAAGAGTACATGGGTTCACCGAAAATCTAGCAATTACATAACATTATTTAACTGTAAAAAGCCCTTAATCTACTTAATCTTTGAACTGCTAAATCTTTTGGATAACAAGAAATTTTGGCTCTCTGAATGAACAAATTATCATTTATGGCTTGAAAGCTTTAAGCGAGTTATATTTCATAATGCACACTTTTTTGTTTCCTTTTTTGTTTTGTTTATAATGTTTTTTTTGTATTTATTTGATAATAATAATAATTATTTATTTTGAGTTACTTGACATTTCTGTCACAAAACCAGGCAACTGTTATGGCTTATTACAATTATATATATTTCAAAGGTCCTTTTAATTTGTTTGGTAAAGTTTTTTTCTGTTCTGACCCTTTCAGAAAAGTCCTTAAGTATTTAGCTGAGTATATGAACAATGGGTTATATTCATTTGCAATGTAAAAACAAATATTTGTGGAAATGTATGAATTAAATTTTGAAATAAAAGTTTGGCAAATATTATAAATGACAAAAGCACAAATATATACAGTATTTGACTCTATTATTTTGCATTAATATAAAGTTGCATCATTTTGTTATAAAACAAAAGAGTATACTGCATTATAATATTTAAGTGAAAAGCGTTTCATACAATGGATATTTCGTTTGCAATAACATACATGATAATTATATACATTACAAGTCAACTAGAATTGAAAGTAAAACGTGATGAGTTGTGAAAATGGAACTAAAACATAAATCACCTCAAAATGTTATAGTACATATTATATAAACTGATCCTGCATAAATTAATTCCCGTCATCTGATTGGTGGATAGTTCATGGCATGTTTTGAATATTCATCTAAGATTACAGCCGTGATATCTGTATGTCTAATACTGCCGATGGTGGCGCTGTTTCACAAGATGGCGGACGATTAGCTAGGCGGGAAGTTTGCTTTTCGTCAAGATTCGTGATAATTTTGGAACTTAGGTAAGAGCTAGAATTAATTCATTTCTTGTATCACATTCATGCATAGTAAACACAGAACGATTCTTCTTGTACATTCATCTGTCACACCAATTAACAAGGTTCGCCGACATTTAATGAATTTTGGCAATGCTGTGGTGCCGGTACTCGGTCATTGTCGGCACGCAGTAGGACTGGAGTGGGTACCGTACCGTCTTTTAACAAATCAATCTAACTTTAGGCCTAAATTGCTATCTATCTGATATCGACACACCGCCTCCCGCAACAATAATGACATACAGGCCTTTTTACATAACATTTACAAAGAAAGGGAAGGTTAGAAATAAAGGATATGCAGCACAAATAAATCACATATGCTAGTAATAATCGGTGGTCTGTACAGCTTGATCTAACATCATTACATACATTAAAGCTATCATACACGTTAATAATTACCCGGCGATTGTAAAGTTCTCCACCCTGGCCCTGTACGTGTTTTTACCCCACGCAGGAACGACCGTGAATACGTTCCGTTGCACATGCTGTATACATAATTATGATGAAAACACGGGGGTCCCGAACTTTACAATCGCCTACTGCACTAGCCAATGTTAAAGAGCGTGTTCGTCATTGTGATAACAGTTATCATCAAATAACGTTGGTAATAATGTAACACGCCACACATTATTACATATCTTATTCTCTTTTCCCACGTACCGTACGTAGTGTTCCTTACATTAATACACACAATCATGTAGGCTACATGCAATCATAGACCTGGAGGAAGTAAAAAAAAAAAAAAAAAATTCCTCCAGGTTTATGATACAACGTACATCTAGGGAAGACTTGAATGGTCGCGGCTAACCCAGTAATACTTGCAATTTGTCTCAGGACACGACTGTCACAGGAGGAATAAAATGCCATACATTGGATTCCACATACAGTTTGTGCACGTTTCTGCTCAGATTGTATGAGACTTGGAAGGATCGAACTTGTGAGGAGATTGTTCTTGTGTGGAACCAGACAGAAGTCATTGTGACAGTTAGAACTGGCAAAGATTGGATTGGGTGAGTCATAACATGTAAATATCTTCATAAGTATTAAGTGGTGTATTGGTTGTAGGCCTATGTAAAGCTGGCTAGCTCTTTCCATTCTGTATTAAAACCATAGAGCTAGCTAGTACTGGTATAACAAAAAGGGGCCCCACGATTGAATGATCATGGGTTTTTACATAGTGTTGTTCCACTATTTGTTGGTACTACAAATTTTCAACATAAAAAAGTATAGCTGTGGGCTACTTGTCGCATTGGCTGCAATTTTCTGCACTTCGCCCTTGTGTCTAAAGACCTACGTATTTAATATGTAGTCCTTCTCGAATGTAGTTATTTATGCAAAAAAAGCTATAAGTTTCGTTCACTAAGCGCTGATATTCAGGAACCAAGCTCTGCATAGGCAGTTGCAGCTTGAATGGTTTGGTGTGTCTAACCAGTTGGAGTAAGTACGGGAGGTAAATTCCCTGCTTAGCACACTAAAAAACATTGTGAATTAAAGTCAGTTAGTGTAATTCAATGTCATAATATTGGAACACCGCAAGGTAGATTGAGCGCAATGGTGCATGCATGACTTCGTTCAGAAACTGTATGATATAATCATGTTTTTGGTCGATTTTTCATCTTGCATTTTCAGTTTTGTTTGAACCAAAGGTCAAGAATTTTCTCTCAAATTGTCCAATTAAAAAACAGTATGCTTACATTTTCGGAGTATTTACTACAAAAGTTTAAAGACTACGGTTAACTTATTTCATTGTATCTGTCTTTGTTTTTTCTTTAAGTAAAGTCAAATAGGTTACAAAAAATGTAACAGATAACCCTTTATACCTACCCTAAAAACACGGTGAAATATTTACTACAAAAAGCAAAAATTACAGAGATTTAATGCTACCGATCATGTAAAACAATAGTAATGTTGTATTCTATACATTTATAGCAAATGTTGATGCCTGCGATAAATTTATCTAATTGTATGCATTTTCGTGTTTTAAGTAGGCTTTAAGGTGGATTAGAACGGTAAGATACCATTGACTGTTGGAGGTATCTGTCTACACACATCCCGAATTAGGCTTGCATTACACTGAGCAGGTTTCAAAACCACTTAACCACCGAAAGCCTTAGTAAGAGTCTGACATTCAAATCATTTTCTTCATAATTATGCGGTGTGTTTTTGTGTAAATGGAGCTTTGACCCTCATTTTGAAAGTGTCAGTTAGTAGGTATGTTGTTCGTTGGCTGGTTCTTAGCCGTATATAATCCATGTAAATATATATCCCTGTTCATTATCGTCCGTCGCCTGTAGGATCGGATTTCTGTGCCGGTTTTCTACGTCTCTTAGATAAGATCATTGAACCTACTCAATATTTGATGTTTTGGTATTCTGCGTTCTTGAGCTCATATTTGGTCTTCTCCTTTGGCTTGGCTTGACTTTTATCCTGGTCTTCAAGTGTTTGGTAGTAAGTGTGCTGGATGTCGCCTGTTTCATTAGTCGTAGGTTCCATGTACTGTGTGTTGCTGTCATCCGTTGGTTGTAGTTCCATATAGGGGTCAGCTGTCGGTACATTGGTTGCATTCTCCTTCGGGTTCTAAATATGGCGATGTCTGTTGCCGAGTAACAATTAGATGATGATGATGATGACAGAGATGACGAAAAGGAGGATGAATGAAACGGATGTAGCTATCCACCCACCGTTGCTTATATCACTGGTTGAGCGTTGGGTTGAGGAATGGGTTGATGGGTTTGATGTTGTTGGCAGTGGTGATGTCATGGACACCACATTTATTGGTCCGATGAGGCAGAAACTTGTTACACGGACAGGGTTTGAGGATTGCGGCGTAACTTGACAATTGAAAATGCTATCATTATGAGCTGCACTTACTTGCAGATGTAAGGAGTATGTTTCCATGCCTTTGTTGTTGGTTAATACGCTCCATGAATAAGGCTGTTCAGCCGGCAGGATTTGTACCGAGACTCGTGGTTCACCTATCTCAGTAGTGCAACTCAATGTTAGACTGGTTCCTTCTTGTACTGTGTGTGGACCATTAGGGAAGCAGACAGGGTACATGTCAGATGGCAAGTAATTAACCGTTAAATCATATTCATCAGTTGTCAGTGTGGTGCCGCTGTCTCCATCTGAGTCCTTGATTCTACAAAAATACCGCCCGGTGTCATTCCTAGTAACATTGTAGATCATAAGGGTTTCAGACCTATATGACCCAGAAGATATGGGACGAATTGAATAACCGTTCTCTGTGGCCATGGCATTCCTTGCTATAATCACATCCTGATTGTCGATGATTCTTGACCACTCCATGACATTACCTTCCTGCAGCCTATCGACTTCACAGGCTAGGTGAACCGTATCACCCTCTGCAGGATTACCCAGCGGTGAATTTTTATACAGGTCCGGCATCGTTTGTCCACTGACTGCAACCAGCGGACCTGTATGAAGAGAAGCTACAACACACAGCAGGAGCAGATACATCAACCTAGATCCACCATCCATGGTTAGAGCAAGAACTTTCTCTTACAGAACGCGAAGGCTGTAGGGAGCTGTACTGGTTCACTCAGTCAAACAGGATGATATTGATCAGGCTAATATTTAATTGTAGTCCTATCTGATGGATGATGTAGATTACACTGCACTTGACATGGAGACAATGTGAATTTATAGCCACTCAGATTCCGTTTGTTTTTTCCGTTCCACACAATCCTCTCTAACCTCAGAGAACGATTCTGTGAAAGTGTGGGACCTAGTTCCGCTTTGCAATCCAAATCTGTCACCCGATGCTCATCACCGTTAACGTGTGGCATGGTTTGATCAGTACGGTATCAATTCATTTAGTTAAAGGTATTACTAGTCCTGATGTTATCATTATCATTATTAGTGTGAACATTAAGTATTGACAAATTGTCAATTTTATTGTCGGATCAGCTTTGAATTTAACGGTTTTGAGTGGAAATTGATATGAATCAATTACGTAATTTGGCTGAAACGTTACATTAAATTCATCAAGATTTTGTTTTTTTTCATTATCGTTGACTTGTTTCATTCAGCAAAATCACTACCGAAGACTTCTGTGATAACTATTAACTAAAAAGCTGGAAGGAAAATAACTTGATATTGAAATCGATCTAAGCATATTAGTCCTTAGATTTTTTCCCCTACATTTTTGGTTGAGGTTGACCCTTATTGATGCCATTTTACATTGATTGAATCTTACAGGGATGATAGGGATCATACAAATGAAACAAAAATTCATGTAAATTAAAAGCCGGTGTAAAGGTTATATCTGCCCCCCTCAAAACGTGTCCGCCCGGACAGATTCAGCCAGCTAAAAGTGCCCCCCGTTGTATTAATTATGTCCCCCTGAGTTTAACCTGTCCCCCTCCATGTAATTTGTGTCCCCCTGGTTGTTCATGGATAATGTGATATTCCCGTGCTATTAAATGAATTAAACTACAATTAGATATGCATTCTGACCGGCTTTTTAACCATTGAGTGAAATAAAATTCACGTGGGTGCACCTGGAGGTGAGAAAAGTCATGGCAACGACTGAGTCGTGTAGTCTCAAAGCGTGTATCCGTATAACCATAACGTATCATAAGCTGTAACCACATGTACAGTGTACAGACAGTAGCAAACGGCCCATCATGCTCTTACACACGATACGTGATTGCACTACAGTAAAAACAAATACTCGCATGCAATCGTTTTAATCACGAAGCCCACAAAATACATGGTTTTGTCATAAAAGGTGCTTTGATGGCGTGTGGAGGGAAACCAGCGTAACTAACATGATTTATAGTAGTGAAAACAGCTAACTGACATTCCAACTGCATGAGAAGAACAGGGGTGTTCCTCTGCCCATTTTTTACCTCCATGCAAAATATCAATCAACCAGATTTATACAAAATCATGCCAGTGGAACGCAAGCAAAGAAGGAAACAGGACGGGAATGGAAAGAACTTTTAAAGAACAACTTTATTCCGGTGGCAATATGCTGAGCCATTTTAATTTGTTTGTATTCTTTAATGGGGGGCTAAAAGCATATTTTCTTTGCTTTTTGTTGCACATCCTGAGATAATTTATCACGGGATTTTGACTTCTTAAAATCAAGATGACGACAGCCTCAGATAATTTATCACGTGATATCAACATAATCTTGATGAAGGGGAATCAGCAGTGACAAATAAAATAGTCGTAGGCCTAATCAACATTTATTTATGACCTCACATGTAATTTCCAAACACTCAACAGCACCGAGATAAAACCATGAATCGAGAGAGTAAAACTAATAAAGATTCATGCTAAACAACAAAATAGCCCTCTCCGATTATGCGAGTATCGTGGACTTGGGAGCTATGTTGCAGCATTTCAACCGCGAGTAATGCGCGTAGTCCAAGCAGTTACAATGTATTACAACAATGAACATGACTATCCCAATATTAATGGCCGATCACGCACAGCCGATCCGCGATCCGTTCATGTATAGGAATCCGCAGTTCATAATCTTTGACGTGATCTAAAAGAGCATTAAAATTCATGCTTCTACGCACCCTGCCCTAAAACAATGTAAAATGCACTAACGTAGTCTGTGTGGTAGACTGGTTACGTATCACGAGGTGGGGGCCCAATCTAACCGGGGGACACAATTATCCTTGGGCAGGGGACAGGTATATTTGGAGGGGGACAGATTCATCCATGTGAACGTGTCCCCACGGACACCTGTATATGGCCGCAACGGCGTAAATGTGTCCGCGCGGACTCGTTTTGAGGGGGGACAGATATAACCTCTACACCCCCTCCCCACCTTCAAACACTCCTGGATCTTCTGTTCTTCCTGACCTTCACAATTCTTTACTTCTTAGTTCACCTTTCCATCCTTTATTTCTCCTCATTTATGGTCCCCCTTCCCCTTCTTACATTTTCTGCACTTTCATCCCTTCCCCATATTACCTCCCCCCCCTCACCCTCCGCACTACCCCCCTTTTTCGGCCCACCTTCTTTTAGAACTGTATAACGTGACTAGCTAGTAGCTATGCCTCTTAAATTTTCTTTTTCGTAATGCACTCGTCTAACATTTGAAATGTTTAATAGACAGATGTACATAATTTCTATACTGATAAAAAGCTTCTGAACTTTAAGAGTACAATCTGGTTTTTCCATGTTTCTCCGCTATACAGTTAAAACAGAACCAAGATCTTCATGTCAAACTGTTTGCTTTGTGGTCAGACTTTTGAATCTTTTCTCTTGATTTGTGTCCCATGGCTACATGTAAAATGAAGATTGTCCTCTTCCCATTACATACTATAATCCAGTCAGCCCCCCCCCCTGTTTTAGCGCTTGCCCCCCCCCCCACTTTAGCGCTCGCCCCTCCCCCCACTTTAGTGCCCGCCCCTACTTTTGCACTCGCCCCCCCCCCCATTTTTGCGCTCGCCCCCCCCCCCCATTCGCCCCCTACGCTCAGAATCCTGGCTACGCCACTGCCATTTACTATATTCTATGTGTCATACCCCATAAAAAAGGGTCCTTTTCACTGCAACAGATTTTCGGTATGACTATTACCAAGTCCAAATTCTCACGATTCTGGGTCCCAAGTTCCTGTCCTTTTAATACTCCCCAGTGATTGCACTTGCCCACATCTGGGATAAAAAAATGTAGGGTCAAGAATTAAGAGAACTAATTTATAAAGGGAACTTGACCTGGACTTGAGTGGTGGGTTAGGGTGTGTTCGGTGCCTTGGCATTCCTTCTCTGGCTCTGGAGTAGCGAGCACGCATTTAAGGAGGAATCGCCAACCCAACTAAAACACATCCTATCCTCTTTGAACAGGATTCTTCTACCAACGGCAGCCTCGCCAAATCCAACTTCTGACTGTTTGAACACCACTCCTGATTATTGAGCACCACCCCGGACTGGTTCAACAGCATCCTCAGCACTGGAACCCGCTCTCTTCACCCACTGTGTTCGCCAGTAGCCACTATCAATCTTCCAACAAGCAGCACAATCGGAACAAGCCCTGTCCCTCTATTCGCAACTGGACTGGTCTTCTTGAATCCATCGCGTTATCGTCAAGAACTCTGAAACACTCGCGCGGACGCAGGCTGGAACAGTCATCGTTGACTTATCATGCGCTATTAGTGTAGTATAATGAGTATTGTAATTATTTTGATGTAACCCAATTTGTATTCTCCTATTTCTCGTTGAAACTGCAGGCTCGTGTGAGCTAATCGAATTAAAGTCGTTTTAATCCGAAATCGAGCTGTACAGTAACCTCAGTCTATTGTTTGTTTTAATTTTCGGACCGAGTCACGTATTTGATAGGGTTCTTCCCAAACTCCGGTAGGACCCGTGACATAAATACAAGTTTTGTTGAGTCTTTTTTTCAGTTATTGGTCACTTAAGTGGCTGATTTTATCAGGGGGCTTTGATGGCAATATGAATATTATGCAAAATGACTCGAGGGGCATCTGGATCTTGCCGTTAGTTTTCGATCTATTCAAGACCAGGCAGTTCGAGACCAGAAGTTTAGATACCAATACCAAGATGTTCAAGGGAGACCAAGGCTAGGCCAAGATAGTCCAAGACCAATATTCATTACTGCCTTGCTGTGGACTAGGTACCCCTTCCAGTCTGGTTTCTGCACATCATAGGGTTGGAGGCATTGATCATTGCTTTGCTGTGGACTAGGTACCCCTTCCAGTCTTATTTATACTGAGAAGAGACCACCAGTCTTGTTTCAGTGTGAGGGACTGGTTTCTCCACACCATAGGGTTGGAGGCATAGATCATTGCTTTGCTGTGGACTAGGTACCCCTTCCAGTCCTATTTATACTGAGAAGAGACCATCAGTCTTGTTTCAGTGTGAGGGACTGGTTTCTCCATACCATAGGGGTGGAGGTATTCATTAATACTGCCTTGCTGTGGACTAGGTACCCTTCCTGTCTTATTTATACTGAGAAGAGACCACCAGTCTTGTTTCAGTGTGAGGGACTGGTTTCTGCACACCATATGGTTGGAGGCATTGATCATTGCTTTGCTGTGGACTATATAGGTACCCCTTCCAGTCTTATTTATACTGAGAAGAGACCACCAGTCTTGTTTCAGTGTGAGGGACTGGTTTCTCCACACCATAGGGTTTGAGGCATTCATTACTGCTTTGCTGTGGACTAGGTACCCCTTCCTGTCTTATTTATACTGAGAAGAGACCATCAGTCTTGTTTCAGTGTGAGGGACTGGTTTCTGCACACCATAGGGTTGGAGGCATTCCTTGCTGCCTTGCTGTGGATCGACTAGGTACCACTTCCAGTCTTATTTATACTGAGAAGAGACCATCAGTCTTGTTTCAGTGTGAGGGACGTAGTTTCTGCACACCATAGGGTTGGAGGCATTGATCATTGCTTTGCTGTGGACTAGGTACCCCTTCCAGTCTTATTTATACTGAGAAGAGACCATCAGTCTTGTTTCAGTGTGAGGGACTGGTTTCTCCATACCATAGGGGTGGAGGCATTCATTACTGCCTTGCTGTGGATCGACTAGGTACCCCTTCCAGTCTTATTTATACTGAGAAGAGACCATCAGTCTTGTTTCAGTGTGAGGGACTGGTTTCTCCACACCATAGGGGTGGAGGCATTCCTTGCTGCCTTGCTGTGGACTAGGTACCCCTTCCAGTCTTATTTATACTGAGAAGAGACCATCAGTCTTGTTTCAGTGTGAGGGACGTAGTTTCTGCACACCATAGGGTTGGAGGCATTGATCATTGCTTTGCTGCGGACTAGGTACCCTTCCTGTCTTATTTATACTGAGAAGAGACCATCAGTCTTGTTTCAGTGTGAGGGACGTAGTTTCTCCACACCATAGGGTTTGAGGCATTGATCATTGCTTTGCTGTGGACTAGGTACCTCGTCCAGTCTTATTTATACTGAGAAGAGACCATCAGTCTTGTTTCAGTGTGAGGGACTGGTTTCTCCATACCATAAGGTTGGAGGCATAGATCATTGCTTTGCTGTGGACTAGGTACCCCTTCCTGTCTTATTTATACTGAGAAGAGACCATCAGTCTTGTTTCAGTGTGAGGGACTGGTTTCTCCATACCATAGGGGTGGAGGTATTCATTAATACTGCCTTGCTGTGGACTAGGTACCCTTCCTGTCTTATTTATACTGAGAAGAGACCATCAGTCTTGTTTCAGTGTGAGGGACTGGTTTCTGCACACCATAGGGGTGGAGGCATTGATCATTGCTTTGCTGTGGACTAGGTACCCCTTCCAGTCTTATTTATACTGAGAAGAGACCACCAGTCTTGTTTCAGTGTGAGGGACTGGTTTCTGCACACCATAGGGTTGGAGGCATTGATCATTGCTTTGCTGTGGACTAGGTACCCCTTCCAGTCTTATTTATACTGAGAAGAGACCACCAGTCTTGTTTCAGTGTGAGGGACTGGTTTCTCCACACCATAGGGTTTGAGGCATTGATCATTGCTTTGCTGTGGACTAGGTACCCTTCCTGTCTTATTTATACTGAGAAGAGACCATTAGTCTTGTTTCAGTGTGAGGGACGTAGTTTCTCCACACCATAGGGTTTGAGGCATTGATCATTGCTTTGCTGTGGACTAGGTACCTCTTCCAGTCTTATTTATACTGAGAAGAGACCATCAGTCTTGTTTCAGTGTGAGGGACTGGTTTCTGCACACCATAGGGTTGGAGGCATTGATCATTGCTTTGCTGTGGACTAGGTACCTCTTCCAGTCTTATTTATACTGAGAAGAGACCATCAGTCTTGTTTCAGTGTGAGGGACTGGTTTCTGCACACCATAGGGTTTGAGGCATTGATCATTGCTTTGCTGTGGACTAGGTACCCCTTCCTGTCTTATTTATACTGAGAAGAGACCATCAGTCTTGTTTCAGTGTGAGGGACTGGTTTCTGCACACCATAGGGGTGGAGGTATTCATTAATACTGCCTTGCTGTGGACTAGGTACCCTTCCAGTCTTATTTATACTGAGAAGAGACCACCAGTCTTGTTTCAGTGTGAGGGACTGGTTTCTCCACACCATAGGGTTTGAGGCATTGATCATTGCTTTGCTGTGGACTAGGTACCCCTTCCTGTCTTATTTATACTGAGAAGAGACCATCAGTCTTGTTTCAGTGTGAGGGACTGGTTTCTGCACACCATAGGGTTGGAGGCATTGATCATTGCTTTGCTGTGGACTATATAGGTACCCCTTCCAGTCTTATTTATACTGAGAAGAGACCACCAGTCTTGTTTCAGTGTGAGGGACTGGTTTCTCCACATCATAGGGTTTGAGGCATTCATTACTGCTTTCCTGTGGACTAGGTACCCCTTCCTGTCTTATTTATACTGAGAAGAGACCATCAGTCTTGTTTCAGTGTGAGGGACTGGTTTCTGCACACCATAGGGTTGGAGGCATTCCTTGCTGCCTTGCTGTGGATCGACTAGGTACCACTTCCAGTCTTATTTATACTGAGAAGAGACCATCAGTCTTGTTTCAGTGTGAGGGACGTAGTTTCTGCACACCATAGGGTTGGAGGCATTGATCATTGCTTTGCTGTGGACTAGGTACCCCTTCCAGTCTTATTTATACTGAGAAGGGACCATCAGTCTTGTTTCAGTGTGAGGGACTGGTTTCTCCATACCATAGGGGTGGAGGCATTCATTACTGCCTTGCTGTGGATCGACTAGGTACCACTTCCAGTCTTATTTATACTGAGAAGAGACCATCAGTCTTGTTTCAGTGTGAGGGACGTAGTTTCTGCACACCATAGGGTTGGAGGCATTGATCATTGCTTTGCTGTGGACTAGGTACCCCTTCCAGTCCTATTTATACTGAGAAGAGACCATCAGTCTTGTTTCAGTGTGAGGGACTGGTTTCTCCATACCATAGGGGTGGAGGTATTCATTAATACTGCCTTGCTGTGGACTAGGTACCCTTCCTGTCTTATTTATACTGAGAAGAGACCATCAGTCTTGTTTCAGTGTGAGGGACTGGTTTCTGCACACCATAGGGGTGGAGGCATTGATCATTGCTTTGCTGTGGACTAGGTACCCCTTCCAGTCTTATTTATACTGAGAAGAGACCACCAGTCTTGTTTCAGTGTGAGGGACTGGTTTCTGCACACCATAGGGTTGGAGGCATTGATCATTGCTTTGCTGTGGACTAGGTACCCCTTCCAGTCTTATTTATACTGAGAAGAGACCACCAGTCTTGTTTCAGTGTGAGGGACTGGTTTCTCCACACCATAGGGTTTGAGGCATTGATCATTGCTTTGCTGTGGACTAGGTACCCCTTCCTGTCTTATTTATACTGAGAAGAGACCATCAGTCTTGTTTCAGTGTGAGGGACTGGTTTCTGCACACCATAGGGTTGGAGGCATTGATCATTGCTTTGCTGTGGACTATATAGGTACCCCTTCCAGTCTTATTTATACTGAGAAGAGACCACCAGTCTTGTTTCAGTGTGAGGGACTGGTTTCTCCACACCATAGGGTTTGAGGCATTTATTACTGCTTTACTGTGGACTAGGTACCCCTTCCTGTCTTATTTATACTGAGAAGAGACCATCAGTCTTGTTTCAGTGTGAGGGACTGGTTTCTGCACACCATAGGGTTGGAGGCATTCCTTGCTGCCTTGCTGTGGATCGACTAGGTACCACTTCCAGTCTTATTTATACTGAGAAGAGACCATCAGTCTTGTTTCAGTGTGAGGGACGTAGTTTCTGCACACCATAGGGTTGGAGGCATTGATCATTGCTTTGCTGTGGACTAGGTACCCCTTCCAGTCTTATTTATACTGAGAAGAGACCATCAGTCTTGTTTCAGTGTGAGGGACTGGTTTCTCCATACCATAGGGGTGGAGGCATTCATTACTGCCTTGCTGTGGATCGACTAGGTACCACTTCCAGTCTTATTTATACTGAGAAGAGACCATCAGTCTTGTTTCAGTGTGAGGGACGTAGTTTCTGCACACCATAAGGTTGGAGGCATTGACCATTGCTTTGCTGTGGACTAGGTACCCCTTCCAGTCTTATTTATACTGAGAAGAGACCATCAGTCTTGTTTCAGTGTGAGGGACTGGTTTCTCCACACCATAGGGGTGGAGGCATTCCTTGCTGCCTTGCTGTGGACTAGGTACCCCTTCCAGTCTTATTTATACTGAGAAGAGACCATCAGTCTTGTTTCAGTGTGAGGGACGTAGTTTCTGCACACCATAGGGTTGGAGGCATTGATCATTGCTTTGCTGCGGACTAGGTACCCCTTCCTGTCTTATTTATACTGAGAAGAGACCATCAGTCTTGTTTCAGTGTGAGGGACGTAGTTTCTCCACACCATAGGGTTTGAGGCATTGATCATTGCTTTGCTGTGGACTAGGTACCTCGTCCAGTCTTATTTATACTGAGAAGAGACCATCAGTCTTGTTTCAGTGTGAGGGACTGGTTTCTCCATACCATAGTGTTGGAGGCATAGATCATTGCTTTGCTGTGGACTAGGTACCCCTTCCTGTCTTATTTATACTGAGAAGAGACCATCAGTCTTGTTTCAGTGTGAGGGACTGGTTTCTCCATACCATAGGGGTGGAGGTATTCATTAATACTGCCTTGCTGTGGACTAGGTACCCTTCCTGTCTTATTTATACTGAGAAGAGACCATCAGTCTTGTTTCAGTGTGAGGGACTGGTTTCTGCACACCATAGGGGTGGAGGCATTGATCATTGCTTTGCTGTGGACTAGGTACCCCTTCCAGTCTTATTTATACTGAGAAGAGACCACCAGTCTTGTTTCAGTGTGAGGGACTGGTTTCTGCACACCATAGGGTTGGAGGCATTGATCATTGCTTTGCTGTGGACTAGGTACCCCTTCCAGTCTTATTTATACTGAGAAGAGACCACCAGTCTTGTTTCAGTGTGAGGGACTGGTTTCTCCACACCATAGGGTTTGAGGCATTGATCATTGCTTTGCTGTGGACTAGGTACCCTTCCTGTCTTATTTATACTGAGAAGAGACCATCAGTCTTGTTTCAGTGTGAGGGACGTAGTTTCTCCACACCATAGGGTTTGAGGCATTGATCATTGCTTTGCTGTGGACTAGGTACCTCTTCCAGTCTTATTGATACTGAGAAGAGACCATCAGTCTTGTTTCAGTGTGAGGGACTGGTTTCTGCACACCATAGGGTTGGAGGCATTGATCATTGCTTTGCTGTGGACTAGGTACCTCTTCCAGTCTTATTTATACTGAGAAGAGACCATCAGTCTTGTTTCAGTGTGAGGGACTGGTTTCTGCACACCATAGGGTTTGAGGCATTGATCATTGCTTTGCTGTGGACTAGGTACCCCTTCCTGTCTTATTTATACTGAGAAGAGACCATCAGTCTTGTTTCAGTGTGAGGGACTGGTTTCTGCACACCATAGGGGTGGAGGTATTCATTAATACTGCCTTGCTGTGGACTAGGTACCCTTCCAGTCTTATTTATACTGAGAAGAGACCACCAGTCTTGTTTCAGTGTGAGGGACTGGTTTCTCCACACCATAGGGTTTGAGGCATTGATCATTGCTTTGCTGTGGACTAGGTACCCCTTCCTGTCTTATTTATACTGAGAAGAGACCATCAGTCTTGTTTCAGTGTGAGGGACTGGTTTCTGCACACCATAGGGTTGGAGGCATTGATCATTGCTTTGCTGTGGACTATATAGGTACCCCTTCCAGTCTTATTTATACTGAGAAGAGACCACCAGTCTTGTTTCAGTGTGAGGGACTGGTTTCTCCACACCATAGGGTTTGAGGCATTCATTACTGCTTTCCTGTGGACTAGGTACCCCTTCCTGTCTTATTTATACTGAGAAGAGACCATCAGTCTTGTTTCAGTGTGAGGGACTGGTTTCTGCACACCATAGGGTTGGAGGCATTCCTTGCTGCCTTGCTGTGGATCGACTAGGTACCACTTCCAGTCTTATTTATACTGAGAAGAGACCATCAGTCTTGTTTCAGTGTGAGGGACGTAGTTTCTGCACACCATAGGGTTGGAGGCATTGATCATTGCTTTGCTGTGGACTAGGTACCCCTTCCAGTCTTATTTATACTGAGAAGGGACCATCAGTCTTGTTTCAGTGTGAGGGACTGGTTTCTCCATACCATAGGGGTGGAGGCATTCATTACTGCCTTGCTGTGGATCGACTAGGTACCACTTCCAGTCTTATTTATACTGAGAAGAGACCATCAGTCTTGTTTCAGTGTGAGGGACGTAGTTTCTGCACACCATAGGGTTGGAGGCATTGACCATTGCTTTGCTGTGGACTAGGTACCCCTTCCAGTCTTATTTATACTGAGAAGAGACCATCAGTCTTGTTTCAGTGTGAGGGACTGGTTTCTCCACACCATAGGGGTGGAGGCATTCCTTGCTGCCTTGCTGTGGACTAGGTACCCCTTCCAGTCTTATTTATACTGAGAAGAGACCATCAGTCTTGTTTCAGTGTGAGGGACGTAGTTTCTGCACACCATAGGGTTGGAGGCATTGATCATTGCTTTGCTGCGGACTAGGTACCCTTCCTGTCTTATTTATACTGAGAAGAGACCATCAGTCTTGTTTCAGTGTGAGGGACGTAGTTTCTCCACACCATAGGGTTTGAGGCATTGATCATTGCTTTGCTGTGGACTAGGTACCTCGTCCAGTCTCATTTATACTGAGAAGAGACCATCAGTCTTGTTTCAGTGTGAGGGACTGGTTTCTCCATACCATAGTGTTGGAGGCATAGATCATTGCTTTGCTGTGGACTAGGTACCCCTTCCTGTCTTATTTATACTGAGAAGAGACCATCAGTCTTGTTTCAGTGTGAGGGACTGGTTTCTCCATACCATAGGGGTGGAGGTATTCATTAATACTGCCTTGCTGTGGACTAGGTACCCTTCCTGTCTTATTTATACTGAGAAGAGACCATCAGTCTTGTTTCAGTGTGAGGGACTGGTTTCTGCACACCATAGGGTTGGAGGCATTGATCATTGCTTTGCTGTGGACTAGGTACCCCTTCCAGTCTTATTTATACTGAGAAGAGACCACCAGTCTTGTTTCAGTGTGAGGGACTGGTTTCTCCACACCATAGGGTTTGAGGCATTGATCATTGCTTTGCTGTGGACTAGGTACCCTTCCTGTCTTATTTATACTGAGAAGAGACCATCAGTCTTGTTTCAGTGTGAGGGACGTAGTTTCTCCACACCATAGGGTTTGAGGCATTGATCATTGCTTTGCTGTGGACTAGGTACCTCTTCCAGTCTTATTTATACTGAGAAGAGACCATCAGTCTTGTTTCAGTGTGAGGGACTGGTTTCTGCACACCATAGGGTTGGAGGCATTGATCATTGCTTTGCTGTGGACTAGGTACCCCTTCCAGTCTTATTTATACTGAGAAGAGACCATCAGTCTTGTTGCAGAGCAAAGTGCATTTGGGCTTGGCATTTTACATCAAAGTTTGAATTCTTTCAATATTTCTACAGAGGATGACAGCAGTCAATTATGTCACTTAGAGCTTTAGATCGACGTGGTGAAGCTAGGCTTGTTGCCCTTGACATATCAAAGGCCTTTGACAAAGTTTGGCACAGAGGGCTCATCCATAAATTGAAGTCTTATGGAATCTCTGGCAAACTGTTAAATCTAATTTCTAGCTTTCTCATTGAACGTCAGTTCTCAGTGGTGCTTGAGGGCTATTCCTCCTCCATTCATCGTATTAATGCAGGTGTTCCCCAGGGCTCTGTTCTGGGCCCATCATTATTTCTTCTATATATTAATGATCTGCCCGACTCTGTCTCATCACAGTTAGCCATGTATGCTGATGACTCAACAGTGTATACTACTTACCCTGGTCCCCTGTCTGCTCCATCATGTATACAGGCCAGTATTGTTCTCAACCAGGACCTTGAGAATGTCATTAACTGGGGTAACGATTGGCTTGTCACATTCAATCAAAAGAAGACTCATTTGTTGTCTTTATCCAGGTCCAGATCTCCTCACTTTTCTACATTGGAGATGAATTCAATACCACTACAGGAGCTTGCTGACATCCGGCTGCTAGGTCTTGATTTCACCTCTAACTTATCCTGGGATAAGTACATTCGTAGCATTGCCAAAAGGGCTTCGCAGCGGGTAGGCTGCTTGTATCGTGCAAGGCAATATCTTCCCCCAGCTGCTTTGCTCTATTTGTACAAATCCACAATACGTCCTGTCATGGAGTACTGCTGTCATATTTGGGCTGGTGCTCCAGCTTGCAGTCTGTCCCTGCTTGATAAAATTCAACGACGTATTTCAAATCTAGTTGGAGATGACTTGGCTTCAACTCTGGAACCCCTATCTCTCCGTCGTTCTGTAGCCTCTTTGAGCCTCTTTTACAGATACTTTTTTGGTAGGTGCTCCAATGGACTCTCACTGGTTGTTCCACCCAACCGTACCTTTGGTCGCACCACACGTTTCTCTGTTCAGTCACATTCATACACTGTGGTGGTCCCCAAGTCAAATACTCGGGGATACTCATCCAGTTTCTTCCCGCGTACTGCCTTGCTGTGGAATTCACTACCTGCATCCTGCTTCCCTTCCACTTACAATTTGTCTCAATTTAAGTGCAACATCAATAGTTATCTTTCTACCCCATGATTTCTTCTTTGTTCCCTTTTCTCCTCGTTTTAGCCATCACCTGGAGTGGCCTGTTTTGGGCCTTGTGATTGGCGATTTTTCATAAAAAAAAAAAAAAAAAAAAAAAAAAAGTCACACACCATTGGAGGGATCTGTCTAGCTCGTGATAATTCTCAGTTTAGTATCGGTGCCACATTTCACACTCTTCATGCTCCTACATTACATTACATTCCATCGGTAGCGAAAATATTAATTCTTCTGACAAATATGTTACTGGTGAGATCAGATAACTAAATAAAATGTAGCGTCGTCATCTCTTGGTGCAAAGTGTGGTGCAGACATCCTTTCAATCTGTGAGGGTTAGTGAGAGGGAAAACTGGGCACCATCTTACATTAGGATCAAAGTTTGTGGTTTTATTGTCAATTTCACGGGTCGTTCTCCTCGGCAGATCCCGGGCTGAAAACAGAACGGTCACCTGTATGGAACAAATTGATTCATTAATGGATCAAATTAGTTACAATGTAAAAGAAAAATATTTGTATATTTATACCGTCGCTTCGTTTGCTTGATATGGGGGTTAAAATGATGAGCAAGTTAAATTGCTAATTTTTTCTATATTAGACATTTGTATTACATGTATTCTGTGTGATCATACATGGATTGAAGCTTCATTATAAATAAACATATACAGGCTCATTGAGGTTGAGTAGCATGAAACAATGTTATACAGGGTAATCTGCTCCAGCTAATCGTCATCAACATGTCCGTTTTGGTTCTGAAATAATGTACATGGCTGATAAAAAAGAAACTGCCACAATCTTGTGTATTTTCTACATTAAGCATTCTTGGTACATGCAATGAAGCTTGTTGCCTATAAGCCCGGCTGGCTCCCCAAGCAATATTTAGCACCAACGAGAGTAACAGTTCAAAACAGGGGTGGATCCAGGGGACGTGGGGGGCTTTTTCTTCCAGCAAAAAAAAGAACAGAAAAAGAAAAGAAAAGAGAAAAAAAGAAAAAACAACATATAGGGTGGGAGAAAGACTCAAAAAGAGGGGCGGGGGGAGGAATTAGCTAGCTTCGGTCGCCCCGAAATGCATCTGTCGCTATTGAATTGGCGCATTTTATATCCCACCCCCCCCCTCCCCTTTGGAAAACCTGGATCTGCTCCTGTGAAAGACGCGTGCATGATGTTTTTACTTCACTAAAATTGTGCATTGTCACATTAAATCAGCAGTTTCCATCACTTTCACTTTCTATACAGGAAGAAATAAGTCCATGTTTAAAACATCCTGGGCCAAATTTTATGGAATCCGTAACAGCATATTTTTTTTTTCCTACTAGTATGGGCTTCTTCTTCTGTTTTGGGTCAATTGGTTTTACTCTTTTCTGGATAAATACAGCATTTCAGGCAGAAAAATTTCAACGGTATGTTTTGACCATCACCTATCTATATACCCTGTAAGTTATAGGTAAATCTGTGAAGATTTCTGTTTCGGTATGCTACCAAAGTATGATAGTATATTTAATTGTTGTCGGCGGTGATTTCACTAACAGCAGCAGATGACATTCAATTTTTTAATTTTCGCTTACTCATGCACATTCTGCTGAGTAACCTTCCTTAGCAAACCAATAAAGAAAACAATTCTGCTATTGTAAGCAAAGAATTGTTGCTTTAATACGGTAACAGATCTTATGAAACTGGGCCTTGGCTTCCTGTTTTCTGTTTGTATTGTAATACGTGCGTCATGCGATTCACTGGAACTCTATAACCTAACACCAGGATGTGTAAAGACAAACATTGTTTCAGGCGCGGTTCTACGGGGGGGGGGGGGGGGGCTAGCCCCCCCCCCCCCCAAATTTTTGTCTAGCCCTCCCAAAAAATGCAAGTGAAAAAAACAATTCTTGAAAATACTTGATTTTTTTTCAGTTATTAAGCGCCAATTACATAAAAACGCGTTGTGTGGGCTATAATGTGCATGTTTTTCGACCCCTAGTAAGACATAGCAGAAGCGAGTGTTAGAAGAACCCAAAATATTGGGTCTTCTAGCCCCCCAACAAATAATGGCTCTTCTAGCCCCCCCAAAAGTTTGGCTCTAGAACCGCGCCTGCATTGTTTGCAGCTAAATATGGACCATGATTGATCCTACATTTGCTAAGCATACTTTTAACCGATGCCAATCCACTAGGATCCCTGGATGGATGATCAGATGATCCACTGCCAATATGAAGAGATACTGAACTCATCAAAGACAATACACCTGTTGATAATTAATTGATTGTTTGTTAATTAGCTATCAGTTAATATTAATGACCAGTACCCTTCCAATATGAAGCATTAGCGTACATTCAATGGATTATTGTGTTCAGATTCATACTATTTATTCCATTTCTTTAACCAGGGTATGCCCAAACAGTTTTAAAAACTGGTTTCCATTGGGGCCCTGCATATATTACAAAATGTTGAATTAAATAAAAACTAAAATAAAATTGTAAAACATCACAACACGCGAAAATGGTAATTAATATTTACAAATTATATACAAATGGGGTAAGAGGGAGTTAATTGAACAGGTAAAAAAAAAAATCTTATGAATTTATTTTAACGATCAACCAATAAGGCAAGATTCCTGATCCTGGAATGGGCGAAAACCCCGCGTGAAAAAACCCAGTGGGAGAAAAAAAGTGGAGGAAATTCCCATTCGGCTCCAATATGGCAACCAAGTATTAAACTCCATAGATCAGCACAATTGATTATTACAAATGAAAGGCCCGACGTATTTCTTTTTTAAATGTATCTAGTGAGTCCACTGTTCTGAGTTGTTCGGGGAGGTTGTTCCATATGTTTGCACTGCTTACAACGAAACTTTTGACATAGCACTCCTTCTTGGCTAAAGGTACTTTCAATGCCTTGTTGGTTGATTGCCTTGTTTCACGAATATGTCCATTAGGTGCAAATAGATTTGTCATATACAAAGGTGTCAATTTGTTTAGACATTTAAAGACAAGAATGGCTTTCTTAGACTTCACTCTTTCAGGAAATGAGACCCAGTTTAGTCTGGCAAACATATCTGCTGAAGGGGTTAGGGTGGTACATTTTAGGATCATTCGTGCAGCTCTTTTCAAACATTATATTATATACCGATCCGACGGCACAACCATACAGGTTTGAAACACCGGCCATTACTGCAGTGTCCCCGCCCATATTTTGTCCAGCAACAAAATAATTAACGTCCGTTGCACTCTATACTGCAGGGTGTACGTCCCCTAATCATGGACATACACCCTTCGATTACAGAGTGCGGCGGAGCGTTAATTCTTTTGTTGCTGGACAAAAGGCAGACGGAGACACTGCAGTAATGGCAGACAGTATATCGTGCCATCGGTTCGTTGTATACATTAATGTTTACAGTTTCTTGCAGCTGTGATTATTCAATATTGCTTGAGTTATGCATACATGGTTTTGTTACTTATTTATTCTGAATGTTCTGGCATGGAAAGTATGGGGAAGGGGTCTGTATAGGCATTACAGCCCTTAAGGATATATTGGAGCATTCAGCAGTTAGTCACATTTTGGTCAAACTGTAGTACACACTAGTATTCTGTAGAATCTTAAACAGCTACAGAATGCCCAGCAGCAATGATTCTTCGCACAAAAGGCTACAGACACTCTGATACCATTCTGTAGCAGTCTGTGAATGGTTAGTTGTCAGTATTTCCTCACAGCACACCAGTGATGACTGACTTACTACAGGTAATTCTTGGTCTACTCATGACATGATCATCCCAACTCCACATTCTCAACGGGAGGCAAGCTGCCATTCTGCACACCAGATCTGGTGACCTTTTTCACTTAATGGATACAAACAAGAAATAATGTGGATGTACTGATGATTTCAAGCCCAGAACCAGACTAATGAAATGTCAGAATGTAGCATTGTTGGAATGTGAATAGAAAGTTCAGACTTGCTTGTTTAGACAGGATTCGAACCCACGACCTCCTGCCTACATGCTCAGCCATCTTAACAGATATACTCCAACACTCACACAGAAGAATCAACAAGCAAATATGAATTCTGAACAGGAATACACACTACAGATAATCACACACATTGTAATAATATTATAACATAATTCAATAAAAATATCTCTTGTCAAAAACGACATGATAGGAAAATGTTAGAATATAGGTAAAAATCACAGAAAACAAATTGCCTGACAATCAGGAAATTCATACTAGATGACACGAGCAAGAAACAAAGCAAGACAGAGTACATGTCATAAAGTTGCTCCTTAATTCTTAAGGATGAAGTTCTACTAATCTTGGACTGAAGAGGAATCGTGGGATCCCGTCCCCGCATATTGACAGCTATGTGAATAAATCGCATACTTACTCTGTCTGCTGCCACCAGTGTGTTGTCTGGTCATAGGTGGTGATCCTGAGGCTTTTGGAGCTGGTGGAGGTGTAGAGGTTATATCTGTCCCCCCTCAAAACGAGTCCGCCCGGACACATTTACGCCGTTGCGGCCATATACAGCTGTCCGTGGGGACACGTTCACATGGATGAATCTGTCCCCCTCCAAATAAACCTGTCCTCTGCCCAAGGATAATTGTGTCCCCCTGTTAGATTGGTCCCCCACCTCGTGATACGTAACCAGTCTACCACACAGACTACGTTAGTGCATTTTACATTGTTTTAGGGCAGGGTGCGTAGAAGCATGAATTTTAATGCTCTTTTAGATCACGTCAAAGATGATGAACTGCGGATTTCTATACATGAACGGATCGCGGATCGGCTGTGCGTGATCGGCCATTAATATTGGGATAGTAATGTACATTGTTGTAATACATTGTAACTGCTTGGACTACGCGCATTACTCGCGGTTGAAATGCTGCAACATAGCACCCAAGTCCACGATACTCGCATAATCGGAGAGGGCTATTTTGTTGTTTAGCATGAATCTTTATTAGTTTTACTCTCTCGATTCATGGTTTTATCTCGGTGCTGCTGAGTGTTGGGAAATTACACGTGAGGTCATAAATAAATGTTGATTAGGCCTACGTACGACTATTTTATTTGTCACTGCTGATTCCCCTTCATCAAGATTATGTTGATATCACGTGATAAATTATCTGAGGCTGTCGTCATCTTGATTTTAAGAAGTCAAAATCCCGTGATAAATTATCTCAGGATGTGCAACAAAAAGCACAGAAAATATGCTTTAAGCCCCCATAAAAGAATACAAACAAATTAAAATGGCTCAGCATATTGCCACCGGAATAAAGTTGCTCTTTAAACGTTCTTTTCATTCCCGTCCTGTTTCCTTCTTTGCTTGCGTTCCACTGGCATGATTTTGTATAAATCTGGTTGATTGATATTTTGCATGGAGATAAAAAATGGGCAGAGGAACACTCCTGTTCTTCTCAGGCAGTTGGAATGTCAGTTAGCTGTTTTCACTACTATAAATCATGTTAGTTATATATACGCTGGTTTCCCTCCACACGCCATCAAAGCACCTTTTATGACAAAACCATGTATTTTGTGGGCTTCGTGATTAAAACGATTGCATGCGAGGATTTGTTTTTACTGTATGTGCAATCACGTATCGTATGTAAGAGCATGATGGGCCGTTTGCTACTGTCTGTACACTGTACATGTGGTTACAGCGTATGATACGTTATGGTTATACGGATACACGCTTTGAGACTAGACACGACTCAGTCGTTGCCATAACTTTTCTCACCTTCAGGTGCACCCACGTGAATTTTATTTCAATCAATGGTTAAAAAGCCGGTCAGAATGCATATCTAATTATGGTTTAATTCATTTAATAGCACGGGAATATCACATTATCCATGAACAATCAGAGGGGCACAAATTACATGGAGGGGGACAGGTTAAACTCAGGGGGGACATAATTAATACAACGGGGGACACTTTTAGCTGGCTGAATCTGTCCGGGCGGACACGTTTTGAGGGGGGACAGATATAACCTTTACACCGGCTTTTAATTTACATGATTTTTTTTTTCATTTGTATGATCCCTATCATCCCTGTAAGATTCAATCAATGTAAAATGGCATCAATAAGGGTCAACCTCAACCAAAACTGTAGGTGAAAAAATCTAAGGACTAATATGCTTAGATCGATTTCAATATCAAGTTATTTTCCTTCCAGCTTTTTAGTTAATAGTTATCACAGAAGTCTTCGGTTGTGATTTTGCTGAATGAAACAAGTCAACGATAATGAAAATAGAAACAAAATCTTGATGAATTTAATGTAACGTTTCAGCCAAATTACGTAATTGATTCATATCAATTTCCACTCAAAACCGTTAAATTCAAAGCTGATCCGACAATAAAATTGACAATTTGTCAATACTTAATGTTCACACTAATAATGATAATGATAACATCAGGACTAGTAATACCTTTAACTAAATGAATTGATACCGTACTGATCAAACCATGCCACACGTTAACGGTGATGAGCATCGGGTGACAGATTTGGATTGCAAAGCGGAACTAGGTCCCACACTTTCACAGAATCGTTCTCTGAGGTTAGAGAGGATTGTGTGGAACGGAAAAAAACAAACGGAATCTGAGTGGCTATAAATTCACATTGTCTCCATGTCAAGTGCAGTGTAATCTACATCATCCATCAGATAAGACTACAATTAAATATTAGCCTGATCAATATCATCCTGTTTGACTGAGTGAACCAGTACAGCTCCCTACAGCCTTCGCATTCTGTAAGAGAAAGTTCTTGCTCTAACCATGGATGGTGGATCTAGGTTGATGTATCTGCTCCTGCTGTGTGTTGTAGCTTCTCTTCATACAGGTCCGCTGGTTGCAGTCAATGGACAAACGATGCCGGACCTGTATAAAAATTCACCGCGGGGTAATCCTGCAGAGGGTGATACGGTTCACCTAGCCTGTGAAGTCGATAGGTTGCAGGAAGGTAATGTCATGGAGTGGTCAAGAATCATCGACAATCAGGATGTGATTATAGCAAGGAATGCCATGGCCACAGAGAACGGTTATTCAATTCGTCCCATATCTTCTGGGTCATATAGATCTGAAACCCTTATGATCTACAATGTTAATAGGACGCACACCGGGCGGTATTTTTGTAGAATCAAGGACTCAGATGGAGACAGCGGCACCACACTGACAACTGATGAATATGATTTAACGGTTAATTACTTGCCATCTGACATGTATGATGTACCCTGTCTGCTTCCCTAATGGTCAACACACAGTACAAGAAGGAACCAGTCTAAACATGAGTTGCACTACTGAGATAGGTGAACCACGAGTCTTGGTACAAATCCTGCCGGCTGAACAGCCTTATTCATGGAGCGTATTAACCAACAACAAAGGCATGGAAACATACTCCTTACATCTGCAAGTAAGTGCAGCTCATAATGATAGCATTTTCAATTGTCAAGTTACGCCGCAATCCTCAAACCCTGTCCGTGTAACAAGTTTCTGCCTCATCGGACCAATAAATGTGGTGTCCATGACATCACCACTGCCAACAACATCAAACCCATCAACCCATTCCTCAACCCAACGCTCAACCAGTGATATAAGCAACGGTGGGTGGATAGCTACATCCGTTTCATTCATCCTCCTTTTCGTCATCTCTGTCATCATCATCATCATCTTATTGTTACTCGGCAACAGACATCGCCATATTTATAACCTGAAGGAGAATGCAACCAATGTACCGACAGCTGACCCCTATATGGAACTACAACCAAAGGATGACAGCAACACACAGTACATGGAACCTACGACTAATGAAACAGGCGACATCCAGCACACTTACTACCAAACACTTGAAGACCAGGATAAAAGTCATGAGTATGACTACGCCAAGCCAAAGGAGAAGACCAAATATGAGCTCAAGAACGCAGAATACCAAAACATCAAACACTGAGTAGGTTCAATGATCTTATCTAAGAGACGTAGAAAACCGGCACAGAAATCCGATCCTACAGGCGACGGACGATAATGAACAGAGATATATATTTACATGGATTATATACGGCTAAGAACCAGCCAACGAACAACATACCTACTAACTGACAGTTTCAAAATGAGGGTCAAAGCTCCATTTACACAAAAACACACCGCATAATTATGAAGAAAATGATTTGAATGTCAGACTCTTACTGAGGCTTTCGGTGGTTAAGTGGTTTTGAAACCTGCTCAGTGTAATGCAAGCCTAATTCGGGATGTGTGTAGACAGATACCTTAAAGCCTACTTAAAACACGAAAATGCATACAATTAGATAAATTTATCGCAGTCATCAACATTTGCTATAAATGTATAGAATACAACATTACTATTGTTTTACATGATCGGTAGCATTAAATCTCTGTAATTTTTGCTTTTTGTAGTAAATATTTCACCGTGTTTTTAGGGTAGGTATAAAGGGTTATCTGTTACATTTTTTGTAACCTATTTGACTTTACTTAAAGAAAAAACGAAGACAGATATAATGAAATAAGTTAACCGTAGTCTTTAAACTTTTGTAGTAAATACTCCGAAAATGTAAGCATACTGTTTTTTAATTGGACAATTTGAGAGAAAATTCTTGACCTTTGGTTCAAACAAAACTGAAAATGCAAGATGAAAAATCGACCAAAAACATGATTATATCATACAGTTTCTGAACGAAGTCATGCATGCGCCATTGCGCTCAATCTACCTTGCGGTGTTCCAATATTATGACATTGAATTACACTAACTGACTTTAATTCACAATGTTTTTTAGTGTGCTAAGCAGGGAATTTACCTCCCGTACTTACTCCAACTGGTTAGACACACCAAACCATTCAAACTGCAACTGCCTATGCAGAGCTTGGTTCCTGAATATCAGCGCTTAGTGAACTACACTTATAGCTTTTTTTGCATAAATAACTACATTCGAGAAGGACTACATATTAAATACGTAGGTCTTTAGACTATGATTGCATGTAGCCTACATGATTGTGTGTATTAATGTAAGGAACACTACGTACGGTACGTGGGAAAAGAGAATAAGATATGTAATAATGTGTGGTGTGTTACATTATTACCAACGTTATTTGATGATAACTGTTTTCACAATGACGAACACGCTCTTTAACATTGGCTAGTGCAGTAGGCGATTGTAAAGTTTGGACCCCCGTGTTTTCATCATAATTATGTATACAGCATGTGCAACGGAACGTATTCACGGTCGTTCCTGCGTGGGGTAAAAACACGTACAGGGCCATGGTGCAGAACTTTACAATCGCCGGGTTATAATTAACGTGTATGATAGCTTTAATGTATGTAATGATGTTAGATCAAGCTGTACAGACCACCGATTATTACTAGCATATCTGATTTATTTGTGCTGCATATCCTTTACTTCTAACCTTCCCTTTCTTTGTAAATGTTATGTAAAAAGGCCTGTATGTCATTATTGTTGCGGGAGGCGGTGTGTCGATATCAGATAAATAGCAATTTAGGCCTCAAGTTAGATTGATTTGTTAAAAGACGGTACGGTACCCACTCCAGTCCTACTGCGTGCCGACAATGACCGAGTACCGGCACCACAGCATTGCCAAAATTCATTAAAAATGTCGGCGAACCTTGTTAATTGGTGTGACAGATTAATGTACAAGAAGAATCGTTCTGTCTTTACTATGCAGGAATGTGATACAAGAAATGAATTAATTCTCGCTCTTACCTAAGTTCCAAAATTATCACGAATCTTGACGAAAAGCAAACTTCCCGCCTAGCTAATCGTCCGCCATCTTGTGAAACAGCGCCACCATCGGCAGTATTAGACATACAGATATCACGGCTGTAATCTTAGATGAATATTCAAAACATGCCATGAACTATCCACCAATCAGATGACGGGAATTAATTTATGCAGGATCAGTTTATATAATATGTACTATAACATTTTGAGGTGATTTATGTTTTAGTTCCATTTGCACAACTCATCACTTTTTACTTTCAATTCTAGTTGACTTGTAATGTATATATCATTTATATTATTGCAAACGAAATATCCATTGTATGAAACGCTTTTCACTTAAATATTATAATGCAGTATACTCTTTTGTTTTATAACAAAATGATGCAACTTTATATTAATGCAAAGCAATAGAGTCAAATACAGTATATATTTGTGCTTTTGTCATTTATAATATTTGCCAAACTTTTATTTCAAAATTTAATTCATACATTTCCACAAATATTTGTTTTTACATTGCAAATGAATATAACCCATTGTTCATATACTCAGCTAAATACTTAAGGAGTTTTCTGAAAGGGTCAGAACAGAAAAAAACTTTACCAAACAAATTAAAAGGAGCTTTAAAATATATATAATGATAATAATTGTAATAAGCCATAACAGTTGCCTGGTTTTGTGACAGAAATGTAAAGTAACTCAAAATAAATAATTATTATTATTATCAAATAAATACAAAAAACATTAAAAAAAAAAAAGAAAAAAAAAAGTGTGCATTATGAAATATAACTCGCTTAAAGCTTTCAAGCCATAAATGATAATTTGTTTATTCAGAGAGCCAAAATTTCTTGTTATCCAAAAGATTTAGCAGTTCAAAGATTAAGTAGATTAAGGGCTTTTTACAGTTAAATAATGATATGTAATTGCTAGATTTGCGGTGAACCCATGTACTCTTGAATGAAATAATAATGTAGCAGTTAGCTAGTCAATTAAAGCATGTACATGTTGCTATTTGAATATTTCACGTATAAAATTGGTCCATGTACTCATAAATAATATGAGCATACACATAAGCATATACTAACATATATTATAGCACTGAATAACCAGAAAAGGTTGGAGACAACAAAAAGAGGATTGTGTCTTATTAGCCAGCAAGCTAATTTCCACAGGGTTTTTACGCAATAAGAGACTCCTTTTGACAGAGGTTGTATCTTGGAATCAAATGGAATGCAATTTTTACATTTGTCAATCTTATGTAGCTTTATAATTGTAAAGTTTAGCAAAATATTTGAATAATAATGCAATATTTTTGTTTCATGCTAAAAACCAAGTTGAATAAAATGCTTATTCAGCGAGGTCATGCTGCGCTTACATTGATGTGTCCATGGTGTGCATCACTGACTGCAAGTGGATATTTAATTCATGTAATTACTGATTGAAGAAACCAAGTGCTACAGTGTAAAAACACACCAATTGGACATTTTACCAGAACATTTCAAAAGAAACATGACATTTGCTAGCACTTAAAGTGTTCAAATAATTAACAGTAGATTTTCAAGTGACGGTACAACAGAGAGTCTAAAACATCAAACATGGTGATCAAAACAAGCCACGACATCTGCTTAGCAGTAATCATCTTGGCCATGTGCAACCTTAAGTCTAACATCAGAATTGCATCTAACATTTAAGCTTAGTGCAAATGTGTTACACAAACCAAAACCCCTTCAAAAAAAAGTTCACTTATCACATTAACTCTCAAATAACAAGGTGATTTCAAACAAATTAAATAATTCACAAATAAACAGACACTGTAGAATTCATTTTCTATTTCCATTAAAATGAGGTATTTCAATGCAAATCAGACTCTTCAATTCAAAATTCAGTTCCCCCCCCCAAAAAAAAAAAAACTTTGTCTATAAATTAGACAATGCTAATTGTCAATGTATTTCACCAAGAATACATGCTTGCAAGTTTTTTTTGTATCTGAAAAATGAAATTTCCATCAATTTAAGTAAGTCAGTCATCGCAAGTTGGCCATAAAAAGTAGAACGGGCTTAAAGGTAATATCATACTTTGGTTTTTGTCAAAGAAATACAGATTCATGGGCAAAAAGTTCCATACGGTGCCCACTTTTTGAGAAAAACAGTGAAAAACAGCCACAGTATTTCTTAAGTCTTTTCTCTTTTATTTATGATCTTTTAAAAGATCAAACAGATTTTCGGTCGTTGTTTTACTAATTTCTGTATAAATACACCATTTCAGGCAGAAAACCTTTAACGGTATTTTTCTACCATCACCATCTACATACCCTGTAAGTTATACATTGTACATAAATATGTGAACATTTCTTACCCAAGTATGATACTACCTTTAATTCACCAGCCAATTACACATATTATTGATTTCACCACAGGTGACAAAAACATAGAATTAAACTTCTGTCCCCAGAAAAATTTCATGAAAGCAATTGTAGCATTGCGATTTTTGTGTTCTCCAATTTTTAAGGCAAAATTGTTATTTTTTCCTCTATAATTTTGAACTATTTACATCCACAATGACAATGAAAAAAATTCAATCAGTTCAAAGACACTCACAACTGATCTGATATAAATTATGATTTTTACAGAATAATTACAGTGATATAGGTGTATTAACCATGGTAACAGCAATTGCTCGAAGGAGAGTTCACTAACCGTGACCAGGAACGAACATGGAACATACTCTATACATACATAGAATATGATACCATTTAATATGTGCACAGATTTGTGTAGGGTTAGCCCTTACCATAACCCTTACCGAAACCCTAAAGCCATTTCACCACAGTAAGGTCATAAGGGTTAATAACATTGTGTGCTGTAAATGCTGTTTCCTTTTTTATCAAGTGGTTACTGTGGATCGGCTGGTCTGTACTTACACTACAAATGACAGCTTTCTATGCATATAATTCATACAGAGAAATGAAATGTTGAGGGAAAAATCAACAACAACAACAAACACAACACCTGGGGCCGATTTTACTAACGCTTTGCAATCATCGCTAAAGCACAAATTTATCGCTAAACGGAAATGGGTCTGTCCACACTAATGCATACATTGGATAACTTTTGGGGTGTAACGTGGGAGGTGGATTTAAAATCAGGTTTTATTCTAAATTTGGTTTCCTAAACATTCCAGTATTCATTCGTAGTTAAACCTGAAAAATGAATAGGCTGAGGATAAGTAGGAAATGATAAGATCATCTTTAACTCGGATGAAATGAATGATAATGTTTGTCACATGGACAGATTTTCTTGTATTGTACAAGTATATTCTTGTCATTAAATTCAATGCAGACCTGTTCCATTTATATTACTTTAGTGATGTACAAAAAAATAATGTCATCACTAAAAATTAAAGCAACCTATTTGTTTTTTATGAAATTAGGATGCGTCTTGAATATTGTTCATAACATGGACAGACATTTTGGGACAAAATATCTTGAGTACTTCTAAATCTATGAAACTTGTTGGCTGGCCAAGTTCTTACAAGAATATGTGATGTAGTTAAATAGAAAACACGGCAAATTACTTGATGTATCAAGTCCTGTGCTTGGTTCCCTCCAAAAGTCACACAAATGTATGCATTAGTGTGGACAGACCCAAATGCAATTGCTATTTTGCGTAGCGATTTTCCGCTTTGCAATGGATTTGGGCTTTAGCGATGATCGTAAAGCGTTAATGAAATCTGCCCCATTAATATTTTACTTGATGAGAAACAAGACTTCATTATTCATTGGCCTTCATTGTGAGATTTTCTAGTCTATCAGACTACAAATTAATATATTAGCCTCAGGACTATGTATGTTTTGAAGAATACAAATATATAAATCATCCATGATGACTATTATTACTATGACAACATAGCAACTGTGGCATGTATATACATGTTTGGTGACTTTGGAAATACAGTACTAGTAAATGGGTTGTGATTTTAAATTAATTTGAGCACGAGGTGAAATTTATAAGATTAAAGATAGCTTCATATACTTTGGTTTTTGTCAAGAGAAATGCACATTCGTGGGCACAAATATGTATGGGGGTACATGTACCTTTAATTAACTGACAATCTTCGTTATTTCTGATTAATGACCTATTTCTTTCTATTTCCAGTCCCATTCTGTTTCCATGACGATGTACCTGAGAGAAAATAGAAAAAAAAGACAAAAGCACCATTAATTCATACGTTTTTCAGAAAAAAAGAAAAACATGAAAGAATTGTGTGTCTATATTAGGCCATAAAAACAAAATTGTTGTATTGGAGTAACGGAAGGTTGAAAATAGGGTAGGGCGAACGGATTTTTTTTTTAATTTAATTTTTCCTGTATTAAATGCTTTTTTTCCCTGTATATCACAGTATTTGATGAGTCAAATAAAGACAAGAAATGACATAACAACTTTAACCAGTCTGGTTTCCATCTTTTGCTCCTTTTAAGCTTTTAATCTGCATACAAATGTTTGGGTCGGGCGGGTTACGCCAATACAACAAAAAATGTTTATGGCCTTATTGCTACTGCTGTTTCATATCTTAAATGATCCTTGGGATAAAGCGGTATGTGAGTGGTTTCATGGCTTCTGACTGCCAAACAAACAAAGATAATTGACTATTAGGGACAACACCAACGTAGGGCTGGATAGCCCAGTTGGTACGGGTATAGA
Organism: Astropecten irregularis; assembly: GCA_963971285.1. Classification (NCBI taxonomy): domain Eukaryota; kingdom Metazoa; phylum Echinodermata; class Asteroidea; order Paxillosida; family Astropectinidae; genus Astropecten; species Astropecten irregularis. Next base: position 1,605,097 of record OZ020245.1, on the reverse strand, counting down.
GCGTCAGTGCGGTATTCAGGTCACTGGTTCGAATTTCGCTCCAGTCAATTTTTCTTTTGAAGGAATTTGATGATTATTTATTAATTGGATTGATCGTATTGCCTGCAAAAGAATTACATGGTTAATCAGGGCAGTATTTGACTCAAATATGGGAATATTTAAACATCAACACTCCACAGCAAACAGTCTACGCACAAACAAGGTAGAAGGACGGTATTATTAATGAGTGAGGGAAAACAGGAAATACTTGGAAAATAGATCTACATATCCTGCCTAGTGTCTATACACCCTGTACATACCACACATACAGGATATACATGTGTGTCACGTCCCTGGCCTTTCACCCCAACCCACTGAACGTAACCCTCGGTAGTTGATGCGATAACAAAGAATAAAACACAGAAAAACGAATGTTTCTTGTGATCAAGTATTATTTACACACGCACACACAAATTCTAACAAAATATTATCAATTTACACCCAGAAAAGACAATTTTCGGTTGAACAACTATTCGCGTGTCAAATAAATTAAAAAGGTTTCCACTACAGTTCTTTCTACTTTCATCTTGGTTTTTGTGAAGTGTGCACCAGTTGGTCCAATGGGTGTTGATCGCTCTCGGGTGTTGCCAGTCTGGGGGCCGTGTCCACCGTCGCAAGACAGAGCTTCCAAGTGCAGGCGGTGTCACTGAAATGTCTTCGTACCGAAGGGGATGTCTGGGGTGCGGTCGGTCTGTTTGCTCTCCCACAGTAGGACCCTGAATATTGAAATACAATTATCCCTTAACTAAACATCAAATCTTCCTGTAAATTATTTCCTTTCACAATAATAATCTCACCCTTTTATAGGTTTTCTCAATATACATGTATTTCACTGTAATCACATGCACCAAATAGTTACCGAATACAACTCGGCGATTATTTTCCTCGACGGCCATTCATAACTGGCGGCTGGTCCATTTTTTAGTTTAATAACACACTATTATTATTATTATTATTTTACAAATTAAGTTGTTACGGCAGTCGAATTAAATAATTAAATACAATATCATTTTCATAACTTACAGGTTGGGTTGGAACCTGGGCCTTCAGGTATTAGAGGTATAAATAGATTTCTGGCGTGGTTCGGTCGGGAGGATACTGCCTGGTCTGTTTTCTGCCGATATTCTCTCGGATTTATTTAATTGTCTTCAGCTCTCTGTAGCTGGCAAATCCCAACTTCCGATTTTATTATTCGTCGAGGCTACTTCTCTCTCCTCGGAATTTCCTCACGCAGAAAACATCTACGCAGAAAACATGTCCTCTCCTCAGAAAAACGATTTTCTTTTAAAAACCCCGCGAAAAGAAACGTTCCCGTGATAATTCAGTTTCTTGGTTTCATATCCCCTATGACCTTATACAAAGTGTTCATTGAGGCATAAAATAACTGTCCAATAGCGAATTGTATCTTCTTCCCAGGACACTAACTGATTTAAATAAAAATGCCTCACGGGCATCTGAAACATTGGCCATAACAATTCAACGTCTTGTTTTATGGTTACCATATACCTAGGATACCATGGCAAAAATTAGCAGTGGTCATATAAAATAAAACTTTGCTTAACAGTATAGGTACCTAAGAGTAATTTCTCTTCAAAACATATTTCACTTCGTGACAATGTGTGACTCAATACATGTAGTTGAGGATGTGCCATCAGCTTATTCCAAACAATATCTGCTAGGCTTGTTCCATTAAAATGGCCTCAACTCTTGATTCAGTGTTGACAAGGTACCCTTCCAGTCCTATTTATACTGTGAAGAGACCATCAGTCTTGTTTCAGTGTGAGGGACTGGTTTCTCCATACCATAGGGGTGGGGGCATTCATTACTGCCTTGCTGTGGACTAGGTACCCTTCCAGTCCTATTTATACTGTGAAGAGACCATCAGTCTTGTTTCAGTGTGAGGGACTGGTTTCTCCATACCATAGGGGTGGAGGTATTCATTACTGCCTTGCTGTGGACTAGGTACCCTTCCAGTCTTATTTATACTGTGAAGAGACCATCAGTCTTGTTTCAGTGTGAGGGACTGGTTTCTCCATACCATAGGGGTGGAGGTATTCATTACTGCCTTGCTGTGGACTAGGTACCCTTCCAGTCCTATTTATACTGTGAAGAGACCATCAGTCTTGTTTCAGTGTGAGGGACTGGTTTCTCCATACCATAGGGGTGGAGGTATTCATTACTGCGTTGCTGTGGACTAGGTACCCTTCCAGTCTTATTTATACTGTGAAGAGACCATCAGTCTTGTTTCAGTGTGAGGGACTGGTTTCTCCATACCATAGGGGTGGAGGTATTATTACAAAGCTAGAGACCGGAAAAAAGTGGTTTCGAGACCAGAGACCTACAACGCTGGTTCCTTTTAACCTATTTCCAGCTATTTTAGGCTGCATTCACAAGTTTTCATAAAAAAATGAAAAGTGGGAAGTGGGAATACCTCCGGAATACCATATCCTAGGTCGCTGGTTCAAATCCAACTCCAGTCGATTTCCATTGTAGTAATTTGATGATTATGACTTTATAATTTGTAACAAACTATTAAAAACAGAAGCTCACAATTTAAACTTTGTTTGTTGAACAATTTATTGTTTAGGATATAACATTTATTTTCTGTAATTCCTATAAATAAAACCCTTTTTCAAACAGGGAAGATATTGAGTTGAACAATCGGTACAGTGGTTATAAATTAAGTCTTAACTATGGAGCTGATGATAAAATCTGTTTTCAATGGCTCATGAATCAAAAGACTGATTTCATAGACAGCTTGGCACATTGCTATGCTAATAAGCCGGGTACCAGTTGGTATCAGTATGCAATATATATTGAATTAAGGTTGGTATCCAGTGTCTGCTTAGCATAATTTTCCAAGCTTAGCAGATTTGTGTACTCTACAGCTCTGTAAAAGAAACTGAAAACAATTCCATTGAGCTGCCATGCTGCAAATTATGCTTAGTGCACTTTCACGCTAAGCGAAAATCTGAACTTTGGCTGAAAACTATTTGCTTTCGGAGCATAACCTGTTTTGTGCTAAGCTGTGATAAGCTGGCTTAACAAACTTGGCTCCTTAAACTACTTTCTGTAACAGACAGTAAGATGACAGCAGGAATAATGTCAGGATAATAATGGCAAATAATGGATAAACTGTGTAAGCAATTCTCCAACATAACCGGCCACTAGACTGTGTGGTTTATAGTCATATCATCATAAATACACAGAACCCAACACAAAACATCATTAAAATGAGATATTCCTGCCCAAAAGCCTCAATCGCCTGTGTTTCTTAGTCCCTTAGTTTAAAAACAAGAGTTACATGAATTTATATTCAGCCAATAAAATAATATTTACAAAAAGCATAAGTCTGTATTAATCAATTACAATGATATCGGGAATAAATTATTGTAACTTAGCCGTACAAGCAAAAATAACAATTCAAATTTCAAATATGAGTGTGAAAAGTTTTCTAGCTTTAAAGAGTTTTTAAAAACATCTTATCAGACATGTCAGAAAGGGGAATTTTGGGAACCAAATGATGCGTTTATTACTAATAATAAACGGTTTAAATGACCTGAAAGTGTCAAATCGGTATTATAATCTGTACAAAGGTAGATAAAAAAGGAGAAATTTTGGTGAGGTTTTGGTTCTGTAATAAATGAAAAGGTTTATGTACTTCCTGTAAAATGGCAAATCATAAAGAGACAAACCTTATTTCTGAATATTTTAAGTGAAACACCTTTAACTTAATACCTTGAAAACCATGCAGTAAAAATTTACTCATAAAAGTAACTAGGTATATAAATATATTACACTTTTACAATCCTTTGACCGGCAACGTGTGAGCGGAAACTACAGGAGAGTACCTCCCTTTTTGCTTCAGTCTTCGATCATTTGAAAAAAGACTGGCTCACAGAATTTGAGAATAAGCCATGATTTTTTTGTTTTACATTCAGCAGAAACATTTCTGAGTAGTAATGAAAAATATTTGTAGGAAAATGAGTAAATTACTATAAATCACAAATTAAAGCAACTCCAAAGATAAACCATCATGTGAATCATATAGAAAGCACATCATTTATACAAACAGTATTGTAAATAAAATGGCGATATCAAATATTTCAAGTTACAAAAATAGAAGACGGCAGCAATTTTTTAGCAAAAAATGTTAGTTGGAAAAGTAGGAAAATGATAGCATCATTGAAGGCAGACCGAGTCACCGATGAAGAGTCAGAACGGGGATTAAGTCACAAAAACCAGGGGCCAATTACATAGACCTGCTTAAGAACCAATAGTTTTTAAGAACGAAACATTTTTCTTGGTAAAAAAAAAACAGGATCGCAAAGCCAATTGTCATTGCTTCTAGTTTGTATTTTGCTATCGTTTGCTTTCCATACAGGGCGTAGGTAATCAGCCTGATTAAATTTTCCAGCAAGGTTTTTTTTTATCAACTCTAAGAAAACGAGGAATCAAAATTTACTTCCCAAAGACAGCACTAGGACGGAGCACCCTGAATGAATCAAGAATAAGGTCTGTTGTACTTTGATGTATTCTCTTTCCCAGGAATTTGACGACTGTTTTATCAATGGAGAAAATGGCCTCTGAAGGTAGCTGCCGTCTTATCGGAAAGCTTTTGCCTTCTGGAGACTTCCTTCCAGAAAGCTGACATAGGACGTGACAAGAGGATCCGAGAAAACTCTAAGAGAGAAACAAACAGATCAAGAGTACACATTATTAGTGGAACATCACACCACAAAAGGGACTTATAAGAAGGAAAGAAAACAGCACCGTCAGGGTGGAAGTATTTCTTGCCTTGCTGTGCTCTGAGCACCCTTTGTGGTTTGATTTGTGTTGTACAAGACACCTTTTGTTTTGTCAATGGACCTTATCCAAGATAGCCTGTCTTCAGCACATGCACACACAAAGGACAGTGGGTAATCTTGTTGCAAATGTACATCACTCAGCGACAGCCCTAGCTACAATTATAACCAGAATGCTTTGCGCTTTCCCCGTTTTTTTTTCTTCGATAAGGTCTATGTGAGGGACTGGTTTCTCCACAATATAAAGGGGACACCATTAGTTAAAGTTCAGCTATTATTTTCACCATGTAAAGACTAACTGTCTCATTTCAGTCCAACGGACTGAGTCCTTCTCAATTTCTCGGAGCAAAATGTGGCCCTTGCTTTGAAGTATCAGAATATTTAGATGTCTGCTGAATGTCTTCCATTTGAAAAAATCCAAACCATTCAATGTAGATGAGTCTGAACTTACTGGGAAACCGTTGCCGTCTCCTCCCCCATGTCTAATAAGTCATTGGCATTGATGCTGTCTACCACAGTGCCATTAGGTAGAGATGCCAAGATCTGAACAGGAAATCTGCAGACAGGAAAAGTGCAAAGATTATGGAGTGTTGAACTTTCAAAAAATAAGACTTAGGTCCCTGGATCCAGTGTTGTAGTTGAGACCAGCACAAGAATTCAAGTCATAAGTCATTCTAATGAGCTGCGACAAAAGCATTCCTTTGTCATTGTTCACCCTGCTGCAACTGGTCTTGTGACTGACTTGTGACTGGTCATGACTACAACACTGCCTGTATCAGAGGCACAGAAGCTGACTCAACTATTGCAAGCGATACACAACACATGAAAATTTGGTTGTTAATCCTCTTTTTTTTTAAATTGAAAAGTGAACAAAGAAAAATTGACTGTAGTGGGATTCGAACCGGGGACTGCCTGAACACCGTACAGACGCTCTACCAACTGAGCTATCCAGCTCTACATTGGTGGTGTTCCCAATAGTCAATTATCTTTGTTCATTCTTCGTGCAGTCAAAAGCCATAAAACCATGCACACACCGCCATATCCCAAGGATCATTTCATCGATACGCAGAGCAATGCTGCAACCTTATTAAGTTTTTTGTGCTAAGCAGGGTGTTCATGAGCTTCTCAGGGCAAGACAGTACTCACGAGTAAACATCCATGCAGAGTGAGGCTAGCATCGATAACTCCTCATCGCTGCCTTTCTTCATGTTTTCCAGATCCACCACAAGGGACCAGCTACTGACGAAGTGCTCTGTCAGCAGCGAGGTGACGGGCGAACTCTCGAGAGCTGTCTCTCGAAGAGTCCGCCCCGAACCTTAGGAAGAAATCAAGGAAGGTGGAACAATGAGACGTGCAAATAAGACAAGGCTTTTTAATTAATATATTCGTGAAATAACCACAAGGGAAACTGTACTTCTGGCTTCTGACTGCCAAACGAACAAAGATAGTTGACTATTGGGGTCACCACCAACATAGGGCTGGATGGCTCAGTTGGTAGAGCGCCTGTACGGTATTCAGGAGGTCGCCGGTTCGAATCCCGCTCCAGTCAATTTTTCTTTGTTCACTTTTCAATCACTCAAATAAGACAAGATCAGAAAATCTGAGCATAAAGAAGAAAACTCTCACTATAATGGTTGAACAAGTTAAAGATAGGTCATTGCACTTTGATATTCTCCCGAGCTAAAAAGATAGGGCACTTCTAAATACACATAATTATGGTACATAAATTATCAACTTCTTTCAGCAAGGCATTTCATATAGGCCTACATGTACATGTATGTATTTAAGTGTGCACAGTTGAGTGCACTCACAGTGCAACCCTTCTTCTCCCAAGTCCAAAGGAGTAGTTAAACAATTGTTTTTTCTCCCTTGTTTCCCATTTGAACTGTCCTCAGAATCTCACCTCAGCAGGACTGGTCATCCAGCGATCCCCAGAGAAGAATGGAATGCACCAGCTTCTCCTCAGTGGCTGCTTGATGAAATGCATCAGGAATTGGCAAATAAGGCACCTGCGATTAAGAATATAGGGGTGGCACAGAAGCAGCAATAAGATTGAGGTGAGAGAATCTTGTAGGAGGTACCAGTATCAGATAAAAGCTGTTTCAAGATGGATACCCTTTTTTACAATAACTGAAGGCCTTAATAATTTTACCCTTCCTGTGGTTGATTTCACCAAACACTAAGATCAATTTTTAATCAGGAATCAGTCTTAATTGCTAAGCAAAGTGTGAAGTCGCAATACAAATCACTATGGTAATATTAACCACTCAGAGTTAAGATCAATCTTAGTATTATGTGAAATCGCCTCCCGAAACCATAAAAATCATCCTCCTAGTCCTGAAAGTCTAACAAGGATTGATGTTACGAGGCCATTAATTGAGGAAACCTGTGGTTTGACGAATGGAAACAAATATTGAGAGATAAATCAAGGCAGTTGGTACAACTTTGATTGATTCTACTCAAATTTTTGTATTTTGGGGGTTGGAAAATTTTGAAGGATTCAGGGACTCAAGCACCACTAACCCACAGCTGGACTTAAGCCCACAATCTGTTAACTCACAACAAGATCACAGAGTACAACACACCGCACCCTGAAGGCCATGTCACCCCATAAAATTACTTCAGCAATTCACCAGACTCACTTTTTTAAACGGATAGAAGTGGAGGTCTAGCATCATGGCTGCTTCCTCCGTCGTAATCTCTTTGTTCCATTTGATCTTGTCTTCCCTCAAATCATTGACCGGCGGCTTAGCCTCATGCAAGACCTCACCATTCTCACCGTACACGGAGATGTGGCTGGACGGGCTCTGTACGGTCAGTTCCATCTGCGGCATGAAGCCGATGTCTACTTCCATGTTCTCTTGCTCCATGGGACCATTCATCCACTCCATATCTGAAAGGGAACACACAATGAAGTCCCATGACAAAAAATGCCGCTAATTTCTCCAAAAAGATATTAACAAAGTGGTAGTCTGCAGGTTAAATACCGAAGCCACAAACAAAATTAACCCTAAGCCTCTGCACCTACACAACTGCAGACAAGGACTGCCATACATTTCCACAGTCTCCACAGGGGGATCATAACCCATGCATTACCACACAAACCACACTGTGGTGTATTGTGGTATTCAGGATGCCACACTTACCACAGGAAAAACCATGAGTGGTAAACTGTGGTATCCAGTAGGGTTAGGGCTAATACATGTAATATGGGAAACAACCTCACTGAGTGTTTACCTTTCGTAAATGATTTTGATTTCGATCCAAAGGTACTTGAACAAACTTGTACGGTAAGCCACCAAAGTCAGGAATGAGAACTAACTGTGACTGAGCCCAAAATCTCAGGAAATAGAGTTGACAATAAAGGAAAAGGGCATTTCCACGGTTTGGAGCCATTTTTGTAACGTAATTTACCTTTTTTCGGTTTCATATTTGCATGCATTTCAAGGAATCATAAGTGGTATACTTGCTGATTCCAATAAAACATTATTAAATTGGAGTCTTTAAAGCATGTCAAGAATGATTGATCAAGGAATAGGTCAAAGTCACTTCAGGTAACTTACATTACGGTGGAATTGCCCTAAACAAGTGGCAAAATCAACAAATATGACAAATTATTAGTATGAATTCTAGGAATGCTTAAGTTTTGAAAACAAAGTTGTAAAATGGAGAAAAAATCAGTTGGACAGGGAAAGTTGTGGAGTGATAAAAAATTAATTTCCGATTAATTGTCTGGTGACAAACACATAAACTAACTTGATCAAGATCATGAGAAAACATTAGTTTAACCAAAACCATCTCCGATCAGCTGAAACATATCTCTTCTTACAGTGCAAGAATGTTAGCATGAGAACACATTAATAATGTGACATTATACAGCTGCATATATGCAGCATTATTAAGAGGCTTGATGACCCAACTTGGTCCAATTCCAAATGATATACAGTGTTGAATTTGGGTGAATTCGAAGAGATATGAAACAATAGGAGACTTTGGAGAATCGGTCTTCAAGTCAACAGTGCACGCACAACAGCGCAGGCGCAAAAAAAAACGTGCATGCTCACAATTGCGTGCGCATGCGCTGTTGACTTGAAGACCGATTCTCCAAAGTCTCCTATTGATGAAATTTGTCCTATAGCTGACTCAGTAAGTCCTCCATTTTTTTTATAACCGGTGCCCACTAGTACTTACCAACATTGAGACTCTTATTAGTAGGAAGGTAGAGATGGAAATGTTCAATGTGAGAGGCATCACGTCGGATGATGAGGTTACCAGTGAACTGGGCTGGGGTGAACCAGAAGGGATTGATGGGAGGCTCGTTCAGCTGAAACTCGGCGTGGATCCTACCAACAAATATAAACAATTGGCTATTATGTTCTGTTATTCAAATTAGGCTTGTACCCTTCACCACTGCATGCTCAGTGCTGTTTGGGTGCACAGGATGTGCATATGTGAGGATATGTGATCTAGCTCAGGTGGGATTTGAACCCATGACCTACAATTATGATCAAATGTATGATTAATTCATAAAGCTGGACATTTTTGCATGACAAAATATTACAACAAATATTTAATAATGAAGGGAGTGTGGGAATTTGTGAATGAAGAATATCAAGTTACTGGGAGTAGGGTCCCAATGACTGCAAAACCACACTGAAAAGAGAAGCCTGAGGCCAATTTCAAGGCCCCGCTTAGCACAAACAAATTGCTAACCATGAAATTTCTTTCTTGATAAAAACAGGATTTACAACCAAATTTCAATGTGTAGTGTTTCACTTGTGATTGTTCTTTGGCTGTTGTTTGCTGACCAAAAATATTAAATGGAATTTTGAATGGCGATTTGTTTTATTGAGCAAGACATTTTGTGCTTAGCAATTTTTTGTGCTTAAAAGCTCCAAGAAATTGGCCCCTGGAGTTCTGGGTTTCTCACCTAAAGACCACATCCACGTAGAGATGGTTCTCGGCCCGGATGACAGCCGCTGCCCCCTGCGGCCCGAACCTGGTGTGAAGGAACGGCCGGGGATGGAACATGCTGAGCAGGACGTGAAGGAGTACCTCCCGGTCCGTGGACTTGGGAGGGTAGTATCGGTTGCTGGACAGCGTGTTGGAAAACATGTTCAGGTTGGACTGGACCAGCTCGTAGACCTCTCCTACAGGAAGGGCTCCCTCTGGGAGGAACGCGATGAACTGCTGCGAGCTGAAACCTGCCATGGACCGATAGGGGCTGTCCCAACTATCCAGGCCAGCTAAGTTGTATGTGTTAGCTTTCTGTATAAAAATGGACACCATAAAGTATATGGGCGTTTACGAAATGGAGGCTCAGGCTCCGTCTTAGTTTCCAGCTCCATTTCATGAATCCATTCTAAAATAACTGGTATCAAAATAGAGGCTTTTGGCAGCGGTTCTGAAGTAGATTCTCTGGTTTGAAAAGGAAAACAGAGCTTCAACTTCAATGAAAAACCACAACCTATATTTTCAGCACATGGATGTCAGAGCTGGAGCCCAAGCCTGAGCCTGAGCCTGAGCCTGAGTTTCATAAAGCCCTTTGATTTGGAAAAAAAAAAAATCACTTTTAAGGTCGTGTCCAAAACAAACATCAAGAGCTATGGCTAGGTCTATTGTCTTGGTGTCTCCGAAGACCTAGACCTGGCTGTAGACAACAGATTTGGATGCAGCCGAAGTTTCAACATGTAGATCAATGAAGCAAAGGTCTATATAAATTAAGTATATCAAGAGAGGTGCCAAGGCTAAGGCATAAAAGTACGGCAGTGTGGCTTAGTGCTACCCTTGGATGGGAAAAGCTAGCAAGTGTTCTGTTCTTTAGCATCATCTTTGGGTTCAACAAGATAGATACTCACAAGGAAGAGACCATCAGTTCTATCCTTGGTCATGGTTTCCTGACGCAGAGGTTCAAGATGAGACTCAACCGTCAGGACCTCCACATTGGGATCAAAGCCATCCATGAAGCTGTCAAAATCCACCGGCTGCAAGCGAAGGAATAATTGACAACATGTATACCGTTAACAGCATACATGTACATGAACACACATCAATGGAAATGAATGGAAATTATAAATTATATAAAATATGCCCATTCACATAAATGTAAATTAAGAAATCATCTTAAGAAGTGATTTTTATTTTGCACTGACATTGATGGTACAGTTGATGATCTTAGCAATTTGAATGATTTTAATGGGATTAGACTTTTAAACTGAATTATCATGTGAACAAAAATCTACAGTTCTGTAGTACATAAAAATGTAAATTTTCTTTTGACTGATCTTTCGGTCCTGATCTGAGGATTGAGTTCAGGCGCGGTTCTAGAGCCCAAATTTTTGCGGGCTAGAAGAGCCATTATTATTTTTTTTTTGGGGGGGGGAGGGGCTAGAAGACCCAATATTTTGGGTTCTTCTAACACTCGCTTCTGCTATGTCTTATTAGGAGTCGAAAAACATGCACATTATAGGCCACACAACGCGTTTTGTATGTAATTGCCGCTTAATAACTGATAAAATCCAATATTAAAAAAAAAAAATTTCACTTGCATTTTTTTGGGGGGAGGGGTGGGGGCTAGACAATATTTTTGGGGGGCTACAGCCCCCAGCCCCCCCCCCACCCCTGTAGAACACCGCGCCTTATTGAGTTGAATTCAACAGGCTTTTCAATCATGATCTTACTGATAAGTTCTTTCAAGATGATGGCCGTGTTTGGAGCACAGCCACACAAAATGGCCACCATCAAAAACATCAATTTTAAACAAACCGAATGATCGTTAGTACAAATAAATAGGCTGCATTTCATCCCTGACAATCATATAAGAGATGGAGCGATTTTCAAGATGATTTGTCATGTTTTTGTTGTTATTTGGGGACATTTTTTGGCGCAAGTACCATGAAGTACAATTTGTTCCTGTGTACAAAATGTCGAACTCTATAGGATTCTCTGGGGCACTAGACCAACCACCACCCCCCCCCCCCAAATTAAAAAAAGGGAGTTCAGCGCCCCATTTACTGGGTCTAAGTTCTTTCCTCCATTTCTCTTTTCTATAAACTCACCACATTGTCCTGAATGCCCAGTTTGTTAAGCAAAGGCTCAAACTCGGCCAGGCTTAGGTAGTCATCCTTGTCCCGATCGTAGGAATGGAACATGGCGTAGCCGTCCTCCCCCAAGTTGCCTCTCACATGAATCCAATCCATCCGTCTCTTTTCGTAGCGCTTCAGCAGGAAGGCCAATGCCACGGCCAGGATGGCGATCAAGATAGACACCACGCACACCGAGAGGCAGCCGCACCTGCGGGCTGGCCGGCGGCTGTTACCAGGGGCTGCAGTGGAGGTTTCATCCGGGGTGGTCTGCACGCCAACATCCGTGTACTTCTTCCCTGTACTTTTGTTGGCCGGAGACATCTTCTTGTCATCTCCGGCCATTATTGCCAAAAAAGTTGCCTGGAAACAATTTTGCGGACACAATAAACATCTTGAGAATGTCATAGAATGAACTTGATTTCTTATTAATTTTTTTTTTGTACTTGATACAGCTAGAATATAACAAGGGAAAGAATTCCACTAACGGCCTTTACGGAAAAAGGGAAATCTTCCAGGCAAGAGTTAACTTATTCTGTCGGTCTTCAACTCGTTCCCTAATAAAAACATTCAAAATATGGGTAACGGTTTACAAGCAGGTCTGATACCTATAAAGGGAATAAAAACAACTTAATATTTTCTACTGTTCCAAAATTATACTTTTTACTTTCAGCAAATGTTCCTGAGTCCTTAAATCCCCAGATAGAAGAATTTTGTGCAACATTTCAGAGTAAAAATATAATTTTCTTACCTGTTTGTTGCAAACTTCAAAACAGCCCGTCGGCCATTTTGTATGGTCTGGCTAGTCAAGTTTAGTCTGGTACCTACAAGCAACGTATTGAAGGTCCACACAATGAGAGCAGACACTAGACCATATTTTCGTCTGCGCGTCTGCGGCCGTTACATGCGTTCATTACCGTTTTTACCCCATAATTTCCCTCAAAAATCATTGCCATGCCCTCTTTCCACAAATTTAACCTTGTTAATATTGTTGAAGAGAACACCACGAACGTATATTTAGGTTGGCCCCCCTAAGTTTCTTTATAAAAAGTTGTTTTATTCCCTTTATAGGTATCGGACCTGTTTGTAAACCCTTATAGTTACCAAAATATGAAAATAAAAATGGCCCTACAAAAACAACTTTTGTTAGAATCATGTTATTGTTATTTTGCCTACCTTTTCTCTATTCACTTGCGGTTTTCGGTCATTCTTCCTGCCCTAGACTCTCAGAGTGGTTTCAAAGAGCACATGTACGGGCCTACGGGCCTGGCTGGGGTCTGTGGCTGGCACACGGTAAGTTGAGACTTGAGTACACGCTCAAGCACAATCTGCACGAGCGTAGGCCACAAACGGACCCAGTACATACAGTACAAAACAACCAACAAGTCAATGCTCTCAAAATAGGCCTAAAACATCAATAAAGCAAGGTCAAGAACAGGTCAAAACTGTCCACTCACAGAGCCACACGACAACTGAAAATGCAGCGTGTTAATTCCACATTAGCTGAACCATACAGCACTTCAGAAGTTTATTTACTTCCTTCCCGAATGAACAAAAGTCAGGAAGTGAAAATCCAATTAACTTTGCAACTTACACTTAACTTGCATTGCAAACAAGACCGTGTCTGCAGAAGGGCGCCCTCATACGTCTATTCATCTTCTGGATTGTGCCTGTACGTATGAGAACATCATTAATGTTTTCCCAAATGTTTCCTAAAATGTGACCGAGTTTTGAAATTGAAGAGATGTTAAATGGCAGCAGATTCCAGTCTCTGTCTGTTTGGAAGGAAAGAATGATCGTTGAAAGCTATTGGTTTCAGTTGTTGAGGAAATGTTATCTCAAATCACCCCCCGTGGCCCCGCCCACCTGGCTGGAAGTTGGCTTGAAAATTATTTTGGTCCAAGTTGTGCCTCTTAATTCAAGTAATCCCATAATTCTGAACCTGCAATGCTAATGTACAATCCCCTGAGCTATAAGTTCACTGGCATATAACTGAAGCAGTATGGCTTGAATTAATTCCTTCATACTTACTTTTGGTGATGTCTCTTATTAAAGGTATATAGTATCATACTTTGGTAAGAAACAGAAATGTTCACAAATGTATGTATAACTTACAGGGTATATATGAAGATGATGGTGGTAGAAACATACCGTTAAAATGTCTACGCCTGAAATGCAGGCGCGGTTCTACGGGGGGCTAGGGGTGGCTGTAGCCCCCCAAAATTTTGTCTAGCCCCCCAAAAAAAATGCAAGTGAAAAAAAAATTCTTGAAAATACTGGATTTCTTCAGTTATTAAGCACCAATTACATAAAAAAACGCGTTGTGTGGGCTATAATGTGCATGTTTTTCGACCCCTAATAAGACATAGCAGAAGCGAGTGTTAGAAGAACCCAAAATATTGGGTCTTATCTAGCCCCCCCCAAAAAAAATAATGGCTCTTCTAGCCCCCCCCCCCCCCCCCCCCCCCAAATTTTGACTCTAGAACCGCGCCTGCTGAAATTGTGTATTCATCCAGAAATTAGTAAAACAATGACCGAAAATCTTTTTGATCTTTTAAAAGATAAAAAATAAAAGAGAAAAGACTTCAAAAATACTGTGACTGCTTTATACTGTTTTCTAAAAAAGTGGGCACCGTATTCTGGACTGGCATTTTCACAGATGACTGTTACAGCATTTGTCTTAATATATTTGCCCATGAATCTGTATTTCTTTGATAAAAACCAAAGTATGATATTACCTTTAAAACAATTGATGGTCCCCAGCCACCATCATCAAACTGAGTAAATTCTCTTTCACTGAAGCCTGGATCAGTACAGTAAATTCACTTGTTCCCCAAATTCAACACTTGCTAATCTAAAATTCCACTCATAAAATCAGAGGTTCAGCCTTTTGGTTGTGCTTTCAACACATTTAATGGTAAAAAAGGTCCCTATATGAGTACATTCTGTTTCTCCAAAATGCTACAAATAGTCTTTCTTCACAAAGTAGGCCGAACTCAAATTAAATTATACAGCATGACAAATTTCACAGCAATGTTCAAAGGAAATTATCAATTTCTTCCTCTGTGGTCTGTTATGTCCAAGATTTTGCACCATTTTACAAGTTATAAAAATCGGTTGTGTCAATGCAACAAGCTACATATCTTCTAGTCAACACTTTGTTTTGTTATTTTGAATTTCTTCAAAAATTTGGTTGCTACATGTATAACCCTAGCCCACCTCCATTCCACAGTTTAATTACCACACACAGTTTTTCCTGTGGGTAAGTGTGGTATTGGTATCCTGAATACATCAATACACTACAATGTGGTTTGATGCAGTTCCTCTTTGGAGACTGTGGTAGTGTGTGGTAACGGCACTCATCTTATGTGGTAGGCGTAGAGATTTAGGGTTCAATGATGTGAATGAATTCTATATGAATATTTTGAGTTAATTGCCTTCGAAGATGAAACTTTGTTGCACTGACACAAAGGAAAAACAGAGGATCAAGATCAATAAATAAAGCATAATTACATATAACTATTTACAATTATTCTAAAAAACTTGTTTTGCATATTATGTCAACCAGGATTTGTAAAGAGACGTACTAATTGGTACGTGCCTCAGATTCAATGGACTAAAATGGCTTTAATAAGACAAGAGAGGAAATTAGCCAGTTGTCGTATTAGCCGACCCAGAATAAAAAACGGCGCAACGGATATATTTTGGAAAAGAATTTTCCTGTCCCCTAGAAAATTATGCACAAACTGAATGGCAGGTTTATCTTTTTTTGAAGATTGCCAGCACGCAACTGATTGCCTGTTTTTGTACATATACACAAATTGCCTTGTCATGCTTGTGTGACACGGCCTAAGACATTACAGAACCAAGCCCAGTCTATTATGGGTTTCATAGTTATCAGTACTTTACCAGTGTACCGTACCACTTAACATGCTTAAAGGTACTATCATACTTTGGTAGAATACCGAAACAGAAATATTCACATACCTATAACTAACAGGGTATTAAGATGGTGATGGTAGGAATATAACGTTAACATTTTTCTGCCTGAAATACAATTAATCCAGAAAAAGAGTCAAACCAATGACCAAAACAATGTTGATCTTTTAAAGATAAAAAACACCAGAGAAAAGATTTTTAAAATACTGTGGGGTGTTTTTCACTGTTTCCTCAAAAAGTGGGCACCGTATGGGACTGAAATTTTCACAGATGACTGTTTCTGTATCTTCCTTGATATTTATGCCCATGAATCTGCAATTCTTTGACAAAAACCAAAGTATGATAATACCTTTAACAAGCTATCATTTAATTACAGCAACTGTTTATCGAAACAAACCGCAATAGTGAAAATAATGATCACATTTATAAAGCACCTTTTACAAAATGATACAAGGCGCAAAATATGGTTGTATGGTAGGTACAATGTATATCTTCTTCATAGGGATTGTCTCAGTGGAAACACAGTGTGATACTCATGAATATGAACCCCAGAATCTTGAATTGGCAAAAACCATAATAGACTGGGCTCATTTGTGTAATGAATTGCTGAACTGAGAAACAAGTTCTTTTTGGCAAGAATCTCGGGTACAATATTTAAAGTACATTAGTACAATATTCCTTTCAATGATCTCTATATACATCATCTATGATTTACAAAAAAATATCTACATTTGTAATTGACTGGAACGACACTTGGAGAATGTCTGTAGAGCTATAATTGTTTGGAAAGGAAAATAATACAGAAAATGTGGTTAAAATAAACTATAAATTGACATCTCGATTTTTTGGAAACAATTTTAGGGAGAATAAGAGAATTTACAAAAAAAACAACATTTTCTTGACCTAACAGAGTTTTTAAATATAAGCTTTCCAAAGAAGACATTGTTGCCAATACAATGAATCGTATATAATTTAAACTAAAACAATAGTAACAAATTAGTGTTGGACACTAATTAATCATAATTTGTTTCTCCATAACGTTAAACTTTCTTGTCACTAAAAGTAAATAAAACAGTTTCTAGTTTTGAAAAAGCATGGCACAATTCTCTTTGAGTTGACTAATAACAGCGGAAAGAACAAAACAATATCAAACATAAGTATATGTAAATAATGGGGATTCTTTGGGTCAGTGCCAGTGTATTCCTTATAGGGGTCCATCTTTCTGTGATGCAAAGAATCACAGCTAGCTTACCAGCACTTATCGAGAGGACATAACAAATTCCAGCTTTGGATCTCTGAGCCAGTGCGGATTGAGTCAGGTCGAGTCACTCTCCTCATGGTTACTCAAGTCAGTACGAGTCACTTCACTTTGCTGTGACTCAAATGTTTAAGTCGAGTCACCGTGAGTGATGTGACTAGACTATCAAGCCGAGTCACTTTGCTTGTGTTATGCTTGAGCTGAGTCACTCAAAGTTGCAACTCAACTTGGACACCAGTCGAGTCACAGACCCAAGCCGAGTCACTTTGCTTGCAGTCATAATTGAGTCGAGCTGAGTCACTGGAAGCTGCAACTCAAGTTGGACTCCAGTCGAATCAAGTGTACACATGTTCACTTCCTGTTAAGGATTCTCTGCTGACATAGTCTACACCAATCTTTTGGGGGTAAAGCGCTGTGAGAACACAAAGAGATCGATAGCTTTTTACTGGCGTGAATCTTTGCCAAGGTCATCCAGTAGAGAGTATCACTACTTCCATTGAGCGGGCCGGCACTTCCGTCAGAAAATAACAATTTCGGTGGTAAAGTGTAAATATAAACGGGAATACAATGGCCAAGACTCGACCTTCCGTGACCTGTCCAGACCTGCTACCGGTAACCATAACGTTGGTACGATCAAAGGCTATGAGAAAGAAGTGCTCACTCATCTTATGTACGAGGAGCATTCAATTACACTGTGGCCCTCAGTCTTTGGTTCTTGTCTAGACACACTATGATCAGCTATCGTCTGTGATTTCATCATCAACGTCTTCATGAGATCTCTTCCGTCCTGGAAATAAAGACCAAAAAAACCAATATTTTTTCAGGGGAAATCCTGGGGTTAAAAAACAGGTCAAAGAACAGTTTACGGAATCCAAATTAGCATAAATATCAGTCACAGTGATTGTGTCAGAGAATAAGAAAGTTGGCAAATACCTGACATCTGTGATTTATCCTGATGTGCCATGATCTGTAACCTCGCCGTGAAAATGGGTTCATACTCCTGTTTACAAACAAATAAAAAGAATTATTCTCACAGAGGTGTGATAAATTTCATTTTTAAATTCACAGGGTTGGAACACAAGACATATAAAAACAATACACAGAACAATGAGGCAAGTTTTTGGACTTACCGCTAACTGTCTCACAAAGCCTTCGTTGGGGCTGATACAGAACCTTCTCTGCTGTACGTGCCTAGCAGCCTCCCTGCGATCAAACAATGAAAGGAAACTGACTATGAAACTTCTGAAAACGTCTTTTAAAAATCCTTCTCTAATGGAGTCATTGTCAATGTAAGGAGTCAATACAAGCTAGAACAGAGGAAGAGTCAGAATTAGGGATTTCATTCAAAGTCATCATCATGGCCCATCCCGTCGCAATCGACGATGGAGTCGACGTTTCACAGAGTCATCAACGTAATGTTTGCTTAGCAATTAAGATTGAATCACATTTAAGATTAATCTTAGTGCTTTGTGAAATCGCACCCTGAAGATCTAGAAAGTTTGGGGCAATTTGCATATTTAAGGTTTCTCCTCAAATTTGTAATTAAAACAAGTCTACACATCTAATACTGCAAGAATGAACACTTGCAAAAATCATTGGGCATTCTCGCACAATGCTTCCAATTAGAACGAATAAAAGAAAAGAATGTGCCTCCATGTTTTACTGAAAAATCAAATTTCAAATCCGACGAATTTGATTGACTCACTTGAATGACAATCCGAATGTTTCCATGACGTAGGCAATAACAAGTGCAGCACTGGAAAAAAGAAAGAGAGAAAAATTGTAACCTAAATAAATATAAATAGTTTTTATGCAGAAAATACAAATGTAAGAAACAAAAAAATTGTTGACTTATTGTGCTACACAGAGAAAACTGTCATATTTCATCAAAGGCTGTAGGAAGTTTAAAATGACAGTGAATATCTGACATGAATTCTGAATGATCCTCTACAACAGAAATCTATCAATCTTAAAATCAAACCATCTTTTATTTTCAAACGAAACATTCAGTTGTAGTGTGGATGTAAAGGCTGAAATATTTGCTTTTTGAGTCTTTGAGAAAGATCCTGCTAGGATCCAAACGTGTCATCAGGCTCCACTCCCAACTCCAAGCATTTCATATTTTTTCAGGTCATGTTTTGGCTGATGAGCAGTTTATTAAGTGTACACGAATATTTAGCGATATTTTCTCATACCTCCTTGACATTCCCGCATTTCCGTGAACGAGCACTTTCCCACCAAAAACATTACTCTTGTCTATAAAATCTTTCACCTGTTACAAGAGAAGGAAAAAGACAATCAGTATTAGAAACATGGAAAGGAAAAAACGTTCGCCCCGCGTCAACTCTTCCAAATTTCAAACAAGGGTCGATCATGCTCTGCATTCACACTAATCAACACAAAAAATCTTTTCCAAACCTCGGCTCAGGCCGAGGCTCCAGCCCCGGCTCCATTTCATGAATCCGTTCTAAAATAACGGGTATCAAAATAGAGGCTTTTGGCTACGGTTCAGAAGTAGATTCTCTGGTTTGAAAAGGAAAACAGAACTTCAGCTTCAATGAAAAGCCACAAGCTGTATTTTCAACATATGGATGACAGCGCTTACAGTGTGAAAGGGTCAGTCATTTTTAAATGGGGTCTGAGCCGTGTATAACCCAGATATTTTTGGTAGTGTGAACTGTGAAAAGGCCTAATGATAGTGGTTGATTGGTTGAGGTGTGATGCAGGGGTGTGGCTCTTGTGTGAGTCATTGGAGGGGGGGAAGGGTTGAAGAAACATGATGAAGAAAACAGAGAGATTTTATACCAGAGTCCCCTAAAACAACTCTCTTAGTTCAACAATGCATGCAGCAGATTTACCTTTGGGAAATGTGATATTATATTCTCATTAGCGCTGTCGGCAACATTTAAGACCAGATACCTGTCAATCAAGAAAAACAAACCTGATCAAATGACTTGTTATTACAGACACACATGTCCTCCATCAGCCCTAACCACATCAAATATTGTGGGGTTCCATAGACTAGTGGTCTGGCGTGTCGTACTCAAGATCTTGTGGTCAATCTACAGATTGTGGGTTCAAGTCCAGCCATGGGCTAGAGGTGCTTGTGTCTTTGGGCAAGATGCTTTGTTACATATTGCTCCACTTCACCCAGGTGTAAATGGGTACCTCCGAGGATAGAGATGACTTTGTGTTTTGATTAGCCTCTATGCGCTGAATATGGCAGCCAGGGCTGTATACTCCCAAGGGAGTTGAGATGGTTTCAGGAATGTAAATTATGGCCTGATGACCAGGGATAATAATATGTAAAGCGCATAGAGAATCTTTTATTATTATGCACTATAGAAATAGATATTATAATTATTATTCCAGAATCCATCCTATTATAGGTTCTTACAGGAGATACACAAGTTAACCCACGGCTGAAGAATGCCCTGGGTTAGGTGGTTACGGTATACTGAACAATGTTAGACTTACGTGGATACACAAAGGTTCCTAATGAATGTGACTGCATCATACAAATTTTGAATGTTCCAGTACGTACACAGAAGGATAAACCTGCACCCTTCTAGGGATCTGAATTAATTGCCATGGCTATAAGGCTATGGCTGTTGCTAAGGTCATGTTGGTATCTGTCTGCACCGGAGACTGTTAAATGGCCTGTAACAACAGCCGTAGTTATAGATTGTCATTAGGCAATTCACATCCAGCTATAAAAATATTCATTATATGGGTATTTCCACAGTTTTGGGACAATTCGTAACGTAAGTTACCGTTTCTTTGCATATTTGCATGCATTTCTGAGGAACAGTGGCATACTTGCTGATTCCAATAGCACATTTTTAAATTGAAATCTTTGAAGATCAAGGAATAGGTCAAAGATACTTAACAGGTAACTTACGTTACTCTGTTTGGCAAAAAAAAAGGTTACCAGCCAAAAAAACACATAATTCCATGCCAGACAAGGAACACCTCGGTACTTGGTACAAGCCATACACATCACAAGTAATTTCTGATGACTAATTTCCGTAAGAACCGATTCATTTGTTCATATTTTGTATTTAAGCAAGCAAGACTTTGTGCTAAGCAATTTTTCAATTATATTAAGCAGCTTTTTTAAAACTTGCCCCAAAGACTGGAAATATACCATGTCACTTACTCAAAATGCTCAGGGAAGTTTGGCTTGATGAACTGAGCTTCGATGTCCTGACGAATGCAGATGATATGGGTAATACCACGGTCCAAAAGGACTTGCAGCTGATAGCACAGATCAGGATGAGAAAACAACGGTTTCAAATCTTAAGTTTAATCATTGGGCTCTTTCCACAAACAGCCAGAGTAGGACATTTCATGTGATGAAGCACAAACTGCCCATAATGTTTTTACTGAGTGTACCTTCGCGGCAAAATTCCATTAGTGATCAATTTCACCAAACACTAAGATCAATCTAAACAGTGAGTTATCAATATCACCATGGCAACTTGTATTGTGACATCACACTTTGCTTAGCGATTAAGATTGATTCATGATTTGAAATTAAACTTCATGCTTCATGAAATCTTCTGTAAAAGGGTCTATGTTCAATTCAAATTTGCAAAAAACATATCTTTGATGAAAAAATATTACCCACAGAAACAGAGACTGAAAATCAAAAAGTGGCATTTACTCATGAATCTGAATAAAAACTGCAATTGTGCTCAGAAAGTTGGGAAATGAGCTATATTCATTAGGTTTGCCCTTAACCAAAGTATATCAGCACTGCATACTCAAGGCCTTAGAGTGCGAATGAGCAATGAGCAATGAGCTCCTAGGGCCAAGCCCTAGTTGTCTACCAATGTCTCACCTGGCTTTTGGTAGCAGCGGCATACGGTCCCAAGAACAGCCCAGGTACTATCTCCTGTAAAACAACGTCCATTTATTGCAATCAATGAAAATGGTAATGATACAGTCACTATTTGCTTGTCAGATTAATGTACTTGTACACCACTTGATATAAATGCAATATTGTCAGACACAAATAAATTTGAAAATCAGCCTTTCCCTGGATACTTTTCTTTTTTGAGGGGGGGGGGGGGGGGTGGGTGGGGGGGGGGGGTCAAATTCACCTCCAGTTTTGGAAGTTATTTGTATAAAATGTTAAACTATAACAAAATCATACAAAATGTATACATGGTGTCTCCGCAAGCCTTGTCTAGTTCTAGTCTCTACACCATGCAAAACTTTAAATACTACATGACTAGTCGGCACTGGTAATACTGTCTAGCCTTAATAGTCCATTCACAGTAGTGGCACAACTAGTGACAGGGGGTGGGGGTGTGTTGGCTCTACAGACATCCAAATACATGCATGATATATTATCTGTAATTATTGCAATACAAACCTGCATTTCCCTTCTAGCACTGTACACCCAATCCTGTAGATTCAAGAAATCAAAGAAATTCAAGTAGTATATCATCAATAACCACAAGGGAATCTGACTGAATTTAAAGTGATTGAAATGTGAACAAACAAAAATTTACTGGAGCGGGATTTGAACCGGCAACCTCCTGAATACTGTTCAGGTGCTCTACCAACTGAGCTGGGGGCTGTAGTTTCATGGCTTCTGACTGCCAAATGAACAAAGATAATCGACTATTGGGAACACCACCGACGTAGGGCTGGATGGCTCAGTTGGTAGAGCGCCAGGTACGGTATTCAAGAGGTCGCCAGTTTGAATCCCGCTCCAGTCAATTCTTCTTTGTTCACTTTTCAATCAAATAATCTATCAATTCATTTTCTTTTATGTTTATTTGAATGATGTAGTATTATAGGAAGTGCACAATCATCAGAAAATTTCAAGGAAATTGGTACCTTCCTGTTATTGACCTTGCTGTAGACTGTTGTTTTTTTTTCTCTAAGGATTGTGTAGGTTAGGTTTTTCTTGCAAGACTGCCACAGTGCCAGACTAACCAGACCAGACAAATTGGCGTCACATGACTAACGGGCTGTTTTCAAGTTCAAGACAATAAGCCTTATCGCAAATACCACCTGGTTGATTTTGGACAATAGTCGAAAGGCACTGTGGGAAGGGAAAAGGTACAAAATATGCCCCTATTTCCTTCCCATGGTGCCTTTCCACCATTGTCCAAAATCAACCAGACGTTATTTGCGATAAGGCTTATAGGCCTACATGTGGGTTAGATATACTATTAATTTTTACACTGAAAAGTCAAATTGCAGAAATTTCTTCAATTTAGCCTGGGTTTTAATTTTTTTAAAGAACAGACTTTGCTAAAAGTCCAAGATATCATTTAGGAATAGTAGAAGCTATTTAGTTGTTTTTATTCCCGTAATAGGTATCGTAATCAGTAAGTAACCCTTACCGAACTAAGACTGTAACTGTGTAAGACGTAAGACATGAACTTGACAGTAACAAATACAAGATACAAAACATGGTTGGTAACTTTTACTTTACTTTACACGACTGTGGGACATCATTACTTACTGGGATTTCCTCCTCGCAAACTGTCGGAATCTCGGGAAACTTCAAATCCACACAATTTTCCATCTCTAAAAATCGATATGCCTGGATTTCTTGAGCGATAAAAAATCCTTAACCTAAGTTTTCATACTTTTACGAGAACGTGTTTTTGTTCGAACATTGTCAACTTCTGACTTTGTTTTTGTTTTGAGATGACATAAATAGTCGGGTTCGCATTCCCTTTTCTTATTAGAATGTACATAATAGACGTCTAGTAGCTATGCCAATGTAATGAGGGCGCCACCCAGCGGCCACCTAACTGAACCTAGCCGCGGTCTCAGCCGCGGTCTCCCCCGCGGTCTCCCCCGCGGTCTCAGCCGCGGTCTCAGCCGCGGTTTCAGCCGCGGTCTCAGCCGCGGTTTAAGAAATGCAGAATCCATGCAGTAAAAGGAGGTACGATTTTGCATATTGAAACAACGATTTTCACCACATAATTTAAAAAATACCGGCTTTTTTTGCAGATTCTAGTTAATCCATCCTTTGGCCAGATCATATTATGGAGGGGGCAAAATCCGTCCACTAATTATATGTTAATTAGGGGTCTAATTAAGAGACCGCATTCCCATGCCTCTAACGCGGAATACAGTATAAAGCTGAAAATACTGCTCCGTAAAAACAAAATGTACACCACATACTTTTGAAAATGCTCATTTTTATTGCAGATTCCAATCAATCCATCCTCTGGGCAGATCAAATTTTGTAGCAGGAAAAATCGGTCCACTAATTATGTGTTAATTAGGCGTCTAATTAAGAGACCGCATTCCCATACCTATAACGCTTAATACATATGCGGCTGAAAATACTGCTCCGTAAAAACAAAATGTACATCACATACTTTTGAAAATGCTCATTTTTATTACAGATTCCAATCAATCCATCCTCTGGGCAGATCAAATTTTGTAGCAGGCAAAATCGCTCCACTAATTATGTGTTAATTAGGCGTCTAATTAAGAGACCGCATTCCCATACCTATAACGCGTAATACATATGCGGCTGAAAATACTACTTCGTAAAAACAAAATGTACACCACATACTTTTGAAAATGCTCATTTTTATTGCAGATTCCAATCAATCCATCCTCTGGGCAGATCAAATTTTGTAGCAGGAAAAATCGGTCCACTAATTATGTGTTAATTAGGCGTCTAATTAAGAGACCGCATTCCCATACCTATAACGCGTAATACATATGCGGCTGAAAATACTGCTCCGTAAAAACAAAATGTACACCACATACTTTTGAAAATGCTCATTTTTATTACAGATTCCAATCAATCCATCCTCTGGGCAGATCAAATTTTGTAGCAGGAAAAATCGGTCCACTAATTATGTGTTAATTAGGCGTCTAATTAAGAGACCGCATTCCCATACCTATAACGCGTAATACATATGCGGCTGAAAATACTGCTCCGTAAAAACAAAATGTACACCACATACTTTTGAAAATGCTCATTTTTATTACAGATTCCAATCAATCCATCCTCTGGGCAGATCAAATTTTGTAGCAGGAAAAATCGGTCCACTAATTATGTGTTAATTAGGCGTCTAATTAAGAGACCGCATTCCCATACCTATAACGCGTAATACATATGCGGCTGAAAATACTGCTCCGTAAAAACAAAATGTACACCACATACTTTTGAAAATACTCATTTTTATTGCAGATTCCAATCAATCCATCCTCTGGGCAGATCAAATTTTGTAGCAGGCAAAATCCGTCCACTAATTATGTGTTAATTAGGCGTCTAATTAAGAGTCCGCATTCCCATAACTCTAACGCGTAATACAGTATAAGGCTTATTTACTGCTCCGTAAAAACAAAATGTACACCACATACTTTTGAAAATGCTCATTTTTATTACAGATTCCAATCAATCCATCCTCTGGGCAGATCAAATTTTGTAGCAGGAAAAATCGGTCCACTAATTATGTGTTAATTAGGCGTCTAATTAAGAGACCGCATTCCCATACCTATAACGCGTAATACATATGCGGCTGAAAATACTGCTCCGTAAAAACAAAATGTACATCACATACTTTTGAAAATGCTCATTTTTATTACAGATTCCAATCAATCCATCCTCTGGGCAGATCAAATTTTGTAGCAGGCAAAATCGCTCCACTAATTATGTGTTAATTAGGCGTCTAATTAAGAGACCGCATTCCCATACCTATAACGCGTAATACATATGCGGCTGAAAATACTACTTCGTAAAAACAAAATGTACACCACATACTTTTGAAAATGCTCATTTTTATTGCAGATTCCAATCAATCCATCCTCTGGGCAGATCAAATTTTGTAGCAGGAAAAATCGGTCCACTAATTATGTGTTAATTAGGCGTCTAATTAAGAGACCGCATTCCCATACCTATAACGCGTAATACATATGCGGCTGAAAATACTGCTCCGTAAAAACAAAATGTACACCACATACTTTTGAAAATGCTCATTTTTATTACAGATTCCAATCAATCCATCCTCTGGGCAGATCAAATTTTGTAGCAGGAAAAATCGGTCCACTAATTATGTGTTAATTAGGCGTCTAATTAAGAGACCGCATTCCCATACCTATAACGCGTAATACATATGCGGCTGAAAATACTGCTCCGTAAAAACAAAATGTACACCACATACTTTTGAAAATGCTCATTTTTATTACAGATTCCAATCAATCCATCCTCTGGGCAGATCAAATTTTGTAGCAGGAAAAATCGGTCCACTAATTATGTGTTAATTAGGCGTCTAATTAAGAGACCGCATTCCCATACCTATAACGCGTAATACATATGCGGCTGAAAATACTGCTCCGTAAAAACAAAATGTACACCACATACTTTTGAAAATGCTCATTTTTATTACAGATTCCAATCAATCCATCCTCTGGGCAGATCAAATTTTGTAGCAGGAAAAATCGGTCCACTAATTATGTGTTAATTAGGCGTTTAATTAAGAGACCGCATTCCCATACCTCTAACGCGTAATACAGTATAAGGCTTATTTACTGCTCCGTAAAAACAAAATGTACACCACATACTTTTGAAAATGCTCATTTTTATTGCAGATTCCAATCAATCCATCCTCTGGGCAGATCAAATTTTGTAGCAGGCAAAATCGCTCCACTAATTATGTGTTAATTAGGCGTCTAATTAAGAGACCGCATTCCCATACCTATAACGCGTAATACATATGCGGCTGAAAATACTACTTCGTAAAAACAAAATGTACACCACATACTTTTGAAAATGCTCATTTTTATTGCAGATTCCAATCAATCCATCCTCTGGGCAGATCAAATTTTGTAGCAGGAAAAATCGGTCCACTAATAATGTGTTAATTAGGCGTCTAATTAAGAGACCGCATTCCCATACCTATAACGCGTAATACATATGCGGCTGAAAATACTACTTCGTAAAAACAAAATGTACACCACATACTTTTGAAAATGCTCATTTTTATTGCAGATTCCAATCAATCCATCCTCTGGGCAGATCAAATTTTGTAGCAGGAAAAATCGGTCCACTAATTATGTGTTAATTAGGCGTCTAATTAAGAGACCGCATTCCCATACCTATAACGCGTAATACATATGCGGCTGAAAATACTGCTCCGTAAAAACGAAATGTACACCACATACTTTTGAAAATGCTCATTTTTATTACAGATTCCAATCAATCCATCCTCTGGGCAGATCAATTTTTGTAGCAGGAAAAATCGGTCCACTAATTATGTGTTAATTAGGCGTCTAATTAAGAGACCGCATTCCCATACCTATAACGCGTAATACATATGCGGCTGAAAATACTGCTCCGTAAAAACAAAATGTACACCACATACTTTTGAAAATGCTCATTTTTATTACAGATTCCAATCAATCCATCCTCTGGGCAGATCAAATTTTGTAGCAGGAAAAATCGGTCCACTAATTATGTGTTAATTAGGCGTCTAATTAAGAGACCGCATTCCCATACCTATAACGCGTAATACATATGCGGCTGAAAATACTGCTCCGTAAAAACAAAATGTACATCACATACTTTTGAAAATGCTCATTTTTATTACAGATTCCAATCAATCCATCCTCTGGGCAGATCAAATTTTGTAGCAGGCAAAATCGCTCCACTAATTATGTGTTAATTAGGCGTCTAATTAAGAGACCGCATTCCCATACCTATAACGCGTAATACATATGCGGCTGAAAATACTACTTCGTAAAAACAAAATGTACACCACATACTTTTGAAAATGCTCATTTTTATTGCAGATTCCAATCAATCCATCCTCTGGGCAGATCAAATTTTGTAGCAGGAAAAATCGGTCCACTAATTATGTGTTAATTAGGCGTCTAATTAAGAGACCGCATTCCCATACCTATAACGCGTAATACATATGCGGCTGAAAATACTGCTCCGTAAAAACAAAATGTACACCACATACTTTTGAAAATGCTCATTTTTATTACAGATTCCAATCAATCCATCCTCTGGGCAGATCAAATTTTGTAGCAGGAAAAATCGGTCCACTAATTATGTGTTAATTAGGCGTCTAATTAAGAGACCGCATTCCCATACCTCTAACGCGTAATACAGTATAAGGCTTATTTACTGCTCCGTAAAAACAAAATGTACACCACATACTTTTGAAAATGCTCATTTTTATTGCAGATTCCAATCAATCCATCCTCTGGGCAGATCAAATTTTGTAGCAGGAAAAATCGGTCCACTAATTATGTGTTAATTAGGCGTCTAATTAAGAGACCGCATTCCCATACCTATAACGCGTAATACATATGCGGCTGAAAATACTGCTCCGTAAAAACAAAATGTACACCACATACTCTTGAAAATGCTCATTTTTATTGCAGATTCCAATCAATCCATCCTCTGGGCAGATCAAATTTTGTAGCAGGAAAAATCGGTCTACTAATTATGTGTTAATTAGGCGTCTAATTAAGAGACCGCATTCCCATACCTATAACGCGTAATACATATGCGGCTGAAAATACTGCTCCGTAAAAACAAAATGTACACCACATACTCTTGAAAATGCTCATTTTTATTGCAGATTCCAATCAATCCATCCTCTGGGCAGATCAAATTTTGTAGCAGGAAAAATCGGTCTACTAATTATGTGTTAATTAGGCGTCTAATTAAGAGACCGCATTCCCAAACCTTTAACGCGTAATACATATATGCGGCTGAAAATACTGCTCCGTAAAAACAAAATGTACACCACATACTTTTGAAAATGCTCATTTTTATGACAGATTCCAATCAATCCATCCTCTGGGCAGATCAAATTTTGTAGCAGGAAAAATCGGTCCACTAATTATATGTTAATTAGGCGTCTAATTAAGAGACCGCATTCCCATACATCTAACGCGTAATACATATGCTGCTGGAAATACTGCTCCGTAAAAACAAAATGTACACCACATACTTTTGAAAATGCTCATTTTTATGACAGATTCCAATCAATCCATCCTCTGGGCAGATCAAATTTTGTAGCAGGCAAAATTGGTCCACTTATTTGTATATAACTGCTACGAAAAAACAAAATAAATGCACTGCTGGGGTGGTATTAATGTATAAATGTATTAAAGGTAGTATCATACTTCGGTCAGAAACCAAAACAGAAATGTTCATAGATTTACGTATAACTTTATACAGGGTATGAAGATGGTGCTGGTAGAAATATACCGTTAAAATACTTCCGCCTGAAATTGTGTAGGCCTAGAATACTTATCCAGAAATTAGTCAAACAAAGACCGAAAATAGTTTTGATCTCGGCGTAATATCCAAACCATTCTTTATGTTTTATAAGAAAAATTGAGTCGGGTTTTTACTTTTTTCGCGTGACTCAATTTTTCACAGGTTTCTATATTCCATGTACATGTTTGACCTTAACCAGTCATGTATTATACCTTTAAACTGGTGAAAAATAATACAATCAACACTGCCATCGCACCCATGTTACACAGTATGATTTTTTCCTCCCTTTTATACTTGTGTCTCAATCATGAAATTATTTTGAGTGTAGTATCTCAATATTCTATGGTCTGGCTATGGCTTAAAAAGTCCGCATTTCGTGCGTACGAGCCGGTACTTTATGGACGACCCCCTTACATTATCGCAACGTAGAAAAACAACCGTTTGGGCGTTCTCCCGTTCTAGCTGCGCCTGTGCTTATCGTTCTTTTGATTTACCACAGTCTATGGGAGAGGGGCTTGTTAGAAAAACAGCCGTTTTAGCGTTCTCCCATACCAAAAATTGGAAATATCTCAAAAAAACAAATCTTTAAAATATATCTCGAAAAAAAAAATGTTTCTAAAAATAGTAACATTGTTTCCAAAAATAGATACAAGAAGGAAAATTGATCCCAAAAAATATATCACGAAAAAACACATTTTGAAAAATATATCTCGAAAAAACAAATCTGTAAATTACGGAGGCGCATTCTTGCCAACTTGAACAATTTTTTAAGTCGTTCAAAACGAGATAATTATGTCGTTTGAACGAGATAATAATTGGCAGAAATGCGCTTCCGTAGTAAATATATATCTCGAAAAAACATTTCGAAATATATACTTCACTTTTTCAGAATATATACTTGATGGCACTACGGGGCTTTCGTAATGACTGTGTATGCGGGGAATTTAACACAGTATCGGCATCTTTACGAAAGTTTATTTGCTGTTCACATTTCACAAGATAAAGAAGGTTAACAACAAAAATAATTATTTATTCGTTTTATTCCCCAGGTCACCGATGCGTGGGTATGTAGGGAAACAGGTCAACTCGCCCCCTAGCCGACTCGCCCCTTACCGACTCGCCCCCCTGACCGACTCGCCCCTTACCAACTCGCCTCCTGGCCGACTCGCCCCCTGGCTGACTCGCCCCCTAGCCGACTCGCCCCCTGACCGACTCGCCCCCTGACCGACTTTTATTATGACGATATGTTTTGTTCTATGGTTTGTTTTAAGTGTTTTTGTTCACTTGTTTTTTTTGTTTTGAAGTTGCGTTTTTGAAGTTTTGATGTTTTTGGTTCTGCGAAGGAAATATTAAATTGCTTGAACTGCAATCGAACCATGCAGGAGTTTCTGTGTGGACTTTGTGCATTTTTCGTTCTTAATCATAAAATGTTTGACATAAACACGTAGTAGGCCCTACAAAAGGGTCAGAAGCATTTGGTTATTAATTATGATGCATAAATAACTTCACATTTTGCATCTCATTTCTGAATAAATTAGGGGGCGAGTTGGCCAGGGGGCGAGTCGGTCAGGGGGCGAGTCGGCCAGGAGGCGAGTTGGTAAGGGGCGAGTCGGGGAGGGGGCGAGTCGGTCAGGGGGCGAGTCGGTAAGGGGCGAGTCGGTAAGGGGCGAGTCGGCTAGGGGCGAGTTGACCCGTTTCTGTATGTAGTACCCGCCTTCTCACCGCACACCTCGGTGGCCTGACCAGTTCCCAACTTCCCACCCGGGGCATCGGCTGAAAGTGGGCTCGATGTGCCCACATCCTGACGCCAGTGAACCCCACTCCATCTTCCCTTACGTTTACTTCGAACGTTTCGTTAACAAAGTATTTATTTTCGATTCTTGTTTTGTGGATCTTCTGGTAGTGGCTGCTCGTGCTACATGAGATGGTGTATACCTCCCCTCCCGACCGACTATCATTAATCTGTTTTATGCTTGTACACATTTTTTTCCCTCAATGTTTTCTTGCATAATTTTCATATGCAACGTTGTTATCATTGTGTTGTAATGTATGTAACGTTTATTTTGGCCCTCCAAACACACACAAGTTGGGTATTAACCTTACCCAATCCAAATTTTACCCAGTTGTGATGGTAGAAACATATCATTAAAATTTGTCTGCCGGAAGTGCTGTATTTATCAAGAAAGTATATAGTAAAACCAATGACCCAAAACAATTTTGATCTATTAAAAGGTATAAAATAACGGTGAAAAGATTTTAAATACTGTGGCCGTTTTCACTGTTTTCTCAAAAAGTGGGCCATATAATGCCTAAAAAAAATAGGATATAGGAATGATTATAAGCAGAGAGAATTAGTTGCTCTTTATAACATCCTTTGCAATGCTCTGATAGACGTCATTGGTAAGGTAGATTGAATAATGTTCCACAGAAGGGGTTCCTGGTGTCTTACAGTGAATTGGTGTATGGATGTTCTAACTTTAGTACGATGGAGGTTCTTTGATGATCTGGTGTCGTATAGTTATGAATATTCGTGTTTTTTTATAAAGAGGGATTTAATTTTTAAGGGCAAAGTCTTTTTTTCAAATTGATACATGTAAGAGCACACAAATGATATTTATACAGATCAAATATAAAATAGACAAGATGCGAAATTTAACAAATAGTTATGCAGAGTGTTCTCGATATCTAGATCCTATGGTGTTCCATTTGTGCCGTTAACGCGTAGCGGGTTTTTTTGCCGTCGCATTTTTTTTTTGCGGCGCCTTTTTTTTTTTTGCGGCGCCTTTTTTTTTTCGTCGCATTTTTTTTTTTGCGGCGCCTTTTTTTTTCCGTCGCATTTTTTTTGGGATTATATGCTGAGCCCTTTGTTTGTATCCTTTTATGGGGGGGGGGGGGGGGGGGGGGGCGCTTAAAACATTATTTACAAAACGCGTTACATTAACATATCTGGTTGATTTATATTTTCTGCAAGGCATTTCTAAAAACAATTAGGCAGAGGAACACCCCTGTTCTTCTCAGTTGGAATGTTAATTAACTGATTTCCACACTTAATTATGTTAGTTCCGCTGGTTTCTTTCCCCCTGTGACCTGTGTCCGCCGCATGTGGGTTTAATTAGCCCCTTTCACACCGGGTCTACTTAAAGTTGCGTGGCCGTGTTGCGTATCTTGTGCGTCGAAATAAGGTTGCGTACTCTAGGTGAGCCTGCGTAAAATGTGTGTGCGACGGCGTATGGTTGCGTACCCAGTACAGAGGCACCGCACACCTATACCAGCATAATACTATTTGCGTACAGGCGCGTAGGTTGCGTATAACAGACGTAGGGTAGCGTACTATTGCGTAGGCATGGCGTACAGAAGCGTAGTGTTGCGTAGACTTGCGTTAAAACTGCGTATAACGTCTGGTGTCTAGTGCTCTGCGCCACGTACGCGAACAAATTAAACATGTTTAAGTTTTTGCGTACATCTCGCGTACTCCTGCGTACTCCTGCGTACTCTGCGTATTGTTATGTAAGCCAGCGTAGAGTAGCGTAGGAACAGCGTACGTAGGGCAGCGTATAGGCAGGGTACACTCCCTACGCTACGCAACTGTACGTAAGGCCCGGTGTGAAAGGGGCAGTTATGGAGGGGCGGGCACATTTCTTTGCCTTCGTTTATACCACGACCCTCTCCCAACCCTACCTTCTATCTCAACCCCCCCCCCCCCCCCACTACAAACTACAAACTGTATGCCGCTTGAAGTTTTCTGGGCTCGATAACACTGATATAAGCTTCTTTTTCCAATTTTTAGCACTATCATGGAGGTAGAAGACTCCTTATAAGAGGACTCCTTATAACTATTTACATAACCGTCAAAAAAATGCGCCGCAAAAAAAAAAAGGTGACGAAACAAAAAAATGCGGCGCAAAAAAAAAAAAATGCGACGGCAAAAAAAAAAATGCGACGGCAAAAAAAAATGCGACGCGTTAACGGCACAAATGGAACACCATAAGATCCGTTTATCACTCTTAAGGATTTCTTTTGGACAATGAACAATTTATCAAGAAGGGTTTTGTGGGTGTTTCCCCAAGCAAGTATATCATATTGTAGATAGGGTAATGATAAAGTATTATAAATGGAAAGTAGGATACGAGATGGCACATAATATTTAAGTTTTCTAAGAATGCCAAGGTTCCGAGCTGCAAGTGTAAGAACTTTCGGACAGTGATTTTTCCACGTTAGCTTGTCATCAATAATGACACCCAGGAAAGTACAGGACTCAACCCTTTTAATATCAATCATTATTGTTCAATTTAATCTTGTGTCATCTGCAAAAAGGACAAAAGTCAGAAGTTTTGAAGAATTACAAGTATCATTAATATAAATAAGAAATAAGATGGGCCCAAGGATTGATCCCTGAGGAACACCACAATTAAGTGATTTCTAGACTTTTTATTTTGCCACACAACTATTTCTTAAGTAATCTTTAAACCAGTCAAGTGCTGTACCTCTAATATCATATAAATGTAAGATCAAAAATAAAAGAAAAAGGACTTAAGAAATACTGTGGCCGTTTTTCACTGTTTTCTCAAAAAGTGTGCAACTTATGGGACTGAAATTTTCACAGATGACTGTTACTGTATCCGTCTTGATATTTTTGCCCATGAATCTGTATATCTTTGATAAAAACCAAAGTATGAAAAACTATGGTATCATCTTTAAAGGTTGGACAATAAAAGGAGCTACATCTTTGATTTGTATATTATCAAATTCATCATGTCCAGAACTTTCCTTATTAGGAAATTTATTAATACAATCAAGGAGTTCTTCCTGAGTAATTGGGCTTATGAATAAGGAATTGGGAAAGTCAGCATTGATATATTTAATTGGATCGGATGTACTATACGAGGAACTTGTGGAGGCAGGATTTATTCCAATGTCTACAAAATACTGGTTGAAATGCTCAGCAATTTTATGTGGGTCATTTACATTTATATCATCGCCATCCTGAGCCTGTGATCCTTAACAGTCACAGTAAGTTGTTTTCGCAATTTTTAACACTTTGCTACTTTAAAAAAGTTTACACCATTTTATTAATGTATAAAAAAATTATAAAAAAAGCTGTTGACAAAGACGACATGCTCATCGATGTATTTCTATTAATGTATTTGTTTGAAATTCAAGATTTGCGTGTATTTTATAACCTTTATACTTAATGTAAACTGTATACTGTAAAGGAAAATGATTAGTGGACCGATTTTTCCTGCTACAAAATTTGATCTGCCCAGAGGATGGCTTGATTGGAATCTGCAATAAAAATGAGCACTTTCAAAAGTATGTGGTGTACATTTTGTTTTTACGAAGCAGTATTTCCAGCCGCATATGTATTACACGTTAGATGTATGGGAATGCGGTCTCTTAATTAGACGCCTAATTAACATATAATTAGTGGACCGATTTTTCCTGCTACAAAATTTGATCTGCCCAGAGGATGGATTGATTGGAATCTGTCATAAAAATGAGCATTTTCAAAAGTATGTGATGTACATTTTGTTTTTACGGAGCAGTATTTTCAGCCGCATATGTATTACGCGTTATAGGTATGGGAATGCGGTCTCTTAATTAGACGCCTAATTAACACATAATTAGTGGACCGATTTTTCCTGCGACAAAATTTGACCTGCCCAGAGGATGGATTGATTGGAATCTGCAATAAAAATGAGCATTTTCAAAAGTATGTGGTGTACATTTTGTTTTTACGGAGCAGTAAATAAGCCTTATACTGTATTACGCGTTAGAGGTATGTGAATGCGGTCTCTTAATTAGACGCCTAATTAACACATAATTAGTGGACGGATTTTTCCTGCTACAAAATTTGATCTGCCCAGAGGATGGATTGATTGGAATCTGCAATAAAAATGAGCATTTTCAAAAGTATGTGGTGTACATTTTGTTTTTACGAAGTAGTATTTTCAGCCGCATATGTATTACGCGTTATAGGTATGGGAATGCGGTCTCTTAATTAGACGCCTAATTAACACATAATTAGTGGAGCGATTTTGCCTGCAACAAAATTTGATCTGCCCACAGGATAATTTGATTGGAATCTGTAATAAAAATGAGCATTTTCAAAGGTATGTGATGTACATTTTGTTTTTACGGAGCAGTATTTTCAGCCGCATATGTATTACGCGTTATAGGTATGGGAATGCGGTCTCTTAATTAGACGCCTAATTAACACATAATTAGTTGACCGATTTTTCCTGCTACAAAATTTGATCTGCCCAGAGGATGGATTGATTGGAATCTGTAATAAAAATGAGCATTTTCAAAAGTATGTGATGTACATTTTGTTTTTACGGAGCAGTATTTTCAGCCGCATATGTATTACGCGTTATAGGTATGGGAATGCGGTCTCTTAATTAGACGCCTAATTAACACATAATTAGTGGACCGATTTTTCCTGCTACAAAATTTGATCTGCCCAGAGGATGGATTGATTGGAATCTGTAATAAAAATGAGCATTTTCAAAAGTATGTGGTGTACATTTTGTTTTTACGGAGCAGTATTTTCAGCCGCATATGTATTACGCGTTATAGGTATGGGAAAGCGGTCTCTTAATTAGACGCCTAATTAACACATAATTAGTGGAGCGATTTTGCCTGCTACAAAATTTGATCTGCCCAGAGGATGGATTGATTGGAATCTGTAATAAAAATGAGCATTTTCAAAAGTATGTGGTGTACATTTTGTTTTTACGGAGCAGTATTTTCAGCCGCATATGTATTACGTGTTATAGGTATGGGAATGCGGTCTCTTAATTAGACGCCTAATTAACACATAATTAGGGGACCGATTTTTCCTGCTACAAAATTTGATCTGCCCAGAGGATGGATTGATTGGAATCTGCAATAAAAATCAGCATTTTCAAAAGTATGTGGTGTACATTTTGTTTTTACGAAGTAGTATTTTCAGCCGCATATGTATTACGCGTTATAGGTATGGGAATGCGGTCTCTTAATTAGACGCCTAATTAACACATAATTAGTGGAGCGATTTTGCCTGCTACAAAATTTGATCTGCCCAGAGGATGGATTGATTGGAATCTGTAATAAAAATGAGCATTTTCAGAAGTATGTGGTGTACATTTTGTTTTTACGGAGCAGTAAATAAGCCTTATACTGTATTACGCGTTAGAGGTATGGGAATGCGGACTCTTAATTAGACGCCTAATTAACACATAATTAGTGGACGGATTTTGCCTGCTACAAATTGATCTGCCCAGAGGATGGATTGATTGGAATCTGTAATAAAAATGAGCATTTTCAAAAGTATGTGGTGTACATTTTGTTTTTACGGAGCAGTAAATAAGCCTTATACTGTATTACGCGTTAGAGGTATGGGAATGCGGTCTCTTAATTAGACGCCTAATTAACACATAATTAGTGGACCGATTTTTCCTGCTACAAAATTTGATCTGCCCAGAGGATGGATTGATTGGAATCTGCAATAAAAATGAGCATTTTCAAAAGTATGTGGTGTACATTTTGTTTTTACGAAGTAGTATTTTCAGCCGCATATGTATTACGCGTTATAGGTATGGGAATGCGGTCTCTTAATTAGACGCCTAATTAACACATAATTAGTGGAGCGATTTTGCCTGCAACAAAATTTGATCTGCCCAGAGGATAATTTGATTGGAATCTGTAATAAAAATGAGCATTTTCAAAAGTATGTGATGTACATTTTGTTTTTACGGAGCAGTATTTTCAGCCGCATATGTATTACGCGTTATAGGTATGGGAATGCGGTCTCTTAATTAGACGCCTAATTAACACATAATTAGTTGACCGATTTTTCCTGCTACAAAATTTGATCTGCCCAGAGGATGGATTGATTGGAATCTGTAATAAAAATGAGCATTTTCAAAAGTATGTGATGTACATTTTGTTTTTACGGAGCAGTATTTTCAGCCGCATATGTATTACGCGTTATAGGTATGGGAATGCGGTCTCTTAATTAGACGCCTAATTAACACATAATTAGTGGACCGATTTTTCCTGCTACAAAATTTGATCTGCCCAGAGGATGGATTGATTGGAATCTGCAAAAAAAATGAGCATTTTCAAAAGTATGTGGTGTACATTTTGTTTTTACGAAGTAGTATTTTCAGCCGCATATGTATTACGCGGTATAGGTATGGGAATGCGGTCTCTTAATTAGACGCCTAATTAACACATAATTAGTGGAGCGATTTTGCCTGCTACAAAATTTGATCTGCCCAGAGGATAATTTGATTGGAATCTGTAATAAAAATGAGCATTTTCAAAAGTATGTGATGTACATTTTGTTTTTACGGAGCAGTATTTTCAGCCGCATATGTATTACGCGTTATAGGTATGGGAATGCGGTCTCTTAATTAGACGCCTAATTAACACATAATTAGTGGACCGATTTTTCCTGCTACAAAATTTGATCTGCCCAGAGGATGGATTGATTGGAATCTGCAATAAAAATGAGCATTTTCAAAAGTATGTGGTGTACATTTTGTTTTTACGAAGTAGTATTTTCAGCCGCATATGTATTACGCGTTATAGGTATGGGAATGCGGTCTCTTAATTAGACGCCTAATTAACACATAATTAGTGGACCGATTTTTCCTGCTACAAAATTTGATCTGCCCAGAGGATGGATTGATTGGAATCTGTAATAAAAATGAGCATTTTCAGAAGTATGTGGTGTACATTTTGTTTTTACGGAGCAGTAAATAAGCCTTATACTGTATTACGCGTTAGAGGTATGGGAATGCGGACTCTTAATTAGACGCCTAATTAACACATAATTAGTGGACGGATTTTGCCTGCTACAAAATTTGATCTGCCCAGAGGATGGATTGATTGGAATCTGTAATAAAAATGAGCATTTTCAAAAGTATGTGGTGTACATTTTGTTTTTACGGAGCAGTAAATAAGCCTTATACTGTATTACGCGTTAGAGGTATGGGAATGCGGACTCTTAATTAGACGCCTAATTAACACATAATTAGTGGACGGATTTTGCCTGCTACAAAATTTGATCTGCCCAGAGGATGGATTGATTGGAATCTCCAATAAAAATCAGCATTTTCAAAAGTATGTGGTGTACATTTTGTTTTTACGGAGCAGTATTTTCAGCCGCATATGTATTACGCGTTATAGGTATGGGAATGCGGTCTCTTAATTAGACGCCTAATTAACACATAATTAGTGGACCGATTTTTCCTGCTACAAAATTTGATCTGCCCAGAGGATGGATTGATTGGAATCTGCAATAAAAATGAGCATTTTCAAAAGTATGTGGTGTACATTTTGTTTTTACGAAGTAGTATTTTCAGCCGCATATGTATTACGCGTTATAGGTATGGGAATGCGGTCTCTTAATTAGACGCCTAATTAACACATAATTAGTGGAGCGATTTTGCCTGCAACAAAATTTGATCTGCCCAGAGGATAATTTGATTGGAATCTGTAATAAAAATGAGCATTTTCAAAAGTATGTGATGTACATTTTGTTTTTACGGAGCAGTATTTTCAGCCGCATATGTATTACGCGTTATAGGTATGGGAATGCGGTCTCTTAATTAGACGCCTAATTAACACATAATTAGTTGACCGATTTTTCCTGCTACAAAATTTGATCTGCCCAGAGGATGGATTGATTGGAATCTGTAATAAAAATGAGCATTTTCAAAAGTATGTGATGTACATTTTGTTTTTACGGAGCAGTATTTTCAGCCGCATATGTATTACGCGTTATAGGTATGGGAATGCGGTCTCTTAATTAGACGCCTAATTAACACATAATTAGTGGACCGATTTTTCCTGCTACAAAATTTGATCTGCCCAGAGGATGGATTGATTGGAATCTGCAAAAAAAATGAGCATTTTCAAAAGTATGTGGTGTACATTTTGTTTTTACGAAGTAGTATTTTCAGCCGCATATGTATTACGCGGTATAGGTATGGGAATGCGGTCTCTTAATTAGACGCCTAATTAACACATAATTAGTGGAGCGATTTTGCCTGCTACAAAATTTGATCTGCCCAGAGGATGGATTGATTGGAATCTGTAATAAAAATGAGCATTTTCAAAAGTATGTGATGTACATTTTGTTTTTACGGAGCAGTATTTTCAGCCGCATATGTATTACGCGTTATAGGTATGGGAATGCGGTCTCTTAATTAGACGCCTAATTAACACATAATTAGTGGACCGATTTTTCCTGCTACAAAATTTGATCTGCCCAGAGGATGGATTGATTGGAATCTGCAATAAAAATGAGCATTTTCAAAAGTATGTGGTGTACATTTTGTTTTTACGAAGTAGTATTTTCAGCCGCATATGTATTACGCGTTATAGGTATGGGAATGCGGTCTCTTAATTAGACGCCTAATTAACACATAATTAGTGGACCGATTTTTCCTGCTACAAAATTTGATCTGCCCAGAGGATGGATTGATTGGAATCTGCAATAAAAATGAGCATTTTCAAAAGTATGTGGTGTACATTTTGTTTTTACGGAGCAGTATTTTCAGCTTTATACTGTATTCCGCGTTAGAGGCATGGGAATGCGGTCTCTTAATTAGACCCCTAATTAACATATAATTAGTGGACGGATTTTGCCCCCTCCATAATATGATCTGGCCAAAGGATGGATTAACTAGAATCTGCAAAAAAAGCCGGTATTTTTTAAATTATGTGGTGAAAATCGTTGTTTCAATATGCAAAATCGTACCTCCTTTTACTGCATGGATTCTGCATTTCTTAAACCGCGGCTGAGACCGCGGCTGAAACCGCGGCTGAGACCGCGGCTGAGACCGCGGCTGAGACCGCGGCTGAGACCGCGGCTGAGACCGCGGCTAGGTTCAGTTAGGTCCAGCGGCCTTGATCAGGTAATCGATGACTCATCATTATTTTGCGATTGGCTGTCACTCACTGAGGGTGCAGACCAGTAAATAAATTCCCATAGGCTCTCACGCAAAAATGGCCAATTAAAATAAATATTAAAAATACTCAGAAGTTTCTGAGGCAATCGAACAATACGGCAAAATAAAGGTGAAAACTTCAATTTTCATTTATTTTCACTTTTCTATGGGTTAACCGATGACTTTTTGCCGAAAAAGTACATTCAAAGAAAACTTGGTACCCCTAAAAAACGGGCCGAATTTCTGCCGGACCAAATATAGTACCCCTCCACTACAGGGCAAAAACAGAGCAAATTTATGGCCTGATTTCATCCAAACGGCTCGAAGGTGAAAGTCCAAACTCTAATGACCGGGTTCCATCCATTTTGTCTACAAGACTTACCACGTAGGGCTCACCAGACGCTTTAAGAGAAAAGATTTTGAGGAGTATACAGAAAATTAATGAGCTCCGCGGACCGATTTGGGCCTATTTACTGGTCTGCACCCTTTATTTTGTCAACAAGAAAATCAATCAAGAGAAAGTAAAATAATGTGTCGTTTACTCGTTTACAATGTAATGTTGATATTCTGGTTCGGTTTATAATTAACCCCGCCGGCCTTTTTCTGTAATTACTAAGTGAGAGTGGAATAGCAATGAAACTTTTTACTATACTTCATCATGCTTTTCATTTTTTAAAGGAAACATAATTTATTAGGCCCATTTTAGGTATTAGTTTTTAAAATCGAGATCCCAAATGGAGGCAAAACATCGTGTGTAGGGCAAATGACCTTCACCCCCTCCCCTCCCCCTCGCAATGACTTGTTCAATACATTCGTAAGTCTAAATTGTAGTTAATGAAAATTAATTAATTTAATTAGGACAGTGCTATATACAAATAGGTTTCCCCAAAAAAGACATCATTATTTTTATATAGTGGACAGCTCCCAAGAAAAAAACGCATTTCCTAATCCAGATAACAATAATTCATTATTACCCAGGGGCGCTTCTGTCATGTTGGCCTACAAATTATTGTATTAGCATCGGGGGTAAACAAACTTATTTTGTGATGATCGTAACCCTTATAGGACCATGTATTATGGATTATACGATCATGGCAACTAGTGTAAACAAGGGGTTTTAATTTACATGTATGTAGCATCTTGTAGAAATTTAAAGTGGATATCTGAATTTGTCGAGCTAA
Organism: Astropecten irregularis; assembly: GCA_963971285.1. Taxonomy (NCBI): domain Eukaryota; kingdom Metazoa; phylum Echinodermata; class Asteroidea; order Paxillosida; family Astropectinidae; genus Astropecten; species Astropecten irregularis. Next base: position 1,563,624 of record OZ020245.1, on the reverse strand, counting down.
AAGGAGTCCCAGATTTTGGCGCAACGATCATAACTTGAACGACGCGCACAACATTCTCCTCTCGCTGCATTGTGCTCTTCTTGCCTGAGGGGATACTGACCGCACACATCGGGCTAATTAAGGTGCGCTAGATTAATTTTGGTTAATTACTATAGACTATAGCAGTAAAGGAAGTGACAAAATTGTACAAGTTTTGTAAGCCTCCACAACATGTTGATGTACACAAACAATATACAAATTATACAATAACTTACAATATTATTATTTATCAATAATGTGCGTGAAACATTGTGAATAACGACCTTAAATAACCTGTTAAAAGCAGCATAACATTTCGAGCGACAAGTACGCTCCTATCAAACACAACAATACAAATGGACAAAATATTATTTTTCTACAATAAAAATGACATCGCACGGTTTTCAGAGGGAAATATGATAACTGGTTCACCATTGTTCTCTGACTGATTTGAGACAACGGGAAATATATTACGTCATCAAAAATTCGCAAACAAAATGACAAAATGGACATAAACAAAAATATGAAGTTAACTTTATAATCTATAACATAAGGGCCACGTGGTTCTTTAACAAAAACCACACCGTATTTCGTTTTGCCAGAATATTATAAAGAGTGACATCGGCTTACTAAATAATGGCTGGGTCATGCCCTTTGTTTAAATTAATTGTTGTCCTTAAACAATTCACATTTTATTCTTCATCAAGTTCATTTTGCGCAATATGAAATTTCATTTTGATTCCTTGACCACCAGTTCGGCCTAATTCTGACAATTAGGCGCGGTTCTAGAGCCAATATTTTTTGAGGAGGCTAGAAGACCAAAATTTGGGGGGGGGGGGGCTATAGATCCTTCGCACGTGCGTCATCTTCCAACATTCTCTTCTGCTGTCTTATTAGGTGTAGAAATGCAACATAATAGCCCCACACAGCGCGTTTGTCAAGTAATTTTTGGCGCGTAATAACTGAAAAGATCCAGTATTTTCCCAATTTCCGGCATTTTTTTTTTCAATTGCATTTTTTTTGGGGGGGGGGGGGGGGGGGGGCTAGACAATTGTTTTGTGGGGGGAGGGGAGGGGGAGCTATAGCCCCCTAAGCCCCCCCCCCCCAGCACCACGTAAAACCGCGCCTGATCATCGAGAGTGAAGAAAAAGCAAACAACTATAGGCCTGTACTGAATTTGGCTTCATGGGATGGACTCTGGAAGTTATTCTCCATTCAGAGTGAAACTTGCTGTGTGAAATTCTGCTGAGTCGAATGCGAATACACAAAATGTGTACGCCCATTAAAGAAATACATTATCTAATTCGACTAGAGTCATCATGGAATATCATAATTTTTCTCCGACAAAGAAGCGAACGAGAGCGAATTTCACACTAAAAGAGCCGCCGTTATTACCAGAGTTGCTGACTACGTATACAGTCTTGTGACTTGGACTTGAGTCAATAATTGTGACTTGTGACTTGACGCGACTTGATTGTTTTGGACTTTTTTTATACAAAAGATGACTTACTGCCACCTTTGCATAATTATAACATGAGCAAAAGAGTGATTTTCATCCTTAAGACTGCGAATATGTTAGTTTTTAATGTCAGTTCTTGGCCCATCAATGAAATTGGACATCGGCTTCTGGTTGGCACAAGAAGTACCAACCGATCCATCTCAACTTGAATAATCAAAATTTAATCTAAGTGCCAATTAAATTTATAAAATAATGTGAAAACTCGGTGCATAGTCCTAATTAACAGTTCTGACCACACTCTTGTTTTAATATTGTTAATAGACACCCCCTCGCAGAACCCCCTATCTCTTCCCCTAGTATGCCCAACATGATCCTCTGCAGTATCGCACATCGTTCTCCGAATGATGTCTGCTTTTTACTGGGTGTTGCCATACCACTCATCCTCCCGAGAGGTGGTTGCCAGACAGACCCCCGTTGAGTACTGGTGAGCCGCCGCCGACTGATCCAAGCATCCCCCGGTCGTTGAGGAGGACCCAGCTGGCTGGTAGTGGTGATGGTGATGATGATAGTACGATGGGTTCAGATTGGGCAAGGTGTAAGGGTAACACGGTGGTGTCGGTGGTGGATACACTGCCCGGACCACGGCACCACCGCACGATGGCGGGTATCGACCGGGGAGATCGCCCGCAGCCGACGGTAGCCTCTTGGATGTTGTCCGCTGGGACTTGCGAAATTTGGCCCGGCGGTTTTGGAACCACACCTATACGGAAAAACAATAAGATTATTCCAATCAGCTGAAAATAACACTAAATTTTGAGATTGATAACGATGATGACAGCACGATATCATTGACCCATCGTATCAGTGTCATCACTTGAAATGAAATTTACTCGTGATATGAGTTTTCTGATCGTCATCTGTTTTGCATACAGTACATTGACATTTTTATCATGTTCTGTCATCAATTTTACAAACAATCGTTTCAACTTTTGAACTTACCTACATGACTGAATGTTAAGTTTGAAGAAGAGCACGAAAGTTCATCACACTTTGCACGTATAGCCATTGGCAGTGTTCATTTGATAATACAAAGTGGTATACAGTTTAGTTAAGTAATTCTGTTGACATTTTCGAGTGGTGGCACATGTGTAGCATATGAACAGCATCATTGATCAAAACCGTATAATCAAAAACCTGAAAATTGCCGTTAGTGTGGTATTCATAATCCTATAATCTTATCGTCAGCAAGTCATTTACTTCTATTCATTGGTCCTCAGGGGAGATGGTATAATAAATCCCCTTCTGGTTCATTAAGGAGTATCCCGGTGATGTCCCAAACGATGCCTCGTTCGGTATAGCTGCGGGCATCAGCTGGGAGGATGGCTTGGTCGAGGCGGTTATAATCAACCGCTCGGTGTGGGACGGAGACCTCGCTTCGTTAAGCGGTGGATTGTTACCGTGCCGCTGTCGGTCAACTGGGCGGGCAGCAAGCTCGCTCAGGCCGGCCGTATTTTGTTCGTGACTATAGCTAATCTCGAGTTTTAATTCTATTTCGGCTGGACATTAAAAAAAAATATATATATATACGTCGTCAAGGTAACTCGGCTTGACAAGCTGTCAATAAAATACCGGCCTATATATACAGACATTGTGAATCGAGCCCGTATAGTTTAAAGATAGTTTACTATTGGTTTTTGTCAAAGAAATGCAGATTCATGGGCACAAATATCACTAGGAAGATACAATAACAGTCATCTGTGAAATGTTCTGCCCCATACGGTAGGCCTACCCATGCACTTTTGAGAAAACAGTGAAAAACGCCTACAGTATAAGTTAAAGGTAAATCTGTGGAGATTTCTGTTTCGGTACGCTACCAAAGTATACCTTTCGGTTTAGTCCAGCGGATTAGGGCTATATTACGAGAGAATCGTGCACTTTGTGGTAAAAGCATGAAACTTGGTACACATGTACTTGATACCAATACTTGCAATTTTAGATATAGTGCCATCTCTGAATTGGCCTGTGGTGGCCTTGGCGGCCATTTTGAAAAATGGCCGCCAATTCTGATATAAAACTACATAACTCAGAAAGTAAGAGTCCTAGAATCCTCATTCCAGTGGCTATGTATATGTTTGCCAGGTCCAACAGTTCAATGAAAGCATTATTGAGTGTGTCAGACTTTAAGATCCGCCATTTTCAAGATGGCGTCCTTGTTTTTCAAAATGGCCGACGATTCTGATATAACACTTTATAACTCGAAAAGTGAGAGTCCTAGAATCTTCATTCCAGTGGCTATGTATATGTTTTCCAGGTCCAACAGTTCAGAAAAAGCATTATTGAGTGTGTCAGACTTTTAGATCCGCCATTTTCAAAATGGCGTCCTTGTTTTTCAAAATGGCCGCAAATTCTGATATAACACTATACATAACTCAAAAAGTAAGAGTCCTAGAATCTTCATTCCAGTGGCTATGTATATGTTTGCCAGGTCCAAAAGTTCAGAAAAAGCATAATTGAGGGTGTCAGACTTTTAGATCCGTCATTTTCAAAATGGCGGCCTTGTTTTTTCAAAATGGCCGTCAATTCTGATATAAAATTACATAACTCGAAAAGTTAGAGGCCTAGAATCTTCATTCCAGTGACTTTGCATATGTTTGCGTAGTCAAACGGTTAAAAAAAAGCATTGTTGAGTGTGTCAGACTTTTAGGTCTGCCATTTTCAAAATGGTGTCCTTGTTTTTGTTTTTTTTCAAAATGGCCGCCAATACTGATATAAAACTTTATAACTCGAAAAGTAAGAGGCCTAGAATCTTCATTCCAGTGACTTTATAATGTTTGCCGAATCTCACACTTGAGTAAAAAACATTATTGAGTATGTCAGACTTGAAGGTCCGCCATTTTCAATGTGAGGGAGCACGTGGAAACATGGGCAGTTTGTTTGCGTTAGTTCGTAGTTCTCAGAGTAGAGTTGCAGTGTAGTTCGTTGTTCGAGTTTGTCATTATAGCTGTTCAATTCAGAGTTACTGTAGAACAGTCAGCAGGTAACAGCCCGTTACTTGTACGTTAATAATTGAAGTTGCATGTTTTGGTCCGGGGGATTATTTATAGTTGATAAAGGGAATAAGTGAGGCATTGTTGGAAGTGATTTATGGCCACACGTGTTGTAGGACACATAGGAAGGTGTCAGCACCTCATGAGGTCATAGAGTTTATTGTACCTGTTGAGGAGAGCACCTGGGACGGTATAGCACCTTGTACTTAGGGCCTTACAGGATGAGTATGCAGGTGGTGAGAGCAGGGAATAAAGGATATCAGTGACACCAAAGAAGCAGAGTCCCGAGTATGATTGAGAGGTGCCCCCACTGCTTATCCCTTGGAGTGTGCTGCGCGATATGATCCCCCTGGCCCGCTGCCACCCGGTCCCCTGCAATTTAAGGTTGTTCTCCACTTCACCTGGTGGTAGACCGCCCCAAACAGGCCCGCACCCTTGACTTGGCGGTTGCTGTCAGCGGGACCACCACAAATGGTGTCAGAAGTGGGATTGGTATCATGGGTATAGAACAACTGGAACTCAACAATGGAGGACGTGCTGGTGGGCGCTCAATGAGGACCTAGTGAGGCAGATGCAGGAGATGGTGCTGGAATTGCAGGCGGAGATGCGTGAATTTAAGGGAAAGATGGCTGTATCAGAGGGACGTATAGGCGCGAGCACCTGCTGGTACCAGACACACCAAATGCATCGACAATTACACACTTTGGCGGACGAGAGGGACAATCTCGATCCACTCCAAAACCAACAACTAGACCTCGGACGAGATTCTACACAATACCAACGGCACCAGTAAACACTCCGGAGACAGGGTCAACACTGGACGACTCATCCACTGTTGATATGGTTGAGACCAACAGCTGGCAACCGACATGTGAATTGTCGGATTGTGGTGCTGAGCAGTCAAGGGCAACATGGAAAACTTGGAAAGGGACAAGCACGCACCTGCCAAGGTGGAGACGGAGCGACCGAACGCCATACCGGATCGCTTCGACAGGAAAACACCATGGCGTGATTTCCTCCAACACTTCGAGGCGTGTGAGCTGGCCAATGAGTGGTCAGAAGGGCAGGCGAAGATTTTTCTGGCTGTGAGTCTGTAGGGAGTTGCAGTGAAGGTGCTTGGAAGTTTGAAGGCTGGAGGCAGGGACGTGAGTTATAACCAACTCGTGTGCCTTCTGGAGGATCGTTTTGGGCCGGGACAGGCATCTACGGTTAAGCAGGAGCGACCAATAGGCACACATGGTACTTACCAGCGGGTAAGGAGGGAATCCACGTCAGGTGATCTTTGCTTTAGGTGCTCAGAGCCAGGGCATTTTGCACGGGATTGTAGGCGGCCATATGGAGACAAGGCTAAGAGGTCGGGAAACGCATCGCAGTGTGGCCAGGGGGGTGAAGGGGACGGACAACCCCCAGAAGTAGAGAAGGTGTCGGAGAAAGTACTTGGGATGTGTCGGATGATGCAGGCTATACGAGTGGACTATTATTTTGTTCCAGTGACTGTCAGGGGCTATAAGGCGAGTTTGTTGGTGGATACATGCGCGAGCATCACATTTCTCTCCACAACCTTAGACTATCAGATGGCGCCTGGAGATAGACCACCTTTGGACACAAGGGGACTGAGGGTCAAGAGTGCGGATGGGACTTCGCTAGAGATCATCGGTAGAGCATGGGTTGAGGCACGAGTGGGAAGAACTACTCATCCTGTAGAAGCAACATTTGGCAAGCTTGACACCTTAGAAGGCATCCTGGGGATGGATTTTTTACTGGCTACTGGTAGGATTCTGAACTTGAAGGCGATGGAGCTGGGATGGTGATTCATGGGGAGAAAGTACACTGTACAGACACCAAGGGCGAAACTTTCTGCGCCAGGGTTGTGGTAGACCGCACGACCAGAATACCACCAGGACATGAGGGTTTCAGAATCATCGAGCCAGTTGAGGTGGCAAGTAGGCCTGGGCGATTAACTCGATTAATCGATTAATCGCGATTACATTCCTGTGTCGATTACTCGATTAGTAAATTCTGAACTACTCGATTAATCGTGCCAGCGCGATTAGTGCCTTCGAGTTGCGATTAAGTCCACGAGTTACTACCATTCTCAGTCGATGAATAGCCATGCCGTGTGTGTTGCATGGAGCAGCTTCATAGACTTGATGACAAGTCGTTAGATATTCGTGTTTTGTCCATCCGTCCGTCAATATCATGCATCGTTCGTATAGTGAGGCAACGTAATCTTGATTCAATAGGGGGTCGAGGGTGTATATGTACCGCGGTCGCGTCCCCGCATGTTGGACATTATGCAGGACGTACACACAGAGATGAACACGCACACCGTACCCCTGGTGTAGCGAAATTACCGACTTGATATCAAGTCTGGTGCTGCACGTGCACCGGATGCCCGCCCAATTGTGACAGCACCATGACAACATTTTGAGATTACACTGTAATTGGCCAGTAGCCCTTCTAATAATACTGCCTTATATGGTCAACGTGGATGAGGCATGAATGAGGGCTATACCATTTCGCTGTTTATTGAGGTACATTTAGTTATGTTGCATTTCCAATAAATACTATTTATCTCACTTAGTAATAAAACGAAAGGTTGTCGGGACTTGTCGCACACATGAGTTATTGGATACATACAGTTTAAACGTGTCGGGGTGAATTTTTATTCAAGCCTGACAGCTGACAACGAAGTTTTTCTCAACTTCTTAGGCCCACGTGTTTACAATGGATTCGGCTACCATGGCCGGCCAGCTTGACGCATGGCGCGATGGCTACTCGAGTACAGACGCTACTCGATTATAGTTACGATTACTGTACCGGACTACTGTATTGTATCGTATGATAATCGTGAAGTGAACATGTGGTGTAATCGTGAAATGTAAAATAATCGCGATGTGTTTAGTAATCGTGAGCTGTGTAATAATCGTGTTCACTGTTCAGTAATCGTGAGCTATGTAATAATCGTGTTCACTGTTCAGCCTACTATCGTTGACTTGTACATGCATGTATGGGTCTGTGTGTACGTACGTGAGGCAGTCACGGTAACGGCATGCCTTGTCGGCCAACACTTTGCGAAATTACCCTACTTTACTGAAGGAAGTAATTATGGACGATATTAGCTTCACGAATTTTGCATTATACATTATCAGAACAAAAATGGCATTGCTCAATGCCTCTGAAATCGGAACTGATCGCTGTTGAAACTTGTAAGAATCAATGCATTACGCTAGTGCAGTTTAATGTATAGTCACTTCCGGGTAATCGCGATTAATCGATTAATCGCGATTATTTCCTCCGCGATTAATCGATTAGTGAAAAGCACTAATCGCCCAGGCCTATACTGTTGTGATGCAGAGTACCTAAATGTTGTTGAGTTCTTGACATATGGAATGTTTTGCCATTGAAATAAGGACACCATAGTCTAACAGACTCAATAGTGCGGGTTTTTTTAAGTGTGAGACTCGGCAAACATATACAAAGTCACTTGAATGAAGATTCTAGGCCTCTGTTATAGTTTTTATATCAGTTTTATATCAGCTACATGCATAGTATTGGCGGCCATTTTGAAAAACAAGGACGCCATTTTGAGACTGGTGGATCTAAAAGTCTAACACATTCAATAATTCTTTTATTGAACTGCTCGACCTGGCAAACATATACATAGCCACTGGAATGAAGATTCTAGGACTCTTACCTTTCGAGTTATGTAGTGTTATATAGAATTGGCGGCCATTTTGAAAAACAAGGACGCCATTTTGAAAATGCCGGATCTAAAAGTCTGACACACTCAATTATGCTTTTTCTGAACTGTTGGACCTGGCAAACATATACATATAGCCACTGGAATGAAGATTCTAGGACTGTTACTTTTCGAGTTATATTAAATTATATCAGAATTGACAGCCTTTTTAAAAAAACAAGGACGCTATTTTGAAAATGGCGGATCTAAAAGTCTGACACACTCAAAAATGCTTTTTCTGAACTGTTGGACCTGCCAAACATATACATAGCCACTGGAATGAAGATTCTAGAACTCTTACTTTTCGAGTTATGAAGTGTTATATCAGAATTGGCGGCCATTTTGAAAAACAAGGACGCCATTTTGAAAATGGCGGATCTTAAAGTCTGACACACTCAATAATGCTTTCATTGAACTGTTGGACCTGCCAAACATATATATAGCCACTGGAATGAAGATTCTAGGACTCTTACTTTCTGAGTTATGTAGTTTTATATCAGAATTGGCGGCCATTTTTCAAAATGGCCGCCAAGGCCACCACAGGCCAATTCAGAAATGGCACTATATCTAAAATTGCATGTATTGGTATCAAATACATGTGTGCCAAGTTTCATGCTTTTACCACAAAGTGCACGATTTTCCCCCTTATCCGCTGGACTAGTTGTCTTTCACGAGAACAAGTAGTTTTTTTTCACCTTCCATTGTGTATTATTGTTATCCTACATCAAATCATATTCAAATAAACAAAAGCAAACAAGTAATATCCACAATTATTATGAATGTACAAAGTATACATCCACAGTTTAATTTGACACAACACTGATAAACATCGACATACAGGTATGTGATGTGCAGATTTACCCATACAATCTAGGCTATTATACGCGGTACAAAGGTTGCAGTAGCGACAACATCTTTGAAAGTATTTGGACCTGAAATGCCGGCATCGCAGAAACGATAAACAACAATTGATATCCATTAATAGATGAAATGCAATATGATTTTTACTATTGATTTCTTAGGACTCAATTAAAAGAATTGAGATTAAAGTTTCAAAGCCTGTTGTATTCTTTCGTGTATACGAGTTGAATAGGCTTGTGTCTACTAGCATGACGTTTACTAATCATTTCTAGCTATACCGAAGAACAAAGTGCGTATTAAAGTCCCATTGGATTCATGAAGTTTCTACTATACATGTAGCTACTATTTTTCATCAAAATAATAACCATAAGGGAAACTGATTGGTTAATTTTGAGTCATTAAACAGTGAACAAAGAAAATACAAAATTTACTGGAGCGAGATGGTGCATGGATATAAAACCACCAATTCAATAGCAACGGGGATGCATTCCAAGGCGATCAAAGCTAGCAGGTTACGGCGGGCCTGGCGTGAAATGACCAATTAATTTTGCCCCCCTCCTTCCTCTTTTCCTTGTCTGTTTTTGAGTTTCTCTCCCGCTCTATAATGTTTTCCTGCATGGGTCCGTCCCTAAGTAACGCCAAAGAATCAGAATCATTACTAAGACTGACCTGAATTCGTGCTTCATTGAGCTTAGTAATGCTGGCCAACTCCTCTCGGCAGAAGATGTCAGGATAGTGGTTCTTCTCGAACGCCGTCTGGAGAATGTCTAGCTGCTCATGGGAGAAGGTAGTACGGTGACGGCGCCTCGGTCCACCGTGAGGCCGTGAAGATGCTCCCCGGTCTATGCCGCTGTAGGCCGCAATCTTACCGTCGCTCTCTCCGCCAGGGGATGGGGAATATTCGACATCTTGTCGGCGTGGGTATGGGCCGGCCTGGTCGCTCAGGGCTGGAGGTTCAAGTTTGGAACTGTTGCCATCCACATTTGGGGCAAAATGCTCTACATGAAAGAAATAACCACATTATACTCTACAATAGACAATAAATCCTTGAATTTGAGTTTGCACGGGGAAATTGCAAACAATCTTCGGTAATTTAAGATCATTAAATAACGGACACCGCAACATCCAGGGGCCAATTTCATAGAGCCGCTCAAGCACAAAAATTTGCTTAAGCATCAAAAGCCTTGGTAAATAAAATCAGTATGCCAGCCGAAACTCCTTGTGAATGTTATGCTCAGCAAACAATGGCCAAATGCAAGTCAAAATGCAGTAATTACTGCTTTTGACTTGCATTTGTCCATTCAAATGAAAATTTAGTTGGTAATCCTGTTTGATCAAGGAGGACTTTTCATACTTAAGCAAATTTTGTGCCGAAGCTGCAGCTCTATGAAATTGGGCCAAGTTCTTCAGTTGCCTGATGAAGGCTAGCAGTTCCAGCCGCCGAAACGTCGCTATACCAGCAACACCACATCGCGCCTGTATTACCGCGATGAATAACCCTTTCCTTTCTAATTGAAAAATAGATATCCCGTTAAACTAATTTCATAATCATTTTTCGTCATTTTCATATAAGAAAAAGGAAAATTGAGGATCGACTCGACTGATCATATTTCGATAAATTATTCCTAATTACTCATGGAGACGTAATTACAATGTGTGTCCAAACCGGTTATCTTCATATGCCGAATCTTCTTTTGAATGTTTTAGCCGAATTTCCATAATTCGCTTTTTCAATTTGATTTCACTAATTTTCAAATACAGGAATAATGTTTGTGCTACGTCATAAGTGTAAACCATGAATTTGCATGAAATGTTTAGTTATTAATACTTTAAACAACTATGAAGCGAATGCGAATGCAAGCATGCAAGCTTGATAATTAGTCACTGAAAGAATATTGCCTGGAGCGGGATTCGAATCAGCGACCCCCGGAATACAGGTGCTCTACCAACTGGGCTATCCAGCCTTAATGTTGGTGGTTCCCCAATGGTCAAAATATCATTGTTCTGTCTATTCAATGACAGCTTCAATCTTTTTCTGAACTGATTTCTTTTTCAATCAATTTCTGAATTAAAATCAATTTCAATATCATTAGGCCTATTTCATGATCGGTTAGAAATTTGTTTTGGGGGAAAGGATCCAACGTTGTTTACTTACCACCGCTTTCTATGACTCGAGGCTGAAAGCTGACAATATTTGGGCTGTAGATGGATCTGGTTTCCATGGTTTCCAATGATCGGTTGATATTTGCTTCAGAACTGTAATTGCTCGCCATGCCGTGAAAATAATCTTCTAAAATCGCAATGCAGTAAAACACTGAACTAATTTCTATAAGTGCCCATAAAAGTTGACATCAAATGACAATTGGACTCGAATGTTTTTCCGTCAAGATGTCTGGGTTTGCAAGTCAGGAGAAAGTTGTGTAAGATTTGAAAGTCTCCTATCTTTATATATAATGTGATCCGGCCTTCATAATTTGTCGTTGTTGGTTTTTTTTTCAAAGCTGGGCGGCTTTTGACCAATAGGCGCGTATTTCGTCGGAAAGACCGGAACTGCCAGCGAAAGATAGTAATTTCATTACTGATGTGCATCTTACCAAACGAGTCGTTAATTACCGAACACGAGGAACGGTCCGCTGTGAGATCTACGCCCCTCGAAACAGCCGTAATCAAGCAGATTTGAGGATGTTGGAGAAAAAAAATCAGGGCTTGACGAAGTATTATTTACTGATGGAAAAGGGAGGAGGATGGCATTGCTTGGCCGGGGAGAGTAATCTTATTAGGCCACCGTGTAGCGGGCGAGGCTCGCTGAATGATGGCGAGTTTTCACCGCTAAGTGTCAGGATTGGGCGGGGGAGAGACCGGCCGTTCATCCAGGGTACTAATATTGAGCAGCTAATTTGTAACGTGTGGCTGGGCATGATCGGCACGTGCATATTGACAAATACTAAGAAAGGGAGTTGTCGGGTTGGTGAGGGGTGTGGGTTGGTTTTGTGAGGGAGAGGGCAGGCGCTGTCCCAGAGCCAACATTTTTGGTGGGCTAGACCCTTCGCACGTACGTGACGTCATCTTCTAACTTTCTCTTTTGCTATTTCATGTATTTATTCATTATTTTATAGCAACCTATAGCTTATAAAGGTATAATTTAGTATAATTGGCGCGTAATAACTGAAAAGTTATAATAATTATGCAATGACGTAGGTGCATGCAAAGTTTGACTCCATAAGTAAACGGTTTACAGACCAAAGAAATATTGTTCTATGTGACGTTATTGCACTGGCCTATCGCTGAAGAATATCATGACTTTACAACGTAGGCAACTAAGCATAAAGGAGCCATATGCAGTAACTAAATTGTCCGAAAAAGCTCCTGTCATACATGAAATGTGGCGTCCTTTTCAAACAAACTCGTCGACAACTCGGTTGGGGTTATTTTCAATAATGCAGATTCAGGTTTTTTTTCCATTGCATTCTTTTTTGGGGGTGGGGGGGGGGGGGGGTAGGTGTTGTGGGGAGCTATTCAGTCTACTCAATTGAATGTGCATGAATATTGCACAAAACACGTCGTTTAATTCAGGCGGGTTACGTAAGAGAAATTTCACGCGAAGAGTAAACGAGTGAATCTTCGGAAGTAACTTTGGGAGGCGTACCTGGGAGAGGGGTGGGCGGGGACATGCCTGGATTGGGGGGGGGGGGGGGATTAGTGAGATACAGAGGGGGTAACGGTGGAAGAAGGCACATACACAGGGGCTTATGTCCACAAGAGTCATGCATCCACATTTTCTAGGGGAAAGTAAGAGCAAAAAAAACCCTGAAAAATCAATTCACGTTAAACACAGAGAAAATAAACACCACCTCTCTAGACAAACATAATTCAATTCATATAAATTATACACATTTTATTCCCTTAAAAAATTCCACATAAATATAAATCTGCTGACCTGAACCGGCATCCGCCCCACTGGTTAAATAAAACATTAAACTCAATAAAATAATAAGACAAAGGTTGGCAAGTTTCTATTGAAATGATTCAGCGACAATCAAATTAATGTTCTGCAGCATAATAGCACTGATTTTACGAGGGACAAACCATATTTTAAGAATTCTGAAGAAAATAAAAATACAGAAATCGGAAAAGTGAAGATAAAGGAAGAGAACAAATGAATCTTTGTTTAAATGAAAAACTTTAGGAGAAAAAAATGAATGGAGTGACAAGTTCAATAATGTGCCAGTAAAATTAGATGAGCGATGTTGGTTAAATTATAGATCAACTGAGCTGCCTCTTTGTTGAGTTTAGTTACTTGAGTTATCTGAGTTGAGTTATCTGAGTTGGGTTTCTCGGTCGAGTTATCTGAGTTGAGTTATCTGAGTTGAGTTATCTGAGTTGAGTTATCTGAGTTGAGTTATCTGAGTTGAGTTATCTGAGTTGAGTTATCTCAGCTGAGTTATCTCAGCTGAGTTATCTCAGTCGAGTTATCTCAGTCGAGTTATCTCAGCTGAGTTATCTCAGTCGAGTTATCTCAGCTGAGTTATCTCAGTCGAGTTATCTCAGCTGTGTTATCTCAGTCGAGTTATCTCAGCTGAGTTATCTCAGTCGATAATATGCAAATTAGGCTGGCCCTTCACCGACTTGGATGAGCGCTGTATACTCAGTGCTTGTGAGAGCACGTGAGAAAAAATCACATGCTTGCTCAGGTGGGATTCAAACCCACGACCTCCTGCTTACTAGTGTAGATGCCTTACCTGCTAGGCCACCGAGCTAGCTGGGGTCTGCAGGGTAAATCAAATCCAATAAGCAAGTCATAACTGAAGTATGAGTGCACAATTACTACATGTGATAAGCAAGACTACCTCGTGTACAGTTTTGAAATCTGTTTAAATCATAATTAGGCACTTTAGAAATACTGTTTATCACTACTTGGAATTAAATTGAAACTTAAAAGGTAAAGAATAGGGCTATTAAAATGTCCAATAAAATAAGTAACGAGCCCCATGTGTTAAGTATTTCTTAGTGTATCTATTTTTAGATACTTCCACTTACTACAGCACACTGAAATTCATTCATTTATTTATTGCAATTATCATTATTAATAAAAATATATCTCTAATCAAGGAAAAAGTAAGTGAAGATTTTCTTTCAGATTCTTTTCTTCAAAAAAATAAAATAATTTTGCATAAAGATTTAATCTTTACAAAAATTCATTTGGCATATTTTGCATAATAAAAATACATGCATCATCAAACGACGGATTCTTATCATAATTGTTTTAGGCACAATGGAAGACTTTACAAACCCGCCTATCTAAATCTCGTGCATATCATTAAGAGTTTATGAAATCTGAACTGACTTTTTTCAAGCACTATTATGATGACAGTCTGAAACCCACATGTAAAAACCGGGCCCTGAAATAAATTCCTGAATGGAAAAATTGAAGATTGATGGAAGCAATTAGGTCAGATTTGGGTTTTCCTCCCAGCCTTAATGCTCATGCATAAATTAAAATAAATACCACCATAAACCTAGCACAAATAAACCTGATGAAAAAACTCTAACAAGGGTCCCTTAACCATTAACAAAAATAAGGTTTCGTGACTTCTAAAATTTGTTTAAAGGCATAATACAGGATGGGTGAAGGTGACGGAACAACAGTAGACTGTTCATAATTCGATTTGTCATGGAATATAAACAAACCTGTGTGAAATTTTCAGCTAAAAAACAGTGAAAAACACTCACGGTATTTTCAAATCTATTCACAGGAGTTTTGATCTCACTCCGAGATCAAAACTGTTTTCGGTCTTTGTTTGAAATTTTTCTAGATAATACACCATTTTAGGCAGAAATATTTCAATGGTATGTTTCTACCAACACTATCTTCATATGATACCCTGAAAGTTATAAGTAAATGTGTGAACATTTCTGTTTGGGTATGTTACCAATCCTGTACTGTACCTTTAACCATCTAAAAGAAAATGAGGTTCTGCGACTTAAAGATAAAAAGAAAATGACCACAAGAAAATATTTCAGAAAAAAAAAGGAAAAAGAAAACCATAAATTTCGAAACAAAAAATAAAACATGTATTTGCCAAGTAAAGTCCCTTAACCAATAAAAAATGAGGATCTGTAACTTTTAAAATTTGTTTGAAGGGAAAAGAAAATGACCACGAAAGAAAAAACCATTTCAGAAAAAAAAAAAAGGAAAACTATTTTGAAAGAAAAAAATAAAACATAAAATTTGTCAAGCATGCTCAAGTGATATTTAACCTTATTCATACTTCAAAGTAATTGTTTTTGTCATTTTTTGTTTTTTTTTAGTAAGAAGTTATGAGCCTTAGGCCAGAAATGCAGCATTCGGAGAATAGTTAAAACCCTTTTTGATAGAATTAGCATGTGTA
This sequence comes from Astropecten irregularis, assembly GCA_963971285.1. Lineage (NCBI taxonomy): Eukaryota > Metazoa > Echinodermata > Asteroidea > Paxillosida > Astropectinidae > Astropecten > Astropecten irregularis. Next base: position 1,548,108 of record OZ020245.1, on the reverse strand, counting down.
CATGTACATAATTACACACAGGGCACAATGCCATCCTGCTATCACAAAATGAGGGAAGAGCCACTTGGTGTCTTTAACCCATTCAAAGGTTACGTCTTTGTCACTATGCCATTCAAATCTCCTAAATTGTTTCTGAATTTCAGCAGAAACAGGGAGACAACAACCCGCATGTAAAATATCTTTGACAAAAAAAGAAACTGGGAAAAAAGAGGTCGTTTCTGGTTCATTTCAGTCTTAACAATCTACATGTTGAGGTGACATGACATTCCAGTGCTATGGTCTAACATTGTTTCAATCTAAGTCTTAATCAACTAACATGGCTATGGCTATATATTAAACAGCCTTTGCCAGTGGATGTGGCTGCTTTCCATAGACTTATGTGTAATAATAAGCCACAGCCATGTTTAAGATTTTGAGACTCTTCTTCACAACTATTTCATCTACCAAGCCTGAGATATACATTGTAAACGCACATCTATTCCAACCAAATCTGACAAAAGGGCTAGAATGGGAACTCCGTACCTTTCAACATGTTCAGAGTTCTTGCAAATTTTCTAATAAGGTGTACAATAATACAGAGGGCATCGAGTTGCTGAAATAAACCAATCAGAATTGTGTTCTTCGTTATAACAGAAACTATATCCATCAGTTTCCCGCAAACATTCCAATCATTTTTTTGAAATAAAGTAAACTTGAACCAGCCTCCGATGGCTCAAAAGTCTAAGATGAGGTATATTTCTGTTTTTAGTGAGGTGAACTATTTTGAGGTGATCTATTTTGAGATAGAGAACAACTAAAAAAGGCACAATATTTCTTTTTTGTAGGAGGTGAAATTGAAGCCTATTTCAATCCCACGAGTATGAGTTCTTAAAATAATCAATTATATACATTTCTTGAGGATCACTTCACTGGGTGAATACCAGCTAGTCTCAATTCACCGAACTGTTTAGCACACAAAAATGCTAAGCAGGGAAAGGCTCTGCTTAGCAAGTCCACCAGCCAAATTTCCACTTGATAGACATATGTAACTAGCTCGGGGGAAATGAGTCATAAGTAGCAAATTTGAAACAGAGTTATAGCAACGTGAATGGAAAGAGTACATCCTGGGATGCATGTGGTTTACAAAGGGAGTCTCTTGAATGCTATGTTGTTTATAAGATACATAAGGTTACGTTTAATTTGTTATTACAATGTATGCTATGGATTTTACCCATTCTGAACTTCTCATAACTGGTATATAAGCATTGTGACTTGTGACTCATTTTGATAGAGCTTGTAACATATGTCTGGTTTTCGGCTTGATTTGTTCGCTAAGCCCATCCAAACACTTGATAAGTAACATTTCCCTGCTTAGCCTCTCTGACCTCTTGCATATTCGGGATAATCGATGTAGCCGTCCAAGTTTCGGTCTTCGGACTGGAAGATGGGATCCAGCAGCGACATGATCTCTTCGTCCTTCATGACGGCTTTACCCGCCTCATCATCATCATGGAAGTGGGTCAGGGCCTGGATGAGCTCATTGCCGTCAAGCTTGTTGTTGCTGTCGTAGTCGTGCAGCTTAAAGTAGTGCTGCTGCAGCTCCTCAACTGTCATCTCGTTCTCCGGTTTGTCAATCAAGCCGTCCAGATGCTCCATGATGTGGCTGGTATCGGACAGAAGTGAGTGCAGAGTATTAAATACTGTACATACATACATGCATACATTTTTCTTTGAATCTTATTGTTGTAAATCTTGCCATTCAGCATTTTCAGTGTTAAAGGTACAATACAGGATTGGTAACATACCCAACAAAAATGTTCACAGATTTACGTATCATAACTTTCAGGGTATGAAGATGGTGCTGATAGAAACATACCTTTAAAATATTTCTGCCTGAAATGGTGTATTTATCCAGAAATTAGTAAAACAAAGACAGAAAACAGATTTGATTTTGGGGTAAGATCAAAACCATTCTTCATGTTTTATGGGAAAAAATTAGTCAAAATTTCTTGTCACTCAGATGTCCGATTGAGCCCAAATTTTCACAGGTTTATTATTTGCATGTTTGATCAGACAAAGTGTGAGTGATGTTCTGTGACCTTTACCAATAATGCATTATACCTTTACTTTAACCAAGTGCATCAGGAATTTTCTCCAGACTGACCACCATGAAACACACAGACCAAGAAAATTTCGATATGGCAGTACTTGAGAAATAGTTTGTCTACCTCTGTAATTATCATTATATCATTTTAGGGGATGATGCAGTCTTTCATGCCAGCTCAAAACAATCAAAATAAACATGTTTTACTGGAACTTGTCACAATGCCAATTCAGAAAACAAATAATCTCACAATGGCAATTCAATGTTATGCCATTTGAAGAAGAATAATAAAGTTCTGTAAATGCTACTGTTAAGCTTAATGTCACTGAAGTTGACAAGTCTTTTATGTGTACTGAAGTTCAAAGCTCATTATGTGAAGCAGCAAATTAAACAATTGAAAACATGTCTTATCTATGTAAAATTATCAGTTAATGTGATTGGAAGATTCAGTGACCCTTGACAGGTCTGTTAATGATTAATAGGACCCACATATCTAAACATAAATAAGAGATTAGAAGTAACTACTATATACTGTATGTATATGTACAGTATGTACTGTATATATACTGTATATGTGTTTTTGTATGCAAAAACACATGTCCACTGTGCGCTACAGTACCTATAGTACATGTAGTACAAGCCAAAATATTGCACCACTAATTAAACCAGGCAAACATCTGAGAAGAAATGCAAAAAAGACATTAGGAACAATTTAGGACAGTTAGTTTTAGATTGATTAAAAATTGTTATTTCAACGATAAGTCTGTTCTGCCAATGGCAAATTTTGAATATGCTTGCAGGCTAGGGTACACATAGTCACAGACATTATTGGACACTGTTACAGTATGCATGTATTGTAATGTACATTTTGCCAACAGTTCAGTGTTTCAATACTAGACTTGAATCTACATGGTAGAAGTACTAAAATAAGGTAGGTTTGCGGTGACACCATGTAATCTCTTCCGTGAGAGTGTGTGGCTCTGACTAAGAAGAACCGTTGGTATTATCTCAACATTCAGAACAGTGTCACTCTCCTGAGGACAAACAGAGCACATACAGTTCGGAACGTCAAGATAATTTACAGTTCTTCTCAGAACCACACAATCTCACAGTAGAGATTACATGGTGTCACCGCAAACTTACATGTACCTTCTTTTAGAACAGTGTTTTATCTGGACATGTGTGACCCTACACTGTACAGGACTACAGGAGCCAACAGTGTCATAGGAACTAGGGCAAAGGTCAAGCAAGGTCTTAGCTTGGATAATGTGACTTACTCTCTGTCCTGCGTCTGTACTTTGATGATGTTTGGATTCCCTCCCTGGTGCATATGACCCGACTGGCTTGCCTCTCCTTGGGCCCAGAGCAAGAGGAAAACATGGAGGATGACCAAAGCTGCACGTCCGATACCAAACTCCATGACGTCAAACCAAAACTTATACTACTAACGTTAGACTATCACTAGTAAACTTCCTGTTCAATAATGAAATACACCTTCAGGCCTGAGGAAAAAGAAAAGAGAGGGAATTAAATATGGCATTTAGGAGATGACATGGGGTCAAGAAATTGTTGGTATAAATTCCTCCACATGAAAAAGAGCTTATAAAGGGACGAAAATTAATGTGGAAATCCACAGGTCAAAAGAAATAAAGATAAAACTGAGTCCGCACACAGAGTGACACAAACAATACACCCTGTGCACAAACCCTACCAATCCAACGGCAAGAGTTACTGTCCGTCATTACTGCAGTGTCCCCGCCTGCCTTTTGTGTGGCAACAAAAGAATTTACGCTCCACCGCACTCTATAATTACAGGTTGAATGTCCTATGAGCTATGATTAGGGGACGCACACCTTGCAGCTATAGTATAGAGTGCGGCGGACGTAAATTCTTTTGTTGCCAGACAAAATACGGGCGGGGACACTGCAGTAATGGTGGGTGTTTCCTACCTCTATGGTCGCGCCGTCGGATCGGTGTATATATAATATAGACTGAACTGAAGAATTCTGTTTTCTATCTCTGGGGTTAGTGTCTTTTAGCCAACCCGGATTATTATTTTGAGACAATTATTAGCTTTTACAGTAAACTTTTTTACACTAAAATATTGTCAAAATATATTAAATCTAGGGTTGTCAGGACCCAGAAACATTTGCTTCATGTAAAAAAAATTCGGAACAGTAAAAGCTAGTAGGGCCTAGGCCTAATATTTATAATTCAATGGCAAAATAATCCGGGTGGGCTAAGTAAAAGTAAAACTATAAAGACACTAACCCCAGAACTCTTCCCCAAAAGCTTTTGTTTTGAAATGAGTTTTACCAAAATATTGAAATAATAATAACCATATGCTGAGACACAATTCACCAAATAAATGCATGTTCCAACACGATCACTCAGCTGTGTTTACACTGTGATACTGAGTGAGTGATAATGCTATGACACGTAAGCCTAACGGCATGCATGCTTCATCGTGTTATGTTTACATTTTATTACAAACACGGGGACTTCAATTACAAAGAACTCCGATATTTCTTTTTTCAGTAATTCAATTCATGTCATGGAGCGGAATCAAACCACAGAGCAAGACACTGGACTTACCTTCAGTCTCTGACCAGTGGATCAACAGACCTGTGCTTCTAAGCTTTGTTCTAGGTTTATTAGAGAATAATGGCCTTTTGTGTTCCAGATGGCCGACATAACGAACTTGTTCACTTCCAGTTCCACTGTTATGTTCCAGATAAGTTATGAAAGGCACTTCAGGCCATAGAGGGCGCTATACACGGCAAGCTGGGATCGAATTGAATCGCGCAAAGTTGGATAAAAGTAAAAAGCAATGAAGCCACTACCAAAATTTTTTTGTTTTAAAGAAGTTGGATGAAAAAGTGCTGAGTTTAATACACTGAAAAAATGAATAACTTCTAGTTCTACGCTAATACTCACCAAAGTAAAAACTCACCAAAACGAGTGCAAGTTGAACCATGCATGGAGGAAGGAAAAACTGCGTCTCACGGTTCTCATGACTGCTCTATGGCGCAACAAATTAATTATGACAGGCACGATCAACAATGAAAAACTTGGAATAAGGACAAAAAACTCCCATATTGGCATAGTAGAGAAACCATACAATAATCTTATTCAATGATATGATACAGGGGACTAATTTGTACTAAGTAACATTAATTATAATTTACAAGTAACAGAGCTGGTAGTCTGGCATGATAAACTGCGCAACTCACCCAAACTTTTTTAAATTCGGCGCCAAAAAGCCTTGCTGAATAAAATCAGGCGCAACCAGCCATACCCCCGCCCAATAAAGCAAAATTGAATTTACTCCCTCGCTACATGGTTTACATTAGCAGCAAATGGACTCGATACAAAAGCATTTTGGTTACAAATTATTGCGCTCATGCAAGAAGCTCTATAAAATTCCCTCCGTGGCCATAGGATCATTATGCGCCTTTGGCCATTTTAATTTTTTTTTTTAATTTTAATTTTTTTTTATAGTGCCCCCACATGTAGTCCGATTCTCCCTTGGTCCATAGCTGGCCGCATGAGACATTTTAGGATCGTTTTGGAGGTGAAATCACAGGATTTTGAGTCAGGGTAGAGGCAAAATGGAGCTCTTGCCACTCAAATGCAAACAAGGTACTAGTGGACCCTTCTATCGCCATATCATGTCCAAATGTTAAAAAAGGCAATTTTTAGGGTCCAAGTTACTCGGACTACCCCACATGCAACCTAAATTTCGATTTTTAAAAGACAAGCCTAGCACTCGGCGGGCTAGCAGTGCTTGGTTCAGATACTATAGGCTTACAACAGTCTTCATGCAACACCTCCATAGGCTGGGCTGCCCGTTTTCAGTGCATTTCAGACAAACTTTCCATCGCATTCCAAATTTTGTCATAATATTAATTTTGATTTTATTTATACACAGGCCGGTTTTTATTTCTGGGCATAGAGAGCCACCCGACTAAGCCGGCCGAATGACGGCTCGAAATGTTCGGTAGGCCGGCCGGCTGGCCCGGGTGGACTGAGTACGGGCGCAGCAAGCACAGAATTCCCACAACTTAAATTCGGCATACAAGTTAACACTTAAATGACAACAAGGTAAAAGACAACAGGAGTGAGATGAACTTATTTAATGTTTTCTGATAAATGTATTTTCAAATAAAATAAGAATTCATTTATCAAATTATTATAGAATATCTGCATACATATTTTGATTAAACTTGGAATGGAAAGAAAAATGTCATCTCATTTTCATAACCACATCTCTTCTCTAACAGGTTTTTTTCCTATTGTCAAAAAATATGACAATGAATTCCATTGTCTCAATAATAATGCGATTTTGTTTCTACAGTGTTATGAATAACTTGAGGAAGCTTACTTCCCGAATGAGGGAAATTGAAAATGGACTTTTTCTTAAATCAATAGAAGAGGCTTTTTAATCAGTAATTTAGTATTTTTAGTTGTTGTATGAAAATACAAAATACAAGTCTTTGGAAATAATGGCTCCGCAACACAATCTTTGGTAATTAAAAAGATAAAATTATAATTAAGTACAAAACTACATCTATACAGGCGCAACATATACAGTTATTAGCATGATGACATGAAATGTAATTTAGTATTTTTAGTTGTGGTATGCACATACAAGTCTTAGGAAATAATGGCTCCGCAACAAAATCTTTGGTGCTTAAAAAGATAAAATTATAATTAAGTACAAAACTAAATCTCTACAGTCGCAGCAAATACAGTTATTAGCATGATGACATGAAATTTCATCAAAAATAATCTTTCAAAAATATTGCTTCAAATTTACAAATATTTAGATTTATAACAAAATAAGGGCGGGTTAAAAAAAGAATTAAGAAGCTGTTTTACAATGTTCCATAATTCAGTCATGTAGAACATCAGGAAAAATTAAATGTCCTTGTACTGACACATTGCACAGGCAGTAAATGTCACATACACTGGTTCAAATTCACCAGTTAAGAAAATCAAATACATAAAAAGAACCTCAAAGTCAGAGTCACAAACACCCAGAAACCCATTTGGTTCATGACATAATGTGAAACTGAAGTATACTGCATTTAGTGCATAGTGATCAAGGCTTTCCTTTCCAAAACGGAGGCTCAGGCTCCGGCTCCATTTCGTGAATCCATTCTAAAATAACGGGTATCAAAAATAGAGGCTTTTGGCTGCGGTTTGGAAGACGATTGTCAGATTTGAAAAGGAAGACAGAGCTTCAGCTTCAATGAAAAACCACAACCTGTATTTCAGTTCAGCATATGGATGACAGAGCCGGAGCCTGAGCCTTCGTTTCGTAAAACCCCCTATTCATTCATTCATTTTTTGCCTCACGTGTACAGACGAATTCACCTACTGGCTCTCCTTGGGTCAATTTCACCAACCAATCGTAGGACTTATGATGCATTGCAGCCCTACGTAGGATGCGATGGGTAATCCTTTGCTACTCAAGTTACGATAGATCGTAGGGCTTTGTGAAATCAACCCCTTGTCCCACATAAGACATGAAACCACAAACTAAAGGACTGAGCCAGTTCGGGGATGCTTCCATTTCCAGTTCACAGCTTGCAGTTCGGGGATGCTTCCATTTCCAGTTCACAGCTTGCAGTTCGGGGATGCTTCCATTTCCAGTTCACAGCTTGCAGTTTGGCGATGCTTCCATTTCCAGTTCACAGCTTGCAGTTGATGTTTCCACACCGGCCATTCAGGAAACGGACTATCTTGGGCCAGGAATCTTCCATTGCCTTGGCATTGCCGAATACAGTGCCCCCGTAGTCTATGACACAATCTACAGAGAAGAGGCCAATCAAGGAAACAGATTGAAGGGGTTAGCATAAGTTCTAATTGAGCCCAATTTTCATTTGAACTTTGGATGGATGATCTCATCACTTCAAGACTAACATACCTGACACATTCATGAATCATGTCATTGCATTAATTATCAGTATCCTATTCAGCTTTTTGGTATGGCAGCCAATCTGGGTACTTGAGCAGCTATTTTGTCATTATTTTGCCGAGATGGGGATGGGTCACGTGGCTGCCTGTGGTATGGCCGTCAGAAGACCGAAGGAGTACTGCTCAAAGGTAGATGCGGCAACGCGCTGCCGCGGCGCATGCTCCCACTGATTGATTGAGTAGATATTATGTAAAATAAGGAGCTGGATGGTGTCCGCAATCTCAGCAGCATTTTCCCAACCACCCCTGGACTTGCCATCTTACTTGCAATATTGGAGAAGGCCTCGTCGACACCGGGAACATAGGGGATCTCAATGAGATGACCAGCTGCCGGGTAGCTCAGCAGCTTGTAGTTTTGCCGACCGGTCCTATGCAGCCTCTTCATCGATTCTCTTGCATTGTAGAGGCTATCGTATGTCTTGTCATCTTCACCAACCACAAAGAGGAAATGGCAATTTGGGGCATTTTCCGGCTGCAGAAAGAAAAAAATTGTTTTGTTGTTGTTTTTTTTCAGGCAAGTGCCATGTTTGCATGAAAGTATCTTGGAGAGTATCACTACACTGATTCATTTCCGGAAATGACGAAGCCACAAAATGCACGCTTTGTTCATCCCTCTAAATCATTTTATCCTAACCCTATGTCAACATGAAGCTCCTTGGTTTTGAAGAATGTTGAAGAACTTGGGCCAGCTGAAGGCACATAATGGGGCTTGCTGGCACTACTTGATTCAGTGTTTGGTGTCATGAGGGTCTGGGTAAGTGCTTGATTTGGGGCAGATTTGAAAAGCCTCCCGTTAGTTTTATAAACGTACCAACTCTCTTACATTCCTCTCTATTTAGAGCTTGACAGTAACTAGGAGGATGCTCAGTTTAGAGTGCAAGCCATGTTATGTGCTTCAAGAAATCATCCTTCTAAAATGAACACAAACTCTCGACGCCAGCATCCGATGGCTGGGGTCTTTTACTCTCCCAACAAGGATGTTGAAACCTGGGGCAAATTTCATGGAGCAGCTTTAAGCACAAGATTTGCTTAAGCATGAAAAGTCTTCCTTGATCAAACAGGATTGTCAACCAAATTTTCATGTGATGTTTACTGCTTTTAACTTGTATTCGGCCATCGTTTGCTCAGAGCACAACATTCACAAGGTGCTTAGCTGGCATACTGATTTTATTTTTGTGCTTAAGCAAATTTTTGTTCTTAAGCAGCTTTATGAAATTGGCCCCAGATGCTTACCCTGTACAATGCTGGATGGTCATCACTCAAGCCATGCGTGTCTTTATGAGCCTCAAATGTGCAGATTGAACCTGATGAAGGATTCACTGTCACCGATTCATAATTATACCTGAAGAAAAGACAATCAATGTTTTATGATCGGGCTATCAATGTATGGCTTAGTTCACTAGATCATCCACCACAAAGTAAACCATTTGCGAGTTAAATCTGATTAGTATCTGGTACACAGACTTCTTTCATTGCACACAAACATCCTGGTTTGAATTTCCAAGGCTGAAGACTCTGTTGCTATGGCACATGATTTCCGTGATACCCATCTCTGGAATGGACTGGTTCCTTTGTGTCATTCTTATCCATTATGAACAGTGCACTAGTGCAAGAGACGTCTATTATGTAACCAAAGCTTACCCCGAATCATGTGATATAGCAACAGTGTCTTTAGTCTGGAGAATTCAGGTTTTGACATTTACGTGCAGTGAAAGAATTCAGAATACAAGATATTGTTAAATTTTCAACCCACTAGCTTAAAAAAGTTTAACACACAAATTCGGATAATAGGACAAAATTCCATCACAAGTAAAACAAAAAAGACTGCAATTCAAATGCCAATGGTCTCAAAAAATTTATTTGCTCATTACAAGAGAGCAATGCAAAGCAAAGTTTGCAGAAGGCAGGTATGTAAAATGAACCTGGTTGAAGGGTATAAGGGAATGTTTTCAAATGTTTGATAAGTGCTTACTCAATAAAAGGTAACGACTCTCCATTCAGGTTCATAGGGAAGAGCGCCTGAGCATGAAGACCGTTGATTAGGACTGCTGCCCTCAACTGTTGAAAAAGAGAGAGGATCACCAATTATTTCCTGTAATCTTCCAATCGGCACACATTTCAACTTATTCCTCCCTCGAGTTTCACCACTGAAAATGACCACAAAATTGAGGCCTAACGGACAAAGTGAGCCAAAATCTTAATTGTTTAATTATATACGAGCCATTCATAAATTAATTGCATACGTGAATTTAAAGTGTGCACATTAAACTTGTCCTAGTCCTTGCATTATCGGGATATAGACCTGAGTGATACCCCCACCCCAAAAAATAAATAAACAAACAAACACTCCCAACAAACACTCAACAAATAAATAAGACTTGAAGCTATGCATGGTGGAAGTACTAAATTAAGGTGGGTTTGCGGTGACACCATGTAATCTCTTCTGTGAGAGTGTGTGGTTCTGAGAAGAACTGGTGGTATTATCGGCGACATTCTGAACAGTGTGCTCTGTTGTTCATCTTCAGCCATCCTCCTGAAGATGAACAGAGCACATTGTTTGGAATGTCAAGATAATACCATTACCTCTCACAGAGGAGATTACATGGTGTCAAACCCACAGTGCCTTATTTTAATACACCAAATACACAAACAGCAATGCATATTCTTACAAATGCATGAATAAAATGGACAAGTAAACAGCTGTCTTTATTCGAACTTGGAGCCAAAAGTCTTACCTTTTCAGGGATATGTGTAGCCACTGCCATGATGATTTGAGCCCCTGAAGAAACACCGATCATCCCCACGCCACCGGGCTTCACATACGGCTGATCACTAAACCAGTCAATAGCCTCCTGAAAATCATTCCATAATCGGAGAGAAAGAAAGGCTTGTTATACAATGGTGGACAGATCATAAATACTGATTGGTCGAGCAGCAATCATGTGATGTCCTGCAAAGATAATGATTGTTGTCTGGGCTGTCATCCCTCCTGCTTCAGCAGACCAAGGACACGGAGTGGCTGCATACGTCAGATTAGGAATTTAGCTCCTGACGACAAGAGGCAACCAAAATGTTTGAAAAATAAGAGGCTCCATGGCCAGAATCCATGGCTAGGGTGCCTGTGGCCTGTGGCCAATTCTTGGCAAAATGTTCCGCATTTGACACTTTGTTGGTACTACCAGCCACTGGTACCAAACCTTTCATCCTTTTCATCTTATCAGTATAATCAAATCAGTGCTAGTATTTCCGTCTGAAGTATTTCCGTTAATCGGAGATTAAAGGCCAATTCACGCTATCTCCTTTTCGATCTGTGTTAAAATCAACCCAAGCTTTTGAACCGGATCGAAGAGACGCAATGTTCACACTACGTTTTTGGTGACGGAACCGACTCATATGACACAGATAACGGCGAAAAATGCAGTTTGCAACCGGGTTGAGATTTTCAACCCTGCTCCCTCCTTTGATCTGGCTAGGCCGTCCTACCCGGATTGGCTCGGGGTTGAATATATTCAAACTTGTGTGAAAAGGGTTGAAAAAAAGTCTCGGGGTTCGATCTGGTTCCAACCCCGAGATGTTGGATAGTGTGAAAAGCCCTTAAAAGTGGCAAAGGATAATGGAAAAAGGAAACGCTCCAGTATCAATTATGATCACCTTGAAATATTCCAGCTTGAGGTCCCACATATGCTTCGGAAGATCGTCGTAGCCGAAGTATGGAAGTGCGTAACAGGCAAAGCCACGAGACGCCAGCATGGCCGCACGGAACTCAACCAGACGCCCCACTGAACCGAACATGTCGATCACGCCCGGAAACGGTCCGGTTCCTAAGTCAACAGAAATAACAATGTGAGAGAAGAGTGTGAATGCTACACCGGAATAACATTGACTGAAAATGATTACCTATTTTAAAACTAGGGCCAAAATAGGGTACGTTCAGACAGCCTTGTATTTAAAACGAATTGAGTTAAACCGCTCGGCAACCGCGGGGGGTAAGTCATAAGTTAAAATTCAGTTGTGTCCATACAGCGTTTTACTGTTTGCAGTTAAAACAGATCGGTTTTATTTTGGGTTTTAAGAGGTCATGCACTTTGCCTTGACCCCGTACTAGCTTCCAGTTATAAAATAAAGCGCGCGGATTTATCTGTGTGTTGAATATAAACAAGCGCGCCACAACAGGTGTTACGTAACCAGCTGCCAGGCTTCTCTGCACTGAAACAGGATGTCGGAAAGTTATTCTGTCCCAACAGCGTTTTAGCAGTAAACTCGATTGGTTTTAAGCGCTAAACCCCCCTTCCGAGCAGTTTTAACTTTGGTGTTTTAGCGGCAGGTAAAACCGATCTGTTTTAGATAAATAACTGTTTTAGAGCGTCCAGACACATATTGCTAAAACCGATCGGGTTAAAACAGCTGTTTTAGCGAATTTAACACGCTGTCTGAACGTACCCATAATGTCATGGCTCTGCTTACTAATAAACAATATAAATCACTATGGTGATGTTTAATAACAACTCATCTGAAGATTAATCTTCAATGTTTCATAAAATCCACATAAGGTGACATCCATTGCAAAACTGCCATGAATTACATAAGAACCCACATATGTCGTATCAGGGGGAATCAGGTTGGCGCAGTGGTTCTTTCCTCGCCTTTCACCTCTGGCGGACCGGGTTTAAGTCCGGCTCGGTCTACAAGTGGATTGGGTTTTCAGTCTCTACCTGATTCTGTGGGTTTTACCCGAAATATTTCTCTGGAGTTTTCCTCCCACCTCTAAACACTGTATCTTCTTCTCATCATCTTTCCATATAAGGTTTCATCAGGCTTTTGAGCTACAGTGCCAATGGCACTTTTGAGGAATCCTTGGTTTCATTACCAGAAATAAATAAAAAAAATTGTCGATTTGAAAGGTACCCTTTGGTTTGAATAATGATCCCCTTAGCCGTCCAACGCGTACAGGAATCCGTTCTATGTCCTTCCCCATGAACCACCTCTCGGCGGTCGCGCTAGCCTCAAGTTCGGCCGTCTTTAGTGTCTCAGTGTCCAGATGGCCGCGATGCAAGGACAGGTTGACCAACATGGGACGTGTGACGTCCTTGTGTAAGTAGCGACAGCCACTTCGCTGGCCAGGGGATGGCTTCATACTCCAGAAGAGACCCATGGGATCAACCCCTTAATACAGGGAGAGGGAAGGAGAAAGCAAAATGTGTGACTGTGAAGAGGATTTGTGCCAACAATGTGTGGCAAGGATGGACATCATTGCAGGACAGCATCGATATCAAAGCTGTACAACATACGCATCCTGAACATGCAGCTAAATTGTACTAGCAAGGACATAAGGTCTTTTCAAAAGATCGGCTCCTGTGGTGACTGTGGTAATGTGTGGTATTAAAGCAGCTCTTGTCTTGTGTGGTAGCTGCGGAGGCCGAGGGTTATGGTTAATGCCATGATTATCATTAAGATCTCAATCAGACGAAGGACTACTCTAGAAAGGTTCCAAGAAGACTCACTCACCGGTGTAGGTTCCTCCCCAGCTAGTCTGCTTGGGAACTGATATAACGCCCCTGTCATCAGCGATGTAATGTGCATGTCCCTCAAACCTCACACTGCCATCTTTTCCCGAATTCTGTTCCAACACCGATCTTGTTTTGGGTTTTTGAGACAGGGATACAGAGGAATAAAAAATGCATTAAGAAGTGTTTTGTGCAGATGTTACTTTTAGCCTTACCTTAATTGAGGGCTTCTAGCTTTTTCTGAATCTAAACAAATGAGTCATTTAGTACTTTGGGCTTAATTGTGAGGTAAAACTGACTTCAATTTAACTCAGTACAAATATGCACCCATGGATTGCGTTATTCATCTTGGACAGTCGCTTGTTCCTCAAGGTCATTTTGTTAGCAGTTCGTCCTCAGGACTGCCCATGCATTTCACTGACATTGACAAAATCACAATTCGTTAAGTCTTTCTGATAACTCTTGCAGTTATTAACACACTTTATCATGGAATTCAAACTCTATTAATTATATGCGGTTTCCATGGTTTCATGATGAGCATTTTTGATCCTTGTAAGGGAGAACTTCAGAAGAACAAGTTGGATTAAAGATACACTTTTTACAAACCACTTTTTGGAGAAAGTAAATATGAAAACTTGAAATGACTACCTGATAGTGAGATGGCTGTTAGGCTCCACTCCAGTCACTTGAATTGAAACTCTGGAGTCCACTAGAGCAGAGGACGGAGCGACTGATATAAGACTACCAATCATTCTGGTTGGGGTCTGTAGCATGGTACACATCTGCACAAACAAACACAAGTTTCTTGCTGAATAAATAACATAACAAAGTTACTATCATATGTCAGGGAAATACTTACGGACAATACAGCAAAAAGCGTTCATATAAGATATAACGCTGCAGAGGCAGCCATTTTGTTTGATCTCAAAACGCCCTCTGTCATGCGCACCAGACATACTGTGGTGAGCTACCGCTTCGAAGTGTGTGTGGCAAAAAGTTCCTGTTACTACATGTAGGCCCTAAGGAAAGCTGCTGTAAATTACATGTACATGTGCATTTTTATGATATAGCCTAATTATGGCGATTGTGGGTTAACGGGATCCCAAAACACATTGATTTTTTTGGCTCTGAACTAACTTCTACTCCTCAAAAATGATACTTTTGACTTTCAGCAAATGTTCCTGGGTCCTTAAAAGCCTACATTGAAGAAATTTGTTAAACATTTCAGGGTTAAAATTCAATTTTCTTACGCACTTCTTGTAAACTTTAAAACAGACCGTCTGATCGCGTGAGGCCATTTTGTCTGGTCTGGTTAGTCTAGTGCCCAGACCCAACAGATCAAGAGTGTTCAAAATGTCAGAGTGGAAACCAGACTATTCTCGTCTGCGGCCGTCCGTGCGGCGGTGAAATGTTACAATCTTGGTTACCGTTTTTACCCCATAATTTCCCTCAAAAATCAAAGCCCTGCCCTCTTTCCAAAAATTTAAGCTTGGTAATATAGAGGAGGAGACCAACAAAGTATATGTAGGTAGGCCCCCCTAAGTTACTTTTCAAATAGTAGTTTCCTTTCCTTTATAGTTTTAGGACCCGTTAACCCACAATCCCCCTAATTATAAAGCTATAAGTTAACTAAGTCAAAGTGTAACTTCATTTAAATAAGTCTAGTCTATAGCTTACATGTTCAAAACCTCCTTGGAATGTTTAACCATGGAGCTGGAGGAAGGTTTATACCGGTGTTAATTCACTCAATTCTGTGAAGGGAGCGGCAAACTTGGAAGTCCGTTTGCACCACGTACTGAGCTTTTGCACCATGTGCCAGTACAGTACTCAGTAGTGTGTACACATGACACTGCAATTCTGCATGGTGCATGCACGGGTTACAACGTGTGCACGCCCCCAGCCTACCTCGCCAGCCACGGGGCCACCACGCACCCCTGGCCCTGATTGACCTTCGGTACCTCTGAACCAGACATTCCACCCACCTGTAGACGATAAGGATCACAGGCTAGGCTGGCTAGCTACTCACCTTCAGACCCGCAGCTACAAACTTCACAGATTTGTACACAATGCTCATCCTTGGCCTTTTGTTTTAGAAAATGATGTAATAATCATCCAGCCGTTGAGGGCGCTTCATTGGTTAAGTGCTAATGGTTGCACCCAAGTTAATAAACTCCCATAGACAACAGTGGTAAATCCTCCAACTTCAAAAATCATTCAAGTTGCACAGAAAAATGATGATGAACATGTCACCTTTCATTTTCTTTTCATTTTATGGTAGGGTGACCATTGAATTTTTTAGTTATACTCATTCTCAGCTGACCACCCCTAAAACAAGGTATGGATCACTCCAGTCAAAGAAGCCATTTTCAAAAAAACATCCCTCTGCAAAGCGGCTGAAATAGACCCACTTTCTCACCCAATTGCATCAAAAATGGTCACAAATGGAAGCCCAGAGTCCAGACAGGAGGTCCAGTGCCATATTTCTTCAATTCATTTTCATAGCTCTCCCAACTCTCTTATTTAAAATATATTGAGTGCTTAACTTTTATTCATGAGCTCGGCGGACGGATTTTGGCACTATTTACTTCGGTGCACCTTAATGTTGCACATAATGGGTGTACTACACCATTCCTCCATGGGTGCACCCATATAATGCATGACCAAGTTACGAATGGGGCTATTGCTACAGATATCCAATGGTGGCACGTGACCATACCCCCACCCCCTTCAACAGACAAACGTACCCGACCTCATATCACTTTAAAACCAATAAATTGTTCCTATCACTATAAAGTGTACGGTCAGGGGCCAATTTCATAAAACAATTTCATAATAGTAGGAAGTACACAAATTTGCTTAGGTAGCACAAGAATGTCTTGCCCAATAAAACAAACCACCATTGAAAATTCCATTTGATAATATGGTCAGCGAACAACAGCCAAAGAACAATCACAAGTGAAATTGAAGTGATACACAACACGTGGACATTTGGTTGTTAACCGTGTGTTTTTTAAGACAGAAATGTCATGCTTAGCAAATGTTTGTGCTAAGCAGCTCTATGAAATTGGCTCCTAATTGCTTTTGTTTACATAAACATCCGCTGGTGGTTGGCATGGATATGGGCGGCCCGAAGTTGCAAATCATTAATCTTCTTCTCGAAAGACGGCGTGACCAAATTCAATTAGGGTTTTGTTTTTGGTATTGGTATCAGTGGCATTGGTATTTTTGCAAACTTCCCGTAGCTGTACAAAATACATACCATTGCTTGTTTTATTTCAATTAAATTTAGTAATATCTTTCAATTTTTATGAAAAGTTGTGTACAAACTGTTTTCCAATTGTGGTTATTTTTTTATGCCCGGCTTTGATGGCTCTCCATATAGTTTCCGCCATCTTGGTTGGCAAAAACTCGGGCTGTGACCGTTGTAAAAGAAAGGTCTATTCCCACTTCCACCGAAGAGATAGTGGTGTAAAGGTTAAATCTGTCCCCCCATGAGTCCGTGGGATGGCTACAACCGTGTAAATGTGTCCGGGCTGACGCATTTAAGGGGGAGGGGCAATTTCTCTTGTCATGCACCATCGAATCGAGTGACCGATTTTGATCACAATCTGCCAAAAGAACGGCTTTCATTTTGCAGGACATTAAAATATTTCTGCAATCACGGATTGCAATACAATATAAGTTTGCATAAAGGTCGCATCGTATTTATATGCTGGTACAATTAAAAAGGAGAACCCGATTATCATTTAGAAGGTCGCAGTACGATTACGTTACTAACACAGTTAAAGGTAATATCATACTTTGGTTTTTGTCAAAGAAAGACAGATTCATGAGCAAAAATATCAAGACAGATACAGTAACAGTCATCTGAGGAAATGTTAGTCCCATACGGTGCACAGGCTTTTTGAGAAAACAGTGAAAAACGGCCACAGTATTTCTAAAGTCTTTTCTCGTTGATCCTTAAAAGATCAAAAATAATTTGATCAAGGCTTTACTCTTTTCTGGATAAATACAGCATTTCAGGCAGAAAAATTTGAACAGTATGTTTCTACCATCACCATCTTTACACCCTGCAAGTTATAGGTAAATCTGTGAAGATGTCTGTTTTGGTATGCTACCAAAGTATGACACTAGATACCTTTAACCTAGGCCTGTAAAACTATATTTATTGTCAGTCGTAACGCGTCCTTATGCCCGAATCTTCTGCTTCTGTCACTGTTTTTAGTGCCAGCATTATTATGCTTTAATGCATGGTATACACATAAGACTATAACTATACTTAATACAGTGTCTATCGTTTATAACACTCATGCGTAATGTGATTGATGCAAATTCATGCATTGTGAAACATGCAAATGTTCCACCGTACGGTAGCCTCACCGTTTCAAGGTTTCACCAGCGGGATATGCAACACTCACTCACGCTTGAGAAAACATTTCAGTGAAAGGCAAGCATGCATCACGTATTATACGTAAATCCCGGTGGAAGGGGTACGTGCTATTTAGCACCAACCCACTCTTTGAGAAAACATTGGAAGTGCCCTTTTAAATCTTTTCACTGGATTTTTGATCTTCCGAAGATTAAAATTGATTTTTGATCAATATTGGTTTGACCATTAAATTTCTGGACAAATAAGCCAACAGCATTTCAGGCAGACTGTGACAATTTTAACGATTATATGTTTCTGGCATCACCATAATGTATACCCTGTATAGGAAGTTATAGATACATCTGTAAAGATTTCTGTTTCGGTATGCTACCAAAGTAATGTAGGCCTACCTTTAAGGACCGATAATATCCACAAGTGACAATTGTAATACAAACGCACGCTGTATAGCTATTGGTGGGATGGTAGCGCGCATATTGCACCAATAGATGACGTCACAAGAACATTTCAACCCCCTCCCCCTTTTACCGGCTTAACGCAATTAAGTGCCCCCAAGAGCGATCAAAATCGACTTTACAAAAGCTCTATTGAGAGTTTCATGTGAATGGAAATTAATATGATTGTATTAATGCGATGTACGTCAAACCAGAATCTCGAGAGCTTCATGGTCTTGCGCAGGCGCACAAGGCAATGTGTGCCTGTAGCATCTTGGTTACGATCTACTGGTCTTACGCAAAACCAACTAAACTAACGGGCAAAATCACGTACGGCCGTGAGGTAATACGAATTTTGCTGGTATAGGATACAGACTAGTGTCACTTAAACAGGGAGCATACAGTTATAGTCCAATATACCTTTATATTTGTATATAAATACATATTGAATAAGTGACCACTGCAGACATTTGGAAAGAAAACTGTGTGGGCCAACAGGTTTATAACAGTCGTTAGCCAAAGTCATGTTGCTCTCCGTGATCACTGTTATCGCTTGCAGTTCATTGGCCCGAGTTGGGCCGGTGTCGGTGAACTCGCAGACCACGGGCTCGGAGATCTTATCAACGGTCGGACCGAAGGATGGGACCTCTGCTTCCTTCGGTGCCGCAGCTGAAGACGAGATGGATGGCACCGGGAATCTCAGCAGCAGCACCGCCAACAAGACACTCATCTACATCGGTGGGCTCTTCTCGTTGCCCGGTGGTAACTGGGATGGTGGGTCGGCACTGGTGGCTGCTGAGATGGCTCTGGAGGGTATCAACGACAGCAATGACGTCTTGGAAGACTACGAGCTGCGTATGGTCTGGGATAACACACAGGTAGGCCTATAAGTTTGGCTTCAATTGGATTGGTCTTAAAGGTACAGTACAGGAATTGGTAACATACCCAAACAGAAATGTCCACAGATTCCGTATGAAGATGGTGCTGGTAGAAACATACCGTTAACATATTTCCGTCTGAAATGCCGTATTTCTCCAGAAAATAGTAAAACAACGACCGAAAAAAAGTTCTCGTGTCGAGATCAAAACTCCTGTGAATAGAGTTGATAATCTCCTGAGCTTTTTTCACTATTTTCTACAGTTTCTGATGGTATGAGCTGAAAATTTCACAGGTTTTGTTTTTATTCCATGGCAAATCAAAATGAACAGTCTACAGCTGTTCTGTCACCTTTACCAATCCTGTGACAGTGTAATATTAAAGATTCATTTCATGATAATCTCGGCAGTGTAAATATTTCACAAGCTGACGCGATTCTTCCTGCTTGGTTATACGCACCTGTACTTGTTACGCATGCAACGGCGAACTCAATTGCAATTCGGGCCAGTTAAAGGTAATATAATACTTTGCTTTTTGTCAAAGAAATACAGATTCATGGGCAAAAAGACAAGACATATAGGCCTATAGTAATAGTAATCTGTGAAAATTTCAGTCCCATACGGTGCCAAATTTTTGAGGAAACAGTGAAAAACGGCCACAGTATTTCTTAAGTCTTTTCTCTTTTATTTTTGATCTTTTAAAAGATCAAAAAGATTTTCGGTCACTGTTTTTTTACTAATTTCTGGATAAATACACCATTTCAGGCGGAATAATTGTAATTGTATGTTTCTACCACCACCATCTTCATACCCTGAAAGTTATACTTAAATCTGTGAACATTTCTGTTTTGCTGTCTTACCAAAGTATGATACTACCTTTAAGTTCAAACGAAGTTATAACATAAAGAAATCATTTCAGAATCTTTACATATCAAATTCAAAACTCATGAGTTACGGTCTTCTTGGGTTCGTAATACATGGCATTTGACTAACTGGATGGAGACCGTGCTTCCCCTAGTCCTTGATATCCTTGTCGCTGGTTTACCAAACGATTGTCTTGTTCAAACCATGAATTACGGAGTCTCTTAAGGGATACTGGACACAGTGAATTAGACGTTGTTGCAGGCGGCTCCGAATTGGCGTTCAAATCGGTGCATAAGCTGTGCTGCTGTTGCTGCACGCTATATACTGTTGTAGCTCCGGCTTTTCTGTTTCTGCTGGTTGTTGTAGTGTATCATGCATGTTGTTCTTGATGTTGTTGTTGCAGTCTTTCATCATCATATTAATGTCTTTTTCAATACAAGTAATAAACTCAATACAAGTAATAAACTGCTGCAAACTGCTCATCAGCCAAAGTGACCTGAAATAATTATATAAAATGCTTAGAGCTGGGAGGGCCTGACGTGTTTCGATCATAGCAGGATCTTTCTCAAAGGCAATTTTGCCTCTAAGCACAAGTTATAAACTGCTGAAAACTGCTCATCAGTCATCAGCCCAAATAATGACCTAAAACTTATTATAAAAATGCTTAACAAAGGCCTCTGATAAAGAAGTATTGAAACGTGTCAGGCCCTCCTAACTCCAAGTACTTTTATAATAATTAGAAAAATCATAAATCAAAGCCCATGGTACACTGTTAAAGGTAATACATGTATCATACTTTGGTTTTTGTCAAAGAAATACAGATTCATGGGCGAACATATCAAGGAATATACAATAGCAGTCGTCTGTGAAAATGTCAGTCCCATACGGTGTCCACGTTTTGAGGAAACAGTGAAAAATGGCCAAAGTATGATACTACCTTTAAATCGGCTAAAAGTAAGGCGATTTGCCTTTAATGGCAGAATTTGGAGTTGGTGTTATTTGAATAATAGCGTTTATCTTGAAAACGAAGTTTAGTACCTTTTTGGCTAATCATGCAAGACAAAACGTGCAAGGACAAACCATCATAAATAACAATGACTCGCCGTCATTTATTATTCATTTTCTAGAACGGAGAGAGTTGTGTAAAATAGGAAGATATAGTGGTTGTGTATACGAGGACGCACAGTGCTGGATTAGGTATTACCGTGTCTAAGTCTCACCACTCATAGCTAATTACACAAACCATTAACTAGCGCGTAACAGTAATTGCATTGGATTATACGGGTTTTGAAATGCAGTATGTGTAATGGCGGTATAGGCCCTACTTCATTATCCAAGTGAAGCAGAATGTTGACTACCAATTTCACAATATGCTTGTCACCAATGAACGACTGCATGTTTGAAGAAGACAAAAACACGTCACTGTGAGGTCTTAATCACACTGAAAATGTCACGACATGTAGAAACCGATATGGTTTTCCCCTTTCATTAATTTTGCCGACTGCGTGTAGACCGCTGTTGGCTCAATTTAAAGGTAGTATCATACTTTGGTGGCATACCGAAACAGAAATCTCCACAGATTTACCTATGATTTTCAGGGTATGAAGATGATAATGGACTAGAAACACACCGTTCAAGTTTGCTATATTTATCCAGAAAAGAGTAAAACCAAAGATAACAAATAACGGTGAAAAGATTTACAAAAAATACCGCTGGCGTTTTCACTGTTTTCTAAAAAAGAAGAAGAAGTGGGCACCGTATGGGACTGGGAATGACATGACTGTAACTGTATCTTCCTTGAGTCAAACCAATGACCAAAAACAATTTTGATCTTCGGAAGATCAAAAATAACGATAACAAGATTTTAAAAATACCGTGGGCGTTTTCATTGTTTTCTAAAATAAAGGAGGGCACCGTATGGGACTGCACAGATGAGTGTTTCTGTATCGTCCTTGATATTTGTGCCCACGAATCTGTATTTCTTTGAAAAAAAAACAAAGTATCTGAAGTTTTCTTTCACCAAACTGAACAAAAGCATTCTTTCAATTAAGTTTGTTTGCAAAGGCACGTTGCGTTAAAGGCTAACGGAAGAAACCATCCCTTCCGTTGAAAAATAACCCGCTGGAGATTTCTCATACAATCCCTGAATTGAAGATAATGACTAATTTTTATCTATTTATCTTTGATAAAAGGGGGTGGTTCATTTCTGGGGCTGCGAAGGAACTGACCTGTTTTAAATTTGCCGATGCCTTGCTTTTCAAATAAATATTCTCAGTGAGAATAACGCCAATTTATTTTCTAAATTTCACTGTGCAAAAAGATGTCGCGGGTTTGGTGCATTTTAGGCAGTGCAAATAAAAAGGTAGTATCATACTTTGGTAAGAAACCAAAACAGAAATGTTCACAGATTTACGTATAACTTACAGGGTATGAAGATGTTGCTGGTAGAAACATACCGTTAAAATGTTTCCTCCTGAAATGGTGTATTTATCCAGAAATTAGTAAAACAACGACCGAAAATCTTTTTTATCTTTTAAAAGATCAAAAATAAAAGAGAAAAGACTTAAGAAATACTGCGGCCGTTTTTCACGATTTTCTCAAAAAGTGGGCACCGTATGGGACTGAAATTTTCACAGATGACTGTTACTGTATCTTCCTTGATATTTTTGCCCATGAATCTGTACTTCTTTGACAAAAATCAAAGTATGAAACTACCTTTAATGCACAGCAAATTTGTTGCTAAATCATCAAATAATCACGAGAGGGAAACTGACTGGATTAATTATTTCATGGGCTTTGACTGGCAAACGAACAACGTAATTGAAAATTAATTTTTGGGATACTGCCAATAGGGCTGGATAGCTGCAGTTGGTAGAACACCGGTACGGTATACCATGGATGGCAGGTTCGAATCGCGCCCAAGTCAACTCTCATTGTTCTTTGATCACCTTTTAATGAACAAAGTATCGATTACAAACCGTTACAAAATGCAGCACTTTACTTATAGGTATATAGTGTTATTTCGTGAGGAATGTTTCTCGGGGTCTCCTATGGGGTTAACTACCTCCGTCATGCACAGTCCAAACTCGGGATAAATTCAGAATTTAGTGTTTCAATCAATCCATTACAAATTCGCCGATCAATTATTCAATAAGCAAGGATCCAGTACAGCCATAATTTTTCCATTTCCGATCAGTCAATACTGTTGTTCATTGGAGTTGATTAGTCTGAGCATGATCATGTGGTATGATTCTGTTGATTCACTTGCAACTTCAAAGCCGCCATGTTTGCCTGTCTTCTTCCTCCAACGCCTGTCTACAAAGACCCAAAACTTTCTCGACATCTCGTAGCAAATCCCAAGCCTAGCTTCAAGCCTTATTTCGTAAAGGCCCTACATTTGTCACTCGATGGGACGGTACCCAGTCTAGATCAAAGTTTAGGGTCTGGGAACCAGACTTAGGAAACCCTGTTGCATTATGGGAGGTAGACGTCAGGGGACAGCGGAGGGAACGGGAACCAGTCTAGCATAATCCCCTCTCATAGGTCACGCGCTTCAAAGAAATGTTGAGCGCATTCGCTCATGACAAGCACTTTCCGGCCGGTATCACCAACGGCCCCGATGAAAATGATAAAAAACTCAAATTGTTTGTATCCTGAAGACGAACAGAGCACACTGTTCGGAACGTCGAGTGCTAAAGCAGCGGTTCTTCTCAGAACCACACACTTACAGAATTGATTTTGTAAATGGTGCCACCGCAAACCCACCTTATCCAGTTTTAAGTCTTATTAGAAATAAATGTCCATATACATAAATCATATGAAATGGTGATGGAGGAAAACAAAGCCATAAACAAGTTGGAATGAAAAACAAGGGAATTTCTCCTTATAAGGCGCGAATAAATCGTTACCGCTGAAAGGACCTCGTTTGCCTGTGCATCAGAGGCGTAGCTGGGTGCATTGGAAGCCTTAGCCAATCCATTAACATTTTGAACGACGTGACAAAGTTAATTATAGTCGTGTCGTGTACGCCCCTATATACTTTACCATCAAGCCCCACCCTTACTGCATGCTCGGATCCTGGGTACGACACGACCATTCCCTGTTCATTATAGAAGGTAAACGTCATTACGCGGCAGAGTGTGTACCATTATACGTGTTGCTAATAACAGACCTTGAAGCTCATAAAAACGCACGGTATCTCAATGAACAGACCATTCCATATAAGAGCTGTACCTGGAGAAAGTAGCGTCAGTGAGCGCTATTTGTGATAATGCCAGCACCTCTTCGCTCGGCCCTTAACATGGATGTTACACACTTCTCGCTTCTTACAAGTGTCATAGCTGGTTTGGTGGCTCTTATTGGGAATGCGACTGCTCAGTGTGTCGATTCCTGCATCGCGACAAATTTAACTCCCACGGGTCGACCACGGACCAGCACGACAGGCGACAGGACACCGCTGTACATCTCGGGGCTCTTTGCCCTGGCTGGTGGGGGTTGGGATGGTAGCGGGATTTGGGTGGCCGTGGAGATAGCACTAGAACACATCAATGCCGATCCCAGTGTCTTGGCTGACTATGAACTTCACGTGGTAGGGAACGATGCGCGGGTAAGTATTAAAGGTAGTATCATACTTTGGTAGCATACCGAAACAGAAATCTTCACAGATATGCCTATAACTTACAGGGTATCAAGATGGTGATCAGGTGATGGTAGAAACATACCGTTACAATTTGTCTGCCTGATATGGTGTATTTATCCAAGAGTCAAACAAGTGACCAACATTATTTTTGATCTTTTAAAGATCAAACATAAAAGAGAAAAGACTTAAGAAATACTGTGGTCGTTTTTCACTGCTTTCTCAAAAAGAGGGCACCGTTTGGGACTGAAATTCTCACATATGACTGTTACAGTGATATTTTTGCCAATGAATCTGTATTTCTTTGACAAAAAACAGAGTATGATATTGCCTTTAACTCACACACAGTCACCGGTATTATGTTCAGCTTCGTGATGTTTTCACAACCTCACATAGGTAAGAACTACCTCTGCGAAATACAGTCCATTAAGCACGGTTCCCTAATGCACGGATAGGCATTCCACATCAGTACAACGTTTCCGACGGTAGGAATTCTCCCCCAACTGAATTTGTACACGAACAACTTAACCCTCCCAGAGTTGCCTGTGTCTATTATAATGTAAGGAGATGGTAATATTTCAACCATAACACAGGAAGCACGTATACAGGCTCTTTGTGGCATCTCAGCCACTTATTTCTTTTCATTTGTTTTGTGGGTGCTTCTTTTGTATGTACTCGCTACATGATGCTGCACCACTTGTATCACTTATAATCTATCTTTGGCATAGAATTTGCTAGGATCCAAATATCAGATCATTTCCATGGAAATTATCAGCGTTTCAGATGAGATGTTCATAGAAAAGAAACAAATGAACTGAATATAATGTATAATTCAGGAATTACCGTGAGTTTTCGAGCACCCGACATTTACGTGTAAAGCAAAATGGCAGTTTTGGGTATTTTACGACCAGGAGTCAATTTCATAGAGCTGCTTAAAAATGTGCATACTATGGGCATGAAAAGTCTTCCTTGATCAATAAGGATTACCAACCAAATTTCCATGTGATGTTTACTGCTGTTGACATAATTGTATTCGGCCATTGTTTGCTGAGCATAACATTCACAAGGAGCTTTGGCTGGAATACTGATTTCATTTACCAAGGTTTTTGCCGGGTGAGCAAATTGTAGTGCTCTAGGCCGATATGAAATTTGCCTGAGCTTACAATGTGGTAAATGTATTGAAATTCATTGAAAAGAACCAGTGCCACTACATGTATGTGAAAATTAAGTGTTTTCATAGGGTTTATATACTGTCGTCAGTACTCGAAACGCCATTTTGCTCAGGCATCATAACAAACAAGCAGTAGAGATGCTTTATAATGTTTATAATGTAGTTTATAATGCTATTGGAAATTTAAACATTCACGATGCATTGCCTAACGTTACCAGCTGAATCGGTGGTGAATATAGAAATCTTTAACTAAATTAAAATTGATTGAAATTTCTTGGACAAAAATACTGTATGTTTCATTTGAAAAACCCATGACGAATTATATTTTAGTGAAAAATATAGAAGACTAAAATGACCCATCATATGTATATTAAGACGGCAACTGAAGACCACTGATGTTATTGTGCAGGTCATTTTCGGCGGGCACCCTTTCTTCGTTTTGCTGGAGAGAAATTGCAGGTTGTTTGACATTTGATTTTTTCGCCAAGACACGGGCACTGCTTCTTAATTATGCACATTGTGAAGTTCATAACAATTACCCCAAACTCGCATTTTCATATACGCGATGGTCATTCGCAGATGCCTGTCCACTTGCTATTCAAAATTTTGTCGCAGATTGAATTTGAAAATGGTTCCTAAATTCCTCCAAAAGTGACAAACGTAAGATTAAAGACTACACGATTTTGACCGAAATCACCCAGTTTAAAATTAAAGTAAACACACACATAAACATCAGACAAACAACAAACAGACAAACAAACTCATCAACTGAAAATAAGATGCTGAAATGAAAGTAGGTCACTGCGAGCTCTTATTTGTGCGTATTCATAAGTAAAATAATTTGTAATGCCCAGTATAGAGATAGTAGCTGCGCAATATAAAGGCCCTATATTATTAATAATAATTACACTAAGCACTTAAAATAATCATGACATGTTATGATTGACGTGATTTTAATGAGGTATGACATTGGCATACCCTTTTATCATTGGGCAGGATTACAGCCATAGAGCCGGATAGCAGAATGGTAATCAGCACAAATAATAATACAGTGTCAATTCCCTGTGTCGTGGTTTCAAGTCCCGTTCAAGTAATTGTTTTGAGACTTGACTCCGACAGGCATGAGTCACACGACAATCGCCAAAAGGTGTTTTTGAGTCCCGGGCCATTTTGAAAATTTTGAAGAATGGAAGTTCGGAATTTCTGATGTTTTTACCCTAATGTTTCTTCGTATTTCCATGTTCTCTTGATTCTGAGTGATATTCTTGATTGAACAGTTGATCATGTTCGTTTCCTTTCATAAATAAATTGGTTTACAGAAAGTGGACCGCAAAACATTTTTAATACAATTCGGCCATAATTTGATTAGCCAAAGAAACTCGCCGTGTATAAAGATTGATGACTTTTCGCAATGGTAACATTGATAGATGATTTCAAGGGTTCAACTATGCCGGTTGATACTTGCTCTTTCGCCAGGAAAGTGCCGACTTGGGTATTTTACATTGCCATATCCATGGCAACAGATAATGTACTGAGAGGGGTTGGTTATATCCTGTTTTTATTGCTGCTTTTCAGCGCTGTTTTCCATTAATTGTGCGTTTCTGCGTTTCCCAGCAACACTCTCCTATACGGCAAGTGTGTCATACACATTGATGGAACCATATGAAAGAATTTTCTTTTTCATAGCAACGAGATTATACCCGAGTGAGAAGTGTGACATGTGCCGACGATGTATGTGAATTGCTGCTAAGGTTTACGACATTCTGCAATTATGATTGATCGAGACATCTTCAGTTATTTCATTTAATACCTTGTTTTACCATCTGTTGATGGTTATTGATGGCGTTGTGTGTGAGAAGCGCACTTAACCCTTTCAGCCCCAACGGCGACTAAAGTCGCCCATGCGTTGCACTGTGCTTGAGCCCCAATGGCGACTTTTGTCGCCCATACGTTGTACACCGCTTGAGCCCCAAGGGCGACTTTAGTCGACGAGCGACTTGCGCAAGTTTAGTTAGCTCTAGAAGCTTCGCTTGACGCCCTCTGGTGTTGAGTTTTATACAGGTAGAAAGCTCAATGACGCGTCTTTCCAATGGTACACAATACACATAGGGACGCCATTACGAATTTTCGAGAAAATTGACCTACAAAGTTACAACGCCAACGAAGTTTTCAAGCTAGAATTTGCTCGCCTCTTGAGCATCATGACTGATCGTAAGGTCGTTATTCTTGCTGAGCATTTTCCTGATAGTGATTCAGACATGGAATCAACTAGTTCAGAAGATCCCAGTGATATCAGCAGTGATTCTTATGATGATTTTTACGCTACGAACTCAGCTGGTTCAAGTGCCACAACACCGTACAGGGAGCGGGCCAAGCCAACACCGCGGCACCGGCCGAGTGCGACTGGAGCCCGCGGTGTCGTGGCGGTGGCCGTGGTGGTGGCCGCGGCCGGACTTCGGGGTGCTCAGACACGCAATTTGTGATATTGTGCAAATAATAAAACAAGTACATAATAATTTTTACATGGTTGGAAAGATCATTTCAGTGGCTTCAAGTTTTGTGCATGAAGTTTTTTCCCATGATAATTCCTTCATACTGAAAATCGAGTTTGAAAATAACATTTATTCTGAGCTGCATTTTTTGTGTGTGTGCAAAAAAAACGTGGGACAGGGCAGTGTACTGTGCACAAACAATGTGGGCACCACAGGACGCATGGTAATAAACAATGTGGGGCTGAAAGGGTTAATATGCAGCCAATAGCATGAATGCACTCGGCCTAGGTATATCTACAACATGTATGAATGTTAGGCCTTTATGAATTGTGGATGAATGTACTGAAGCCCAATGTGATGATGTTGTATACCTATACGTACGACTATAATATAGGCCTATCAATTATCCTTGCTGCGATGGGCGATATTATGAAATATGTTCTAATTGGACCGAAGGCGCCCCATTTATGACTCGTATGCCCAGATGGTTATTCGTGTCGCAGGCTCGCAGCATGTTATTTTTGCACAGAATCAGCCAATCCAAACATCTCAGATATCAGGATATCTCTATCCGTGCCGCCTGGCATGACAAATAAAACTCGCTGGAAAATGCTAGTAAAATATTATATTCAGTCTTTATACATAAGTTGTCATATTTGTGTAATTTAACCTAATTTTGCGTAAAACTCCGCTCAATCAAGGGCAAAGAGCTATATCATTCTGAGGTACATGGAATATCAAAACTAAACAAAAATGTCCCAATTGCATTCAGCATAAAATTGTGGACATTTCGTAACAGGGCGATATTTCCATAGGGTTGTGCACAAAACTTTTACCTATATTTCTAAATATTCTCTGAACTTATGAACTTGAAATTGACATTTGTGTTCATGAGCGCAAATTTTGACAGTAACAATTTTGTCTTTAAAAGGTAGCTAGGACGTTAAGGCGACCTCCAAATGTCGCCCTAGGTACCATGGTCGTCCTATCATTCGCTGACTATATGACAACCGGTCTTCCTATAATTTTGTTAAATAGCCTATATTGACACTGATTATGAGGTATGTCTATATTATTCTATGTTTTATGTATCATGTATTATATTTGATTATATATTACTGATCCATGTTACCATCCCGTTCACGTCTACCCATGACGCCATTAACATCGTTAAAGATGGCGAGTAAAAAAAGAACTTGACCGGGATTGGTGATATTTTTCAAAACAAACAAATTACACTTAAAGGTTGTATCATACTTTGATAAGAAACCAAAACAGAAATGTTCACAGATTTACGTATAACGTACATGGTATGAAGATGGTGGTGGTAGAAACATACCGTTAAATGTTTTCCGTCTGAAATGGTGTATTTATCCAGAAAGTAGTAAAACAACGACCGAAAATCCTTTTGATCTTTTAAAAGATAAAAAAATAAAAGAGAAAAGACTTAAGAAATACTGTGGCTGTTTTTCACTGTTTTCTCAAAAAGTGGGCACCGTATGGGACTGAAATTTTCACAGATGACTGTCTTGGTATTTTTGCCCATGAATCTGCATTTCTTTGATAAAAACCAAAGTATGATACTACCTCTAAAAGTTCAGTAAAGCATAGGCCTATATTTAACAAGCATTCTCTCCTGCTTATTATAAAAAAATGAGACAAATTTGTCATTCCTTCCTCTGTCTATTTTATTAAATTACTCATTTTGCATTTCTGGAATAACTGACAAAACAAATATACATGTAGAGTAATCTTTTACCCTTTGCTACTCAGATGTTTAAATTCAGTCAAGCATTAACATTCCATAGACAGCTTGCAAAATGAATACCTTTATTAAAATAGACATAACTCCTCTTATAAGAATGATCAATTTGTTTCATTCTTTTTTCTAATAAGCAGGAGAGAGTGCTTGTTAAATAAACAATGCTTTTAACTGAACTCTTGAGTGTCATTTATTTGTTCTAAACACATTAACAATCCCGGTCAACTTATTTTAGACTCATCCTGTATAACATCAGTCACGTATTTTATGTCTTTTATTAAAAGGAAATATTTTCCAACAGCAGAATGCCATGCGACTCGAAGGCAGTGCCTTTATTTGTACATCAGGGGTCGATTTCACCGCAACTCTTCGTAACTTACTATCAATCGTAGGACTAATGATGCATTGAAGCCCTACATGAGACAGCTGGGCCCCTACGATGGGTTATCCTTCGTAAATCGACTTACGATCGATCGTAGGACTTCGTGAAATCAACCCCATGCACCTTTATTATGGTCGCCCGTTCACTTGTCCTCGGTCACATAATGCGTTTCCTATATACACCGCACCATGCTCTTAACGCAAATAAGAAACCTGACATTTCCGTTCCTTTCCCAATTGCTTCAAACATTTCCACGAATCAATGAGGAAATGAACCGGAATTATTAGTTCTAACAGAGGAGACACGTCATCGGTGACGTCAAGGATCGAAATGGGTTGAACTTAGTGGCATCTTGAATCGTGGACATTTTCGTTTTGCTATGCATTGACCTGTGCTGTAATAAGGCCACATAAAAAAAAAAATTTTTTAGCGTCCACCTCTTCCAAATTTTCTAGGTAGGGAGGGAGGTTTTTATTTTTATTTTTTATTTTAAGGATAGAATGGCAACATGCCTGTGGAAGAAAAGATACATGGTATTCATGGTCAGAAAACATGTTAGGAAGATACTGAAGACCATAGAAGCTTTCAAGCTAGATATCTGACCATTGGAAATTTCAGTAGACTAGAGAAACCTAAGTATGTAGACTTGACTCAAGTCGGGTTACGGTAGTTCTAGTCATGCGCTCGGCTGATATTCCTTCAGTCCGCCACATCGGTACAAATTTCCGGAACGTTGATTATCAAATGTCCCTTCCGCTTAAATTTGTACATTTTTCGCATGCTGCAGCTTCTACCCCAGGTGGCCTTCATGATGTTTAGTCCAAAAATTACGGTAGATATAAGCGCACACTGCTTTTACATACAAGAAATAATTGTTTCCCCCAATATTTATTTTTTTTTAGACAAATAAAAAATAAAAAAATAATACAGGTCGGGCTCATATCGGAGGTCGGGCGGGGACGCTTAACAAGTAATTTTTTTTATGTGGCCTAAGGAAGAGACGCCCAATAAGGCAACACCCTATGAAGTGTCCAAGTCGAAGTGCATAATTACATTGGTTTCGAATGATTCTGCTATAATAATCAGTCAAAACCATTGAGATGGTCTCACAATAATTGTAAATTGGAAAATGCAAATTTATCTGATTCGCACAAAATCAAATCGAATTCTAACTTTGCCCTTTTTGTGATAGGTACAGATGAACTCCTGGCTTCTTTGCCATTTTTAGAATACTTCCGTTCCAAACTTCTTAATAAAACTCCACCGATGAACTTGCGGTATCTTTAGTGTCATAGGCCTCATGGGGTATTGTATACTACACTACAACATGTACATGTACTACTAATATGTCGGGAAGAAATTTGATTTAAACGTACCGTAGTATCTTACGTTTGTAGCATACCAAAACAGAAATCTTCACTGATTTTAATACCTATAATCACTTTCAGTGTATACAGATGGTGATGGGAGAAACATGTAGTGTTTCTACCTGAAATGCTGTATTTATCAAGAAGAGAGAACAACCAGTGACCACAATTATTTTTGATCTTTTAAATGTAAAAAGTTAAACAGAAAAGATTTAAGAAATACGTACTGTGGTCGTT
Source organism: Astropecten irregularis (assembly GCA_963971285.1). Taxonomy (NCBI): domain Eukaryota; kingdom Metazoa; phylum Echinodermata; class Asteroidea; order Paxillosida; family Astropectinidae; genus Astropecten; species Astropecten irregularis. Next base: position 1,515,932 of record OZ020245.1, on the reverse strand, counting down.
TTTCACTGTTTCCTCAAAAAGTGGACACCGTTTGGGACTGAACATTTCACAGATTACTATTACTGTATCTCCCTTGATATTTTGGCCCATGAATCTGTATTTCTTTGACAAAATCCAAAATATGATATTACCTTTAACCAATGCCTACTCAGTCACCATGAATATTATCCCCTCCAGGTCATTCTATCCAGCATGGCAGTCCTTAGCTCCTCGGTGTTGTCTAATAAGCCAATGTCCCTCTTCAGCATGCTTAAGAGTGTTTGTTTTCCGTGTACCTTGGAGTGGTTCCCAAAGGATTACATTACTTGCTATAGTAATTCTGCCTGATGAATGTTGTGTCCTTATAATGTTAACCTTATTGGTTCGTAATCTATCTGACAGTTTGGGCATGCAGTCCTGCATAAAGATCAATGTTTCTGACATGATATGTCCATGAAACATCTAAGGCAAGTCTTAGGCGGCGTGTGTAAAATCCATCAAGGCATTGACACTGACAGGGAAAGGCCAATGACGGATTTCATACAATTGTATAAAATCCTTGTGGACCATCTTGTTGATCATGAAGAATTTAAAGGTAATATCATACTTTTGTTTCATGAAATACAGATTCATTGGCAAACCGAAAGATACAGTAACAGTCACCTGTGAAATGTTCTGTCCCATACGGTGCCCACTTTTTGAGAAAACAGTGAAAAACTGCCACAGTAAGTTTAAGTCTTTTCTCTCTTATTTTTCATCTTTTAAAAGATCAAAACGATTTTCGGTCGTTGTTTTACCAATTTCTGGATAAATGCACCATTTCAGACAGACACATTTTAACGGTATGTTTCTACCACCATCATCTTCATACCCTGTAAGTTATACGTAAGTCCGTGAACATTTCTGTTCATGTATGATACTTCCTTTACTCATTGTAGACAAAATGATCAGTGGATGGAATATCGTCTTTTGGAAATTGTATACAATTAATTGCAGAACGCTACATAAATACCTCATAAAATAGTTGTAGACTGAAGTACATGTATTTATCAAACAATGTTTTGGAACTCTGTAGGTAGGTAAGACGCACAGGGCCCAGTCCTACATGCTGTCACGATTGGGAAATCTTTATTCTCTCTAGTTCTTCAGTCCTTCAGATGAAAGGAACTTTAATGAACTTGTGGTGCAAACTAAATCAACCACTCTCCCAACAGCACTTATTTATTACCAGACATCGTCTAACACACTGATTCGATTGATATTCACGTACACGCTCAATATTAATTCCATTGACGAAATTGCGCCATTCTCTGTATACCGTGCGATTCAGTACGATGGACTCCTGTATGTTATGGGCCAATAAAGCTTTTAGCTTTTTAGAATGATGGGATGCCCTTGTGTTCTCATCCATTGTTGCTTGTCTATTTTCATACAATAGCTTGCCCGAGATAATGTCAGTGCTGTCTGGAGGGACGGGAAACTCACGTGTACATTTCTGTGTGAAATGGCCTTGCCCGTATGTGTCTGTGTGTCGAAAGCTATAATTTAGAAATATTTCGAATTATGTTCGTGCAACGAAAATATTGAAAACTTTGGATTTTTACCATTTTATTTAAATGGACTCACAGTGATATTATTTTCTTCCCCTTTTGGGTGCATAATGTACACCCATATCTTTATGCATTACAATGTCTGATGCTAAAGGTATAATACAGGATTGGTAACATACCCAAACAGAAATGTTCACAGATTTACGTATACCTTTCAGAGTAGATGGTGATGGTAGAAACATACCGTCTAAATATTTCCACCTGAAATGCTGTATTTATCCAGCAAAAAGTAAAACCAAACACCAAAACATTTTTTGATCTTGCAAAGATAAAAAATGAGACAGCAATTCCCACACAATTCGGCATTACAATTGCGACGTTTTTCGTTGCTGTTTTCTACTGTTTCCAATGACCCACTTTGCTGAAAATACAGGTTTGTTTTTATTCCATGACAAATCGAATTGTGAGCACAGCCTGCAACTGTTATTTCAACTTGACTAATGTTGTATATGCCCTTTGAAATAAAAATGTCTAATCGTCAAAGTGTTTCTGACATGATATGTCCATGAAACATCTTAGGCAAGTCTTAGGCGGCGTGTGTAAAATCCATCAAGGCATTGACACTGACAGGGAAAGGCCAATGATGGATTTCATACAATTGTATAAAATCCTTGTGGACCATCTTGTTGATCATGAAGAATTTAAAGGTAATATCATACTCTTGCTTCATGAAATACAGATTCATGGGCAAACATTTCAAGGAAGATACAGTAACAGTCATCTGTGAAATGTTCTGTCCCATACGGTGCCCCGCCTTTTTGAGAAAACAGTGAAAAACTGCCACAGTAAGTTTAAGTCTTTTCTCTCTTATTTTTCATCTTTTAAAAGATCAAAACGATTTTCGGTCGTTGTTTTACCAATTTCTGGATAAATGCACCATTTCAGACAGACACATTTTAACGGTATGTTTCTACCACCATCATCTTCATACCGTGTAAGTTATACGTAAATCCGTGAACATTTCTGTTCATGTATGATACTACCTTTAATCATTGTTGACAAAATAATCAGTGGATGGAACATCGTCTTTTTGAAATTGTATAAAATTAATTGCAGGACGCTACATAAATCCTTCATAAAAACAGTTGTAGACTCAAGTACATGTATTGACCAAACAATGTTTTGGAACTCTGTAGGTAGGTAAGACGCACAGGGCCTATGCTGTTATGATTGGGAAATCTTGTTCCCCCCAAGTTCTTCAGTGCTTCAGATGAAAGGAACTTTTTAATGAACTTGTGGTGCAAACTCAATCAACCACTCTCCCAACAGCACTTATTTATTACCAGACATAGTCTAACACACTGATTCGATTGATATTCACGTACACGCTCAATATTAATTCCATTGACGAAATTGCGCCATTCTCTGTATACCGTGCGATTCAGTACGATGGACTCCTGTATGTGTCTGTGTGTCGAAAGCTATAATTAAGAAATATTTCGAATTATGTTCGTGCAACGAAAAGATTGAAATTTTTTGATTTTTACCATTTCATTTAAATGGACTCACAGTGATTGTATTTCCTTCACCATGTGGGTGGAAATATGTACACAATATCTTTATGCATTACAATGTCTGATGCTAAAGGTATAATACAGGATTGGTAACATACCCAAACAGAAATGTTCACAGATTTACGTATACCTTTCAGAGTAGATGGTGATGGTAGAAACATATCGTCTAAATATTTCCACCTGAAATGCTGTATTTATCCAGCAAAAAGAAAAACCAAACACCAAAACATTTTTTGATCTTGCACAATTCGGCATTACAATTGCGACGTTTTTCTTTGCTGTTTTCTACTGTTTCCAATGACCAACTTAGCTGAAAATATAGGTTTGTTTTTATTCCATGACAAATCGAATTGTGAGCACAGCCTGCAACTGTTATTTCAACTTGACTAATGTTGTACATGCCCTTTGAAATAAAAATGTCTTATCGTCAAAGTGCGGTATGTTTTGTACACTAAAACTGGGAGACAAGGGTGATGTTCGGTATATTGGTGTACGTTATAGCGACACATCAATGTTCGGTATGTTTTCAGGGCAAAAAGTGGCAGCCAATAATGATGCCAAATGTTCGTTATAACGTTAATACGGTATGTATACTATAGGTACTAAAGTTCATATAATCACATGACAATGCTATAGTTGTATGCTGCACTGTATAGATAGAGTGTATACTATGGCTGCATTATGTTGGCTGAATAGGCACTGGGGCTGCATCGTACACGCTCATATCAAACTGCCATCAATACATTAGCTCAGTATTAGAGCTGATACATCACTTACTAATCAGCATAGCAAGGCCATAATAATAATAGGCATGGGTAAATTGCTCCTGGTAATGCCTTCGAGTCTGTATGGTCGTGTATTACATGCAACGTTCAAATAATATGGGACCATAAAGGAACTCTTTAATTGTTCCCAGGGGAGTTAACGTACTTGATATTAAGCGTCTATGTTCATGCTTCCTTCAATGCTCTGCAATTAATTTAATGTTTGAGCTAAATAGGATCAGCCATTATACTCACTGCAACCAGATTCCTGATGATAAATTGCAAAGAAATTGTCTACATCCATACACCAAAACTGTCAATTTTGAGCTCAAAAGAAGAACGCCAATGTACTAATGTTCCACCACATTGTCTGAAGGGAAAACAAGACTGGATTGTAGAGCTTTCACGAAGCCCTACGATCGATCGTAACTCGAGATACGAAGGATAACCCATCGTAGAACTGCAATGCATCTTCAGTCCTGGACTCTCATTTCAAGAATTACATTTTGGGAGATGAAAAGGAAAACGAGAACTATTCAATGTTCTTATTTTTGGTTTGATTGGACGAAAACTACGTTCTTTTTTCAACTCATCACCAGTATATCATTCTCAATGCAATCATGGCAGTTGTTCATAAACACGGTATACTAATGGCGTCCTGAATATGATGCGTGAGATTAAATTCATAGCTACCGTTGTCATGGCGACAGATGGGTTAGTATGGATGTCAAAGTGCATCAATCACAAAATATATCCTGCGAATAATTTCTGTCTGTCAAGTTCATTTGAATAGGACGGCCTCAGAAATTGAAATTCATAAATTATAGTCAACATGCTTGGTATGCAGGTTTATATATCCATATCCATATCCAGGGCATATTCACTCATGATGGAGGAACCCCTCCCTAGAATGTTTCCACAAATCTTTATCCTTGGCCATTCTAGTCCAAGTTGGACCTAGATGTTTCTTCATTTCGTCTCTCCATCTAGTTTTTGGACGTCCTGGTTTCCTGGTCCAATCTTTGGGGGTCCATTCTGTTACTCTGATGGTCCATCTGTTATCTTGCAGTCTTGAGATGTGGCCTGCCCATCTATGTTTAGCACTTCTAATGCAGTCAATGATATCAGTGACTCCTGTCTGTGATCGAATCCAGTCGTTTCTTTTCTGATCTTGAAGTTTGATGCCAAGCATGATTCGCTCCATCTTTCTCTGTGCAACTGCAAGCATTTCCATCATGGTGTTGTTCAAAGCCCATGTTTCGCTACCATATGTCATTACTGGTATGACATCTGCACTATAGAAAGCATGAGGTCGACGGTTCGAATCCCACCTGAGATAACGCATGATTTTCTTCCATGTGCACTCAAAAGCACTCATCATGCAGTGATCATCTACGTCAGTGAAAAGTAACAAAAAAGACTTTTACTGAATTCGCGCTGCCAGTTAATTCAGTTCCACTGGAGCGAGCATGATTATAGTGGAAAAGGACGTGAGCCTATTACTAAGTCATTAAGATGGCAATGAGCAACGTTCCCATGTTACGCATGGAATAGCATCCAATTAAGTCATCGTGGATATAATGTGAAACATGACCAACGATACAGGCCTTCATGAAAAGGTTTCAGCATAAAATGTTGGCCTAAGGATCGACTTTAATTAATAAAGGTAATACCTTTGTGAATACATGATTGGTAAAGGTCACAGAACATCACTCACATTTTGTGTGATCCAGCTCTCGGGGTAAGATCAAAACCATTTTTCTTAACGTTTTATAAGAAAAATTGAGTCGGTTTTTCGCTATTTTCTCGTGACTCAGATGGCCGATTGAGCTCAAAGTTTCACGAGTTTATCATGCACATGATGGATCAAACAAATTGTGAGTGCTGTTCTGTGACCTTTACAAATCATGTATTTTACCTAATGTTGAATGTCATTTTGTGGTGATTTTTCATTTTCAGTGTGACGCCGGACTAGGTACCAGGGTCTTTTTCGAGCAGATCCGACTACCACCTCAGAAGCTCATGTTGATCGGTCCAGCTTGCTCCCCTACTGCCCAGGCTGTAGCCCAGACATCGGCCTATTGGAACCTCATTACGGTACGTTTACGCTGTCAATATTCTCGGTAACATTCTCGGTAACATGGTGACTTCGGTCACACCCTGGGGCCAAATTCATAGAGCTGCTTAAGCACCAAGACTTGCTTAAGCAGCAAAAACCTTGGTCAATGAAATCAGTATATGCCGGCCAAAACTCCTTGTGAATGTTATGCTCAACAAACAATGGCCAAATACAAGTCAAAAGCAGTAAGCATCACATGACAATTTGGTTGGTAATCCTTTTTTATCACGGAAGACTTTTCATGCTTGAGGAAAATATTGGTAAAAAAACCAATGATATCCATTCTGTGTTCTCTTTATCTTCTAACCGACCTACCTCAGACCCTTCTAACCTATAGGCTTATTTAATATAAAAACAACTGCTTGGTTGTGTGGAAATGAGGTTATACAAACAACCTGAAAAAACAGTATTCTCGATTTCCATGAATAACACGACAGTATGTAGCTATAACCCAATATCTGTGAATAAATACCCCAAGTTAAATGCCAACCTATAGCGTGAAGCCAGACAGATATTCAAAATGAATGTAGAATCAGTCTGGTACCCAACACCGTCTCCAGACTATCCGACTCCGTCATGGTCATTCCATAGTACTTAGTAGTAGCTTTTATTACAGAGAACCAGGCACGTCCATGTTTGGGCAGTAGGCTCGTGTTCTGGGGCCAATTTTATAAAACTGTTAAGCACAAAAAGTTGCTTACCACACAAATGTCTCGCCCAATAAAACAAACCACCATTGACAATTCCATTTGATATTCATGGTCAGCGAAAAACAGCCAGAGAACAATCTTAAGTGATACACAACACGTTAAAATTTGGTTGTGAACCCTGTTTTTATTAAAACAGAAATGTCATGCTTAGCAAACTGTTGTGCTTAACAGTTTTATGAAATTGGTCCCAGTGCTCACAGAGCGTGTCCTCGTCACGCTAAATTAACGCGTTGTGTTGTACACCATAAACAGTGTCTTAATGCACCATTCTGATGCACACGTGCACTTTTCGTTAAAATTTAAACGCTATGCATTATACAGATGTCATTTTTTGATCCAGTTGCATTTTTGATACTGGCTTCAAAACCTCCGTGAATTAGTCACACTGGACGTAAATAAATGATGCCTAAAAAGGTATGAGAACGAAGAATGTTTTGTTTTTACATTTTCTACTGTTTTCATATTTCTTCCCAGGTTTAAATTTTCCAACTTTACATTTATAAAGGTACTATCATGCTTTGGTAGCATTGCGAAATAGAAAACTTCACAGATTTACCTCTAACTTACAGGGTATGAAGATGGTGATGGTAGAAACATACCGTTAAAATCGTTCTGCCTTAAATGCTGTATTTATCCAGAAAAGAGTAAAACCAATGACCAAAAAACAATGATTTGATCTTTTAAAGATGAAAAATAACGATGAAGACTTTAAAAATACTGTTGGCGTTTTTCACTGTTTTCTCAAAAAGTGGGCACCACATGGGACTGGAAATTTCGCAGATGACTATTACTGTTTCTTCCTTGATTATGTTAGCCCACGAATCTTCATTTCCTGACAAAAACCAAAGTGTGAAGTTACCTTTAAAATGGCGCTGGATCGTAATAAGAAAGACAATACTTTATGTACGTTATACCGTTCATTTCATGAGGAGAAATTAAAGGGTCGCACAATAACATTAAGACTTGCTTATTCACTGAAAAATGTTTTTGGTATACCAATGTCATGTATCAGTTTATAAAATAATGTCAGTCTTCATTCATTTTAAAGCTTCTTTTTCCGCCATAGAAGTTTTTGAAAAGATGACTGAATAAATTGCTTTCATTTCCTGTGGTTGTTCATAAATTATCTTCATCGCATTCAACGGGAAACACAGAGCGCTAAATGTACACTTTGATCGCTTTTCACCACAGAATGTGTATTATTGTGCAATTTAATTAAGCAAAATGTAGGCCTACACAGTAATATTGATAATATTTTAGATTAAATTCAAGTATTATTTTTTAATATGAAGCCTAATATGATTTACATGGATTCTTTTGCCAATTGAAAAGAATTACATATTGAAATGTTTCCTTCCGAAAGAGGAACTGCAAACAAGGGAACACACAGAGAAAAATTTACACAAGATAAGTAAAATCTACCCTGTTTTACATGTAACGGGCGCACATGCGACATTACTAGGTAAAACTTACATAACGAGTGTTTGGTAAAATGTTACACAATAGTTAGGTAAATTTTTACTTTGAAATTGTGTAACAGATTTTACCGAATTTCTAGGTAAAACCCTGTTATGTAAAATTTTACACTGATATTAGGTAAATTTTTTACCACTATTCTGTGTAAGATAAATCAATTTACTTGTTAATTAAGTAAACATTTTACCATTTATCTATGTATTTTCGGCATTGTTTTTACACGTTAGATATGTCAATTTGTTTCTCTTACCGAGTTTTTCGGTAAATCCTTTTTTCAAAATCACAAATCGTTAAACATAAATTAATACACACAGAGAAATGTCAAATTTCAAACTTGAATGCTGTTAGCTTTATTTCTATTTCTGACAAAGTTTAAAAATCAACATCATAAATGGGATCAAGCAAGGTGTATTTGTGCAAAATACAAGGCCTCCCAAATTCCTCTCTTATATGAAGTAGAAAAGCAACCTTAACACTGAGAGGTAGTGAAATAAATCAATAAGATGGACGCTTGCATAGAACTTTCTATAAATGATACTTGCCGAATGAAACGATTGTCAGCATAATAGTAGACATTGAAACTGAACTGTCCCTTCATCTTCTATTCACTGTCCTACTCATCCACTGCAGGGTTCAGGTATATTGTTTTACCTCTGTGTCATTTGGAAATCACATTTAAGAATCGACTGATTTCTTTTAAAAAAATCTTTAATTTTCAAGTTTAAAACATTTTACTGAACCTGCAATGGAATAATTATTAACAACAAATGTACATGTTGTAAACATCAATATAAGACACTAAACATCTATTGGAAAGTGCAGGAGAACATATTGACCCTTGCCTGTCTGCTACTGGTAAACAAAACCCAGATAAAAATTGAAAAAGAAATCTGGCCATTTACATGTAAATATTTTATTTTAAAGCCATAGACCTTCTCTTGATTTAGGGAAATGAGACATGAACAATGCATGATGATTACCAAGAAATGTGAAATTTAAGATAAAACACTCACTATCCTCAAGAATGAATATGTGTTTACATAATACTGCAGCAAAATATCAGGACATTTCTGATGGCATATCCCTTTACATTGTCTTTGAGCTCAAAGATGACAGACTCCATGAAGTCACATATACCTGAAAATTGTTTGTCTTGTTAGTGCAATAGTGGTACTGCAAGTCTCAGACGAAGTATGTCTTAAAAGAAATGTCCTATTCTTCCGATAAAGATACATCTGTGGAGGTGCTTGGCGTTCTTTAACTAGGAGCACTTGTTGAAGAGCTATTGGTGTCACCACAGGACAAGAATCAGAACGGCTGTGATTTTGTTGTTCCATCTTCTTGGTGATTGTTCTCCTGAAGAAATGGAAACACAAATTGAAAGCAAATAAAATTTATTAGACCACGTACGACTGTATTTATCAGAGGCACTATGGAATAATTATTTGAAGACAAAAAAAAACACTTCAGGGTCAATTTTCATTCAAACCTGGGACACGTGAATCCTCTGCCGCATATGTAGTTTTCTATGATTCATAATGAGCTTAATTACATCCAGATCCTATGAGCATTCCCGAAGTTTTTTGTAGGTCTTCATATTTAGCGGTTTTCAGTCATGGATCCTGTTGTTACATTGTAATTTTGATATTTGAATTCATGTAAAAATAGACTCTGCAACATCTAAGTAAAAATTGGTACTTACCGAGTGAACATCGATAAAAAAACTGATGAAGTCTCAGTGAAGGATTATATGTTGTCGTACACATTTCGCCTTTCGTCGGCCGGTGAACAGAGGAAGTTGGAGAGCAGACAATTCCAAGTTGCTTTCACCTGAAGAAAATGTAAAAAAAAAAAAAACAAAAACATAATTATCTTCTGTGAACAATACTGGTTTGCACCACCACCATTATCAACTGTCCGGAAAATGGGCCCAATTAGATTCTACCTGATGATAGTTCCCCCACATCGACGTCCTTATCCTTCAGAAGATGGGTTTGCCGGATATGGAATGAATTTAAGGACGAAGCTTTAATAGAAGCTTTTCAGAGACTTATGTCCATTTAGTTTGTCCTCAAATTACTACACAGAAATCAACGCATATGAATGTCACATTTTGTAACGGACGTATAACTTCCATGGCGTAATGTATTTTCACAGGTTATAAATCCATATTAAATGTAGGTAAACCATTCACAAGTCAGCCATCCGTACCTTAATATTACACAAATTAACATGAAAACATTAACTAAGGTTTATTACCTTCACAAGATGACCAAACCTCCATGCCTTCAGTTTGTTGTCCATTTCCATGCTGTTATGTACGTCAAGTGAAGCCACGCATATTCGAACTCCCGAAAGTACTCGTTTGTTGTGTAAATTGAATGTCTGTCATGTATGTATTGTAAAACTTACCATGACGTTATGAACTCTAATTTCTTACCACTTGATACACGTAAAGTACTTACTTCACTTATGTAAACTTTACACAATCATTGTAAACTTGTATGTTTACTCCCAAAATATGAAAAATTATTTTTACAAAACAAATGTGTATAGGTTTTTCATGGGATTTTACATAAATTAAGTATTTTTTTACACAATATTCTTTACATATTTTATTTTTTACATTCGTTTTCTGAGTGAATAATGTATCTCCTTTGACAATTATGTGTATTACGTATATGCAATATGATTAATATCCCATTCATGTACCCATATTCATTAATTCAATATCTGTAGTCCTATAACGACACAATGCATGTACATCTGCCATTGTGGGTTATATTGTGTCGCACAATGCACTGTGAGTTAATTGTATGTTATTGAAGTGTTGACATTTTTTGAACGATGCAGGACTGTATAATAACCGAAACTACATGCACGCTATGGACGTATTTTTTCAAGCCGGCTTCCATACAAACCCACAATCAAATGAATACATTGCGGTATTTCAGGAAACGTAAGTCTCAACTGCATTGCCTGAAATTGTCCCTTTCATGTCGTACGGCGCGATTTGATTAGGCTCGTCTATTGTCCAAGACGTGCGTTGGAGCAAATGGTAAAATGCCAAGACAAAGCCATGCATGCTTTATTATAATATCTGAATTATTACAAGTGGAAAATTAAAGGTGGTCAAAGTCACGGGGTGTCGTGTTGCTGGTAGCAACGTTTCGGTTGCTAGGACTGCTAAAAGGCTTCATCGGGCAACTGAAGAACTGAGGCCAATTTCATAGAGCTGCTTTAGCGCAAAATTTAGTTAAACAGCAAAAACCTCGGTAAATAAAATCAGTACGCCAGCCAAAACGCCTTGGTCAAACAATGGTCAAATACACGTCAAAATTAATGCTGCAGTAAACATCACATGAAAATTTGGTTGGCCTGTTTGTATGGTGGCGCAGGAGGGACATCGCACATCACAAATATCTGCAAACATATTTGTGATGTACGACAGTCGTACATCACAAATATGTTTGCAAATATTTGTGATGTGCGATGTCCCTCCTGCGCCACCATATGTTTGCCTGTTTGATCAAGGAAGACTTTTCATGCACAAGCAAATTTTATGTTGAAGCAGCTCTATGAAATTGGCCCCGTATGTTTATTTTTTCATAGTAATTTGTTTATATGGAAAACCTGCTATGCAGTAAAATGGCTTTTGTGCAACCGAGTTTTTCCTTTTGTATTTGGTGTACTTGGGGCCTGTTTGTTTCACGCAAAGGATCCGATATTTTGGGATACTTCTCCTATGCAGGGTACGCTAAAATGGGATCCGGATCTGCAGGATTCGTCCGAAACAAACAGGCCCTTAGTTACTTCATTCAATGTTGCTTCAGTACATTAGCACTAAGTATTTATCTACGTCATCGAAGGGCAATACATCTTTTGCATGAGCTTTCCTTTTTCACAAAATAATGTATCATCCGTCTGTGTTTATTGCCCTCAGGTTTCTTACTCAGCCGCTTCATCGGCCTTATCAAACCGTGTGGTGTTCCCTTACTTCTACCGTACATACATGCCGGACGCCATGTTGAATCGGGCACGCGTTCGGATCATTAAGGACCACGGATGGCGTCGAGTGGCCACCATACATGAGAACCAAGACTTGTTTTCCCTGGTAATGTATAACAAATAGGCTTGATTGCAGATTGCATGGAGGTTATATCAAAGGGCTCCGAGAAAAAAAAAAGGGGGGGGGGGAGGTCTTTGCTAAGAGCGAAACTGGTTAACAAAATACCAGAATCTTGAAGGGTGAGCCCTACAAAATAAGCCAAAGATATATAATAGCAGGACCTATTGGCCTATTCTTCATCATAACTTAGTTGGGTTGCGGTAACGCCATTCATTTAGAACTCAATCTGATTTTGATTATATCTCCTGGCGACGGACGGAATAAACTGTTCGAACCGTTGAGTAGGCCCCTTTGCCCATGTAAAGATTAAATCTGCCGAACTTTAAATCTGTCCGGAGACAGGAATAGTAAAGGTATCCTGTGGCAACTGTACAATGGCCACAACCGTGTAAATATGTCCAGTGGACAACTACACATGGCCACAACCGTGTAAATGTGTCCCCGGACAACTGGGCATAACACATTGGGTGGACTCATTTAAAGGGGGTACAGATTTAACCTGTTCACCTGTTCTTTTAGAAACCGTGACACGGCGGGTTGAAGTCTGCAAGTCACAATTTCACAATGCACAATGCACAATGCAGAATTTCAACACTTGCCGCCCTTTTGTGTGCATTGTCTATTCTTCAAAAGATCCAGAACCTATTTTTGCCGGCACTAAACCTATCTCTGTATTTGTGTGTCACTGCATTTTTTTGATTACGGTTTTCAATTATTAAATTGGGTCACCTAAAAGTAACCCTTTGGTTTTCTGCTTTCCCGATAAGCCTGACCCGATTGCTTGTTTGCATTTAAAATCAGAATTGAATAAGGCCGCCATTCCCAGGAAAGTGATATGTGCATGATTTATAAGGATCTTCGACATATTGATTGAGCGATGGATGTGGGCTTTAGCGATGATCGCAACGCGTTTTTAGTGAAATCGGCCCCTGGAAGACAACTGTGACTTTCGTCGGTAGTTCCCACATTTTGTTGTCCGGATCACCGAAGGACTAGTTGAATGACCAGGGGCCAATTTCATGGAACTGTTAAGCACCAAAAAAAATGCTTAGCACAAAATGCTTTGCTCAATAAAACAAACCACCATCATCAATTCTGTTTGATATTGGTCAGCGAACAACAGCCAAAGAACAAACACAAGTGATACACAACCCATGGAAATTTGGTTGCAATCCTGTTTTTATGAAGACAGAAATTTCATGGCTGGCAAAATTTTGTGATAAGTAGGGCCGTGAAATTGTAACCAGGGCTGACTTTCAATTTTCCCTCTCTATACTCTGATTAAATGCATAAAGACTCCGGAAAACCTCGCACAAGATCACGAATCCTGGAGATCCGGATCCCATTTTAGCGTACCCTGCATAGGACATCCCCAAATCTGAGATCCCGTGCGTTTAACAAACAGGCCCTTACGTCATTCCCATGTCCAGTGAGACTGCACAAGTGTGGTATGCCCCCCATGTATGGCAGCTTACATGCCGATCATATGTATCTCCTGCATCCATCTTTTACAGGCAGTGAATGACATGATCAACCTTCTCAAGATGGAGAACATCACGGTCATCTCTTCGGAATCATTCGATGAGGACCCCACCAACCAGGTCGCCAATCTCAAGGTAAAATCAGGCCAGGTTTGCCTTCGATCTTGAGGCAGGTCTGCACCGATCGAGCTGCATGGCGATTCTAAAAAATTAACCCCACTGAAAACCCAATTAATTTGTCTTTATGTTGAGATGGGCAGGCTGAGGAACAGCGATCGCAGCTAATAATTATACACGTATTGTGTCCATGACGGAGAGTTTATATTCTGGAAGCGATCGAATCGAAGATTTCATCTGGTCTGCACTCAGAATTTTAATGTCAATGAAAAATGAACAAAGAAAAATTGAAATTAAGTGACTTTGCGGAGACACCATGTGAAAAAAATGAAAGAAAAACTGGAGCGGGATTCGAACCGGCGACCTCCTGAATACCGTACAGGCGCTCTACCAACTGAACCATCCAGCCCTTTGTTCGGTTGGCAGTCAGAAGCCATGAAACCACCACCGCCATACCCCAAGGATAATTTCACCGATACGCGCAGCAATTCTGCAACATGGGAACGGTACATGGGAGATCACTCAAAGAGGATACGGCTTTTTTATTAATATAATCATCAAATAACCACCATTAAAAGATAGTATAATACTTTGGCAGCATACCGAAACAGAAATCTCCACAGATTTACCTGTATCCTACAGGGTATAACGATTGTGATGGGAGAAACATACCGTTACAATTTTTCTCCCTGAAATCTTGCAATTATCCAGAAAAGAGTAAAACCAATGACCAAAAATATTATCTTCGGAAGATCAAAAATCCTGTGAAAAGATTAACAAATCCCGTGGGCATTTTTCACTGTTTTCTTACAAAGTTGGCATCGCTTGACACTGAATTTCACAGATGACTGTGCCTGTATCTTCCTTGATATTTTTGCACATGGATCTGTATTTCTTTGACAAAAACCAAAGTATAATACTGCCTTTAAGGAATATTGATTATTATTATTATTTAATTAATATCGATGAAGGACTAATATATCCAATGCACGAAGGATATTGTTTGGCTTTCCAGGTCAGGGTTAACCAAATCTATACTGCTCAATCGCACAAATTACAATTGGTTCCGATAAAATAATGGATGCCTTTAACCTTGTGGTCCATTATCATTTCATTACAGTCAATTGATCTGGAATATGCTGCAGTGGCGGTCCTACGGGGGGGGGGGGGGGGGGTTAAAAATTGTGTCTATCCCCCCTTTCAACCTAACAAAATGCAATTGAAAAAAAAATGCTGAAAAATACTGGATCTTTTCATTTATTAAGAACCAATTACATGAAAAACACGTTGTTTATGCTATAAATGCATGCTTTTCTGATCCTAATAAGACATAACAGAAGCGAGTATTATTAGAAGGGCCTAGCCCCCCCCCCCCCCCAAAAAAAAAAATTATAAATAAAATAAGTGGCTCTTCTAGCCCCCCAAAAATCATGGCTGTTCTAGCCACCTCAAAAATATTGGCTCTAGAACCGCGCTCGTTGTGCTGTGCTCTTGTCTTCGCGCTTCTGCTCAGAACTAACCATACCTTTCTCTACAATTCCCCCTCTATCTAACCTGGGTGAAATCCACGGCATTTTAATTTTTTCTTTACCGTGTATTATCGTCTTTGATGTCAATTTAAATTAATTCCCGCCCACCCTTCAGAGGTTAAGCCCGCCTACACGTTTTCCACCAGGTTGCAAAATTCATCAATTTCATACTGGCAGCCGGCTGTTTGCATAGTTAACAAAAAAGACTACATGCCGTAATTTAATATGACTTCGGTATCACTTGATTAATTTCCAGACTGTTGTAGGTTCAAGAAGGTCAAATCAAATGCCTTCTTTCTTATCTTTCATGAGAGAAAATCAGCCATCTTAACATGTTGTCGATTGTAAGTTTTTATGAATGTTTATTCGTTATTATGTTTGAGTGAATAGGGCTCCTGGACATTGGTTTTTATTTAAACAATCCTGCTTTTCAGTCATTATATAGACATCCTTCTGTTTAATTATCTCCGAGCTATTGTCATAGACATAGAATAGTTTAAAAGAAAACAGCAAACATGTATTGCACTGAAGCAGGGCTTTCATATTTTGAAGCATGGAGTCTAGCTGATCGAAAGACGTTACATACAGTGAACGCTTCGAATGATCCTTGGGATACAGCAGTATGTGCATGGTTTCAGGCTTCTGACTGCCAAACGAACAAAGATAATTGTCTATTAGGAACACCACCAACATAGGGCTGGATGGCTCAGTTGGTAGAGCGCCTGTACGGTTTTCAGGAGGTCACCGGTTCCGAATCCCGCTCCAGTCAATTTTTCTTTGTACAATTAAATTATGTGGGTTAAACAGCTTACTAGACAGACTAGCATTGCCTTTGACCTTGAGGCAGAAAGATTCAATTTTATCCGAGCTGAAATGGATTCGATATTTAGAATTTTTCAATCTACCGTCGCAATCCCAAAGAGATTTCTAGCAAATCATCCTATAATTAAAATATCTTACCTAAATTCACTCGAAAAAGCATGCCTGACTGACACCGGTGAAATTGCCCTTAATTGCCCCTTATTAATGTCATGGAGAAAGATATTAATAACGGAATGCGCCTGCCTTCGCGCTACGGTAGTCCTTTTATGCCATAGTTGACCACATAATAGGATATGCAAATTAGACTTGCCCTTCCGCCGATGTACATGAGCACTGCATACTCAGTGCTGTTTTAGTGCGCATGAAAAAAGTATGCCCTGGCTCTGGTGGGATTCGAACCCACGATCTCGTGCTTACTAGTGCAGATGTCATACCACTATACCTCCAAGCTAGTTGGGGTAAACAGGGTAAGTCCAATCCAATATTGCAATGATTAATATTACAATGACCACGTAGGTGTCTTTAATATTTTATTTCTTCCGTATCACACACATACAGGCGTTGGATGCTCGTATCATCATTGTGAACATGTACGAGAGCAAAGCAAGACGTGTCATGTGCGAGGTAGGTGCAGACATTATACACGTTATCATCATGAGCTTTAAATTATGATATATATACCGACATTATGAAGACCAATTTCATAGAGCTGATTAAGCACCAAACTTTGCTTTGGCACCAAAAACCTTGGTAAATCAAATCAGTATGCCAACCAAAACTCCTTGTGAATGTTATGTTCAGCAAACAATGGCCGAATACAAGTCAAAAGCTGTAAACATCACATGGAAATTTTGGTTGGTAATCCTGTTTGATCAATTGTTGTGATGCAGCTCTATAAAATTGGCCCCAGAACACCAACCAGGCACATGTTTTTATTCACCGGCTCCTGGTTCCCGCTTCTTAGTGGTTGGTAACCAACTCAATTGTGTTGTGTGCTTCAACACGTATGGATTCTCTTCATATTCGGTTGTTTGTGCACCGCTGATTGTTGTTGTTCGGATTGCTATTCATAAAATATTATGTTGGTATGGTTATATAATAGCTCCGTATTATATAGTACAAGTACGGCAAATTATACGGCCATTGAATTTACATAACCCGGATTTTGACATTCATTCTTATACAGGCAGTTCTATAGCTCATTGTTACAGAACAGACACTGCAGAATCCTTTATCAAAGTAATTATGTGTAGTACAAAACGCCGAACACATTGAAGAATGAAGTGATGCGCTTTTCTTTATAATAAGTAGGCATAGTGCATATTATCTAAATGAAAACATGCACATAGCACAATAGAGCAGACCAAACTATTTTCAATACCTTCGTAATAGGAAAACAAAAGAAAAAGTGAACATTTAGGGAAAAAAGAAGAATTGAAAATAAGTTATGAATGGTCTTGTCACTGAGACGTGATATTGCTCAAAATGATTTTGACCCATTACGGGCAGGGACAATGTGACTCCATACACGACACTTGATGACACGACACGACACTTCGCGACACGACGTGACACTGAACGACTGATAGGACAGTCGGTGCATGACGCATGTCAAAAAGGAACACGCCTGAAATAGACCGGACACTCTGTTGCGACACAAAACAACAGGACGAGACACGTCAAACAGCACACCCCATAGCACACCTTGATCCCTATTAATGTGTCACTCCTACAGGCGTCAAGGCAAGGCATGATAGGTCCAGGCTACGTGTGGTTCAACCTAGGATGGTGGAGTCACCGCTGGTGGACACTGGAAGATCAGTATGTCACTAAGTGCACGACGGCTGAGACCAGTGCAGCCGTGGAAGGCTCATTTTACATCGGTGTGGAGAGCGCTCTGTTCGGCGAAGATGACGCTAAGACTATCTCCGGCATCGTAAGATCAAACTGTTTATTTTCAATCAAATCATTAAGACAGTGAGCAGTTGATTTGTCAACCAAAAAGAATATGGTCGACCGATACAGGTATTTCCAAATGTTTAACCCGTCAGTAGACAAATCAGAAATTTTACCAATTCTCCAGGGTTCTGAAAATTCTCACATATGCCCAAATCCACAGAATGTTAAATTCGTCTTCACTTATTTTCAGATTTTTCATCATTATGTCACGAAATAAACTCATCAGTTAAAGGTACAGTACAAGGATTGGTATTAAACATAATCCCAAACAGAAATATTCACAGATTTACGTATAACTTGCAGGGTATGGTGCTGGTAGAAACATACCGTTAAAATATTTTAACGATGTATTTATCCAGAAATCAGTAAAACAAAGACGGAAAACAGTTTTGAAACCATTCTGTAGATTTTCAAGAAAAATTGAGTCGGGTTTTCGCTATTTTTTCGTGACTCAGATGTCCGATTAACCTCAAAATTTGGCACAAGTTTATTACATTTCATGTTCATGCTAGATTAGACAAAGTGTGAGTGTTGTTCTGTGACCTTTACCAATCATGTACTATACCTTTAAGAAGTTAATTTATAACCGTGTGACGTACCCCCTCACCCTACCAATGTGTCCTCGTTCCCAACAGACGCCTCTAGACTTCGACCGAGAGCTCCGCAGGAGATTGAAGCTACCAGGGTACGAAGCGTATACCTACAATGGGATCGCTAGCTATGGGTACGATGCTGCATGGGCCATAGCCCTAGCCCTGAATGAGTCGGCTGAGGTAAGTGTGTGTATAGTACGGAGGACCAAAGTGGACGTCTTGCCATCAAAACAATTGAAAAAGCAGATTTATTATTGTGCTTTATTTTTATTATCCCTATACTCTTCTATCCCTCCAATCCTGCATCATCCTGAAAGTAAATGAGTATATTATTTCCTTTTCTGCCTTCATTCAAGAAAATGGCAGCAAGGGTTTACCGTAGATGACGATGATTCCATTTTTCTACGAATTTTTTTTTCTTTCCTTTGAGCGCAGTTTGCGAAAGTTGGTGCAAAGTGATACATAATTATGTTTTTTTTTCATATTTCTGGTATTGCTGATCAGCTTCGTGACTTTTGAGATTTGGCAGCCAACCTGCCTAACAGACTTCCTTCTAATTCAAAACACAAGAAATACCAACAACTTCATGATGGTCACAGCACATCAATTTTTCTTTGTTCACTTTTCAATGTCTTCAAACTCATTCAGTGTCCATTGTGGTTATTTGATGATAACATTATTTGTTCGTTTGGCGCACGGTAGTTATTAAGTGCTACATCTGTAAAACATTCCTATTCTCATTTCTGTATTTTTGTGCGCTTGGCAAACATGTAATAATATGAATACCGAGAATGAATAATATCCCCGTTATTACATCAACGAGTCACTAGGAGGCTCACAATAACACATTTCTGAATTCAGAAAATGTTACCCTTTTCTTTGTAAAATCTTCAAATTATGTGGGAGAATTTTCGACCCATAACAAAAAAGCCATTAGCCACCATACGTCGGCGGAGCAAATTGCCATTTTTGTCAATAGTAAAACCAACAGACCTTCGGGCGCAGTAAAACAGCCGCAAGGGAAGCTGTTTTCACTTCATGGAAGATATAGGCCTTGAGCAAGACGTGAATTCAAATTGTTAAAAGCTTGGTCGGTAACCACCATGCTCTGACATTAGAGAGGTTTCATGGGAATGGAAACGGATACGGTTTATAGCGCGCCTGATACGTCACCAGTTTTTGTGTACTTAATGATGTAACAGTTTTACGGCTATCCGATATCCGTCTACGGGGCACGGATATCTTGCTCTCTACACATAAGTATTAAATATGTAGCGAATTTCAGCTCTCTCGTATGTTCATTTTGGTCACGTGCATGATTAGATTAAAAAGAAAGGAATTGCTGAACACGAACGTGCCATTTCTATGCATTTAACAAGACCAAACTATAGCCTCAAAGTTCAGGGACAAAAGTGTTTCTCCGTTGTCGGATATAGACTTCACTATTGCGAAACACCGGTTCGGCTGTTGACGTTTACGGATAGCTTAACGTACGCGTATGCGTATATCCGTTCGCATGCGAAATCTCCCTATTATGCCGTGTATTCCGTTTTTAAAATTACATATAAGCCCCCGCCGACCACGTCCACAAAGTCTTGAGATTTACCAAGAAGATCATCTTCTTGAGAGCATGCGGAAGGGCTGACCTGGTTTCATTTAATTGAATTTCCGCCTCATTGATTTCGTCATTTCCGGTTCTGTCTCCTCCCTCTTCTGGGCGGTGAGTGGCCCATTGTCCAATAATCCTCTTTAATTTGATACCACTTAGTGGGACAGAGAATCCATTAATGTAATCCACAATCAATTTATTCAAAACATGAAACAGCCGTCGATTATATCCGGCCATGTACACAAGACAGACTATTCTTACGTGCATCGATTAATTGCCGTGCATGGGTGGAGTGCTGACGTAACATTCGACTCAGCATTGTGCTGGTATTACTCATTATTCATATCCATGCATAATTATTCACGATCCTTGTATGTTCGTTTGTTGGGGGGGGGGGGGGTTGTTTGTTTTTCTCAACTTTAGTCTTAAAAATTATATAAATCACGAGAATGAGAAAATCTTCTTTTTTGTCTGGGATGTCAAAAATTATTTCTGCTTTCAGATGCGAGCAGTTTAATACAACGATTTTCACTATGAGTCTATGTTTTTATTCTCTTAATGATAAATATCAAAGGTACTATCATACTTCATTAGCATACCGAAACAGATATTTTCACAGATTTACCTATAACTTACAGGGTATGAAGATGGTGATGGTAGACATGTACATACCGTTAAATTTTGTTTTGCCTGAAATGCAATGCTGTATTTATCCAGAAAAGAGTCAAACCAGTGACCGAAAACGATTTTGATTTTCAGAGATAGAAATTAACCGTGAAATTTTTTTTTAAATACCGTGGGCGTTTTTCACTGTTTTCTCAAAAAGTGGCCACCGTGTGGAAATGAAAGTTTCACATAATTATAACTGTTACTGTATTAATTTTTTTTGTCTTGATATTTTCGCCCGTGAATCTGCATTTCTTTAACAAAAACCAAAGTATGATACTACCTTTAATGTTGTAAATCTGGTAAAGAAACAAAAGTCTAATCAATGCTCCAGTTCATCATTTTTTCTACACAAAGAGTAAGGAATATAATGTATACAATTGTATCATAGGTTGATTATATCACCTTCTGATTGTGCAAGAGGTATTCATTATTGGAAATCACGTGCCTATACCTGAAAATAGCTCAAATTTTGAGAAAACCGAAGAATCAGTGTCACCACATAAATCTCTTATAATTTTCATGCAATTCCTAAAATTCGGCGGTAATTCTTTAATATTTGAACCGTTTTAACGGACCCACAATTACTTCCTTGGGCCCAGTTCACAGGTTTTTATACACAGAAAAACATACGGTGTGACCCAAATGCAAAAGCACCTCTTGTAACGCCGGTTCCGGCATGGCAGCATATTGAATTATCCTACTTTTATTCTTGAACTAGGTCCTGAAGACCAAGAGGTTTTCAGACGGTAGCATCCGCCGTTTGGAGGACTTCACTTATGATGACAAGGAGATGAGCCAGCTTTTCTTTGACGTCATGGACAAGACCAAATTCTACGGAGTCTCGGTATGCCATGTATTTTCTTTAACTGTAATCAGACTGCTACTGTGATTCACGAGTGTCATCCCAATTATCAAGAAAACCACATAATTTATCTCACCAAGACGACTAACTGAAAGAAGGAAGTCGACTTGTTCCGATGGTTTCTAAGGACTAAACACAGCTTACTAAAATTAAAATGATGATCATCATGATAAGACGACTTTTTCCTAGCAGGATCTACCTTAAAAGTCTTTGAGAAAGATCCGTTCTAGGATCGAAACGTCAGGCCTCTTAACTTCAAGCATTGTACATTCATTGTTTTGGTTGATGAGCAGTTTATTACTAGGATTTTTGAACGTGGTATTATCATTCTTTGTCCATGGCCTTTACGTTTCAGTGTATCGTGAAGATTCTTATTTCTTGTTGTTGTTTATTGTTGTAACCCATCGTAGGGTCCCGTCAGCTTCTTGGGTGCCGATCGTATATCAGTCACACAAATTGAGCAATTCAGAGGTATGTTAAAAAAATACACGGACACACCCCTCAGTGAGACTATCTGACCCCCGTTCGTTTCAGACAGGCATGCCAGCGTCGCGCCGAACCAAGATTTGAATTAAGTACCTAGAAAGTTCCACGTCTGAAACATTTAGGAGCGACCAGGCGTACCTGATGCAGAAAGATCGACGGTCTGGGTTGTTCAGATCAGCGCTAGAGCGACATCGTTTCAGACGTCGCTCTAGTCATGAGCCGAACTCAATGTGACGGTGGTGTAAATCAATCATTATGCTTAATGTCCATTTCCTCCTCGTATCGCAACAACCAAGTCGACAACGTACAGTCTGAAACGTAAACAACACCGCCCCAAAAGTCTTCTACAGAGCTCTTGCTATGGCCACATTGTTCGTTTGTTTGTAGGCCTAGTTGTAGGGCTACTCCAGTGTATTAAGTTTGCCTGTCTGAAACCAAAATCTGAATTGGGTCGACCTAGGGTCGCTCCTAAACTATTTAGTTCGGCGCGACCATGGCACGCCTGTCTGAAACGGGGGAAATTGGGTCGACCTATAGAGTCGCTGATTCTAATCTATTTAGTTCGGTGCGACGCTGGAACGCCTGTGTGAAAGTGGGGTAATGTTCCACATTCATACATTTTGAAATACTGTGCTGGTTTTAAATCGTATTGCATTACCAGTGTATAAATTGTGCAAACGGACATGCCGCACGTTCCACGCCCATTAAACAAAGCTAATGTATTATAATGTATACCTGCATAATTATTCATTTGGCGATAAGGAATGAATAAGGCAAATAACAGCTTTAAGGCATGGTGATGTTTTGAATCAGTAATCACTTTTATGGAAAGAGCTGGTAGTCTTTCTGTGAGGAATCATATCAGTTTCATTGTAGTCATGTATTTAATTTATCAAAACATCAGTGTTATGTTTGTCCATTATGTATCTGCTGATATTTTACTTGAAAGAATCATAGCAGTAACCCAACGATAGCAGCAGCAACTCTAACAACATAACAACAACATCAGAAAAAGACAATTAAAAGCAGCAGTAACTGCAGCAGTATAATCACAGAAACAAAAGTAACAGCAGCAGTAGCAGTAGCAACAACAGCAGCAACAGCAACAACTGCAAAAGCATCAATGCTAACAACATTATACAACAACATCAGCAAAATAGCATTAAAAGCAGCAGTAACTGCACCAGTAACAATCACGAGAACAACAGTAACAGCAGCAGTGACAACAACAGCAGCAACTGCCAAAGCAGCAACACTAACAACGTTACAACATCAGAAAAAGAACATTAAAAGCAGTAGTAACTGCAGCAGTAATAATTACATATAACCAACAATAACAGCAGCAGTGGCAACAACAGCAGTAGCAGTAGCAACAACAGCAGCAACAGCAACAACTGCAAAAGCATCAATGCTAACAACATTATACAACAACATCAGCAAAATAGCATTAAAAGCAGCAGTAACTGCACCAGTAACAATCACGAGAACAACAGTAACAGCAGCAGTAGCAACAACAGCAGCAACTGCCAAAGCAGCAACACTAACAACGTTACAACATCAGAAAAAGAACATTAAAAGCAGTAGTAACTGCAGCAGTAATAATTACATATAACCAACAATAACAGCAGCAGTGGCAACAACAGCAGCAACTGGAAATTGAGCAGCAAATGAACATAGGCGGCAGCAGCAGCAGTCACTAATAATAAAATCGCAACAACACAACCAATAATTCTAATAATGTATTTCGAGCCGTAAACAATTTCGCTACTACACATGTCTTTCATTTTGTGCGCAGTCTATAGCCTGATATTTTATTGTCAGAAATAAAACGTATTCGAATATGATGATTATTGCAATTGAATTGTCCTTTTATGAAATGACCCTATATAGCTGGATGTTGGCCGAATTGGATCGAGCAGGATGGACATTGCTACCTCTTGGTCAAATCCCCAGCAGTGAAGGAAAGGGCCGCTGCACTCTGCTTCTCCAACGATGATAGTCAGTTGGTTTCTATCGGCACCAATCAAACCCGGTTAGAATTCCTCGAGAAGCTTCTGAGAAAGTCTAACGCCACTGACTCGACCAAGTGGTAAGAACCGGCAGCCAAATTGAATTCGGGGCAACGAATGTGTATGAATCCTGTTGACGGGAACTTGACGCCTTAAAGCGTCTACCAGTGATAGGAGTTACCCATAGAGCGAGGGGCCAATTTCATATAGCTGCTTTAGCACAAAAATTGCTTAAGCATGAAAAGTCTTCCTTGATCTAACAGGATTACTAACCAAATTTTTATGTGATGTTTACTGCTTGTGATTTGTATTCGGCCATTGTGTGCTGAGCATAACATTCACAAGGAGTTTGGGCTGGCATACTGATTTTATTTTCCAAGGTTTTTGGTGCTTACGCAAATTTGGTTCTTAAGCAGCTCTTTGAGGGTCGATTTCACTAACGCTTTGAGACCATCGCTAAAGCCCGATTCCATTGCTAAACGGAAAACCGATCACTACTTTGCGTAGCAATTATCCGTTTAGCGATGGATTTGGGCTTTAGCGATGATCGCAGAGCGTAAGTGAAATCGGCCCCAGCCCTGCTACTGAGAGGGTCTGATTCTACGGGGCCCCATGAGTGTCATACGGATTATCCAAATTAAAGTATACAATGTTGCTGTTGTCAAGACGATTTTGAAATTGAAGTGGACATTATCTTAACAAGACATGTTATCGATAATTATTTTTTCCCCTGTTAATTTTTTCAGTCAAGTCGGCATACCAAATCTAAAACATTGAGTCAAAATTTTATCTTGCCAAGAAAATCCCATGGAACTACTAAGTCGTCTTTTCCTGATACCTTCATTGACTTGCAGTCAGTGGTGTATCTAAGGGAAAATGGCCCCCTGGACAGTCGCGCTAAAATTGCGCCCCAATTCCAACTTCCGATGCCAAATTGGAATCTTTCCTTGTTTGTTCATTGGATTAGATTTCCAATAACTTCAACAGTACAGCTGTTTCTGTTTTCGCTTTTGCGCCCCATTAAAAGTGGCGCCCGGGGTACGTGCCCCCTTGTCCCCTAGATACGCAATTGCTTTATACAGTACGCCATGTTGGCAAGGTCAGCAGCTATCAGGATAAGTCGACTTCCTTCTGTTACCTGGGAAAGATAGGTCACCAGAAGTCATTCTTATCATAAACTTCATATCAAGAAAATAATAGTCTTTCAGAACGAAACTCGTCAGTGAGGTTTTTCAAGCTAACAAATCCCTATATCTACCTTTTAGTAAAATTGTTATTTACCTTTCTTGATAATTTGTTTTTCTAACCACAGGTTAATCGGTTCAGCTGGAGACTTTAATTCCAGCTCTAGCGCTAGCAGCTCGTGTTTAGCAATAGATATATCGAACGATCCTGCTACCATCACCGAAGTCAACTGCAGTAGTGAACTCCCCTATGTATGCCAGGACGATATCGGTGAGTTGCTTATGACTGGCTATTTTGGAGGTCATGTGATCGAGCGAGTGACCAATCACATTGAAGCCTCCAATATTGAAGCATCTTGCTCTACCGGAGAGTCTAATGAAATAATCCCCGTTTACGGGGCAAGTCAGTTTTCAAAATTGAGTCCTTTGTGGACTTGGCCTAAACTTGTCATGTTGTTGCGTCAGATGGATCGTTATTTTGCTGGGATGGGGATGGGTTGCGTGGCTGCCTGGGGGATGGCCATCAGGAGACCGAAGGAATACCGCTCTAAGGTAGATGAAGCAACTCGCTGCCGTAGCGCATACTCCCACTGATTGCTTGGTTGTCCACATTGTAATCATAGTTTTGCCAAGTACAATGCTTCTTCCCTATAGCTGAAGTTACTATATATGCTTATTTAATGCGAGCCCGGATTACCGAGATATATCTTACGGATTACTGTAGTTATAGTTTTGCACAAAAAAAATATGTCATAATCTCATTAAATCTTTTGACGTTTCAATTTTTGATATCTCACACAGAATTCTTGGAAGTCCTCGTAGGGAAATATGACACCGCCAACGATGTCCTCACAATGAACAGTGACTTTGTGTGGCCTGGTAAGTCTTGAAACATTTTGAGAGAGAAAAGTAGGCCTATTGCCCGAAACAAAGAAAGAAAGGTAGTTGCAGGAAGAATACGTTAAACTTTCCTGTCCTCATAAGACGGCTGAAGATTAACTCTCAGCCAGAGCATCGAGAGTAAGAAATATAATGAAAATATAAACACCACTTGACGATGATTAAGGATAAAACTTGGGTTTGTAAAGGAATTACCTTGTACATACGAAACAAAAGTAAACTCAACGAAAAGTGTGCAGTAAAGAATACCAAATTTAGGACATTTTTGTCTGACAAAATGGCGGCAATATGTCAGACATTAAATAACGCATTGTGACTGGTCGACTTGTCAAAGGGCGTGGCTTACTGGATCGGTGTATTGTCAGTTCGGCTGGTATTGCCATAGTAACCAAACGCTTATACCATTACACAATTGCAGTGTTCTTTACATCATTGGTATTTCTATTGGCCTTTCCGTAATGAGGCTTGAAGCTAGCTTATTTTGCTCCCGCCATTTTGTGTCCTAAATGAAATGAAGGGCTTGAGAAACATGGCGAAGCTGGAGCCGGCCTTCGGCTTCATCATGTGGCCAAATCCCTTCGTTTCATTTTGTGGGCTTCAAAATGGCGGTAGTCCCTAGCCTAGTCTCAAGTCTGATTTCATTAATCTGTTTCCATTATAGGCGGTCAGGTACCACCAGATAGGACGCACGTAGATCCTGTATACCACGTTGAGGTGTACGTAGGTATCGACCTGGCTATCTTCATATGTTACAGTTCACTGGCTGGTCTGGGTATACTCCTGTCAGTCGCCTTTCTGGCCTTCAATATTCACTACCGCTCGCTCAGGTAAGCCAGAAAAGGCCGTTGTCGCTATGCTGATCTTCATAATGCACTATGCGGTTTTTAAATGTTTAGTCCTTTTGAACGAAAGCTCCATGGACATGAAATACAGCAAAAGAAATTTCGGAAATCCTTGAATTCAATAAGTATTTATTCAGAAGATTTGGTCAAGTGACCATGAACAAGCAATATGGCGATTCCAAACAGTGCGCCCTCAGGAGTCTGTCGACCAATGCGCATCTGGAAATGGTCGAAAGACTCCGCGCATTGTGATTGGTCGACGCGTTGCAAACTCTTGGAGGCGCACTATTTGGAATTGTCCACATTCCCAGTGTTTACCCGGTTATTTTCTTTGCAGATTGTTAATATCGTAACAATAATATCTAATTATGCGATATAATCTTTTAAAAGCTTAGAATTCCTAACCATCAACGTCCGCCGATAAATATGCCACAGAACAAAATGGATTCCAGTGATTGATGAAGTTTGAATGAAAAGTTGGAAAGTCGATCTTCTAAAAGTTTGATGGAATTGTCGGTTTTCGTTTTGTAATAATTTCAGGATTGTCCGGATGTCTAGTCCCAACCTGAATAACATCATCCTGTTAGGAACAGCCCTAGTCTACTCCTCAGTGGTGTTCTATGGTGTCGATAAGAACCTGGTGCCAGAGGAGTACCTTGTGCTGTTTTGCCACGTACGTCGAATTCACCTGAAGTTTTAAAAATGTGGTTTACTGCTTTAAAAATAACACATGAAATTAAAAGCTTGAAGCACAAAAGGACTCTAATGCCATTTTGTTTTCCATGATTATTACGTTAAATTTTAGCTGATTTTTTTTTTCTTTCCGGACACTATAAAATAAATGTCTACTCTCAATTTGGCCAGGTTTTGAATAGAGGTTTTTCAAGTGATACGAACACAGCACACATATGCCTAAGATTTTTTGGAAGTCTAGGCCTATCTGCTTAGAACCCCTGCCTCATCTCAATAACAAAATCATTTATCATTTTGTCTTAATATCCATGTAGTTATTCGCCCTTGGTTTAATCAAACGAAACCAGCAAGCCGGTCATGCATTCCATGAATAATTTCTCATTTTGATATGTCGCGATGTGCTAGTCATGTGTGACGGTCACTGTCGCAGAGGGTGTCACACAGTGTCGTAGACGTCATGTCATCGTCATTGTCCTATGTGTGTGTTTTCTTGCAGATCAGAGTCTGGGTGATCGCCGTGGGATTTGTCTTGGCCTTCGGCGCAATGTTCAGTAAAACGTGGCGAGTCCACAAGGTTGTTGCACGGAAAACGCCCAAGAGAAAGGTAGCAGACTAATATTACAGACCATCGTCACGAATTCAAAAGAAATATTACAAGGGGAATTTATGGCCGACTTGACAAGATATATTATCATATATTATAAACATTTCTTATTATGGCGTCTGCTTGAGATAATTATGAAGTCAATTCCACTTCAATTTGTCAAATTTCAAGATTGTAACTATACATTAATTTTAATAATCAGCATGACACTCATGGGGCCCCGTAGATTCCGACCCTCCCAGTGCCAATTTCATAGAGCTGCTTAAGCACCAAAATTTGCTTAAATTTGAAAACCTTGGTAGATAAACCCAGTATGCCAACCAAAACTCCTGAATGTTATGCTCAGCAAACAATGGCAAAAGCAGTAAACATCGCATGGAAATTTTGTTGGTAATCCTGTTTGATCGAAGAAGACTTTTCATGCTAAGCAAATTGTGTGCTTAAGCTGCTCTATGAAATTGACCCCAGCAGGATCTTTACAGAAGAGGCAGAATTTACAAAACATGAATGATGTACGAATTGTACACTGAACGTTGTTTTTGTTTACACATTACCTGACCAGATATTGACAGTTGAGGTAGGGGAATATAGAACCATTTTACAAAATTCGCCAATTTATATCCAACTCTGACTTAATAGAAGAATTCTCCACAAGCTGTTCATTAATCATTGTGCATTTTGTGACATCGTTTTACAGGTTGTTCAGGACAAGCAACTTGTGGCAATGGTTGCCCTCATGCTGTTGATTGATATCCTTATTCTGTTACCATGGCAACTCTTCTTCCCCTGGCGAGAGGATAAGACATATCTTCAACAAAAGGTAAATGCAATGGAGAAAGGGAACACGACTATGATAAAGACACTATTGTCATGTTTGTATCAGGCGTACATACTTTATGGCACTTTACGGCACCTTTTCTTATTATTTATTAATTATCAACGTCGGATATAAACATGGCGAAGTTGGTGACGACGAGATTACCGAAAATACATTATAATCGATCGGAACACGGGGTTTCTCACAAATATCACAACTACCTTTTTTCTATACAGGCTGAGTCAAAAACAAATGGTGACCAGGATTGGTATGTTCTTAAAAAAAAAAAAAGGAACAAATGACGCTCCAAAGTTCAGTAAAGCATATATTTCACAAGCACTGTCTCCTGCTTATTAGAAAAGAAGGAATAGAACAAATTAATCATTCCTAAGAGGACGTAATATCCATTTTAATATGAACATATTTTAGTATATTAACATAGAATGTTCATACTTGACTGAATCTAAACATCTGAGTATTTAACAAAGGGTTTTAAAGAGTCACATTGTAGCTACGTACACAGCTGAAATGCTTACTTTACATTTTGTTTTTCAAGACTTCCATGGACAGCTTGCGAAATGAGTACATTTACTAAAATAGACTTAAGTCCTCTTAGGAATGATCAATTTGTTTCATTTCTTAGGCAGGGGAGAGTATTTGTTAAATAAATATATAATGCTTTACTGAACTTTTGAGTGCAATTCGTTTATTTTGAAAAACATCACTGAATCCCGTCATGTTCTATTTGACTTTTCCTGTATTATATATATATTAGGATGTTAAAATCGTTGTTATAACATAATAGACATCAACGTACGAAAACCAAATGATACTTTTCTCACACCGACCACTGGAAAGTGTTTTTATTTCAAACTGATTTTGGTAAGTCTTTCATCACAGGTAGATCCAGATAATTCTACAGTCATGCTGGTTCCATACATCTTGACGTGTACAGGTGATCGTCACGCGTATTGGAGTATTGGTCTGTGTGCTTTCAAGGGACTACTCCTGTTATTCGGAGCTTTTTTGGCTTGGGAAACCCGTCAGGTGCTGTATAAATGCTTCTCATGTCTCGTTGATTTAATTCCGTCTCAATTTTTTCTTAGAAAATATAAACTAGAATCAAAAATGGCTTCCCTTAGTCTTTTTGGAGTATGTATATTATTGAGATAAACTAGAATGGTTTTGATCTTACCATTTTCGGAATTTGTTTGACTTATTTCTGGATAAATACGCGGGCGGAAATATTTTAACGGCATGTTTCTACCAGTACCATCTTCATACCTTGAAAGTTATTCGTAATTCTTTTATCATTTCTGTTTGGGTATGTTACCAATCGTGTACTGTTCCTTTAATGGAAAAAGGAAGAAGAATTATTATGCAAGACAGGTGCTGATGTGATGTGAGGGCCGGGCATGAATACTTGTTTAGCCCCGAACTAATCCCCAACCCCACCTCTATACGTACCCATCCCAAAATGAAATGATTGACCGATGCTCTCTCAACAAAATATATTAGACATGACGATGCATGGGATTTCACCTTTTGGTCAGAGTTTGGAGCTACAACCAACTCCAACTCAATTTATGTCAATGTATCTCCCATTTCCCCACCTCAGGTGAGAATACCAGCCCTGAACGATAGTAAACTCATCGGTATCAGTGTATATAACGTGGTTATACTCTGCATCGTGGGGCTGGCCATTAACCTCGTTCTCAGTGCTGATCCACAGACCCTCTACATCTTCAACTCGTCTATATCCATCTTCTGCACCACGTTGACTATTCTCGTCATATTCCTACCCAAGGTAAATGCTGCTAAACGGCAAGCGTGGCTGTGTGTGAGTAGGGTGCACCACACTACTGTATACTCCCATTGACTTTAGTGTATTAAAAGTTTAAAAACCCTTAACTTCACAGTTCAAAAACCTCATCCAGGAGTCTCCCATTCTTTGGTACAAAACTGCAAATGGTAGTTTGTACCCTCCTCTACCCAATTCTGTTCAATGTTTGGATTGTTAGATATTATGTTAGATGAGATATTTTTCTAATTGCCCAAAGAAAAAACAAACACCCCCGAAAAATTTCCATTTTCCCAAGCCCACTTACTGCCGTTTTTGTCGAAGCAACCCTCCACGTTCAAAGCGAATTAATGGCACATTTCTCAAGTCTCCTCAACAGCTTGAAGCACCGAACCCGTAGGTTGTCATAACTTGTCAATCTCACATCATATTAATTGCATGACCCGCAAAATTCATTTTAAACATTTGTAACAAGTAAACTACTGTCCGTTTGATGTCACACTTGCTGCAAACTGCTCATCAGCCAAAATGAAAATGCTTAGAGCATTTTCGATCTTAGCATGATCTTTCTCAAAGGCTAAAAAAACACTGAGAGAAAGTTAACTTTGGCCAATTCAGCTACACAAATTCTTACACCCCACATTCCCCACAGAAAAAAACCCCTTTTGAAATGCATTATGTTTTTTACCACTAAGATTATGTTCGATTCTCTATGTTACCGATAATGGGTACTTAATATAGGGATATGTGCATTATTTACCTTTTTCTAAAATGTCCTCAAACCAATGAACTTGAAATGGACATAATGTTCATTGAGAGCATTCTCTTTCTTCTATCAAAATATGAACAGTAAAAATGTCTTTAAAAGGTAGCTGGTATAATAGGGAGACACCGTCGAAAAGTCTCCCTTTTTGCAGTTGTCTCCCAAATGTTGACATTTAGACGACGAAAAGTGTCTCCCTAATTATGCAATTTAGATAGATTCAATATATCCTAACCTAGATGACTATACCACTTTTCTTTCAATATTTGTATCGTCCCGTGTGTCTAGGTATTCACCGTACTGAAGAATCCAAACGAAGATCCGATGAGGGAGACGGCGTTTGGGAACGCCTCTCGGGCCTCTCATGATACCGACAACAGCCGACAAATGTCCCTAGAAAACCAGAGACTCAGACAGAAGGCAGCAGAGGTATATTATGTGTCTTCAAAATAGCTACGTTTGGGCGACAATCCCATAGACTTAAAAAATGCACTAATATAAACCCTTTTCCCCTTTTTAGAAAACCTAGCTGGACCAAACTTTATAGATAAATGTTTTAGACTACGAGGATTACAAAAAAGACGTTCCAGACGACTATATTGTTTCTTGTTTTCGAGAAAAAAATGTTAGGGCGACACCAAATTGTCGCCCTAATGTGGTCTGTCCGTAAAAAGTGTCTCCCTAATGTAGACATTAGAAAGATAATGTTACAATCAAGTACAATTAGAAAGCTGTATTTAATTAGTAAAAACATCGAAATTTTTGACTTCGCAGCTCGAGAAACACCTGAAAGAACTTCAAAGCAACGGCAATAATTCTGGGACGGCAAACGGCCACAACCACCATATCACCGAGGGACCCTCCTCGGCTCTGATGAGGAAACGGA
Source organism: Astropecten irregularis (assembly GCA_963971285.1). NCBI lineage: Eukaryota > Metazoa > Echinodermata > Asteroidea > Paxillosida > Astropectinidae > Astropecten > Astropecten irregularis. Next base: position 1,483,005 of record OZ020245.1, on the reverse strand, counting down.
CCTGCAATCTCGGTATGTGGTGCTGTGGTCTCATTTGTGGCTGCTCGCCCGCAGAAATCGTCCATACCACCGGGAAAGGTGACGGTATCGACTGTGCCGGGGCCGCTCATGTCAACGAAGTGGACCTGTCCTTAGAATTAAGACCGAACACGCCCTCAACGTCAAGTTCAGATCATGAGCAGCTCCCCAGACGCGGCCGGTCTCGATCCAGAAATGAAGCTTAGAAGCAATGAGGTCAAATGCCAATTTCATATAACCTGCCCTAGAAAGATACAAATATAGGAGCGCTCATGTGGACCTGTTTAGAAAAAGCATTCATTCTAGTCATGTAGTAGTCTAGATTGGAAATGCATATCATCCTTTAATACGAACTACCTGTGGGAATTTCATTAAAAAATATCGGACAAAATCGGTATGGCAGGGTTTGTTTTTGTAAGTATATCTCTAGTTTGCACGTTTTGTCTAAATAATATAATTCCATTGTATAAATGTATATAATTATACCAAGATTTTTAAATGCAGTTTCATCCATCACGAGATACTATATGTTCAGTTCTGAAGTACATGGGGATTCACTGTGTCTGTCCTAGGTTTCTCATGCTGAGTCGATGATGGTCAATTTCACAAAGATTTGCGATTCATCTTTTAGATGAGTTGTTCATGTTTCCATAGCAGCTAGTATTGTGACATCACCTTTTGCTTAGCAATAAAGATTGATACGCATAATTATTGCGATCTGTCTCAGCCTTTCGTGAAATCGAGCCCAGGTGCATGGTCCTATCGAGGCAAGTTTTGATGCATTATAATGCAAATTTGCATTGATTTTAAACACTGCACAGGATGTGTGCACTGTGCTATCAATAAATATAGGACATGGTTGTCGATCCCGGGGGGGGGGGGGGGGGGGCACATTTTTGAGGTTGGGGGAATGGCGTTTATTATCATCCCCCCAATATTTCAAGGTTGAATGTCATTCAATTTATTGTATAGAAATATTACATGATCCTTATTTTTTTAATCTTCGCAGTGTTTAATATTCTTCTGAATATCTTTTTTTAAATGCTGTAAAATGCGACTTTTCGTTTCTGATTTTATTAAAAAGTCCCTGGTTTGGGAGGGGGGTATCCCACCTCCCACTGCCTCCCCCCGCTCGGTCGCTTCGCTCCCTCGCATAGGACAACAAATTACCAATAATCCCCCCCCAATCATGACAAAAAATCGACACCTATGATATAGGACATTCATATTGCGCAGCTGCTTTTACAATAATATTCTACTGCGCATAACAAAACACTAATAAGCATTAAATAAATGGGTCTTTAACCTGGTCTTGAACGGATCTAGAGGGTTAGCCTGCCGAACAAAAGCAGGAAGATTATTCCACAGTTTGGTAGCAGCATGATACGTAAATGCCCTGTCACCAAGTGTAATCTTTGATTTCCCGCATGGGTATTTCAGTAGTGTGCGGTAGTCTTCAGAACTTCCCAAATGATAACATGATGATGGTTTCAGCTGGACAAGTTCCTGAATGTATGCTGGTGCCATACCATGAATAGCCTTATTATATAGGTCATCAAAAGAGTTTGAACAAAGCCCCATTCAACCCATGACACCAGCATACAGTTCAGTCCCATAGGGTTTGTGCACGGGTGTCAAAGTGATGTCCGTCAGTGGAATTCTTTCCCAGTCTCTGGTTCTTCCCTTGAATTCAGAACATAAGCCTCAAAATAGTGACATAATTCTTCCGTATGAGCACCAACATGTCATTTATGGCACACTGTAAATCCAGACATTCTTTGTTTAAAACTGAGTTTAATTAGAAATATTTATTTTCCACAAAATTGCAGCACTTTTCCATCGAAAAATCAAACAAACAAACAATTAGTTCCTTGTACTAATTCGAACAAATAATAACATTGATCATGTAAATAATCATTTCTCCACATTTTCTGTGACAAGGAAGTTATACACTAATTCAAATACTCATCAAGTACCATTACATGACATGAACATATTTTGTATAACCATTCATAAAACAATTTTCCCCATATTCATATTTATATTGATAACCCTCAAAATGTATTTTTCAACTGTAATTGTTATAATCTGTATAAAAAAGATATAACATCAGTGAAATGAGCAATATAATTACCCCAACTTTCATGTTAGTGTTTCCAAAGAGAAATAAACTGACGGATTTCAATTGTTAGACTTGTTCCTACATGTAAATAAACTGTACAAATTTTACACTTGTATTTACAAAGGGCAGCTTCAATAGTATGAAGCCTTTTTGCACTGTTCTTTTGGAAAGTAGAATTCGTTTGTTGGCAATAGTCCAAGCGTTCCTGGAAGGTTTTCCTCTCAACAAAGGTTGTGTAAAAGCCAATAGACCTTAACTACCAAAGAGAGGCTATATTATTTTATTTTTTATAATTTGTGAAAATGTTTATTAATGAGCACATGCTGAAGATAAAAGGAAGATATTAAAACATTTTACTGAATGGAGTCTTGGATTACGATTTCCAGTTTGCTGTGTTCCTTTTCTATGTAATCGTAGCGAGGCTTCAAAATGAGGCTACCCAGGGCCAGTGGTAGGCTCAGGGCTGCTAATTTGACCTGAAAAAGCAGACACCTTAACACTGCTTCAGAATGTTAATAAGAACACACATCTATTCATGCTTTACATACTGTCCAAGGACAAGGCATTGTTGTTTCTATTTGCGACCGGTCCTGTTTTGACATGTCCAACAGTCAGGTTTAAGTGGAAGCCTCTAGCCTCTTTGTAAATATTCATAACTTTGTAAATATTCATGAACTCTCATAAATATTCACACCTGTGAACTTCGACTCTTCCAGAGTCTCCACCAAAAAGTTTCTTGGAAAACTGAGACCAAACTAGAAGACTGGATCTATGACATTCACACTGCCGTCAAGTCTAGACCATTGACACGAAGCACAAAGCAGAGGTTGACTTTGCTCTGCATCACTTGAGTGGCCCAGCTCGAGAAGAGGTGAAATACCACAGTAAGGACAATTTAGAAGAAGTATTTTCGGTCCTAACAGACTTATTTGCGGATCAGGGCTCAAATGTGCAGTCCCTGTACTGTGATACACTCCCATAGACTAAGCACACATTTGTACATCTTGAGGACAACTTTGAACAAAAGAAGTTTGTTCCAGGACAACACTATTGTTCCTTTATCCTCTTTTCCTTTTTGAAGTTGTTGCATTTTGGTCTTCCAACACAAATGCCTCATCAGGTGTGAGGGAATTCTGGAGTCGCTTCTCACCTCTGAAAAACTCAGACAGTAAGTCCTGAGTGAAACAGGTTCAGATCTCTCGAGACTGGATCCGGCTGGGCTCCGTGAACTGTTCCGTGGACAGATAGAAGACCATAGGTAGCAGGACCAGGGCCAGCAAGGGGAGATCGGACTTTGGATCGGCCAGTCTGGTCAAGGCAATGATACCATAGGCGTGGCACAGCCAATGGGCCAACAGGATGACCACATTCCGCATCCTGGACAGGAGCTTCTTCGGACTCTGTAAAGGACAAGACAAGATTTCATTTGTATAAAGGTGGTGGCAATCAAGACCGATAACAACCCGCAGTGGGATCATGCAATTAATCTTCTTTGCTGTAGGTTTCTGAAAAGCAACTGAACAAAGAAAAATACATCCCAAAACAGAAGGACGAGTCTGTTTATTATAACTGCCTCAAGAACATTCACAAGTAGGCTTCTTTTTCGATATGCCTACCAGAGAAGGTTCTGATTAATTAATGCCTGACAAAACCAAATAACAAGCTGCTGCAAACTGCTCATCAGCAGAAATAATGACATGAAATATATAAAATATTTGGAGTTAGGGGGACCTGACGTTTCAATCCTATCAGGGTCTTTCGCAAAGGCTAAATGACAAGAACATGCAAGTAAAGATACACATAAATGGATGAGAGGATCAGAACCAAGAGAGACAGAGTGACTAACACAAACCCTGGTCACTCTGTCCCCCTTGTTCTGATCCTCTAATCCACTTATGTGCATATTTACTTGTATTTTCTTGTCATTACCTTCGAGTAACATCCTGCTAGGATTGAAACATCAGGCTCTCCTAATGTCTGATCGTTTAAAAATGCAACCTACAGCAGAGGAGAAATATGATTATATCGTGCTGGATTTGACATTTTCCAAGAGCAAAACAGCACAAACATCAAGTTTGAGGTCAGTAAACTTGGCCGAAAAAACAAACAAACCCATGTAGGTCAGGGTTTCTGTATTAAAATAGCAATTCCTCTCATCGTGAGAGCCTTACCTCAATTTCTGAAAAAGCGAAGTGGATAGCATGGGTGACGAGCGATCCGATGATCAGAATGTGGGGAAAAGAGTAGTCTGTGGATAAAGGAAAAACCACACATATCAAGCCAAATCATCATATTATTAATAAAAGTTAATTCACTCATTTGGGATCAAATATTAATTACCAGAGATGCAACTTTTCAGATTTTCATCTGTAATCAGACTTTGTTTTATATTTTTCACCCCAATTCCCATTTTGTTTTCACCTAAAAATAATTTGAATTTTATTTTCAAGTCTCGTTTGATGATATTCACTTATCTTCTGTGGCTTGGATCATACTGTGTGTCTACAAGCAGCGCATAAATGACTATCTAGCTGTAACACAGACAGTCATTTTCAGATATTTGGGGTAATGGCCAGTTGCATCTCTGGATTATGTTTATTTTGAAAGGCAAATGAAATGGGTCTAAATTAATTTCCTTGGAGTTAGGAGGGCCTGAGGTTTCGATCCTAGCAGGATCTTTCTCAAAGGCTAGGAGGGCCTGACATTTCTCTAACAGTGTCTAAAGCCTAAGAGAAAGATTTTGCTTGGACCAAAATGTCTAGCCTTGGACAAAGATTCTGCTAGGCTCAGAACATTACGCCCTCCTAACTCCAAATATCTTACATATTTCAGGTTATTATTTTGTCTGATAAGCAGTTGCAGCAGTCTATTACTTAAGTATTCAACATTTTTAATAATCTGACATTGGGGATATATAATGCATGTTATTTACTTCTCTTGGTGACAAGTTAACCAAAGTTCACAGATAGAGGAAGATACATTTTTAAAAGTGCTCTGCAACGTCGTTAAACTCGTTACCAGTTCATCCCAAGTTGCAAGGTCATTCCGAGTCAAATCAAGGCGTCGTCCCGAGGTGACCCTCTCGGGAACAATTATGAAATGTTCTCAAAACAGATCTGATTGGCTGATGTGCCGCATTGCATAAAATGTGCATGCACGCATGTATCAGACGTAGAATGGGTGATACTCAGACTACCAAAACTCCAAGAAGAGAGAGATAAACTCACAAATCAAGCCGCCACACACTGCGTGGAGTACGACAAGCATCGGCAGGAAATACAGGGCCGCGTAGATGGAGTTCCGTCCCTTGTTCTTGCAGAGTTTGACGGACAGCAGAGGTCGGAACAGCATCATCAGCACCAGCTCAAACGTGTAGATCACAAAGACCACAGTGTACCTTGAAGAGAATGATGACAAGATTACACTCTCATCAATATAGGTCATTCAAGGAATCTGTGATCCGAAAGTGCAATGTTTTAGTGTCCTAAAGGTAATAAACTTCTGCAAACTGCTCACCAGCCAAAAATAAAATGACCTAAAATATATCAAATGCTTGGAGTTAGGAGGGTTTTTGTGTCCTGACATAAACTGGGATCTGGCATCCGATGATATGGGCTTCTCACTGAAACCGACTTCAAATTAATGTTTATTTATTTGGCTACTAAGTAATTGCCAGTACTAGATCACAACAAACATCACAACTCACACCCTTATAATGTCAAATGCCAACAAAAATCCTCCCTTGTGTTCTTCTCTTCGAGTCTCTGAAGCTGGCTGACTACATGAGTTTCCCATTTCTTTACAAAGTGACTTTATACAAGGCTTTAAATCAGAGCCTATTTCTGGTTGGTTTAACACGTTACACGTGTATTACAAATGGGATTCTGTACAGTAGTTGCACTACAAGGAACACAGGAAAGGGAGACATGCAAACTTATTTGAAATAAGAAAGAAAAACTGAATCAAACTATCAAAACAGGATAGCATACCACGTGTCTAGCACCATTGATGGGGACGTACACATCCAATCTTATCCCAACTTGGTGGAAATGACCCATATTAAATGACACACGTGTCTTATAAAAAAAACGTTCACTAATCCACTTACAAAGGGTACACAGCTTCTTGTGTGCAGTGTAGCGTGGTGGTATAGTCTGGTGTCGGGTTGTTGAGCATGGTATACCAGTCTGATAGCATCCGTACACCACACGCCTTGATCTGGAGACTGCCTATGGGCCACAGACAAGGGAAATTAAAAACAATCAAACATGGTCTTGTGATGCCATGTCAAAAGCCCTGTCCGCACTGGACTTTTTTGGGGCAAAGTGCAAATCTGGCCATTGAAGTGCAGTCAGCTTACCTCTTGGATCCATCAGGAGTAAGGCCAAGACAGTTGAGAGGCCACACTCAGCAATGGCTGCTCCGTGCAGTAGGAGAACCCTGAAGATGTAAAAAGCAAGATGTACAAATCACGAACACAATCTTAACAGACAGACTCTACAGAAGCCATGGCAACTTGTTGCAGTGGGCACCAAGTTTCACTGTATGTAATAGCCAAAATTACTGATGAGCAGCAACACTCCTGCATCTGTCTTCTTGAGATGAACATACGTTGGTTGGTTCACTGACCAGAATTTGCTCTTCGATCGACATCTCATTCAGCTTAGCATATTTGTGATCTCATCGGGGCATGATTTCACGGCACTGGTCATCATAATAATCAAATTATGAACAGACCACACAGTCACCGCAGCTGTTCTATCAACTTTACAAATTGTGTACTATAGCTTTAACGTCAATTTGTATTTGGATTCTTTTTCAATTACCGGTGTCCTTTGGCGAAGAAGTCAATGAAGAACAGGTGCAATCCGAGGGACAGAATGACCATGAATCCAATGTACAACCAGTCATATAGAAGGGGCTCTGCCGTGCAGGGCTGACATATGGACATTTCATTCTGACGCTGACCACGTGGACAAGCCTGGGACAGAATACAAAACTCTTCATCAACCAAACAATTTCACAGTTTTCAATTCCAATTTTACTTCCAAACTATTTTTCTAAAGTCAGTGTATATTTTGCCGGCACCGTCATTCTTCCTGCAAACGCTATTTTGTTGCTCCCTTATATGATTGGCCAATTTGCAGTTGCAGAACATAACTCCGGCAAAATAACCTTTAGAGATAGAAGGCCGGCCGACAGCATGACGTATTGAGAATTGGCCAATGAGAAAAAAGGCATTGCCGGCAAAATATATACTTCCTTTTCTAAAACAACTGAAAACTCGACACTAATTAGTGGGGAACAACTTAAAGGGAGCATATAGGATTTGCAAGGCCTCAAAAAAAAAAAAATTGAGTTTGAGACAGAGAATGGACTCAACAGTTCATAAACAGTGCAAACAGTCACCATGGGAAATCTTGGTTCATCAGATGCTGGGTTTTTGAAGCAAATCAAGCTTATATACAATGTATAAAACAAGCCTGTAGATTTGTCAAATTGCATGCAGTATAATGTCCAAATTATGGCATATTCAGTTTGATTTATGGAGTGTTTGAAGTGAACAACCCAAATGATTTCTCATTTTTCTGCTAGCAGATAACCAGGCTTTCGGAATTTGGGTATTATTTTCCATGCATAAATCTACGGGAAAGGATCCGGGGATCGTCCATTATCCTCTTTGATGGGTGTTATCATACGCTGTGGTGATCAATTGCCCATTGACATTTAGATTTTGAGTATATGGGTGCAATGCACCTTTGGAGATTTCAATAATGACGCACTGCAAGTACCGTAATTCAAAGCAAAATCCAAATTGTTACCACAGAAAATTGTTGGGTTTTTTGGTAAATGCTTGAAGCACTGAAATTCTCAGAACCTGGAAATCTACAAGCAGAAAATGAGTAATTTGGTTTCTCCACTTTTGGCACTCCATAGATTACCCCGCATGGTCCATAAGAGTCATTGGTGCTGGTGCTGAACTGAGGAACCCTGCCGCAGTATAGTCCGGGGCACGTCTTCTGGCCAGGGACCAGTCTTCCTTGATCTGCATCAATGGGAAAAACAAACAGTGGAGACTGTAACCAGACTCGGAGCATTTCATATAAACTTGCATCTGCTAACCCTTAAGGCTTATTTACACATACGCGACTTTGTCGCAGCGATTTAGTCGCGCGACAAAGTCGCACACGCGCAGTTGTTCAAAAAGTAAGCGATATGTCGCGCGACTTTTTCCAAATTTTGTGATAAAAATCAAAATCAGACCTTCTCTTTTTCAAAAAATGTCCACCTTATGTGCCTCATCTTCTTCGTGCTCGGAGGAATACATTTGTCTTAGGGGCGCTACTGTTTTTTTTTTTTGCAGCTAGGGCGATCCTACATCCTCAGAATGTGATCATAATGGCATAATTCTTCTTCTTATCGTGTCCACATGTTGTGTTTCTGCCAGAGCTGGACACAGCTCCTAGCAACATCATTGTACTCTGCAAGGTCCTCAGCTTTGCATTTGTGCTCCAGTAGAGGACACTTCAAGAGGTGCTCCATAGTTTGTGGCTCAGTGCCACATATTACAGGTCACATCATCAGTGTCCTGAAAGCCCCACTTCTTGAGAGACACCCTGCATCGGCCAGTTCCAGTTCTCAGTCTGTTGAGGCATTTCCACTCCGTCCAGGTAGAGTCAGCACCAGGGGGGAGCTCTTCGGAGCCACCAAGAGCCATACATGTTCTTGGTGGAAGGTTCGCTTGCTTCTTTGCCCACAAGGTGGCTCTGGTACTCTCAGCATTCTCACTAGGGTTGACTTCGTTGAGAAAGCTTCTCCTGGACTTCAGACGGGGATTTGCAGGTACCTGTTGGAATAGGGGGTGTCGTTCATCTGTGGTCTGGCGATGGCGTTCTCTGCAGCTTGCTGCCCTGCGTCGGATGTCTGGCGGCGCTATACCTGATAGTAGGTATAGGCTGTCTATAGGTGTGGGTCTGAGGCAGCCTGAGATAAGGCGACAGGTAGCATTGATGGCTGGGTCTACCTTCTTCGCATGAACAGATCTTTCCCAGACTGGGCATGCATACTCAGCAGATGAGAAGCAAAGGGCCAAGGCTGTAGCTCGTAGAGTGTGTGGGCTGGCACCCCATCTTGTACCGGTGAGTTTACTGATGATGTTGTTTCTTGTGCAGACTTTGGCTTTTGTCTTCTCAACGTGGGTCTTGAAGGAGAGACAGCGGTCTAGCGTTACTCCAAGGTACACTGGGTGGTCGCAGTTTTCCAGGCGTGTTCCAGACCAGTAGACATTCAGTTGGCGATTGGCTTCTCGATTACGCAGGTGGAAAGCACAGACCTGTGTCTTTGATGGATTTGCACGGAGGTGGTTCTCTTCGTAGTATGGTGTTAGATCATCAAGAGCAGTTGAAAGTCTCTCTTCTACGGTGCTGAAGTCGCTATCTTGTGCAGCTACGCCAAGGTCGTCTGTGTAAATGAAGCGGCGTGTTCCTTCACTTCTTGGTTGGTCATTGGTGTAAATGTTGAAGAGAAGTGGAGAAAGCACACTGCCTTGTGGCAGCCCGTTCTTGAGTCTTCGCCATCTGCTCTTCTTGAGCATAATCATGCATAATTATGTTGTCTTCTCACCTGGCGTGATCAAGGCCTATATAACCTTTGTTGGACGCCTCATACAATTAATTATATTTCTGGACCTCAGTTATTATTTTCTTGTCCATCTTTCCCAAGCAATCAATACAGCTGGCTTGTGAGGACATAGGGAAATACGTATGGAACTTTTTTTGTCGCGCGACAAATTCACTTTCAATTTGATTTCAAAAAGTTGCGCGACAAGTCGCACTACTTTGTCGCGTACATGTAAACACGCCCATTGATTTGTGCGCAGTTCAAAATACACGCGACATAGTCGCATATGTGTAAATAGGCCTTAATCCACCTGAATCCTACTATAATATGTTTTTTTTTTCCTGTGGTAAGTGTGGTATCCTGAATACCACAATACCACAGTGTGGTTGTGTAGTAATGCATGGTTTATGATCCAGTCCCCATGTGGAGACTGTGGTAATGTGTAGTAAGCAGTACTTTTCTTGTGTGTTAAGATTTAAGTGTGTGGCGAGCATTTACATACAGCTGTCATCTTGTTTTTCAAATTGTATACTGGTACCCGGCTTACCGGCTACAATGCAGTGCTATTAATTATGAACTGAAGCAGTAAAGGGTGCACAAAAAGAAACTTCCGTTGATTTTGACGCCCTAACCCTTTGAATCTAATCAGTTAGGGGTGTTATTCGGAAATATTTTCACAGACGGCCATGACTGAAACAGGGTTATTTCCTCCAAGAGTTAACTTATTGGATGCAAGTCATGATGAACTTCAATCTCAGGTGTGTACACTTGGGTACCAGGCAAATATGAAAAGTAAGATTTTCAGTGGTTTTTTTTGTTAACCTACAATCAGTGGCGGTTCTGCAGGGGGGCTGGGGGGGGGGGGGTTTGGTGCTTGAGCCCCTCCCCCCAAACAATTCTGTCTAGCCCCCCCCCCCCCCAAAAAAATGCATTTGAACAAAAAGAAGTTATTAAGCGCCAATTACAAAAAAACGCGTTGTGTAGGCTATACTATAGCCTATAGTGCATGTTTTTCGACCCCTAATATAAAGTCATAGCAGAAGCGAGTGTTAGAAGAAGGGTCTAACGTATTCCCCATATTTGGGGTGTTCTAACCATAGATATAATAAAAAAACTAGATGTCGCATTGCCTGCTCGTGGGCGCGTCTTTTTTTACTTTAGGCGCCATTTTTAAAAGGTATTTTTCGAATCCGTTTTTATGGAACGCCGTAGCTATCTTCTTTAGATTGTTTGCTTTGGTAATTCCATCATTCAATTTGCCAAATTTAATGATGGAATTTACCGACAAACAATCTAAGCCACCGATTATAGCTACGGCGTTCCATCATGTTTCTGGTGCATCGCGTACCGCGTAACGCGTAACGGCCGGCACTGCGTACCGCGCGGGTACGTGATCGTTGTAATAAGCGCTTGGATGTTTAGGTTCATTTTTTACCTTCCTTCAATGGCCGCGTCCTGCATGCGCGGATATAGCTCCCATTGGTTTGTACACGGGTGCGTCATCTAGTTTTTATATAATCTATGGTTCTAACCCCCCACCCCCCCCCCCCCCCCCCCAAAAAAAAAATGGCTCTTCTAGCCCCCCAAAATATTGGCTCTAGAACCGCGCCTGCCTACAATTATACACTTCGAATGCAGCGGTATCCATTTTTCTCATAACGCCGCCATCTGGCTCTGTCAGTCCCATAGGTTTGTACACAAGTGATGGCCGTCAGTGCAATTCTTTCCTGTTTTTCTTTACTTACATGGTTGAAACGGGTTGTACTCAATACCTAGCGCACATTTAAAGAGAGTGACCGTCAATAACACACTGCAAAACACGAATTGCCATTTGCAAGGATCCATGACGCAAAATTCGTACTTCTGTGCACGGAATTTCTGCAGTAAAACTGTCAACCTTGATAGCTGTTTAGTGTTTATCTTCGTGCAGCAATTCGGCAGACCATCAGGTATCGTTTCTGCGTTTCTGTGGACATAATGTGTAGTGAGGTCAGGTTCCAGACTTTTAGCAGACTTGAGGGCGTGCTTCAATAAATTTTGGTGCGTGGCTGGGTGCACCACACTAAATAAACTCCCATTGACCTTAGTGTAAAATCCCCCAACTTCACAGTTAAAAAAACCCCATCCAGAAGTTTCTCAGTTGTTGGTACAATAGTGTAAATGATAGTGTGAACTCTCATCTACCCAATTCTTTTCAATTTTTGGTTGGGTAACCGATTGGATTTTTTGCTAATTGCCCCAAGAAAAAAACACCCCCGAAATGTCCTTCTTCTGTAACCGACTTGCTACGAGTTTTCATGAAGAAACCCTCCACGTTCAAGACAATGTAGGACCGGATTGTAAACCAAAATATCTCAAGTATCCACAACAGGCTGAAGCACTGAACCCCAGGTTGTCATAACCAGTCAAAATTACACAATATATTACCCCCCAAATTGCATATTTAAAAAACATTTGAGGGTACACACATTATGATAATCAGCTCGGCGCATTGATTTTTGAGCTATTAAGTGCGCCAGCGCCACTGATGATAATGATCTAGTGGGCTGGGCTTGAAAGATTTATATCAAGTCCTTGTTTTGATCGTATGGTCGTTGTGCATGCACCACATTTCAGTGCACCTCAATAATAAACGTCCAATAATTCACCTTGGAGAGAGAAAAAAAGTAGGCCTACTTCACAGTTTCAAAAACCTCATCCAGAAGTCTCTTCTTCTTCTTTTTTTCTTCTTTTTTTTCTCCTCTTTTTATTTTTTGTGGGGGGAGGGGGTGTTACTCTCCAAATGGAAGTTTTAACCCTTATCTAGCTACCTAATTAAAATTACTTAATTCTTCTCATTTATTTTCATCTGCTACGAAAGCCAAATAAAGCCATCAAGTATATCTTCTGAAAAAGTGAAGTATATATTATTTTAAAAATTTGGGGTTTTTTTTTTCGAGATATATTTTCCAGATTTTGTTTGTCCGAGATATATTTTGAGTTATTTTTTCAGATTTTGTCTTTTTCGAAATTGCGGAAGCTTAAAGTGATGACCATCCATAATATAGTTTGAGGTTAAGTAGTCCGACTTACTGGACCATTTGAACTATTTTTTTAAATTAATTTTTTCTTTACCCTTCGCAATAACGTCAACGCTAAGCAATGCAGTCAAACATAATCATAATCCGATCGTCTCACAATTGCCTGAAATCAAGTCAAAACATTCCAGAAAAAAAATCCTAACGCGCTTTAGCAATGGGCCCGTGATACAAACCATATTACGAAGGCTGGGAACTTGACCATATGTCACTGACTATTCCAGACGACTGGCACATGCCATGCTTATGGGCAAGCACATAGAGACTGCGCGGACAAAAATAAGTTGTGACATGAAATGGTCATTGATTTTGTTTGTCTTAGTCAGTAAGATGCGGTCTAGTTCCCACCTTCGTGCATAGGCTTGTGCATGGGACCATTTCTAATGCGCATGAAGATTTTTTAGTGCAAAAAGTGCAGACCACTAAATAAATTCCCATATAGAGTCCCATTAAAAAATAATTACAAAATACACACAAGTTTCTGAGGCAATCGACCAACTTAACGGCAAAATAAAGGTGAAAACATCAATTTTCATGTTCTTTTCAATTTTGTATCGGTTAACCGGTGACTTGTTGCCGAAAAGTATATTCTAATAAAAATACCTCTAAAAAGCAGAATTGACCGATGCGTAACTAAAAAAAGGTACCCCTCCACTACAGGGCCAAAGTAGAGCAAATTTAGTACCCGATTTCATCCAAACGGCTCGAAGACGAAAGTCCAAACTCTGGTGATCGGGTTCCATCCATTATGTCTACAATACTTCCCACGTAGGGGTCACCAGAAGCTTTTTAAGAGAAAATATTTTGAGGGTATACAGAAAATTAATGAGCTCCGCAGACCGATTTGGGCCTATTTAGTTGTCTGCACCCTCAAACATTGAGTCTTCAACAATTTTTTTCTGCGCATGTTCGAACTGACATGCGACAAACTTGTCGAAATTGCTATCCCCCCAAAAAAACTCGTATTAAAGTACAACTTAAGCACCACTTGTTCATCTTTGACATGTGTAGAAGCCGGCATCATTTTCATACGACTAATAGTTTGAGGTTACTGCAGTCCCACTTTTTGGCCAGTTTTGTTTGGACGATTTTTTTATTCATCCTTCGCACTAACGTCCCACGCTTAGCAATGCAGTAAAACATAAATCATAAACCGACCATCTAAAAAATGCCTGAAATCAAGTGAAAGTATTCCCCCACCCCCCACCCCCAAAAGAATTCCGAACGCGCTTTACCAATGACCCCTTGTACAAACCATATTACGAAGGCTGGGAACATGACCATATGTCACCGACTATTCCAGACGACTGGCACATGCCATGCTTATAGGCAAGTCCATAGAGACTGCGCGGACAAAAATAAGTTGTGACATGAAATGGTCATTGATTATGTTTGTCATAGTCAGTAAGATGCGGTTTAGTTCCCAACTTCGTCTATAGGTTTGTGCATGGGACCATTGCTAATGCGCATGAAGATTTTTTTTTAGTGTACGAAGGTGCAGTCCACTAAATAATTTTCCATAAAGGCTCCCATGCAAAATGGCCAATTGAAAAAAACAAAAATTGAAAAAAAAAAATAATTACAAAATACTCACAAGTTTCTGAGGCAATCGACCAACTTAACGGCAAAATAAAGGTGAAAACCTCAATTTTCATGTTCTTTTTAATTGTGTATCGGTTAACCGATGACTTTTGGCAGAAAAGTATATTCAAAGGAAAATACCTCTAAAAAAGCAGAATATTGACCGGTGCGTTACTAAAAAAAAGTACCCCTCCACTACAGGGCCAAAATAGAGCAAATTTAGTACCTGATTTCATCCAAACGGCTCGAAGACGAAAGTCCAAACTCTGGTGATCGGGTTCCATCTATTATGTCTACGATACTTCCCACGTAGGGCTCACCAGAAGCTTAAAGAGAAAATATTTTGAGGGTATACAGAAAATTAATGAGCTCCGCGGACCGATTTGGGCCTATTTAGTTGTCTGCACCCACAAAATGTGAGCCTTCAACAATTTTATTCTGCGCATGTTCGAACTGACATGCGACAAACTTGTCGAAATTGCTACCCCAAAAAAAACTCGTAAGTACAACTGAAGCACCACTTGTTCATCTTTGACAGGTGTAGAAGCCGGCATCATAGGTAATACGACTAATAGTTTGAGGTTACTGCAGTCACACTTTTTGGCCAGTTTTGTTTGGACGATTTTTTAATTCATCCTTCGCACTAACGTCCCACGCTTAGCGATGCAGTAAAACATAAATCATAAACCGACCATCTAAAAAATGCCTGAAATCAAGTGAAAGTATTCCCCCACCCCCCACCCCCAAAAAAAATTCCGAACGCGCTTTACCAATGACCCCTTGTACAAACCATATTACGAAGGCTGGGTACATGACCATATGTCACTGACTATTCCAGACGACTGGCACATGCCATGCTTATAGGCAAGCCCATAGAGACTGCGCGGACGAAAATAAGTTGTGACATGAAATGGTCATTGATTATGTTTGTCATAGTCAGTAAGATGCGGTCTAGTTCCCAACTTCGTCTATAGGTTTGTGCATGGGACCATTGCTAATGCGCATGAAGATTTTTTTTAGTGTACGAAGGTGCAGTCCACTAAATAATTTTCCATAAAGGCTCCCATGCAAAATGGCCAATTGAAGAAAAATAATATTGAAAAAAAAAAAAATTACAAAATACTCACAAGTTTCTGAGGCAATCGACCAACTTAACGGCAAAATAAAGGTGAAAACCTCAATTTTCATGTTCTTTTTAATTGTGTATCAGTTAACCGATGACTTTTGGCAGAAAAGGATATTCAAAGGAAAATACCTCTAAAACAGCAGAATTGACCGGTGCCTGACTACAAAATAGTACCCCTCCACTACAGGGTCAAAATAGAGCGAATTTAGTACCTGATTTCATCCAAACGGCTCAAAGACGAAAGTCCAAACTCTGGTGATCGGGTTCCATCCATTATGTCTACAATACTTTCCACGGAGGGCTCACCAGAAGCTTTTTAAGAGAAAATATTTTGAGGGTATACAGAAAATTAATGAGCTCCGCGGACCGATTTGGGCCTATTAAGTTGTCTGCACCCACAAACATTGAGTCTTCAACAATTTTATTCTGCGCATGTTCGAACTGACATGCGACAAACTTGTCGAAATTGCTACCCCCCCCCCCCCAAAAAAAAAAAAAAAACTCGTAAGTTCCACTGAAGCACCACTTGTTCATCTTTGACATGTGTAGAAGCCGGCATCATAGGTCATACGACTAATAGTTTGAGGTTACTGCAGTCCCACTTTTTGGTCCGTTTTGTTTGGACGATTTTTAAAATCATCCTTCGCACTAACGTCCCTCGCTAAGCAATGCAGTAAAACATAAATCATAAACCGATCATCTAAAAAATGCCTGAAATCAAGTGAAAGCATTCCCCCCCCCAAAAAAAAAAATATCCTAACGCGCTTGAGCAATGACCCCGTGTACAAACCATTTTACGAAGGCTGGGAACTTGACCATATGTCACTGACTATTCCAGACGACTGGCACATGCCATGCTTATAGGCACGCCCGTAGAGACTGCGTGGACAAAAATAAGTTGTAACATAAAATGGTCAATGATTACGTTTGTCATAGTCAGTAAGATGCGGTCTAGTTCCCACCTTCGTGTATAGGTTTTTGCATGGGACCATTGCTAATGCGCATGAGGATTTTTTTTAGTGTACGAAGATGCAGACCACTAAATAATTTTCCATATAGACTCCATCCCATGCAAAACGGCCAATAAAAAAAAAAATGCAAAATACTCACAAGTTTCTGAGGCAATCGACCAATCCGGCAAAATAAAGGTGAAAACTTCAATTTTCATGTTCTTTTTAATTTTGTATAGGTTAACCGATGACTTTTTGCAGAAAAGTATATTCAAAGGAAAATACCTCTAAAACAGCAGAATTGACCGGTGCCTGACTACACAATAGTACCCCTCCACTACAGGGCCAAAATAGAGCAAATTTAGGTCCTGATTTCATCCAAACGGCTCGAAGGATAAAGTCCAAACTCTGGTGATCGGGTTCCATCCATTTTGTCTACAAGACTTCCCACGTAGGGCTCACCAGAAGCTTTAAGAGAACATATTTTGAGGGTATGCAGAAAATTAATGAGCTCCGCGGACCGATTTGGGCCTATTTAGTTGTCTGCACCCACAAACATTGAGTCGATCTTCAACAATTTTATTGTTCGAACTGACATGCGACAAACTTGTCGAATTTGCTATCCCCAAAAAACTCGTAAGTTCCACTGAAGCACCACTTGTTCATCTTTGACATGTGTAGAAGCCGGCATGTACTTCCGTTTATCGTTTGAGCATTTATGGTGTAATGTATCATACATAGATACAGATGTCTGCCGGGGACCCCTGCTGCATGTGCCCATGAGGACCCCCAAAAACTAGGCCCCAAAATTTACCTTTTTTCAAACGAACGATTAGGTACCACTTGAAACCAATTCCAACTGAAGAGGTATATCACCCAGAGCACAGAATGGCCCATGGAAGACAAGTTGTCTGTGGCAAAGGGCCTTCAAAACACCCCCAAATATGGCCGCTACGCACATGTAAGTTCTTGGTGTGTCAAATCGTTAGTATTGTGAGTTGAGCCGCTGCAGGGCAACTAGGTTAGATTTAGTAATTTAATTGTTTTTAAATTGAGTAAGCCAGTTATAATCCATACAACACTGTAATGAGTTTTTCAAGTATTTTGTCGGCGATATCCTTTGGAACTTAACGTCTTGTTTTAGTCTTTAGAATAATAATTTCACATTTGTTTACTGAACTCAATGAAATATATATGTGATTCACACTAAAGGGTCGATTTCACGAATCCCGAGGATCGATCGTAGCTCCAGTTAAGAAGGATAACCCATCGTATCCTACATAGGGCTGCAAGGCATCATAGGTCATGCGACTAATATTTTGAGGTTACAGCAGTCCCACTTTATGGGCCGTTAGAATTATTTTTTGACGATTTTTTATTTCATCATTCGCACTAACGTTCCACGCTAAGCAATGCAGTAAAACATACATCAAAACCTTTCACCTAAAAATGCCTGAAATCAAGTGAAAACATCCCCCCCCCAAACGCGCTTTAGCAATGAGCCCGTGTACAAACCACATTACGAAGGCTGGGAACTTGACCATATGTCACTGACTATGCCAGACGACTGGCTCATGCCACGCTTATAGGCAAGCCCGTAGTACCTGCGTGGACAAAAATGAATTGTGACATGAAATGGTCTTTGATTATGTTTGTCATAGTCAGCAAGATACGGTCTAGTTCCCACCTTCTTACATAGGTTTGTGCATGGGACCATTTCTAAAGCGCATGAGGTTATGTCTAGCGTCCCCAAAAAATGCAATTGAAAAAAAAAAATCTTGAAAATACTGGATTTGTTCACTATAAGCGCCAATTACATAAACAAAAACGAGTTGTGTAGGTTAAAGGTGTATGTTTTTCGACCCCTAATGAGACATAGCAGAAGCGAGTGTTAGAACAACCCAAAATGTTTGGTCTCCCCCCCCCCCCCCCCTAAAAAAAAAAATTAATAAATAATGGCTCTTCTAGTCCCCCCCCCCCCCCCCCCATTTTTTCTCTGTTTTCTACAATTTCCGATGATGATATATGAGCTCAACATTTCACCGGTTTTTTTTTCATGACAAATCAACAGTCTGCAGCTGTTCTATAACCTTTACAAAATAATACTCATTATGCCTTCAATATTATTACAAACCTACGGGCAGAATATAAAGTACCCATCTGTTGCGCCCTCTGTCGGTGAGTGTTTACACGCAAAGACGTGGTGATTTTCGCAACCATTGCTCTTTTCGTCGACCAACTTTATCAGTAGATGAATGCTTTGCAATCTGACGGATTTTGTTTAGTCAATCCATAGACAAACCAACACAACCTTGATTTTCTTCCAAAACTAGCCACTCAAAATATGGACAAAAGGGTAATTGACGTTTCGGAATTAGATAAACATCCATCTTGGTTAGTTTTGGTTTAATGATAGGATGATTAAAGATCTTTACAAGTCTGGCATATTTCTCCGACCATTTTGCTTACAGACGAAAGCTATAAAACTATCATACCTAAAACAAACATTGTCTCACTTCTATTCTTGTATTAAAGGTAAAATCGTACATTGGTTTTTATCAAAGAAATACAGATTCATGAGCACAAATATCAAGACAGATACAGTAACAGTTATCTGTACACATTTCAGTCCCATACGGTGCCCACTTTTTGAAAAAACATTGAAAAACAGCCACAATATTTCTTAAGTCTTTTCTCTTAAATTTTTTGATCTTTTAAATGATCAAAAAGATATTCGGTCATTGTTTTACTAATTTCGGGATAAATACACCATTTCAGGCGAAAACATTTTAACGGTATGTTTCTACCACCATCATCTTCATACCCTGTAAGTTATGCATACATCTGTGAACTTTTCTGATTTGGTTTTTTACCAAAGTATGATACTACCTTTAAAGGGAGGGTACAGAATTGGTAAGACGAAGAAAACATCCCTTGAAATGTTTTTGTCTGAAATGCCATATTCGTTGAGAAATAAATGAAACTATTTTCCGATTGGAATAAATCGCTTCGAAGCGTTTTATTCAGTCGTTGAAATGTGTACAGTTCTCTGTACACGGGTTTTCATTATTTTCTCGTGACCCAGATGGCTGATTGACCTCAAACTTCTACAGGTTTGTCAGTTTAGGTATATGATGGATTACATAATGTGCTTTCACTGTCAGCAACGGTTTTGTCGCAAAAACCAGTTCTGTACCATCCCTTTAAGAAAAGATGCAAGGTAAAAGAGTTCCTCTGGGCCCGCACTTTATAAAGAGAAGTATAGGCTCAATGAGAATTACGTTCAAGTTCAACGCACCGTTTGAGAATATGTCACCAAATGCCCTTTGCTTCGCTTTTTTCTCGCATCAGACGCCATGCACCACCATTTATGTCTGTACATTGATCAAATAAAACACATTAACTATCCCCTTACCACTCTTGCCGTTGGCAAAAATACTGAACAAAGGTTTAGGTTTGCATAAAAATAAATATCGCCTGCGTGTTTGATCCGACAGGATTACAGATTAAATAGATGAATGAATGGGTGATCGTGCAGGTGTAACAACCAATTATACTAAAATACTCTGGTATAAAACATTTTCTATTATAATGTCTATTTTTGATACTAGAGAGATACCCACGGCGATTGGCGACATTTTACATACAGTTTATATAAAAAGGTCGTGGCGTCTGCATTTAAAGGTAATATCATACTTCGGTTTTTGTCAAAGAAATTGCAGACTCATGGGCAAAAACATCAAAGAAGATGCAGTAACAGTCATCTGTGAAAAACCTTGTCCCGTATACGGTGCCCACACTGAGAAAACGCCCGTGGTATTTTCAAATCTGTTCACAGGATTTTTGATCTTGCGAAAATTGAAATTGTTTTTGGTTTTTGGTTATTTATTTTATTCTTTTCTGCAAAATACAGCATTTCAGGCAAAACAATATTTACGGTATATTTCAATCATCACCATCTTTATACCCTGTAGGATAAATCTGTGAACATGTCTGTTTCGGTATGCTTCCAAAGTATCATAGTACCTTTAAAAATCGAAATTAATTTGAACATTGTGGAAAAGCGTTGATTGGAAACCGTCGCGACGCGTCATAAAGGGCACAGGTTGGTCTATTATTTATGTTCATGGTGAGTGCGTGCAATATTACATGTATTAATCGTGAAGCAATTTAAATGCCTGTGCTGTAAAGCCTTGGCTTTTTTCGCCGTGTGTGAATGGATACTGATACTGACATTCTACAGCCATTTTTATTGTCACACATTGATTTTGCAATGAACGTTATCTTTGTTTAGGCGTGAGCAGGAGTACAGTTCACCAAGCCACTTAAAGGTAGTATCATACTTTGGTAAGGAACCAAAACAGAAACGTTCACATATTTACGTATAACTTTTATGGTATGAAAATGCTGCTGGTAGAAACCTACCGTTAACATTTTTCCGCCAAAAATTTATCCAGAAGTTAGGAAAACAAAAGATCAAAAATGAAAGAGAAAAGACTTTAAAAAAAAACTGTGGCTGTTTTTCACTGTTTTCTCCAAAAGTAGGCACCGTATGGGACTGAAATTTTCACAGATTACTGTTACTGTATCTGTCTTGATATTTTTGCCCATGAATCTGTATTTCTTTGATAAAAACTACAAGTATGATACTACCTTTAACGGGGTGATACACCAGATAAGACCGACAGTCTGGACCTTTAGGGGTTGTCCCCGTAATAATTTTCACTTCACCTTTGGAATTACTGTTTTTGCGTTGCAAACATTTTTGCGAAGCCTTGTGATTTTCAAACTTCTGTCTATAAAAAATGTGGGGTTCATTTGGAGTTTCTAGATCGGAAACAGGAAAGAATTATACTTTGTGTGCATGTCATGGAACACCAGAAGGGGTCATCTGATTTAGCAATATGATGGTCATTACTCATTGTCACATTCAATGCAATCCGGTTTTTCCAATGACGATATCATGTTCTCAACTGAAAAAAAAATCAGTGTGATTTTATGCTATTGACAAAGATTTGAATTTGATTTAATAGCGTATAGACGCAGTTTACCTTGGAGTTAATTAGGTCATTGTGGAAGTTGAATGGTCAGTTTAAGCTTGTTCATAATTTATTGTCCAACGCCGAAGACCACACGGTGATGTCCAACATCATTGGTTTCCCATATCTTGGTCACCGAAGCTATCATAACTGTCAATGAATCTATTGATTTATCATTTTGAGTGATTTGAGCACTCTCTTAAAATACTTTTTGTGTCAGATTTTAAAGTTATGTTTCTGTAAAGGATTTAAAGTTATGTTTCTGTAAAGGAGGAAATAGTCAAAATCATTATTAGCAGCCTGCATATGTTATTTTTCTCAAGTGCGAAAATAGTCATTACATCACGGACTGCACTAACACACAGAACAATGTACATTACAAATGCACAAAGCATTTTCTAATGATTCTTTCCTCTTTTTAATTCATCAAACATACCTCGTTTACAGTAACATCGTTATCTCTTTTGTGAGATGCGTGACTGCATAACCATTTTTTTATAACCATCACAACTGCCGATGTAGGACTACGGATCCCCTGAGGGGACATGCAAAAATAAATGCTGAAGGTGGGGGGGGGGGATTGGGTAAAAATTATTTCATTCCCTCAAAATATTATGTCATGGCTTCTTACTGCCAAACGAACAAGGATAATTCACAATTAGGGACACCGGCAACATATAGAGCTGGATAGCTCAGATGGTAGAGTGCCGGTACGGTTTTCCGGTGGTCGCAGGTTCGAATCCCGCTACAGTCATTTTTTGAGTTTTCACCTTTCAATTAAATGAATTAATCCAGTCAGTTTCCTCTTATGCTTCATCCGCTAATTACATCTATTTGGCATATTTATTTGACCTGAAATATCATAGAATGGTTCGTCATGTACAGTTCCCCGTTTTCCTTTGAAATGTGTGAATCCGTGGATTTTCTGGACTTGAACATATCACACCGTCACTGCCATCATTATAGTGTAGTTTCGTACCCAGTGCGAGATGCGGATGACACATGACACTTGGGGCGCGCATTACATTATTCACAGCGTGAAATTAACTATGCATATCATGCGCAAGACGGCAACGAATGGTGGCCCAGGGGGGACATGAACACCACAAAATGTCTGTTGTTAGATATATGTGCATTACAAATTCAAAAAATAAAATCTGATGTGATGTGCGATTTTTGCATATGCATAATGGCGCGTGATACATCGTACATCACGAATCTGTTCACTGAATGTGCACAGATTGTGTGATTTTATATTTGGCATGATTTTTTTTCGTCTGAATAATCTGTTTTGATTGTGTGGATGTGATTCGCTCATAGTGTCATATGTCATGGCGGCAATAAAAATGTGTAAGGACACTATATCACCACGTGTGACAAAGATTTTGCCATTCTGATGCACGCTATACATTTAGTGAGGAAACTGTATCCATGTAATGTGTGAAAACCATTGTTCACAATAATGCAGCCTTTAAATTGAGATAAAATACATAATTACTGCTCATCTATAATGTATTAACGATATGTAGTTAAATGCAACATCTGGATTGCACCTGGGGCTGTTTATTTATTGAAAATGAAAAGTGCAACCAGCTGGGCAGGTCTTCAGTGATAGCCAAACATTCTCATTTTCAAGAGTTGTAACGAATTGTGACTGGATTTAAGACGAACGTTTAACGCCTTGAAGAGGGTTTCAGAATGGTGAAGCCCGAAATCCAGACGTAAGGATCTTTTAAGATGTATATTTAGGGCCAGTAACGGAAATCACTCTTCGAAATGCACACCAATCTCGAACCCACATGCATAATAATATATTATTGTTATGATTATATTAGAAATGCAAAATGTTAATAGGTTTATAGGGCTGATCTAGCTTTAATAATACGGGGGTGGGGGGGGGGGGTAAGTTGGAAATAAAACAAGTGATATTTCGAAAAAAAATCATGTCCTAATGTTGCTCAAATTGCCATAGAGTGCATGCATGGAGGACTATTTATTCAGGATGGTGTCAGTTCATTTGCCAGTATATAGGGGTATTATGGCACTTTCACCCACGAGTCATTGGTTAAAATGATAATTGTGGGTGAATGTAATGATACCCCTATACTGCCAAATCGACTGACACCATCCTTGAAACTAAAATGAAATTTGAAAATGAAAGCTTTATCGTGCTGTATGACTTGATTACGACAGCGGAAAGCCTTTTTTAAAATAATTATTTCAATTGGCCACTTTTGCATGGGCGCCTAGCTATGGGAAATTATATACTGTTTTGCACTGATTTGGTTAAAGGGTTCAGGCATTATTTTTTCCTCCTCCATTTTATTGATGAAGATAATCTGCGGCTAAACAATTTAGTGGTTGTGACCCCCTACCCCTCTAGAACCGCCACTAGTACTGGTTTTGCCTCTAAAATGGCTGCGCATTTTCCGGCACTCATTTCCATGTTTAATGGAATGTTCTTATGCAAATTTTAGTTATTTGGGTTTGCTTTGCATTGATGAAAAGTATGGCTGAATATACGATCTTGAGACCAATGTTCATAGATTTGTATGGCAACGCAATCCACAGACTCAGACTCAGACTCTGAAAAATGTGTAGGGCAACTCAAACAGTTTTGTGGGACAAAATATGACCGTGCATGAAATTGTGTAGAGTGCAGATGTATACATAGGACTATTATGAACCGATAATATCATTGATGAATTTACTGTAATTATCATATTATGTTTAATGTATCTATTACATTTAAGTTCTGAGATCAGAAACGGTTCATAATCAATCAGATGATTCCGATGAATCAGATTTGGAAGAATCACGATTTTTCGACGAATCAGATTTGGAAGAATCACGAGTTTCCGACGAATCAGATTTCGAAGAATCATTAGTTTTCGACGAATCAGATTTGGAAGAATCACGAGTTTCCGAAGAATCAGATTTGGAAGAATCACGAGTTTCCAATGAATCAGATTTGGAAGAATCACGAGTTTCCGACGAATCAGATTTCGAAGAATCACGATTTTTCGACGAATCAGATTTGGAAGAATCACGAGTTTCCGATGAATCGGATTTGGAAGAATCATGAGTGTCCGATGAATCAGATTTGGAAGAATCACGAGTTTCCGACGAATCAGATTGGGAAGAATCACGATTTTCCGTTGAATCAGATTTCGAAGAATCACGATTTTTCGACGAATCAGATTTCGAAGAATCACGAGTTTCCGAAGAATCAGATTTGGAAAAATCACGAGTTTCCGACGAATCACGAGATTCAGAAGAATCAGATTTCGAAGAATCACGAGTTTCCGATGAATCAGATTTGGAAGAATCACGAGTTTCCAACGAATCAGATTTCGAAGAATCACGATTTTTCGACGAATCAGATTTGGAAGAATCACGAGTTTCCGATGAATCGGATTTGGAAGAATCACGAGTGTCCGATGAATCAGATTGGGAAGAATCACGAGTTTCCGACGAATCAGATTGGGAAGAATCACGATTTTCCGTTGAATCAAATTTCGAAGAATCACGATTTTTCGACGAATCAGATTTGGAAAAATCACGAGTTTCCGACGAATCACGAGATTCAGAAGAATCACGAGATTCAGAAGAATCACGAGATGCCGAAGAATCACGAGATGCCGAAGAATCATGAGATGCCGAAGAATCAGGAGATTCAGAAGAATCACGAGATGCTGAAGAATCACGAGATGCTGAAGAATCACGAGATTCAGAAGAATCACGAGATGCCGAAGAATCGCGAGATACTGAAAAATCACGAGATACCGAAGAATCACGAGATACCGAAGAATCACGAGATGCCGAAGAATCACGAGATGCCGAAGAATCACGAGATACCGAAGAATCTCGAGATGCCGAAGAATCACGAGATGCCGAAGAATCACGAGATGCCGAAGAATCACGAGATTCAGAAGAATCACGAGATGCTGAAGAATCACGAGATGCTGAAGAATCACGAGATTCAGAAGAATCACGAGATGCCGAAGAATCACGAGATACCGAAAAATCACGAGATGCCGAAGAATCACGAGATGCCGAAGAATCACGAGATGCCGAAGAATCACGAGATGCCGAAGAATCACGAGATGCCGAAGAATCACGAGATGCCGAAGAATCACGAGATGCCGAAGAATCACGAGATGCCGAAGAATCACGAGATGCCGAAGAATCACGAGATGCCGAAGAATCACGAGATGCCAAAGAATCACGAGATGCCGAAGAATCACGAGATGCCAAAGAATCACGAGATGCCGAAGAATCACGAGATGCCGAAGAATCACGAGATGCCGAAGAATCACGAGATGCCGAAGAATCACCAGATACCGAAGAATCACCAGATACCGAAGAATCACCAGATGCCGAAGAATCACGAGATGGCGAAGAATCACGAGATGCCGAAGAATCACGAGATACCGAAGAATCACGAGATACCGAAGAATCACGAGATGCCGTAGAATCACGAGATGCCAAAGAATCACGAGATGCCGAAGAATCACGAGATGCCGAAGAATCACGAGATACCGAAGAATCACGAGATACCGAAGAATCACGAGATGCCCTAGAATCACGAGATGCCGAAGAATCACGAGATACCGAAGAATCACGAGATGCCGAAGAATCACGAGATGCCGAAGAATCACGAGATGCCGAAGAATCAAGAGATGCCGAAGAATCACGAGATGCCGAAGAATCACGAGATTCAGAAGAATCACGAGATTCAGAAGAATCACGAGATGCCGAAGAATCACGAGATGCCGAAGAATCACGAGATACCGAAGAATCATGAGATACCGATGAATCACGAGATTCAGAAGAATCACGAGATGCCGAAGAATCACGAGATGCCGAAGAATCACGAGATGCCGAAGAATCACGAGATGCCGAAGAATCACGAGATGCCGAAGAATCACGAGATGCCGAAGAATCACGAGATGCCGAAGAATCACGAGATTCAGAAGAATCACGAGATGCAGAAGAAATACGAGATGCCGAAGAATCACGAGATTCAGACGAATCACGAGATTCAGACGAATCACGAGATGCCGAAGAATCACGAGATGCCGAAGAATCACGAGATGCCGAAGAATCACGAGATGCCGAAGAATCACGAGATTCAGAAGAATCACGAGATTCAGAAGAATCACGAGATGCCGAAGAATCACGAGATGCCGAAGAATCACGAGATACCGAAGAATCATGAGATACCGATGAATCACGAGATTCAGAAGAATCACGAGATTCAGAAGAATCACGAGATGCCGAAGAATCACGAGATGCCGAAGAATCACGAGATGCCGAAGAATCACGAGATGCCGAAGAATCACGAGATGCCGAAGAATCACGAGATACCGAAGAATCACGAGATACCGAAGAATCACGAGATACCGAAGAATCACGAGAAATCGAAGAATCACGAGATGCCGAAGAATCACGAGATGCCGAAGAATCAGATTTCGAATTGGAATCAGAAGATTCGGAGTCAGCACGAAGACATTTACTGACTTTGTTCCAGTACTTTTCTGTCTCGGGATTGTCGAAGCCATGAGGACCGCCGTTGTGGATACGAGCGAAATCTTCACACGTTGCTTTGCGGCCCAGACGGCAGCAGGTGGCATGACGTCTCATGTACCGCTGAACAGCATGCTTGCTGCATTCAAAGCTTTTCATACAGGTCTTCCAATCTGGAAAAGGAATTATGAGAAGGGACCGTCAAGAGAGAACTCAGACCGGACCAATCGTGGATATTTATCACCTGAATTTGATTAATACCGGATTAAAAACTTGGAAAACTTAGCCCGCCGAGGAGACTGTCTAGACTACGTAGACCGGTCTACATTATGTGCCGTAAGACATCAGAACGGTATATCTCAACCATGTGTGTGGAGGGAAAAGCAAATCATACATTTAGCTGTGTTTACACAAATCAGGAGAGCGGCGGACCCAAAAATGACCTAGCCACAATGGCAACAATTTGACGGACACGTAAATAGTTATAAGGAGTCATCTTGGTTTTCTATTTCTACCTCCATGATAGAGCAATGGGTGTTCGACGGTTCAATAACAACCGACAGAAAATATCATCATACAAATTAATTTATATGGCTTCATTGAAATCTCGCATAAACACTCGGCATCGTTATAGTCCATAAACAAAAACAACACCGTATGCTTAGATATTTCAAAGGCATTGGCTATTCTGCTTAATTTGAGTTGAAATGACATATAGCTTTGTGAGGGCTGGGAAGCATCGATTCAATTTATTCCTACTTATTTCATGTCTGATGATGAACTATTCATTAAAATGTCTACGCAAAAAAAAAGAAGCAATTGGACATAAATTTAGTGTCTGTTGTTTGGAGCGTTTCCAATTGTACCAACCTTCCTTCAGCCTTGTGTCATCCCAGTAGTCTTGTTTGATTTGATAAGGTCCACAGGACAGAGAACCCTTGACAATCTTGCAGACATGTGTAGGTATCTTGCACCCAGACTCTACTTTACAGATACAGCGAAGACAATCCTCTGAGACGGGCCCCTCTGGAGCTGCCTTCGTGATGGCATAAGCTTCTGCAAACCCAACAAATGGAAAACATGATTGAAAATAAAGAGGCAAAACTCCAGCATGATGCAACATATACTCAATCAAGCAAGAACAAGTCTACCATAATGATGAAAAGGTTTATTTCGTCCCCTCAAAATATTTTACTCCCTGGAAATATTATTTTATTATCTCGAAATCCTATTTGAGGGAACGCAAAAAAAATCGAAGTAACGGAATAGTTTTTTTTTTCTAGGGAGCGAAATAATTGTATTCCCTCAAATTGTTCTCTCGAATAAGCAATGCTTGTACGGCTTGTGCGGGGCTTTTTTAGAAACCATTAATTTCATTTGGATATGATCATACGTCGGAAATTGCGGCAATACCGAGCGCCTCTTAATGATATAATACATGATTGATAACGGTCACAGAACAGCCCCCACACTTTGTCTGATCCAGCATGTGCATGAAATGATAAATCTGTTAAAATTTGAGCGCAATCAGACATCTGAGTCACGAGAAATGGAGAAAAACCGACTGGATTGTTCGTATAAAACATAAAGAATGGTTTTGATTTTAGACCTACATTTCGTCTCTATCACAATGATTAATGATGACTATAACTAAATTGATTCAGATGATTCGTGTTGGCTGATCAATTAATAGGCCATAACTCCCAAAAGGGTAACGCTTGGTACAAACTTGCAAGACTATTCGATATCAGGCCACGTTGTATAATAAATCGTAAAGTTCTTTACCTTGTACGGAAAGTAGGCCAGCGACAAACACCACAGCACCAATCACCGACATTTTGGACGTTCAAATAATTTTGTGTGACTAGTTTCCAAACACGGTTTCAACTCAAAACAAGTACAAGCCTATTATATGAGTACATTGTACATCGTATGGCCTTTAACACATCATTACAATATCAGGCAATCTCTTTTGCTGTTTCAAAGTTGTCCTTTTGCAAGCAGTGCAGTCGGTATCTTCCCCGAGTAGTTGGTTGTCTCCGATTGTACGATCCTGTTCAACCTGCCACAAGTACCATCCTTGCTCTTTCCGGCTCAGCACAGAGTGAGTATTGGAAGCACCCAGTATACACACTAGATTGCAAAAATCAGGAAGTACAGTAGCTGTCCAAATAAATGCCAACGAGACTCCATGCAAATCCACACCCTGATGATCGTGTATTTAGCTTCCCATTAGTGATGATACCAGAAGCGAGGCACTAGTCCCGCGGTTGACATCATCATGTGACGGGAACCGTGCCGCCAGTTTTGCTGGCCTTGCCTACGAGAGGTGTACCGGCACGCCGAGACGTAGTCTAGATTGCTAGACGTAGTTATCGTACCCGCCACCACGAGAGGGCGTATCATGACAATCCGCTAGCGACGCACGAGTGCACGACTACTAGCTTGGACATCGATAACTACGTCTAGACGATCTCTGATTATTTACAGTATGCGCGCGCACCTACCGTGCCTAATTATATGACGTATGCATAATATATACTGCATAATTAGGTCAAGCAATGCATATTCATTTGTCTAGTCCCCCGACTTACCTCGCACCGTCTATAATGCACTGCATGTAATGTACATGCGAGAGGACCATGCAGAAAGTGTTTTTTAGGGAGCCCCTTAACTCCCCGTATAGATCCGCCACTGCGATGAAGCTAATACTAAAGAAGGCCATCAAAAATGGTAATGGTCTTTATCTAAATCTCCTAGAATTTATGAATACCCCAGTAGACTGTAACTTGGGATGTCCATGTCAGTTATTCAAGAACAGGAGGACGAGAAATCTGGTTCTGGTCAGTGAAAAACTCTCGAAACCTCAAGTAAAAGCAAATGTCACCAAACAAATGGAAAACAGTCAAGCAGTACAAAATATGTAATATGGCAAACATGCAAATACAGGAAAGTCCTATCACATATTCAAATCGTTGGCACTGTACGTGTTCAGAGAGAACGTGGTGGTGGGAACCAACCCAAGTAAAACAAAAGACTTTTTTTTAAAGGTCATTGGAATACCTTAGAACATTTGTTTAGTCTCGCACCAGTCAACATGGCCGTTTTCAGGGTATTTTCCTTTAGATGGATTTTACTCAATAAGTCATTGGTTACCCTATAGAAAATTGAAATGAAAATAAAACTTAAAGTTTTCAGCCTCATTTTGATGTATAGCCTGAGTGTCTGAGAAACTTCTGAGTATTTTTAATAATTTTTTGAAATTGGGTATTTAGCATATGGGAGCCTATGGAATATTATTTACTGGTCTGCACCTCTATGCTGCCACAGGATATCCAAACAGCACGTCATTAATGCTACTGCGTTGTTAATTGACACTCCGTGTATAGCGCCCTCTGTCAATGCCAGGTGAAAAATAATGTGCGGGCGGCACCTGCCTGATCCATTCCTCCAATTCGAGTTACAGAAGCCGAGTCCGAGTACCAAAGTCTGAGTCCACGTCCGAGTACAGTACCAACGCACAGTGCAAAAATTGCATTTTGTTTCACAAAGATGTTTGTAACTGGATGTTGATCATGTTGTGCCACTCTTCTCAGAAAATAATGTTTTTTCAAACCTCGCAAATGACACTGTGCTGCTTACTCAATTTAATACTAAACTCCCGATGATCTTTTTATACTCCAATTGTATAATTGTTGGGAAATCGGCAACATTATCAACCGTGAAGTTTTAACGAAAATTTAATTTGCACTTGATGGTCAAGTGCTTCCAAAATTCGAGTACATGGAATCGAGTACGGGCCAAGTACATTATATTTTCGAGTACATTTTATCGAGTACGGACCAAGAATTTGTCTGTACGAGTACGAATACAAGTACTTCAACACTGATACATAGTGTTATGCAACCACTGCTTATAAATTCCACTGCTTGTGAATATATTCTGAATCTATTCTTTATCGTATACATGTAGGTGACTCTAGGATTTACGCAGAGATAAAGAAAGGACAATGCTCAGAATAAGGGGCCTACCTTTTATACGTTCGTGCACAAATAAATATATACATATATATACAAAATGAAATTCTTGGAGTACACCCCCCGTGATCTACGCCCATGATGCTT
This sequence comes from Astropecten irregularis, assembly GCA_963971285.1. Lineage (NCBI taxonomy): Eukaryota > Metazoa > Echinodermata > Asteroidea > Paxillosida > Astropectinidae > Astropecten > Astropecten irregularis. Next base: position 1,451,819 of record OZ020245.1, on the reverse strand, counting down.
GTGGTTTGGAGCTATGCAGGGCTAGGGGTAGGGGTAGGGTTTAATGGCAGAAAATGCATATTATTTACGGTCAGTGAGACCCAAATTAATTTCGTGCAGAACGTGAGTCCTGCTGAAATTAATTAATATGGCAAGGCAGCATTTACTGTTTATTAATTTCTTGCGAGAAAAACACAATAAACTGTCCGACTACAAAGAGCAAATTATACGTCTGGATTCACAGGAGTTGACCTGCAATATTACAAACCCTCAGTTATTAACACTACTAACACTACTGGTGTTGTATCAGTTAAACTGTGTGAAAACCTTTTACATGTGTGGCTGTGAATTTATATGTTAATTATTTAACTGTCTGCAAATACTTAAATACATTAATCAGCTTATACTTATTCATGGGCGGAAATCCCTCCTCGATCATGGGGGGGACATCAATTTACACTTCATAAGAGAGTAACTTTCAGTATACAGTGTCATGCCTATGGCCTAGCATACGCTTGCATGTATGGTAGGTGTGCCGATCACCATGTGACACATGTTTGAGTATGGGGTGGCTGACCGTGGCTCTGAAAAGAGCCGGTTAACTCGATGTTCCTACCAGTGTGCCTAAGTTGCCAGCAAACCTATAATTTTGTGTAAAGAAATAAAGTTACGGCGTGGGTTCCGGGGCCCGCTAAAGGGCCCCGTGAAAATTATGATTCTAGATGCTCTGTAGTGCATGCTAAGGCAATTCCCGGCCACTTTCCTCAGACTTGTTTAGCAAATGTTCTGCGAAATTTTAGCAATTGTTCTGCCTGAAATGGTGTACTTTATCAAGAAATGAGTAAAACAACGACACAGAACATTTTCGATCTTAAAAAGATCCTGTGAGGTCGCAGATTTGAATTTAGAAATATGCCTATGGTGAAGCAAAAAATGTAAACCTCAAAATGAGAAACATATTTTGAATGAAGAAAATGCAAATTTTTTGCTTCAGCTGAAAACAATACTTGGGTGAACCAGTTAAGTTTTTAATTGAAGACACTGTATTTCATGGGCCTAGGTAGACTTCTATACTGTACTCTATTGTACTCAAATTCTTTAATTCCACAGAAAAATCATGAGAACTTTACATTCATAACAAACGTAACGACAGGTGACGAATAATAAATATAAATGTACCCTAATATTTCCAAATATGGCACCTTGTGTTTTGTTATAGATGTACGAGAATTCTTCGGAAATATAGTTTGAATAAAGCAACCTCATCCAAAACGCGGTATCGTGTGAAGAATAACTGAAGAAGTTTCGCGAAATTCCGACGACGAACGAGATTAAATCCGTCATGAGTCAGTGCAAAATCGATGGCCATTTGAGCATGGTGCTCTATGGAAAAACGGTTTTAAATGGATCGATTCGAACGGGAGATGCCTAACCAGAATAGTTGTATACACAAAAATGTATACGTATGCAGACTGTATGCGGTTAAAGTCGATTGCTGTGCAGTAAACGTTACGTGTATGCATGCGGGCCGGCCATGCAGGGGCATCTCAACTGCACGTCGTCGATTTGAGTCGCATGGCAAACACGACCGTTCACAAAATTCGCCCATGGGAATGAGCAAGCCGTCAGTGCGCAATCGACAAAACAGTTGCTCATGGTAAAGGGTTAAAACATGGAGGGGACAATCGACATTATGTCCCCCACTTCCAAAATCATGGGGAAGACGTGTCCCCCCTGTCCCCCCCCCCCCCCCGGGATTTCCGCCCATGTACTTATTCAGGGAATGCCACAAGCGGGGTTGATATTTATTCCTTTCAAGGTTTACAGAAATAAAAAGTCATATGAAGCTTATACAATTATCTGTATTGTTAAAAAACGCAACCTGTATATCATTGTTTGTGCTAAAACTAAGTTCAAAATTCAGAATAGATTGACGAGCCAGTTACCTTAATACAAATGCAGTTTTGACTGTTTGCGGTTGCCTGTTATTATTGGAAATTTGGCACCATTATTCTTAGATGCACGTTACTGCCTTGTATTCACAGTGCTTCCCGTAATCTCGTTCGACCCAAGAGCCGTTTGGTGACTGCCGCTGTTCTACTAGCTTGAGTGACCACTTCCACTACTAGCTTATGACGTCCCAATGACGTCCCAAAATATTCGAGGAATAAGTTCCGTGGGCTCGTTCTACCTAAGTCCAGTTTCGCTTAAAGTCGTCACGTCTCTAGTAGAAACTTGTAATTATTTGTTCTAAAAAGAGCTGTGGTAAACTTATATTTCATTAAAAAGAGCTACTATTTTGTATGACACAAAGTTGTGAAAAGACTGAAGTCATACTAAACGGGAGCAGCGAACAACTCGTATTAGGTGTATACAAGTTAAAGCGATTTACTATAGCGTTACGAAACTACTTTGTTGGATTTTGTAGTCCGTGAAATGATTGAAAGCAAACCACTAGAATAAATAAGTTGTAAAGCCCTCTCTTCGATCCTTGTATTCTTTCCTGTCCGTTTGAGCTATTTCCAGATTTTCAGAGTGAGTTGACGGAAGGGTCCGGCTAGCGACTCCTACCACGATTACATTGTATTATGGATACTTATTGAACCTGCTTACACCATTTACCTGTAGCCTTAGAGTTTAGGTTACAAGCTTGGAAGTTAAGGATTTTGACTTGAAACGAAAATGAGGTTCCTGTTCAGAGCTTAAATGACATCGTCTCAAATCAAGCTCCTACCCTACACTGAAAATAGTGGGTTCAGTATGAGTGTGTCATTCTTTCGAAAGGTCCAGATATAAATTTTTACCTGCAAATACCGACATATTTTGCATATAAGTAATCCCTCGCTTCTTGTTTACATTACATTGCAGCTATGCAGTGGCCAAACAGAAGCAAATTGTGTACAGTCAATCATAGCCACATTTTAATTAAATGGGAACGAGGCAACAACTAAAGTCTATTGATTTTCTGGGAAGAAACAGAATTTTCAATTACAAAGGACAACATTTTGCGGATGGATTCACAAAAATTGACCTACATTCTTCAACAATCTGCAAGGTATACGCAGTCTGAAATATACAAGTGACTTTACAAGATATACAAGTGTAATACAACCACTGCTTTTGAATATATTCTGGCTTGACAGTTATCTTTTATCGTATACAATGTAGGTGACTCTATGACTTAAGCAAAGAAGAAGGAACAAATCGCAAAATATGGGGGCCGCCTTTTCAATACTAGCAGGATTTGTCTGAATGTTTAAAGGGGAAAGATTTGTGGCATAACGGCTGGCTTCACAGCTTGAAAGTGAAGATTGTACTGTATACTTCCCATTTTGGATGGCATGTTGTTGGAATTGTTACAAGATAATGCATTGAATACAGCCTATATGCTAGAAACTGCGTTATGAATATATACATGATGTTATTTCCTGAGAATGTCTTTTGTGTTATTAGATCTAAGGTTATTTCAATTCTGACAAATGCAGACTTAAGCTTATTTTTTTCTGGGATGCACGTCCATCAAAGGTTTCACAATGGCCACGTCTGCATCGTTTGAAATTGGGGAAAAATATATATCTGTTACAAGATTGAACTATTATTCTTCTTTTTTAACTTGAATAATAAAACGGGATTTTGGCCAATCAAAGTGAAGGTGGCAGGAATTATAATGTATGAATTGTTTTAACATTTTGGAGGTTTCATTCAAAGCATGGAAATTAAGGCTCTACAATTCAGAGCTTAGGTGACCGTGCTGAAAGATCAGCTCCCTGCATGAGCACCACGTGAAAGGAGAGTTCATCAGTTCATTTTGCCATTCTGCTGCAGCTTATATCTGCATCTTCCAACGTAATTCAATGCCCTTATTTATTTGAATCAATTGGCAAACCCTTAATTCAATATCCCTAATTATGGTTAGCAGCCATGCTGAGGAAGGGTGTTATCAAATTAAAGCATATTCTTTACGGTCATGAAGAATTTGCATCGTGCTGATATTAGATGGGCATCAATTACTATTTATTAATTTTAACCTGCCAACAGCTACAAAGAGCAAATCATGCGTCTGGATTCACAGGAATTGACCTACAATTATTAGAAACCCTCAATAATTTACATGCAGCCTACCAGTATTGTATCAGTTGTCCTGAGTTACTAGGCTGAGCTGCTGTGAACCTAAATGCTATTTCTGACCTGCTTGTTAATGCTTAAATATAATTATCAACCCTTACCCTCCTCCAAATAAGTTTACAACAGATGGTTTTCCTATGGTATGTGTAGTAGCCTGGATACCTCAATGCACCAAAGTGTGGTTTGTGTCATAAGGCCTAGTATGTGATCCTCTTCCCCTGCCCCTGTGGAGACTGTGGCAAAGTGCAGTACTTAAGTAGCTTTTGCATTGTGTGGTAGGTGAAGAGGGTCGGGGTTGAATAAGAAATCCTAATCCACTTACAATTACTCAGGGAACTGTGTGAATGTAAGACAACTGATACCCTTTTCACACTACACAATCTCCGGGTTATCTCGGGGTTAAAAGCAAATTTTAACCCCGAGATACCCCGGGTTAAAGTGGTTGCTATGGCGCATTCACACTACACTTTTTCCGCCCCGGGTTAAGGAAAAATAAATGGCCGTTACCCCGGGGTTCGTTAACCCTACTCACGACCAGGGTTAAGGATGGCAATCTCAGGGTTAACGGCATAACCCCGGGGTTAGTATTGTAGTGTGAAACTGAGCAGGGTTACCGTTCCGAGGTTAAGGCAGACAACATGTTGCGTAATAACGTGTCCCTTTTCGATCTTGCTCACGTTCATGCTACAAGTGCTAAGCGCTTGCGTAACCCAAAGTGCAGGGTCGCCGTCGTTGCTACTAATTTGTGAAAATCAAAACAGACAGACCTCTGCCTAATTCTTGCTCAAATGAAGACGTTTCCTTCACGACATCATCACCAGAACTGCGACCGATAACGCTTTCCCCATTTTCAGCTACATTTTGCTAAATGAACGCGTGTCCACGAACGATGCGACCGGCCGATATGTAAAAGCATTGCAGGACCAGCCAGCGCGCTCCGAAAAGTCCGGCTTTTCGAAACCCTGCATGTACATGTAGTGTGAATGTGCACGGCGTTAACCCGGGGCAGTGTTGGCCCGGGTTAACGAAACAAGTGGGAACGCATCTCAGGGTTAATGAACCCCGGGGTAAGAAAATTTTAACCCGGGGCAGCAAATCTCGGGGTTAAGCAATTTGTAGTGTGAAAAGGGTAAGAGAAACAAAAGTAGGTGTAGTACATCAATTGGAAAATGGAAGCTAGGAGTGGAGTGAATTTGACATCTAGTAGGCTAAAAAAATGATAAAACATTTAAGAAAGAACTATACATATGTATTTGCCATGCTTGCTATAGGTATGCCATTGGTCAATCGTGTTTTCAAGCGTACAATGATGACGTCAATGTAGACTTTATCATTTACTTTATTTAATAGCTGTGCCTGTTGATGGAGTAATAAAAAAAATTAAATTACTTGTACCTCTGACGCTTTCTGTGAAAAGGCTTGCAAAGGAAGGTTGTAATAGTGTTTTATATACACATAAAACACATTTTATATAACAAAATTATTAATTATATACGGTCAGTGGTGGCTTGAAATTTCATTGGCACCGCTCACAACTACAAAGAGCACATTACTTGCTTCAGTTCACAAGAGTTGGCCTGTGTAATTAAACAAAACCTGAGTGAGTATATCGAAGGTATACACAACCACTCTTACATCAGTTGTATCGAGCGAACAGTCCACAGCACATGTCTTGAAACTGAGATGGTATAACTTCTCTGCTTGTTCTCAATGCTGGAAATGGTTTCATTGGTTGGAACAGACGTATCAAATCAGCTTAAATCAGAGAAGCGACTAGTTTTTTCAAGAAAATAGGCACAGCAGTTTACAAAGCAGCAAATTGGACAGCTTCTTCTTACCACTTCTCAGAAGGTTGAAGGGTTCAACCTGCATTGCAATCATTATATGCTGACATTCCTTCTATACATCATTCAGTATACCACACCAATCAGCATCAAGATGAGAGTCACCATTGCAGTCTTGTTGATGAGTTTTATGGCAGGAAACTGTCATGGGGAGTGTCTGACTCGGTTCACTCCCAATCATTACAAAGCCAACAATCGTGCTTTGCTGGATCACGTATATAACACCAGGATAACATCTTCTGCAGTGATGTGTGGCAGAGATTGCTCAATGGATTCACAATGTGCATCATATAACTATTATGGTAATAGTCAAGTCTGTGAATTAAGCAATGTTACAAGAGTTAATGTGGCTTTTAGCTTTGTTGAGCTGGAGGGAAGTGCCTACTTTGATGGTGACATCAAAACATTAGCATTTTCGGTAACCAAGTATGAAAGTTGTCAGATGATCCTGGAAGCTGGTCAGCATGACAACGGTATCTATACAATCTACCCTCTTGGAATAAATGACGGCATACAAGTGTACTGTGATATGACAACAGATGAGGGAGGCTGGATAGTTTTTCAGAGGCGTCAAGATGGCACTGTGAACTTTTACCGTGACTGGGCCGACTACCAATCTGGATTTGGCAATTTATCTGGTGAGTTCTGGCTGGGAAATGAAAAAATTAAAAATATTACGGGAAATGGACAGTGGAAATTGTATATAGACATGGGAGACTGGGATAATTTGAATGCCTGGGCTGAGTATGATGAATTTAGAATTGAAGGTGAGAATTACACTCTTAACATTGGCTCATATAATGCTTTGAGCACTGCTGGTGACTCATTAACACGGCACAATACACAACAATTCACAACAAATGATCGGGACAATGATTCAAAGTCTGGTGTACAGTGTGCACAGGCATGGGAAGGTGCATGGTGGTTTAAAGCATGCTTTGAGTCTCACCTCAATGGCAAATACTACAATCATAGCAATGAAGGAAGTCTAAAGGGTGTACAGTGGCATTACTGGAAGGGACATTCTTATTCCCTGAAGGCATGCAGCATGAAAATAAGGAAAGTTTTGTAATCATACTTTCGACATGAAAAACAAATTAATCTCTATTCTGAGGCTGTAATATAATTAAAATACCTGAGACAGTTAAGACAAAATTATAGAAAAAGGTTTAAAACATCTACCAAGGGCAGCAGAGTGAATTGAAAAAAAAAAATTGATTGTTCTATTTTTCATCACCACTAAATCATTTCTTAGGGGCTATGGCAATGATAAGTAAAAGGAATGTAAATTGCTTTATTTGCTTAAATAAAAACAATTAGGTGTGCGTCAACATCCATTTATTCTTGTACTGCACTTATTATACCTGAGGTCTATAAAACCATAACAAAATTGCCGTGAAATCTGCAGTTTGTATTATAGATGGGGCATGACATGCTTCTACTTCAATAACTTCATGATATCAAAACATCCAGGCCCACTCTGACATGTCGTTTTTCATACTAATTGTATATCAACCCATAAGGACATAATTTTCACATGTTGGGGTTACTTTTGAATGAATAATTTATTGGAGGTTTCATGTGTATCTTTAATTTAACAAGTGCCAAACTCGATATTTATTAATGTAATGGTCAAATCTAAAAAGATGGATATATTAGTGTTACAATGTGTAGTATCTTCTTGTACCGGTATATCAATTTCTAAAGCTTTGTTAACCTTTATTTGGCTAGTTTTAAGACTGATTGATTACATCCATTTGCAAAGTTGACTTTGCTTTCTGGTTTCCTAAACTGACAGATTCACATCCACAAAGACACTGAGGAACATTGCTAAATTTGGTTTTCATAGTTTGATAAAATGAAACCTGTCTCTGTGCCACTTGTTGAAACAATGTGTTCAATTATGGCTAAGTCAACAATGTATAATAATTCCAGAACAGTTGTTTCACTGATGGCTGGAACATATTCCAATTAACTACAAATCTAGTCAGTCTACTTGCCTGTTTTTGGAGCTGTATCAGGCGCGGTTCTAGAGTCAATTTTTTTTTTGGGGGGGGGGGGGGTGGGCTAGAAGAGCCATTATTTTTGGGGGGGCTAGAAGACCCAATATTTTGGGTTCTTTTAACACTCGCTTCTGCTATGTCTTATTAGGGGTCGAAAAACATGCACATTATAGCCCACACAACGCGTTTTTTATGTAATTGGCGCTTAATAACTGAAAAAATCCAGTATTTTCAAGAATTTTTTTTTCACTTGCATATTTTTGGAGGGGCTAGACACAATTTTTGGGGGGCTACAGCCCCCCTAGCCCCCCTGTAGAACCGCACCTGAGCTGCATTGAAATACTCTTTGTCAAGAACTGTTTTATCATTGCAATATATCAATATAGGTGACAGAGCAATTTAATTTGCATAGAACTAGTTTGACAAAATGTTTAGAAGTTGTTGCAAGGTATCTGTGACCCACTCTGTCAGAATCAGTAATAAGCAGCACATTTGACAGACCGAGATATGCATATGTACGTGATCACAAGGAGTATACTGGGAGAATTTTAAATGGCAGATGCAGGAAGCCTGTGACATGGTGTGTTTCTGAGATGTCAGTTAAGAAATTCTGTAGAATATGGATTTTCTCTGTGCTCAAATTAAAAACTGACAAATAAATTTGACCAAATCAAACAGAGGTCGTCTCAAATATCAAATTTGCTTTGTAATACTGTATCAATGTGACATTGCAACGTAATCTTGACAAACATTTTTTAAACGTAATGTATGAATTCTGTAATAGTATTCGTGTGTGTATGTAATTATCGAAAAACAAGAAGAAATACCTGTATTAGTGACATATACATGTATTTAAAAAGTTGTTGTATATCATTGATTAAGACATTTTTCAGCAGAGAAAAATGTATTCAAAGCTAAATCGTGTTTGCTGGACATGTCCATAATCCCATTGCATTATGTTATATTTGGGTGTTAACAGGATCAGCCTTTGGGATCATTCGGGTTTTTAATGCGGTTTTCTTGAACGTTACAGCATTACAGAGGGAAATACATTTATTAAAAAGGAAGATTGGTTGTAATATGAACTGTATAAACAGTTGGCTTTCAAACTGAAACTAAACAATGATATTATTGATGTTGATCAATAATGTGTCCTACCTTGAAGTATTCTGAGATGTACTGCCTTTGTTTTAATATGATACATGTATGTTGAAGAACAAAATATTTCCTAACATTTCAGTCAAATGAAGTTCATGTGAAAGCACAGGCATTTCATTTGTAATAATGGTAGACATGGTTATAACACTAGTATATGATAACTGTTACTTGAGTATTGTCTAAATATTTTGGTACCCTTGGTGAATATGAGGTGATCATTTGATAAAATACATTTTCTCTTATTTTAAAATTAAATTGTAGCCAAATAGATTTTGTAAAACAAAAAATTAAAATGTATCAAAATAAGCTAAAGGCTGGCATTTTTCAATCAATGATGGATCAATTTTTTGAAGATGCTATCTCTTTGTGTGTCTGTGATGAGCAAATCATGTGACCACAGTTTTCTTGAAATAAACTTTACACAACAAAATACTGGAATTCAAAGTTTAGTGAGAACATGTGGGGGTCAATGATTAAATAAATTAAGTGGCTCAAGTGATACCATCTTTAATAGGGATTTCTTTATCGGAAAATGATAGTGAAAACCCTTGAGAGCATATTTCATAGCTTAATAAAGAGGCGTTTTAAAAACCATTTTATGAAATGTGTAAAAATGACAGTATAGTTGGGATCCATGAATGATGTACAAAAAACGGTATTTGAATTAATATTGCTCTTTATAGTGGTATTTAGTATTTAATCATTAACGTGTACTAACGACCTGTGTGATTTTGTTCAATCATATTATACCGATTGACCTTCGACGGCGTGCGCCACCAATACTGTCGGAACTCATTTATCATAACATGCTAATTCTAAATGGCACAAATGGCATATATCTTGAACATTCAGTACATTAAATATTTTATTAATATTCTAAAGAATACTTATATACAATAACCCTTAGTGAACAACGAAAGCGTTGAATCTTATAATGAATTCATTGAACGTTATAGCTTAAATGTAATCAATGGTGCGTCCAAAGTGTTACAATGCTATCTCATTGTTATTTTAAAAATGAAAAAGGATTTTGGAGACTCTTGTGAAAAACATTTAAATTTATGATAACGATGTGAAGAAAGTCTTAAATTTGTGCTCAAATGATGTAAGAAGAAATAATTATCTTTGTAGCAAATATACAATGGAACATACTTTGGATCATCAATGATTAAATATTATATCAAAATACATGTAACTAAATGTTTTTATAAAAAAATTGCGACTTGTCACATATTCAGCTAAACACCATTTAAACCTAAAAATAAGTTTTAATCTTGAAATAACAGCTAAAACGGAGAATTTACCACTGTTAAAAACATCATGGTTTATAGTAACTTCTATTTCAAGGATCTTTCTTTATGTTGATGAAATCCAGAAAAAAAGGAATTTTCTTAAACTGTATGTACCTAAATAGGCCACGCTTTCCTCTGTGTTCATAAGTGAATGTTAAGAGGTATGGTCCTTATGTTATGCTACATGACTTAAATGTTTCAATTGTATTAAAGTTAAAGGATGGAGATTATTTTTATCACAAAATAATGACTTTGATAATGTCAAGACAAATCATGGAATACATTAAACTTTGTAGCAACTGTGGAATATTTTGTTTTCAACTTTGCCAATAACTGTTTGTCTGTCTACAATTTCAGGAATTTCCTATGCAAAGACAAACATTTTTATTGTTGTTCTAAAGAGCGGCTGCTAAAATTCTGGTTCTAAAAAACATCATGATGATGATTTCGAAAAAAAAATGGAACTTGGAAATGGCAATCAATAATACCAATCTACATACGACATAAACCTTATTAATTATCAAGGAAATATAATTTATTTTGTTTCAATTAAAAATGTTGAAATCAGCAACTTGTGTCAATCCCCGCCTTCAATTCAAATGACTGTTGGGATCCGCCCATTAATGCCGTTTTGTACCAAGAGCGCCCTCTGGCGATCAAGATGCTGCAGTTCATAAAACCTTATCCGGTGTCAAGGTTAAATCTGCCCCTTATAAATGTGTCCGTCCGGACATAAATACAAGATTGTGGCCTTGTACAATTGTCCGGGGCACGTTTACCTTGGTAATTCTGCCACCAGACACATAGAAGGGGAGGGATTTTACATTATCACATGCACCGGCCATAGAATTTGCTGCGAGGGAATTTTGGCTCAGCTTATATTTGTACACTTGTCTATGACAGCGGCCGAACTCTTCTCTTGTGAATATGTCAGAGCCGTTGCCAAGAGCTTTGAACTCTGCTTTTGTTTGAATGACAAACAAATCTCTGGAGCACTAGTAAGACCTTCGGGTCCCAAAGTAAGAAGGGGGTTAACGACTGTAAAGCACCAAAATTACTTGGTCTGGGCTGGGTCTCTAGGTATTGGTTCACTATAGCAACTTGTTTATAAGAAAAGAGAATTAGTCCTTATCAGTCCTAACCCACACCCCTACTAAAATTGTTGTTAATCTATAATCGTCATCAATAGCTAGTGCTGAGCACAAAAGTGTCTCAAAAGGACTCACGTTTTGCCCAACTCCTCCTACAGTGAATCAAACTGAACTGAGCCAAGATCTCACAGAGTATTATCGCAGAATCCGGCTGCAAGGAACTTTTTCTCGAATCTGCTCCCATGGAACGGGAACCATTGAGACATATGTTCCAGTTGTCAATTCTTGAGTGAAAACATGGATCTTTTTCTCTCAATAAAACTCAGAAGATCAGAAAAAACAGAAGACCTTTTGTCGCTTTTTGTCTCAAATTATAGGGCGAAAAATATGGCAAACAATCAAATCACAGATGTGAAAAATAGATTGAAAAAATTACAGGAATTAATGATTTGATTGAAGGGTGAACATTTTTCATTTCGCCATTTTTACTGATTATAAGCTGAATGGGGCGGGGGTTCAACCCCCCAAACCTCTACTATATCAACAACTGTGCTGGTTGTAGCCATAGAAGAACTACTTTCATTCTGTGTCCTGATGCCCTGAGGAGCCCAGTCTTTGTGCTTCTGGTAGAAAGGAATGATGATAATGAGAATAGCAGAAATGATAAACATGGCTCCTCCCACGTAGAAGGCAATGTCAAACTGCTGTGTGTAGTCGTAAGCCGCTCCTGTAGAATACAAGATGGGAAGAGGATTTCAAGGTTTGCAATAACCAGGAAGAATCAACAGGTACCACCGCATGAACACGTTCTTGTCGTCTTTATCAAATTGGTTTCCTTGTAACTATGACAACTATATAATCAAGATGTTTATTAACTTCATAACAAATTCCATTTTGATCTATTAATTAGATAAACTTTTAAGTGGTGAAAAACGGTTGAAGTTATGTCATTTGATACATAGATCTAACCTTATGTTAAACCCCATGTCACGCATTGATGAGGCTTTAGCCCAGATATCTTATTTAGAAAATAGCATCAAATAATGCTAACTATTCCTAAATAGACATGACGTTTTTATTCAAAACTGCCAAGCGGGACAACTATTATTTGTAAGTCCTAATAGATAAATGAACACGTACCAGCTACGGTGGGTCCAACAGATGTCCCTATGCCGGCAGCGAGTTGTGTGAAAGTCCACGTCTCGGCCAAAATATTACTGCCAAATAGATCCAAACATGCTTTGAATAGCATGCTGTACACTACACCAGTGCAGAAACCAACGACTGAGGAAGAAAATACAAAAACAACAGAAAAAAACTAATTCAAGATATGGTTATTATTTGCCATTCCGTTGAAATGTTGTATTTCATGGCATATACACACAGACTTTTAACTGTCATTTATGTGAAAGACTGAATGAAGATGATAAGAAGATACTTCAAGTCCCCTTCGGATGTTGGTTAAATATATTCTGTCGTACCTGATCCTTCTATCTTTTACGCACCATTTAATTACTGTGGCGATTTTTTGCTTATGTGGGGAGTCGTCAGTTGCACTCCATAATTTTTGAGTATCAAATGTTTCATCAGTTTTGGCCTGTATAATGATTTTTGTCCGGGATGAAGAATTTGTCCGAGGGGCAGTCTCCAAAAGGCGCGTATCAATAAACAGACTGAGCAACATTTCTCGCAATGAGAGAACTCTTATTCTTTTGCAGGGTATGGTTCTAAAATTTCTTAAAGCTGCTTTTACCATTTCAAAGAACCAAAAAGTAATAAACCATTGCGTACGAATGGGTAATCCTGCATATAATTATGACCGTGTTTCCCATATTCATGTGCAGCGGATTCATTCCCTCCACTGTCAAAATACACGTCTTTTACTTTTCTTTATACCAGTGGAAAGCTGCAGGAACTTCCATGGCTTCGATTGCTGTGTCAAAGTTTGGCTTATTTCTGATTAATGACTTAAAGGTAGTATCATACTTTGGTAAGACACAGAAACAGAAATGTTCACAGATGTACGTATAAGTTACAGTAAGGAGAAAATGGTGGTTACAGTTTTTTCACCTGAAATGGTGTATTTATCCAGAAATTAGTAAAACAACGACCGAAAATCTTTTTGATCTTTTAAAAGATCAAAAATAAAAGTGAAAAGTCTTAAGGAATCCTGTGACCGTTTTTCACTGTTTTCTCAAAAAGTGGGCACCGTATGGAACTGACATTTTCCCAGACGACTGCTACTGTATCTTCCTTGATATTTTTGCCCATGAATCTGAAGTTCTTTGATAAAAACCAAAGTATGATATTACCTTTAAACTCTGGAAAATCTCACAATGACTTGACTGTTTACTCTACGTGCACGCGGATTTCCAAAGGGTAAGGACGCCGTCATGTACTATACATGTATTACAGGATTTGGTGCAAACTAATTTGCCGTAACATAGAGGTTCAAATTGAAGCCATAGCCCTTTCTGCTCACGGTCTTCACACATTGTGGCGCTAAGCGACAGATAATAAATGTACATAGATGTGAAGTAGTGACCATTAGCTCATTCCTTTGTCAGAGGTCAAGGTGAGAACAATGGAAGTAGGTCAAGGGTGTCCAATTTCTAGTTAATCGATCAACAAAACACCGGAACAATCCCCTACGCTAAGGATATGCGCTTTATATAAATGAAAACAAATTTTTAATTGCACTTCAGCAAAACTTCATTTAAATTGCTAATAGTTGTATCACTTTCCCACACTTACTGAATGCGAAGATGTACATGCCTGTGATGGACGTTACAAAGAGAAGACAGAAGGTGGCCACAGCCATGGCAGTGGTGCAGATGGGATAAACATACACACTCTTCATAGGAAGATAGTCACCGAAGACTGCTGATCCTAAGCGTCCAAGAAGATCAGCCACGCCCATCATGGTTAAGATAAAGCTACCGCTCTCCTCGCTGATTCCAATCGTGGTCATGAATTTGATCTAATTTAGAGAAGAGATAAAGTAGAGAGAATTTTGAAAAGTCTATTGTTTACAAGAACACCTTCTTTACGGTCTTATAATATAATCAACCAAACCAGCAATTAACCAAACCAGCAATCAACCAAACCAGCAATAAACCAAACCAACAATCAACCAAACAAGCGATCAACCAAAACAACAATCAACCAAACCAGCAATCAACCAAACCACCAATCAACCAAACAAACAATCAACCAAACCAGCAATCAACCAAAACAACAATCAACCAAACAGCAATCAACCAAACAGCAATCAACCAAACCAGCAATCAACCAAACCAACAATCAACCAAACCAGCAATCAACCAAAACAACAATCAACCAAACAGAAATCAACCAAACAGCAATCAACCAAACCAACAATCAACCAAACCAGCAATCAACCAAAACAAAAATCAACCAAACAGCAATCAACCAAACAGCAATCAACCAAACCAGCAATCAACCAAACCAGCAATCAACCAAAACAACAATCAACCAAACAGCAATCAACCAAACAGCAATCAACCAAACAAGCAATCAACCAAAACAACAATCAACCAAACAGCAGTCAACCAAACCAGCAATCAACCAAAACAACAATCAACCAAACAGCAATCAACCAAACAGCAATCAACCAAACCAACAATTTCAACCAAACCAACAATTTACTCACTAAATGTTAGAATTTGCCACTAAATATCAAAATTCTACACTGTGCTTAAACTGCAATTACCATGTTAACGAAGGGGAAGATGAAAGACAGATTCATTGCAATGTTGGCCATAAACCAAAGGACGAGACCAGGTGCCTTGTAAGCACGAACGAAGACCTTGAGGTTGTGTTTCAGAGAATGTTTCTGATGTCCAAGGGACTGATATGCTGCTCCTCCATAGCTACCAGATGCAGCAGCCTCGCTACCAGATGTAACAGCCTCACTACCAGATGCAGCAGCCTCACAACAAGATGTAGCAGCCTCACTACCAGATGCAGCAGCCTCGCTACCAGATGTAGCAGCCTCGCTACCAGGCGCTGTGGTGGCTGAAGTGGTAGGTTCAGTACTAGTTGGTCCAGATGCACACATGGATTCCTTTCTCAAGAGCTTCTGAAGCTGGCGTTCACGTTCCATCTTAGCAATCATGTCCGAATACTTCTGAGGAGGAGGCCGAAAGGTGATTGCACTTAACATACCGATGACGAAGAGTCCTCCACTGCAGACACGGAAGGCACCTCGCCATCCTATTAAGTCTGACATGAATTCCAGGCCAGGATTTAGAGTAAGGGAGCCTGAAAGAAAGACGGGAAAGAAAAATACAACAACTGAAAGGATTGACCTTCGTATCATAATATACATGTGACTGAAACATAAATAATCCGCAATGTTTAAAATTTTCCACAACTCAGTCAACAATAGATCTTTATCTATAGTTTGCAGGCAATACGGGCGATTCACAATAGGGCGCCACCATGAGTTTGCAACGCGTTGGCCAATCACAATGAGCGGAAAAATGTTTGAAACTTAGCATACTCCATACTAGGATGTATGACATGTTAAAATATGTTTTGTCATGGTAATCATATCCATTGTCATGTGAGGGCGCCCGCATCTTTAGACAATCGGTGAACATTTTGAAATGAACATAATATAAAGCAGCCGAAACAGCTTGTGTCTGTCCACAATCACATTTCTAGTAGACGTATTGATATTTTGTGATCAGTGATAACAGTCACACTGTTCTAGTGTACTTACCAACACTCCATCCAAGAGTTGCAAAACACGTTGCCCTGGCGCTGTTTTTCCGTGGGAAGTATCCTCCAACGAGATTAAGAGATGTGTTATCGATGAAATTACTTCCTACCCCAAAGAGCAAGCTGTATGTCAGGAACAAGTAATGTGGGCTTGGAACAAATGTAGATATCAGGAGTCCACTACTACACAGAATGACACCCACGATGGTGACGGAACGATGACCGAAACGTTTAAAGAGGCAAGTTGAGAAAGGTGATGCAGCAAACATGATACCAAACGCCAAAGAACCGATCCAACCTGCCATCCAAAAGAGAGAGTAGATTTTAATACTGAACCAATCATTGGTTATTTACTTCATGGCGGTGTGTGCGTGGTTTCATGGCTTCTGACTGCCAAACGAACAAAGATAATTGACTATTGGGGTCACAATTAACGTAGGGGTGGATATCTCAGTTGGTAGATCACCTGTAAGGTATTCAGGAGGTCGTCGGTTCGAATCCCGCTCCAGTAAATTTTTCTTTTTTCACTTTTCAATGGTAATTAATAGGTATTTGCAGACATATTTACAATGTTGTTTTGTTTGGAATAATTATAAGCAATTAGAGACTGAAACTCAAAATTATATTATGCCAAAATTAATAGTGTGTTCATCAATAACCACGTGCAATCGACAAGCAATCGTCATCTAGTCGTACACGAAGTGACACCAAGCATGTCTTTGTTGTACTCTCTACTTTTAATATTATTTTTCGAATGTATTCCTTCCAGTATAACAAATTTATGAAAAGAAGCGAATATTATTAAACTACCGAGGATGATGCATGGACGATACCAGGCAAAAGCAAAGGTTTTTACGAAGAGGTTCCCTATACAAATAATTAAGTGCAAACGTACAAAGCAAATATAACATCTTAATAGTTTGAATCATGAAATAACCACAAGAGAAACTGACTGAATCCTAAGTCATTAAAAAGCTGAACGCAGGAAAAACTACTGGAGCGGAAATCGAGCCAGCGACCTGCGGAATACCGTACCGGTGCTCTTACCAACTGAGATATCCAATCATTTGTTGGTGGTACGGGACGGGTCAAGTATCTTTGTTCGTTTGACAGTCACAAGCCATGAAACCCACATAACGCTACTATGTATACGCGAGATACGCGCAGCATTAACAATACTGTAACCCGAGAAACAGTACATGGGGGATCACTCAAAGAGGATGCGGCTTTTCGAATCATCAAAAAACATCATTAAACAACTACAAGGGAAACTGACTGAATTAATTTTACGTCATTGAAAAATGAACAAAGACATGACTGGAGCAGGATTCGATCAAGCTACCTCCGAAATACCATACCGGACGGTATTCCGAAGGTCGCTGGTTGGAATCCCGCTCCAGTATTTTTTTTTATCACTTTATGACTTTAAATTCTAATCATTTAGATTAAAAATGTTCTCCATTGGCTGATAGTTTGTTCCACTGACCAGTTAGCGAATACAAATCATGCATAGAAATTGTACATGTAGTTATTTTAATACCATTGTTCATAATTTCGTATTATCTGACCATAGATCAAGGACCTGTGGTCTGACAAAAACCTATAAAACTCACCAACTTCCAGATCACTGATCTCATATTCTTTCTGCAATTTGACAAAGATGACTCCAAAAGCACTGAGGATGCCTGTAACAGGTGTATTAATCAGGAAGGTGCAGAAAGTGACTAACCAACCCCATCTGTTTTTCACCTGTAGTTGGTCTGAGTTGATAGCTTCAACGACACTGCGACGAACCCTCCTAGGATAGTAGGCAGTAGCCTCCACAATGCTATGTCTAATACGAGAGGGATACTCTTTTTGGGCAGCATCTGTATTAACCAGAAAGAACATATGTCACATTGAAAACAAGTTAAACAAAAGCGATTCAGTCAGTTTCCCTTGTAGTTATTTGATGATGAAGTTCAACAAAAATCGGGATTATTAACAATAGGGATCTTGCTTCAAATGAAAAGACAAAAAACAAATGACGCCTTTGAAATAGCTTGACGTGTTCAATGACACTCGGTGTGTAATGTATAATTGTCCAGTCACAGTACGGACTTTTAATCTTTGCTGCCTCACCTTTGTAATTGAAGCTCGAGTCCTGGACTGGAGTGACCTCAGTCTTTGGAGCTGGAGTGACCTCAGTCTCTGGAACTGGAGTGACCTCAGTCTCTGGAGCTGGAGTGACCTCAGTCTCTGGAGCTGGATTGACCTCAGTCTCGGGAAGTGGATTGACCTCAGTCTCTGGAGATGGATTGACCTCAGTCTCTGGAAGTGGAGTTACCTCAGTCTCGGGAAGTGGAGTGACCTCAATCTCGGGAAGTGGAGTGACCTCAATCTCGGGAAGTGGAGTGACCTCAGTCTCTGGAGATGGCGTGACCTCAGTCTCTGGAGCTGGACTGACCTCTGGAGCTGGAGTTACCTCTGGAGTTACCTCAGTCTCGGGAAGTGAAGTTACCTCAGTCTCGGGAAGTGGAGTGACCTCAGTCTCGGAAAGTGGAGTGACCTCAATCTCGGGAACTGGAGTGACCTCAATCTCGGGAAGTGGAGTGACCTCAGTCTCTGGAGATGGCGTGACCTCAGTCTCTGGAGCTGGACTGACCTCTGGAGGGGGAGTTACCTCTGGAGTTACCTCAGTCTCGGGAAGTGAAGTTACCTCAGTCTCGGGAAGTGGAGTGACCTCAGTCTCGGGAAGTGGAGTGACCTCAGTCTCGGGAAGTGGAGTGACCTCAGTCTCGGGAAGTGGAGTGACCTCAGTCTCGGGAAGTGGAGTGACCTCAGTCTCGGGAAGTGGAGTGACCTCAGTCTCGGGAAGTGGAGTGACCTCAGTCTCGGGAAGTGGAGTAGTGACCTCAGTCTCTGGAACTGGAGTGACTTCAGTCTCTGGAGCTGGAGTGACCTCGGTCTCAGGAACTTGAGTGCTGATAAAGGAAGCGTTCTCTGCCGGGTCCTCGCTCAGACTGGATAGTCTTTCTGTATTAAGCATCGATCAAGAAGAATACAAAGAAAAATTCCCTGGAATTCAAATTTACATTTTAAGAAAGGGTCAAAGGTCACAAATGTGGCACAACATGTTACCCAACTCGCTTTGCTCTGTGTACACTGTCAACATTTTCAGCAACAAGGTACCTGCATGGGCAACATGTTACCGAGATTGTTGGCAGTGCACACTCTGCTTATAAACCATCCCACAAAAAAAACATGCAAACAAGCACGTCTTTGCACACTGTTCCACCATGGAAATTTAATTCAGAATCTTTGATAATGTATCTTTTTTAAAGAGTTAGGCCTACCTCCTTGCTAAAATTTAAAGCATTTTCACTGATACTTTACATCAAGTGGATCGTATAGTGACGAATGATGTATCAATACGCACCTTGTACTTTCTCAGCCAAATCCTTACGATCCACATTCTTCAGACCCTCGATCAAGGATTTGGCAGCAGCAGAATCTCTGCACTCCAGCCTCTGCCACCACTTCACCAGCATAGCAAAGATCCGGTTCTGCATGTTGGAATTATCAGCTTTGATGCTGTCAATTTCTGATTTTTGAAAAGCTAGCTCGGTGCTCAATCTCTCCCACTCGTCCCCAATGTTCTTGCTTAATTCTAGGATTTTTTTTTTATCCAGTGCCATCTTGGCTGTACAATTCAAAAGTAAATGGGTAAGATTGAACGATTCCATTAATACATAAATTGAAATTTATTACACAAAAATTATGCAGATTTTAATCTTAATCGTGGGTTAACTTCCATTTACGCATGCAATTCTTGTATGCAGGATAAGTATTGTAATGAACGTTGTCGTTGGCGGCGGGCTTTCAGAACCAAGTCTGTGAAGTAGTTGGTTTGAAGGAGGACTATGTCCGGATGATATCCATTTTTTGTATTTGTTTATTTGTTGTTCGTTTGTCCTTCCTACTTAGGTCTCGCAGGCCGTGCGAAAACGGCTGAGCTGGCGGGCCTGCTGTGTCGGCTGTGTGTCGCTACAATGCGGTGATCAAGGTACCATTGAAGAAAAATTGGCTCTGGGAAAGTCGGGACTCTGCCCTTGGGAACCACGGTAGGGGAGGCTTGGATGGAGATGACACTCACAAATGAGAAAAACTGGCTTCGCCTCGCCGTGTGTTGGTGATGAGGCATGGCGAGCTTATGTACTTCCCCACGGTTGAGCAAACGGCGACAAAAAAGGAATGTCTATGTAAATGTGGTCGCCTCGTGATCGTTTATATAAGGGCGAATGAAATAGCATAAATTATAACAGTGACAAATGGACTTAACATAAAAAAACTTTTGATATAGTCACGGCAGCGAATGCCGTCGCACGATCAAATGAGGTGCAAAAAACCTGCTCAAGATTAGGAAGGTGCTAATAACAAAGTGTATACTGGTCAGGCGGCCTTAATTGGTTTGGGCGAGTACGAGGGAGTGGCATTCATTGGTTTGGGTCAGTACGAGGGTGTGGCAGTAATTGTCTTATTGGTGTGGGCGAGTACGAGGGTGTGCATTAATTGGTTTTGGCGAGTACGAGGGTGTGGCATTCATTTGTTTGGGTCAGTACGAGGATGTGGCAGTAATTGTCTTATTGGTGAGGGCGAGTACGAGGGTGTGGCATTAATTGTTTTTGGCGAGTACGAGGTTGTGGCATTGGCATACAATACGGGCGATTTTTAAATGTAACGCCTGTATGTGCCATCTCTGGCAATTACACGGGTGCAACATTGTGAGGCACGTGAGGGATGGGTGCGTCTGACAGGTATTGATCATGGAACGATATGCACCTGCAAGCAAAAATTGGTTGTTTTTATGAATAATGATACCACTATCAATTTAACATGTTCCACAAAGTACACGTAGTTGCTCATGTGAACTGAATACCGGCGTTTCACAATAGTGTGCCACCCTTAGTTTGCAACGCGTTGGCCAATCACAACGCGCGGAATTAATTTTGTCGACAAACTGCGCATGTGGAGAGATGCGCAGTTTGTCGACAAATTGGCTAACGCGTTGCAAACTCATGGTGGCGCACTATTGTGAAACGCCGGTATTCAGTTCACATGAGCAACTACGTGTACTTTGTGGAACATGTTAAATTGATAGTGGTATCATTATTCATAAAAACAACCAATTTTTGCTTGCAGGTGCATATCGTTTCATGATCAATACCTGTCAGACGCACCCATCCCTCACGTGCCTCACAATGTTGCACCCTTGTAATTGCCAGAGATGGCACATACAGGCGTTACATTTAAATACCTCTGTCCTGTACGAAATATAATGAAAAACATATAAAGTTGCGATTGCAGGTAACAGGAGTGTTATTTTCGTCGTTGTTTTCCTCATTTCTGGATAAATACACCATTTCAGGCGGATAAATTTTAACGGTATGTTTCTACCACCACCATCTTCATACCCTGTAAGTTAAACGTAAATCTGTGAAGATTTCTGTTTTTGTGTGCTACCAAAGTATGATACTACCTTTAACAAGCATCAATTATGTTGCATAAAACATGCCTGTACGTAAACATATACATCACACAGCCAATTATTATCCAACAGGGGCTAAAATAAACATTCACAGTGATTATCTCAAGTTGAATGAACAGGAATTATGCACTGCGCTCCAGCATGGCCTTGGCTCGTACATCATGTGCACATATCAGGAATCCTTTGTTCCCAGCAGAGAAGTACTATAATATTATATTACATATGAAACTAAAATATACTACTCTGAATATACTATTGAATCTACATAATTATGGTTCAGAAAACACTCAACCTTGACCTAAATGTGTTTTACATTACTAATTCTTGTATCAAAGAACCCCCACCATCTTGAATGATTCAACTTTCCTCAAACAGCTGTCTTCAGATGAACCATCATTCATCAAATCAAAAACATAATCACATGTCTCGAATCTCAAACTCGTGTACATTGTAGTTCAAGTTCAAAAGAATTATTAATTCAGGGATGGAACTTTGTACTTCCTAAGGATATCTTTGCCAACTTGAAGAATTGATTTGAGTTCTAAATTGCAAAACTTTTTTTTCTCAAGCAATCAAAACAATGAAGTACAAAACAACAAAACACAATACAAATAGCCATTCAAAAATCAATAAAGAGTATGCATTATAAAAAGAATATCGAAAAATGAAAAAGAATAATGTACATACATGTTAGACATATTGAAAAACACATAAAGTTGCGATTGCAAGTAACAGGGGTTGTTTTAATAACGCTGTTGACTAATTGCTCATTGTTGGAGGAATAGTGAAGCCGACTTGGCCACGAAGTACATTAAATGTACAAGGGTAGAATAGGGTTAGGGGTAATGTATATATGTTTCCCGGTCATTTTCGGCAAATGAGCGGACAGTTATTCTGATAGTCATTCAATCTCGCGTGAAAACTGCAAGGCACCTCAAAATAGTCATTCGATTTCACTTCATGTGCAAGGAAATGTAAACAAGAGTCAGGCGAATGAAACGAATCGCATTCGAACAGCATTCAAATTTGCAACGGGTTTTGGCAGCGCGCTAAATAAAGTGAATGCCGATTTTGCATGGCTAAACTGAACGACTGTTGAATTGGATTGAATGCAATACTATATTAATACGGATGCATCAACGTGAAATCAAGTGACGGTTTCAACCTAAACAAACTCACGTCAACGCGAATGCTTGAAAATGAAATTTGCCGCTCATGTACCGAAAACGACTGAGAAAACCTACATTATAAGTGGAGAGTCGGCAAAGTTTACTATATAATTATTTAAAACAAAACTTAAGGGTGGCCAATTTTCATGACGACTACGTACTACATGAACCGCCTACTTTCAGTACACAGCTTACACCATTTTGTCAGCTGATGCCTACACACTTCGGACGTAATTAGTAGAGATTTTACAGGTTTATTATATCCGGCCATTACTTGGCATAGCAACAAACGAAAAAATAATGTTCCTTAGTTATGCACACACGGGTCCTTTAGATCTTATTCCCGTGATATAGCTTTATCATTAAGTCCCTGAAAATTGAAAAATCACACCAATATTTCACATTATCCAATCAATGCTTGAATCATACATTTGCGTAGAAATTAAAAGGAAGTGTTGTAAGTACACCAAATTATAATTAGTGACAGAGAAAATATTCAGTTTAAGTGCAAAAAGTTGAGTTTCAGGAACTTACCTGTTCCTGTAGGTTTCTCACACACCCGGAAATGACAATTGAGAAAAAGGTGGGGCGCCGCGAGTAATCGCGCATGGATACACATATTATTCCAAGCTACACGGTAAAAAAATAGTGCGAACGAATCACATCAACAATTCAATAGCCACGATGCATTGAATGTATTGCATAATTATTGTGGAGGAAACTCCCAACCCGACTTCTTCTCAGGACCAGGGACTACTCGAAGTAATCTTGGGGCGAAGGGATGTGGATTTGGTTTGGTGGAAATGTACCGCCGATTATGATGACTGTGATTATTCTCTGACAATTGCACAATAAATCTGAATGGAATATGCCTCGATAGCAATATTGTCTGCACAAAAACGAGGCTGATTAGACTTTATTCCAGAATGATCAAGAAATGTATAATTGGAATTAAATCAATGTGGTTGTTTCATTACCTGGTCCTAACTAGCTGCTGACTATCTGCATTAGCAATGTGTCTCGCAATTATGCACACAGAGATTACGGCAATGCAGCCCATCATGAGCAATGTGTCTCGCAGTTAGCAGTGCACTTCTAATATTATCAATGCAGCTCAGCATGAGCAATGTGTCTCGCAATTACCATCGCACACACACATATTAGCATGAACAATGTGTCTCGTAATTACCATCGCACTCACAGATAAGCATTGCAGCCCAGCATGAGCAATGTGTCTCGCAATTACCATTGCACCCACAGATAAGCATGAGCAATGTGTCTCGCAATTACCATTGTACCCACAGATTAGCATGAGCAATGTGTCTCGCAATTACCATTGCACCCACAGATTAGCGTGAGCAATGTGTCTCGCAATTACCATCGCACTCACAGATTAGCATTGCAGCCCAGCATTAGCAATGTGTCTCGCAAGTACCATTACACACACAGATTAGCATGAGCAATGTGTTTCGCAATTTACCATTGCACCCACAGATTAGCATGAGCAATGTGTCTCGCAATTACCATCACACTCACAAATTAGCATTGCAGCCCAGCATGAGCAATGTGTCTCGCAGTTACCATTGCATCCACAGATTAGCAACGCAGCCCAGCATGAACAATGTGCCTCGCAATTACCATTGCACTCACTGACTAGCAATGTAGCCCAGCATGAGCAATGTGTCTCGCAATTACCATCGCACACACAGACTAGCAATGTAGCCCAGCATGGGCAATGTGTTTCGCAATTACCATTGCATCCACAGACTAGCAATGTAGCCCAGCATGAGCAATGTGTCTCGCAATTACCCTCGTACACACAGATTAGCAACGCAGCCCACCATGAGCAATGTGTCTCGCAATTACCATTGCACCCACACATTAGCAATGTAGCCCAGCATGAGCAATGTGTCTCGCAATTACCCTCGCACACACAAATTAGCAATGCAGCCCAGCATGAGCAATGTGTCTCGCAATTACCATTACACCCACAGACTAGCAATGTAGCCCAGCATGAGCAATGTGTCTCGCAATTACCATTGCACCCACAGACTAGCAATGTAGCCCAGCATGAGCAATGTGTCTCGCAATTACCATTGCACCCACAGACTAGCAATGTAGCCCAGCATGAGCAATGTGTCTCGCAATTACCATTGCACCCACAGACTAGCAATGTAGCCCAGCATGAGCAATGTGTCTCGCAATTACCCTCGCACACACAGATTAGCAATGCAGCCCAGCATTATCAATGTGTCTCGCAATTACCATTGCACCCACAGATTAGCAGCAATGTAGCCCAGCATGAGCAATGTGTCTCGCAATTACCATTGCATCCACATACTAGCAATGCAGCTCAGCATGAGTAATGTGTCTCGCAATTACCATTGCATACACAGACTAGCAATGCAGCCCCCTGAGCAGTGTGAGTGTGAGAGCTAGCATTCACTATGTACGGCGTACAGGAAATACATTAGCAACACCTACTAGCGCAGCCCAGCAAAGGTAAAACCACAACTGAGATTAGCAATTAGCATTACAGCAAATACAGTCGCAAATACTTCTTGCCTGTACGCTGTCCACCTTCAAACTGAACAACAGGGTCTGTCCATAAATTTCGTATTCACGAAAGGGGGTGGAGTGGTACCCCATGTGTACAGGAGGAAGGGAGGTTCGGGCCAGTGCGTACCGTACGTAAAACCAAAAAATGCGTATAGGAGGGGACCACTGCGTATGCCAGGCGTACAGGCAGGTCTGAAAAGCCAGCATTTCGTGCGTACGTACTTTATGGACTGCCAATAATCCCCTATGTCAATTGCATCTACGAACCTTTCAGATACACTTGCACACTACATAAAACATAATGAGTGTATTGAACCTATGGGCCATTACTACTCACATACGCGCTAGGTTCTAGGCCACACCCAGCTGCACTCCTTATTTTGTACCCATACATGTCATTCATGATAATAATGTTTATTATTATGAATATTAAATTATCCATTTTCTCATGACTCCTTAATCTACTTTGTGTTACACTGTCATTGGTCATGTTGCCAGGGATTTGGGGAGATAGCATTCATTCCAATCATCTAGTTTTCAAAATGTATATCATAGTTATCACTTTGTTATCACTAACATTCCATCAGAATTGTTGCACATGGTTTTCGGGGTAGTGCAGCGATTAATGAACGGTTTGTGTTTTTACATACAGAATTTTCTGTTTTGTGTTTAATTTCGATTCCCAATTGAAAGCAGCAGACGACGATTGTTTTTGTTCCAAAAGAAATTGTCTTGATTGTTACGGCATTCAAGATGGAAATATTTTACAGTATAGATTGGTTTTAGTAAGGACTTTATAAAATAGCTTTTACACAGAAACTTAGCCATAATACAATGTAACTTTAAATTATACAGTTGTATCCCCGTGGGGCACTGTGGGACACTAGTATTGTAATGATGTGATTTTGTGTTGTTGGAAGCCAGAACTTCTTCATGCATTGTGTGCAATTTCGATTTCCACACAAGCAGCCAATTTGACTACGAAAGGCAAGCTATTCAATAACGTTTGCATGATTTGTGTTCGGGGTTGAAGTTTATGATTATTGTGATGTGTGGGCCGGTAGTGGTTGTCGAAGTTCAGCTAAGTTGTGCGGGTTCGATTCAAGGAGCAATGTACCACAATACACTGGTTAATGTAGCAAAGCAAGTTCATATAAGGTCAGGGAATTACACGTTATTGTTACCAAACTCACGTATGTTGCTTATTATGTTGATATCCTTTTTGATGTCAACATGCAAATATATTGGAAAATTGACAGGGTTTGGAGTTTTTAGGGGAATCATAAGAGAAGTCAAAAACGACACTCATTTCGCAGGCTAGTGGTAAATGATGTTTACCATGAATGTATTATTTATTTCAAATCCATTTGTATTCTACAACATAGAAATGTTAATGATTATTCGGTAAGTAAATGCACATAATGTCATTCTAAACATGCTAAATATGTATTTACTATCACCTGACAATCAGATATTCCATCAAATTAATTTGGACCAAGGCCACTTTGAAGAAAACTACTTTTTAAATATGTTGTGTAGGAAATCTTTGAAAACGTTTATGCACCATCACACAATTCCTATACTTATAGTTGGTCATTGTGACATGTCACTGTTAGCACCTGTTGTGCTTTCTATTAGACCAAATCTTGTATTTAATCTATATTAACCTACATTCAACATGGCCATAATTTGAGAAATGTAATTATCACCACACAGCAGCTGCAGCATTTCAATTTACATTATTTCAGAAAGAATTAACATAACCCTCTTGGCCACACAAGGACCATATCGTCAAACATTTTGTCCCATTATTTTATCAAAATGAGCTGTAAATCCAAACTAAAGTTGGTGATAATGCGTCACAAACATTAATCGCTACTTTTCTTTAATGTAAAGCCAGATATTAATGTAGAATATTTGTACTGATACAAACAAACACAAAGTATAATTACATGTAAATCACATTGATTGTGAGTTGGCCGTTAAACCGATCAAATGAAGTATGCAGAGTTATGGACTTCTTGGGAAAATTGTTCAATTTGAAATTTGCTCATAGCTTTTAGAGAAGGTTGTTGACAATTAGATCTCATTGTGTTATGAGTCCCTTGGATCTTCAGTAACAAACCTGCTATGAGTTGGGGTGTTCCACATCTGACAATTATTGGCAAAAATTAGTTCATCGTTAAGTTAATGACAATTAAAAATTTAATTTGATTTACTGTGTCCTTTTTTTCTCATTGTCCTGCAGCATGGTTTCCAATCATTACGCAAAGCATGTTGCCTATGGACAATAAGTCAGTGAACTATCCCAGCATTAGAGTTTACTTTAGTCGGCTATCTAACAAGCAACAAAAAAAACAGAAATACATTTTTTTAGTCAAGTACATTCCTAAAAATATGTTAAAATGCAATTGACATGTATCAACTCTATCAAGTATCTTATTTACGCCCTCTAGTGGTGAACATGAGATTCAGTGAATCGTGGATGTATTTCTTTTTACTTAAAAAATTATTAACTTTACTTATTTCTTTTTTCTTTTAAACTGAATATTAATGATTTTACTAATAAACTTGACTTTATACTATCTAAAACAATATTTTAGTCAGCTATTTACAAGCAAAAGAGCCACAAACAAACATGATGACCATTATGTGAGTATGCAGTATTCTTGACCAATTATCTGTATTAAGATGCTATAATCTCTCTATAAGGGAACTCTAGCTGGCTTGACTGAATAGTGATGTGCCGACTACCTTCTGCTGCTGCTACACACAAAGTATATAGTACGCTACATACAGGGGTATGAAGGAAACAGAGCCAGCAAACCCTACACCTTATCAATCGAGCGTCTCCTTATAATTATGTTGAAGTAAAATTATTTAACTTAGCTTGAATGATCTCGATATTGTAAAACACAGAAAGTGCTATTTGACTTCTTCTTTCTTTCAAAATAGAACATCCTCCGTAGCCAGAAAGCCTCTATTTCTGCTGTTCACAACTTCATACTCATAAATGAATGTCCTAAAGTCAAATCTTTAGCCAGGGTTTCGAAACAGGCCTTAAAGGCTGCGTACAGGATTTGCAAGGCCTCCAAAAAATAATTATTGAGTTTCGGACAGAAAATTTACTCAACAATTCGTAAACAGTGCAAACAGTCACCATGGAAAATCTTGGTTCATCAGATGCTGGATTTTTCAAGGAAATCAAGATTTCGTATCTTTTAAAAAGATTGTTCGTCCGAACGATATTTGTAGCATTTCGAAAGCGTGGTGTAACCGTGAAGGATTCGGATGGGGACAAGATTGTTTCGGCCGTATTTTCTCCTATCAAGATGAACAAAGTGAAAAAAGGTACATGAAACAACGTCTGTAAGGAAGTTTAAGACCTTCACTTCTGTTTAAGTACCAAATTCAGCCAAAATGCACATCTTTGCAAATCCTATATGCTCCCTTTAAGGTACCGATAGGTGTGGAGAGAAATCAGCAGGCAATAAAAAACCTATTCAAGTCCCTTGATACGGTCGTGTCAATTTATGTTATTGCCTAAAAAATGCCAATTCATTTTTGCAAAATAAAAAATACATAAATCCGAAACTGAGATTTCCACTGCAGTGAGCTTAAAATGCATGGAGCTATTTAAAGGAATCACTCAAGGCGCCACTTCCCTCTGTCTATGGAAATGTAGGGCATTTTCAGGAGTTTATTTTCTAAGATTAATAAGTCAACCACAATGATGCCTTTGCTTGATGAGTTTACTCAGTCTGTAATGTCTAGTTGTCCAGTCACAGTATATACAGTATATTAATCTTTGCTGCCTCATCTCCAAATTTAAAGGTTCTATCTTTAACTGGTGCGTTGAAGATTGTTCTTACCACAAACATTAACTTCACCGATATG
The DNA here is from genome assembly GCA_963971285.1 of Astropecten irregularis. Taxonomy (NCBI): domain Eukaryota; kingdom Metazoa; phylum Echinodermata; class Asteroidea; order Paxillosida; family Astropectinidae; genus Astropecten; species Astropecten irregularis. The sequence continues at coordinate 1,422,429 of OZ020245.1, read as the reverse complement.
AGTTACGTTCTACGCTCTAACTTGGCCGTCTTCCCTCGGGTTCTTTCTCTACACGGCTATAATCTCTGTAACAACGATCAAGAAGGATACAAAGAAGGAGAAACAAAGAATCATCACACTCTCAATGATTAATGACACATTTTAATCTTTTCTCTCTGTGTGTTTTCGGAGTGTTGACCGTAGCGGCTACAAACAAGTAATTCAGACTGTCCCAGAGACATTCTTCAAACTAGAGGTGACTGTAAACTATTCCTTTCAACCTGCAAAGTTCTGAAGATGATAACGAAGTTTAATTCAGCATTATTCTTTTTCTTAACCAAAACCAAAAAAGAATAAAAAATACACGTCTTTTCCCACTTTTGCACTCAGACATTAGAACGTTTCGGTCGTTGTGCATTTCATCAATTTCACCAGAATTAGTCGAATCCATCAAAAAGATCATAAAGGTTGAGCATGCATCATGCTGTTTTAATAAAACAGTACCCAAAAGAGAAACTTTTTTTCTAACATCAAATATTTGCACATCTTTCTATGCAAACTCGAATTGTCTATATTGGTATACTATCAAATTCATTTTGCTCTGTCAGCAAAATTGACGTTATCTTTCTGGCTGAAACTTTTTGCATCGTCACTGATACGTGGAACTACGGAGCCCCTAAGGGGACCGGCAAAAAGGTTGAAGAGAAGTAAACAAAATTAGAATTATTTCGTTCCCTCGAAATAATAGGCCAATTCCGTTCCCCCAAAATACTATTTCTTTTCCTCGAAATGGTTTCGTTCCCTCGACATATTAGTTTTATTACCTTTAAATATTTCGTTATTGTTTAGCCTCAAATTCGACTCCAAAATTCACGAACCTGGTGTGTAATTTGTGTTCAAGAATGACCAATGTATTAAATTCCATGGAGAAAGTTCGAACATAAGCAACGGAAGCGAACATAAAATAATATTCACTTGTTTCGTTCGTAGTTGCGGTCAAGATATCGAATTGTCTTTTAGGATAAAGAATGGCCAATGAATTATTAAATTCTTTTAAGAAAGTTCGAACACACTAAGCAACGAAAGTGAACATTAAGTACACAAGTTCGTGAATTTTGGAGTCTGCATGGAGGCTAAGTGGTCCTAAAAATGAATTCAAAAGGTTCTAAAATACACGGGGCAAACTTTATTTCTAGATTTCTATATTGTTCTCATCTGTCCCTTAAAAGGTGCTCGGTATTGCCACAATTTCCAAAGTTTTCATGACCAAGTAGAATGAATGGTATCTAAAGAGCCCCGTACAAGAATAAGTAATTCGAGGGAACGAAATGATTTCGAGGGAACGAAATGATTTCGAGGGAACGAAATGATTTCGGGAGGGGGAAGGAGCGAAATAGTATTTCGAGGGAATGAAATCTTTTTATGGGTTTGGTTTTTTTTATAACTCTTCCAAACTTTTTTTGCCCGTCCCCTTAGGGGCTCTATAAGGGGCTCCGTATGGCACTGACTGCTTTTGTTAGATAGTTAATGCGTGTACCTTCCAGCTGCTCAGCCAAATCGACACGATTGACAGTCGTATCCTTCAGACCTGCAATCAAGGTCATTACTGCTGCATATTCAAGAGTGTCGGGACCCTTCCATGTTTCCATCATCTGGATAACCATGCGTGGTTGGTTGTCGGATTTGATGCGTTTAACTTGTCCTTCTGTTAAGCCTAGGTATGTGGCCAAAGGCTCCCACTCCTCAGACATTTCAGCTGCTAATTCTGCCAAGTCTTCCAGGGGCATATTGACTGTGAAATTCAAAAGATAAATTTTATAGAGCACACATTTCAGTATAATGTCATAATGTAGCTTGCATCTGTTTCTGCAATAACTAGCAACGGACAAACACAACACAATTATCTTCAATGCTCGCACTGTGTCTACTGAGGATGAACAGAGCACACTGTTCGGAACGTCGAGATAATACCAACGGTTCTTCTCAGAACCAAACACTCTCACAGAAGAGATTACATGGTGTAACCGCAAACCTACCTTCTTTTGGTACTTCCACCATGCATAGCGTCAAGAGTCTTCTACGCTCACCACAACTCATGTTAGGAGATATGAACGTGACTTTCTCAAGCGTTGCCGTGATTCCAACATCATCCCGAATGGACTTCGACTCAAGGACCCCATCAGTAGCCGCCGCTCCAGCCACATCCTCCAAGAATCCAGCCGTTCCTTTCTCCAGAACCCAGCTAGCATCATTGGACAATCAGCATCTCCCGGCAGTCTCTTCAAGACATCTTCCAACCCAGCGACTTCCCACATCATCAACAGTCAAGCTGCTCAACTCATCGTTCCACTCAACAGATGGTATACCCAAAACGCATCAGGGAAGCAGTAGAAATCTACAAACACAACACAGTTCCCCAAGACATTGGCTTCCACATCAGCAGCATCTGACACCCCTTACTACAAGAAGCCAACGGGTCACCTATTGGCAATACTTTGTAAACTTTGTCCAGTTAACTGAAAAGATATACAGCAAAAAATATTTTTCAATCAATAAAACTTGAAGCATACCTATGCAATATGGTGGAAGTACCAAAAGAAGGTAGGTTTGCGGTGACACCATGTTATCTCTTCTGTGAGAGTGTGTGGTTCTGATAAGAACAGTTAGTATATTATCTCGACGTTCCGGACAGTGTGCTCTGTTCGTCCTCAGGAGAGTGACTGGTTGCCCGACTTCGATGATGCAGAATATAAGTTCCAAGGATGCACTGGATGGAGTGGACCGGCTGGATTGCATAGAATCCTACTAGATGAATGTTTACTCAGTGCGAGCATTGAAGCGTGACAGTGGGGAACTAGGAGTGATGGGGTGAGGAGCTAGAAGCCGTGGGTATAGTTGATTATCTGACCCTGAACTTTGAATGGACCGTGCATGGATGGATAACGTAACGGGGATATATATATATATGTTGTATATATATATATATTTTTTAATGGCGAACATTTGCAGGAAGTAAATTAAAAGGTTTTCATTATAATATAATTCTGTGGACATTACATTGCCGTTATTTATTTATTTCAGTGAAGTGAAATGAATGTAATGATGGTACAATCACATTGAGGAAATATGTATAACGTACACCATTACTACAATTATGTTGCTTTACTAAAAGTCGCATTATAAAGCTCTCATTATACATGTACATGCATGATGTAACCAGTTTGTATTTAGATTTGCATTTAAAGCAAAACAAATATCGTGCATTGCATCTTCTGGATAAAAGATAAATGATAACCACTGTTGACAGGCAATCAAGCCCCATTGTTTCCATATTGTACCTAATATAATGTTTAGATGTTTAAGAAAAGAAAAGCATACAAATACCATTACGAACAAGAAATTAACATATTTTGGGACACTCCGTCAGAAAAGACAACCTCCAAAGACTGTTACTAGAAGGAAAAATGAATGAAAGAGAGGACACGGAAGACCAAAAACACATTGGATGGACAACATCAAGGAACGGACACACATACAGGTTACAGTGACTGCACTGCATAAGAAAAGCACAAGACAAAGAAGGCTGGAGATCCATGACAGTCAACCTGCTGGAAGCAGATGACACCTGCATGATGATGGTGATGAGATGTTTAAACTCTCCCATATGAAGTCTCGGATTGTTTCACTACTGTAAGTCGTGATCCTGCATGCAAGTCACAATTGGTCTGATCAGTGGGATTAAAGTATTAAGTAAACATGTACTTATAAGTCACAGTGTCAACGGCAGATGCAGGTGATATGGCAAGGACAGTACATGTGCCATGTATAATGAACGACACTGGAAGTAAAAATAATCAACCCAATTTATGGGATGGACTACATCAAGACCGTCACAATGAATCGCATGTATGACTGGGAGTAAGGCACCATTTTGGGTGTTTAAACGAAGCATCCATCCAAAACTGTGCTGTTACTCCCAAATGAATGTACGAAAGGCCAGATCCCATATCCAAAGCTGGGGTTTTGAAACAAGCCTTAAGATACAGATGGATGTGGACACAAATCAGCTGATAATTCAAACTATTCAAGCAATTTGGGGGCAATTCATTTAAATTTTAGTTTATTTTCAGAGATATGTTATGCTCAGCAAGCAGGGGGTGACACGGAGTAGAAACAGAGTGAGTGAACCCTTAGAAATGTATACCGACAACCCTGGAAAATCGGTTGGTAACCTGACTATTATAGATCTGAAACAAGAGCTGAAGACGAGGGGCCTCCATATGACTGGAAATAAAGCCCAACTGGCGGCAAGACTGACGGAAAACTCGGATTATATTTTTCCCACTGAAGAAATCAGCCCACCTCAAGCAACGACAAGACCCCAAGGTGCATGTACTGATGAGTGCAAGGACACCATTCAAGGGATGGTAATACAATTGAAAGGGCTTGTCGACTCTGTTGATCACCTACGTCATGAAATCTGCTCATTTAAGGATATCCTTAACGTTCACCAAACGTTCTATTCTCAAGTAAAAAACTTGGAAATTGAAAGCACCTACAGGCCTATACTCCACCACCCCGCCACGGGATTTTCGGCCTCGCCACCTCCAACCTGTCGAGAAAAAGAGCCACCCCAGTCAACACCAACGGAACCCCGATTGGCAGGCTTACCTGAACCTTGTGTGCGGAAGACCAAAACAAGACCAACCAGAGATTCTATGTCTGTCTGCAACAGAGCATAGGGCTTTTCCGCTTCATGTTTTTTTAATTAATTTATGAATCTATGCAACATTAGATCTAAATATGTATGTGTCACAAAGAAAGACCTTGCCTAACATTGAAACAATCATAATCCTAGCTCTTACCACTTTTAAATGAGGAGCTACTTCCTGTTTGACCGGAAGTAGAGGTCACAGAGGTCAAACAATATGTCACAAAGAAAGACCTTGCCTAACGTTGATATTTGGTGAAAGAATCATGATCCTAGCTCTTACCACTTTTAAATGAGGAGCTACTTCCTGTTTGACCGGAAGTAGAGGTCACAGAGGTCAAACAATATGTCATAAAGAAAGACCTTGTCTAACATTGATATTTGGTGAAAGAATCATGATCCTAGCTCTTACCACTTTTAAATGAGGAGCTACTTCCTGTTTGACCGGAAGTAGAGGTCACAGAGGTCAAGAAATGTGCCACAAAGAAAGACCTTGCCTAACATTGACTTTTGTTGAAAGAATCAAGTTCATATCTCAAACCGTTGTTTTTTGTTGATTTTTGAAGATTTTGATTATTAAATTTAAATTGCTCGTAATTTGACACCTGATGACGTCATCATGACGTCATTGTTTTAGGATCATCCCTGCATAAGGGTCCTTCATTGGTATAAGTTTGATGATGATCCGAACTTGCAAAAGTCGTGCTAAGAAGAAAACGTGTACAAATTGAATGGGCTATTGGACAAGAAGAAGAAGAGGAAGAGGAAAAAGAAAAACAATCGGAACAAAAATAATAACTTTTTCGCACTCGAAAGTGCGAAAAAGTCAACAACAACAAAATCAGAACAAACAGTATAGCTTTTCCGGAACTATGCGGAAAAGCCAATAAATAAACTCAATAACTTAAAATGTGTATCGTTAAATGCACGAAGTATCTGTAACAAATTCGATGAAATCAATTGTATTATTGAATTTGAAGACCCCGATGTAATCTGTATCACAGAATCTCACCTTAGTGTGGAAATTTGCTCTTGTAAAATTTTCCTGATAATCATACTGTCATTAGAAAGGACAGAAATAGATACGGTGGCGGTGTGTTGATTGCCTGGAAAAACACCTTGCCCATTCATCACCGCCCAGACTTAGATACTGATTGTGAGGTTTTGTGGCCACGGTGTGAGGTGGTCTGTAAGAATACCCCCAACATTTATTGGTGTCTATTACAGACCACCTGAGCATGATTTATTTTCAATTATTGAATTGAACAAATCTTTATTGGCACTTAGTAAGGACGGGATGAAGCAGAGAAACTTTGTTCTGGCTGGTGATTTTAACATGCCTAGAATTCGATGGGATGAAGGCTACCCAGTGGAGTTTAATAATAACGAACTTGTTCGTAAATTCCTGTCCATTGTAGAGCAATTTACACTTTTCCAGCATGTTAATGAGCCAACCAGGGTTTCTGTCACAAGTAGCAATATTCTTGATCTTCTTCTTCATCATGTCCTGGGAACGTTACTGATGTCCATGTAATTCCAGGAGTAAGCGACCATGATGCCGTTACATGGGCTTTGCAGTGCGTTCCCAGACGTGTTAGGAGAGAGGACAGAAAAACCTTTTTGTATCACAAAACAAACTTTGAAGATTTAAGGAAGGCCTTACAGAAAAAGCAAGGGGATCTCATGGACATATCCGACGTCGAGGAGTCCTGGGTTACATGGAAAACCATACTTATGGATGTTGTAAATGATAAAGTTCCTTGTAAACTTATAAAGTCTAGAAATAAGAAGCCCTGGATCACGACTGAAATAAGGTCATTAATTAGAAAGCGCAACAGAATGTTCAACATGGCTAGAAAGTCTAACAGTTCCTCTCATTGGGATAAATACAAAACTATCCGTCGTGACATTAAATCTAAAGTCCGACAAAGACACGCCAACTATGTTCAAAAAGTTGCGTCTAATGTTGATGACAACCCTAAGAGGTTCTGGAATTATGTTAAGAGTCGTAGAAGTAATCATAATTCTATTGAGTTTATTAATGTAGATGGGGTTACTGTTACTGATCCCCTACGTATTGCGGAGGCCTTGAATGTGCAATTTAATTCTGTATTTAATACCCAACAACAATCAGATCACGCCTCGCCAAAAGAAGTGTTGCCAGGTATCGAGCAATTGGGTGATATTCAGTGTAGTGCTTCTGAGGTCCTTAAAATTATGAAGCACCTCGATATTAATCAATCTCCTGGGCCTGACGGTATTGCCTCCATAATACCTAGAGAAGCCGCTGATATCCTTGCTCCTTCCCTAGCAAAGTTGCTCAACGCCTCTTTAGCATCCGGTTTCATTCCTTTAGACTGGCGCCAGGCAAATGTTGTTCCCTTACATAAAAAGGGTAAGAGGGATGAAGCCTGTAATTACAGACCGATCTCTCTCACCTCTGTTGTTAGTAAAATTCTTAAGCGCATTATCCATGACAGAAAGTACCACTCATTTAAATAAATACGAGGTTTTAAACGACTATCAACATGGCTTTAGAGAAAAACGGTCTTGTGAAACACAACTTTTGGACACTGTGCACGAATGGAGTATAATATGTTTAGACTCCGGACACGATGTCGATGTTATCTTTCTTGATTTTGCTAAGGCCTTTGATCGAGTTCACCACAGCCTCCTCTGCGAGAAGCTTGCTATGTTTAACATGAATTGGATTATGAATTTTTTAACCAATAGATCTCAGAGAGTAGTAGTACATAGCAAAGCATCTAGATGGACCAAGGTCCAGTCTGGCGTTCCTCAGGGCACCATACTTGGGCCAACTCTATTGTGTTTTGTATCGTCCAGTAAAATGCCCTGAAGACCGTGATAGATTACAACATGACCTGAATTTATTGTATGATTGGTCGCAGAGGTGGATGCTGGGCTTTAACGTAAATAAATGTAAGGTGATGAATATTTCTAGAAGAATTCACCGATATGATAATGATTATTATATAAACGACGTTAAGGTGCAGAAAACAAGGTCTGAGAAATATCTAGGTGTTACTATAAATTGTAAGTTAAACTGGGCCGAGCATTGCCAAGAAACGTACACCAAGTGCAGCAGAACAATTGGTTTTGTGAAGCGCACTTTCAAAAACATTGTCCTGAGAATGTCTTAAAAGCTGTATTTGTCTCTTGTGCGATCAGTGACGGATTATTGTTGCTCTGTCTGGGACCCATACAGGTCCACTCATTCAAACCTAATTGAGCGCATTCAAAATAGATCCGTAGGGTTTATTTGTAGAGACTGGCAAACCAGTTACTCAGGACTTCTATCACGTCTTGGGTGGACATCCTTGGAAAAAAGGAGAACATATTTTCGTCTCCTTATGTACGAAAGCCCGTTAGTGCCACCAAGTATGTATATTGAAAAGTGAAGTATATGTTGAAAAAAAGTGAAGTATATGTTGAAAAAAGTAAAGTATATGTTGAAAAAAAAGTGAAGTGTATATTGTGATGCAGGAGGTCTATATTTAGAACAGAAAGTCTGTGTGTTGTAATGGCGCGGGACTATTTTTAGTAACAAGTCGTTTTTCTGAAGTATATTATGTTCAACCGAAAAAGTGAAGTATATGTTGAAAAAAGTGAAGTGTATAAATTTACGAAAGCCCATTAGTGCCACTTATAATATATTTGTTTGGACATACTAATCCGTTATTACGGATTACTAATTCGTTATTACGGATTACAAATCCGTTATTACGGATTACTAATCCGTTATTACGGATTACTTATCCGTTATTACGGATTACTAATCCGTTATTACGGATTACTAATTCGTTATTACGGATTTCTAATCCGTAATTACGGATTACTAATTCGTTATTACGGATTACTAATCCGTAATTACGGACTAATTCGTTATTACGGATTATGCATTACATGTAAGTTAAAACTGTTTTCCGGAAGTATATATTTGCAATGCGTTAACTCGTAATGACGAGATAATAAGTCGAAATAACGAGATAATAAGTCGAAATAACGAGATAATAAGTCGAAATAACGAGATAATAAGTCGAAATAACGAGATAGTACTTAAGCCCAATCGTGCCACTGATACTTTACTTTTTTTTCAACATATACTTCACTTTTTTAATATACATACTTGGTGGCACTAACGGGCTTTCGTACTTATGTGTTATAAAATTAATAAATGTCTTAATATCAGCTCGTTGATGAATTCCAGCCCGCTACGAGAATTGGCCGCAATGATAACAGCTTAAAAATACATGTTCCCTTTGCCAGAACGGACATATTGAAATATTCTTTCTTTCCACGCACTGTCGTCGACTGGAATAGACTCCCAGACCATGTTGTGCAGAGCACCTCCCTAAATGTCTTTAGACATGCTCTTAAGAACCATTTATTTTAAATATTTTTCACTATATTCTTTGCGGCTTTCCTCCTTTCCGCCTATTTGGTTGTCACTTTAACTTTCATTGTGATCAATTTAATCCCAGTCGTTACTTATGTTTTACTATGAAATTTTTTTTTGTTCAATACACTTTTTACACTTGATTTTTATCCTGTTTAAATTATAGTTTTATATTTGTATCACATTTTTATACTGCACCTTTTCATGTTTTATTATACACTCGGCGGGCAGTATGCTGTGTTTTATTACTTCACATTTTAGTCTTCTTGTCATGTTTTATTCTTGTCATAAGTAGGAGCGTGATTTTACTTGGTTCTACTTAATTTCTGTGATTTTAATTTATAGCTCGTGCTTGTGCTTTGTATAATTATATTTTAATTTGTTTTGTTGGTCTGTTCAGTTAATTTTATTGGATTTTATTTAATTGTATCTCTTATCCTACATATTCCCATATATCTGTTTTCTTATTGTTTTTATTCCTACCCGGGGAGTGCATTTTATAATGAACGTTGATGTCTTTGTCACAACCATAAACTTTGTTTGAAATAAATAAATAAAAAATAAGTCAACCAAAATGATACCTTTAAAAAAGCTTTGAGTTGAGATGAGTTCAATGTCACCCAGTAAAATTCAATTCAGTCTGTTATGTATAATTGTCTAGTCACGATACATGTACAGTCTTACTAATCTTTGCTACCCCCACCTTCATAATTGAAGCTCGAATCCTGGACTGGAGTAACCTCAGTCTCTGGAGCTGGATTGACCTCAGTCTCTGGAGCTGGATTGACCTCAGTCTCTGGAGCTGGAGTGACCTTAGTCTCGGGAGCTGGATTGACCTCAGTCTCTGGAGCTGGACTGACCTCAGTCTCTGGAGCTGGACTGACCTCAGTCTCTGGAGCTGGATTGACCTCAGTCTCTGGAGCTCGAGTGACCTCAATCTCTGGAGCTGGATTGACCTCAGTCTCTGGAGCTGGCGTGACCTCAGTCTCTGGAGCTGGATTGACCTCAGTCTCTGGAGCTGGATTGACCTCAGTCTCTGGAGCTGGACTGACCTCAGTCTCTGGAGCTGGACTGACCTCAGTCTCTGGAGCTGGATTGACCTCAGTCTCTGGAGCTGGACTGACCTCAGTCTCTGGAGCTGGACTGACCTCAGTCTCTGGAGCTGGACTGACCTCAGTCTCTGGAGCTGGACTGACCTCAGTCTCTGGAGCTGGACTGACCTCAGTCTCTGGAGCTGGACTGACCTCAGTCTCTGGAGCTGGACTGACCTCAGTCTCTGGAGCTGGACTGACCTCAGTCTCTGGAGCTGGATTGACCTCAGTCTCCCCAGCTGGATTGACCTCAGTCTCCCCAGCTGGATTGACCTCAGTCTCGGGAAGTGGATCGACCTCAGTCTCTGGAGATGGATTGACCTCAGTCTCTGGAGCTGGATTGACCTCAGTCTCTGGAGCTGGATTGACCTCAGTCTCTGGAGCTGGATTGACCTCAGTCTCTGGAGCTGGAGTGACCTCAGTCTCTGGAGCTGGATTGACCTAAGTCTCTGGAGCTGGATTGACCTCAGTCTCGGGAGCTGGAGTGACCTCAGTCTCTGGAGCTGGAGTGACCTCTAGAGCTGGAGTGACCTCAGTCTCTGGAGCTGGATTGACCTCAGTCTCTGGAGCTGGAGTGACCTCACTCTCTGGAGCTGGAGTGACCTCAGTCTCGGGAGCTGGATTGACCTTAGTCTCGGGAGCTGGAGTGACCTTTGTCTCTGGAACTGTCACTGATTTGCGGATATTGGAAGCGATCTCATCCGGGTTCTCTCTCTGAGCGGCTATTATCACTGTAACATCGATCAAGAAGAATCCAAAGAAGAATACAAAGAATCATCTCACTCTCAATGATTAATGACAAATATTACAGCATTCAATCGTTTTCTTGTGCTAACCCGTGCTTGTGGTTTTCGTGTCTTTGAGTTTCAAGATGTTGACGAACGGCTACATGTGATTCAGACTGTCCCAGAGACATTCTAAAAGCCTAGGTCATATTATAATGACCGTAATGTTCCTACGGCCTGTTTGCTTTCAAATTGTCTCAGGTGCCACGCAAGTCCTTCCTGTATATGCCCAGGTCGCAGACAGCCCTGTTAGCACGTACGAAGGATGTTGGACAAGTCCAACAAATTCTACGATTTGTCGGAAAACAATAGCTAGTCTTGTGGCCACAAGTGTATTATTTTCTTTCTCAACCAAACCCCGACCACCCAAAAGAGCAAACACCCCAACAAACAAACAAACACCCCAACACACGTCTTTGCCGGGCCCACTTGTCAACCTTTTTCCCATAATGAAATTCAAAATCTTTGACAATATCTCCAGCCTTTTTGTTTCACAAGAGTTAGGCCCAACTTCTTGCTGAAATTTAAAGCACGTTCACTGATACTTTGCATCAAGTGGATCATAATAGTCAGGAATGATGTATCAATACGAACCTTTTACAATCTCCGCCAAATCTACAAGGTCCACTTTCTCCAGACCCTCGATCAGGGATTCGACAGCAGGAGAATCTCTGCGCTCCAGCCTTTGCCACCATTTCACCAGCATGTCTAAAATCCGGTCCTGCGTGTTGGAAATATTAGCTTTGATGCCTTCAATTTCTGATTTTCTGAAGTTCAGCTCAAAAGCCAAACTCTCCCATTCTTCCCCAAGGTCCTTGCTTAATTTTCGGAAGTACTTCTTATCCAACACGTCCGACATCTTGTCTGTAGAATCTAAATGTAAATGTAAATAGCTGTTATTGTACGGTTTTTGTTCCATTACTACATAGGCCTAAATTGAAAGGGATTATAAAGCATAATGCATCTTGATCGTAAGCTTACTTCCAACTGTATAATTATGTATAATATATACTTCTTGCAGAGATCATCTCAGCTGCATTAAAGTATTTTTTATCAAAAATGTTGTTAACAGTTCACGTAGTTTCATTTAGGCTGATTCTGACGCATGTATAGCTTATTCGAATCACTTTAAAATTTTCACCCAGTAAATTTCCATTCTGTTATGAGAGTTATGGTCTGTTATGTCTGTTAATTTTTATGTCTGATTATCTAGTCACAGTACAGTCTATTAATCTTTGCTACCCCCACCTTCATAATTGAAGCTCGAGTCCTGGACTGAAGCGACCTCAGTTTCTGGAACTGTAGTGAACCAAGTCCAGAGAAATGTCACTAATCTATTGATATAGGAAACGATATGACGGGCTATAATCTCTGTAACATTGATCAAGATCAATACAAAGAATCATGTCACTCTTAATGATTAATAATGACAAATATTAGATATATATTAATATATAATATTAACTCTCATTATGCATGCATAATGTAACCAGTTTGTGTTTAGATTTGCCAAAGCAAAAAATGATCGCGCTTTGCATCTTCTGTTCAATTTTGATTACGCAATTAAATAGAAGCATTCAGATAAAGCTTATGACTATAACATATTGTACGGTTTTTGTTTCATTATTACATAGGCCTAAATTGAAAGTGATTATAAAGTATAATGCAGTAAAACTAAAGTAAAACTTGATCGTAAGCTTACTTCCAACTGTATAATTATGTATAATACATGTATATACTTCTTGCAGAGATCATCTCAGCTGCATTAAAGGGTTTTTTTTTCAAAATGTTGTTAACATTTCACGTAGTTTCATTTTGGATGATTCTAACGCATAGGCCTATAGCTTATTCGAATCACTTTATAAATGCTCTGCAAATTATAAGTATATCTTGTTTAATGGATGTTTTAATGTACTTTATGGCCCGGAACACGCAGTACAGAGCTGTGAAATGATGTCTGCAACGTCTGTGCTTTGGTCCTACAATAAACATTGATACATGTCCACTAGTCTCTCTGTAACATCAATCAAGAATTATCTCACTCTCAATGATTAATGACAAATATTACAGCATTCCATAATTTTCCTTGAGGTAACTCGTAATGTATCCTAAGGTTCTTATGTCTCTGTGTTTCGAGGTGTTGACCGTATAACGGCAACAATCTACGGGGGGGGGGGTTAATTTGACATTTGAATTTTTTTTTTTTAATTTATGTTTTAATTGGGTTTTTTTTAGGGAGCCCAAAGGGGGGGGGGGTTTAACACCCCCCCCCCCCCCGACGAAGTTTACTTCAATATTGTTTTCTTTCTTAACCACCCCACAAAAAACACACAAAAACAAAAAACAAGCAAACGCACGTCTTTGCCCACTTTCAAATTATTTACCCATCATGGAAATAGAATCCACTATCATTGAAAATGTCTCCAGCTGTTCCATCTCTATACGGCATAGGTGTCGATGATTGGGGGATGATTGGTGATTTGGTGTCCTATGCGAGGGAGCGAAGCGACCGAACGGGGGAGGCTGTGGGAGGGGTACCAGGACCGGGGACTTTTTAATAAAAACAGAGTCGAAAATTTGCATTTTAGAGCATTTACAAAAAAACATATTCAGAAGAATTAAACATAGTATAAATTCACTGCGAAGACGCATAAACAAGGATCATGTAATAATTCTATACAATAAACTTGAATGACATTCTATACCTCGAAATATTGTGGGATATTGTGGATAATACACGCCATCCCCCCCACCACAAATATTGGGGGGGATATATCCCCCTCGTCCACCCCGGGATCGACATCCATGCTGTACGGCCTGAAGTCTGAAAAGATACTATTTGAGGGCTGAAAGCTTTAAAGCTTGCAGCTTTAAAGCTTTCAGCCATACGTATCCAGAGGCCGGGGACGGGTGAAGCATCACTCTGACGGGCTATTTTCTCTGTAACATCGATTAAGAAGAATCCAAAGAAAAATACAAAGAATCATCTCACTCTCAATAATTAATGGCGAATATTAGAACATACAATTATTTTCCTTGTGCTAACTCGTGTATATAACCTATAGGGCCTGTTTGTTTAAGGCAAAGGGTCCCATATTTAGGGATCCACGTCCTATGCAGCGTACGCTAAAATGGGATCCGGATCAGTAGAATCGGCGATCCTTTGCATTAAACAAACGGGCACTTCGTAAGGGTAAGTTTCTCTATGTTTCGAGGTGTTGAACGGCTTAATGAGTCAGACTGCCCCAGAGACATTCTTAAAACTTGAGCTGACTGTACATAACTTTGAACTATTTCTTGCAATCTGCAAACTTCTGAAGATGATAACAAAGTTTGTTGTAACATTATTTTTGTAGCCAACCCCGAATACCAAGGAAAGAAACAAACAAGCCACAACGCACGTCCTTGCACACTTTTTGACAGGCACAGTTTTTATAGATCTTATGGGTTTCTATTGTGTTAATCATAACATTTTGCTATAGAAAAACTAAAAAGATTGTACATGTCATCGTCTATAATGCAGTGGTTTAAATCCTACCTGAGTGAATGAATCAGTCAGTAAAAATCGATGATAACAATCTAAGGCGTTGCCATTAAATGTTGGTTTCCACAAGGTTCAATCCTAGGCCCTCTTATATTTATTATAAAATTGATCTACCATTATGTATCCCTTCAACCTGCAGATTATTTATGTATGCAGATGATCTATTCTTGTTTATACAAGTGTATTTACAACATGGGCCCTCTGTATATGTACCTATTCACACCACATCCGACCCGGGAAACAAGGCAATCTAGTGCCTTGGCATTAAGGGCTCAATTTCCAAAAAAGGAAGCTTTACTGTAAAGGGCGCACTCATAATGGACAGACCTAAATGCTGAATAAAGGATTATGAATTCATTAGGTTCGTTCAAAACGGAACTTCGTAAACCTCTTATCCAATAATGCACAAATAATCATTAATTAGCCCATAAATAAGTCACTATAAATGTGATTAGGCCTATGTATGCCTTTATAAAGTAGGTCTATGCATGCTGATTAATGTTGCGGAGTTGTAACTTGGTTGCCGCGATATCGTGGAGCTGGAAGGGAATTTCCTCGGTTTTTCCCCTAGAAGGGGTTTTTACGCGGGGTTTGTACGCGGTGTTTTCGCCCTTCCCGTAATCAGCATTACATAATTATACTCTGTATTTTCTATTTTGGTGTCTGACTTAGTATGTAAACCAAATTATTGATATTTGCAATTCAAACCCGTGTAGTACTGTTTACTATTGCATGTACTGTGAATACTGTGTTAATAATCTGTTTGATATTTCGCATGCAGGGCCCCAACGAAACCCAGTTTTTAACTGTTTGGCATACCCTGGGTAAATAAATGTAATCATAATAATAATAATAATAATAAGTATTTGGCAATGTCTCCATAATTTTCTTCAGCAAGAGTTTGGTCGACCTTCTTGCTAAAATTAAAAACATGTTCACTGATATTTTGTATCAAGTAGATCATAGGAAAGTCGGGAATGATGCATCGATATACGCACCTTTTACTTTTTCAGCCAAATCAACACGGTCCACTTTTTCCAGACCCTTGACCAAGGATTCAGCAGCAGAATTTCTGCACTCCAGCCTCTGCCTCTGCCACCACTTCATCAGCATGTCAAAGATCTGGTGCTGCATGATGGAAAATCTAGCTTTGACGCCTTCACTTTCTGATTTTCTGAAGTCCAGCTCGAAGGCCAAACGCTCCTATTCTTCACCAATGTCCTTGCTTAATATTCTCGGAAGTACGTTTCATCCAGTTACATCTTGGCTGTAACATTTAAAATTGTAAATGGGCAAGGTTGCACGAATGTTTCCATTGTTACCTACACCGAGATTTATTATAAAAATTAATTATAAAATTTGATCATAGGTATACTTCCAACTCTACATGCAATTCTTGCAGGATATTCTACAGTAACATTTGATTTAAATTTTTTGGCTAAAACGTACGTGACAAAGCATGTAGGCCTATATACCTTCCATCAGTTGCTCAGCCAAATCAGGACGATATCCTTCAGACCCGCAATCAGGGTGTTAGCAGCTGCATTATCAAGACTGCCTAGCTCCCTACTCCAGATTCCCAGCATTTCGAAAGCCATGCGTGGTTGGTTGTCGGATTTGATGCGTTTAACTTGTCCTTCTGTTATGCCTAGGAATGTGGCCAAAGGCTCCCACTCCTCAGACATTTCAGCTGCTAATTCTGTACATCAAGTAGTCCTCTTCCAGGGCCAGATGGACTATAAATGAATAGAGCACACTTTCAAGTAAAATTTTCATAATGTAGCTTGCATCTGTTTCTGCGATGACTGGCGGAAACGATGTTTTGCTTAAGTTAATCGGACATGGACATGCACTTTGATGATGAGCGATGACTTAAGCGATAGCGATTACCGCAAAACGACGTTTTAGTGAAGACGCCCAGTCTTCCTACCAAGTAATTTAAACTTGGTCTGATCAGTGGGAGAAACATAGATACTTGACCCACATTGTCAATTTGTCAGGGGCAAACATGCCCCGTCATGAAATTGTTATAGAATGGTCATCTGAGCAGTTCAAGATTGTAACATGCTGCAGTGTTGGTAACCACTTCAAACAGAGTGTGAACATTTTTTCAACAAGTGTTAGACCGTCCTTCATGCTAAAATATAAAGCTTGTTTTACTTTGCATCAGGTGGATCATAATGAAGTCGGAAGTGATGCATCGATACGCACCTTTTACCTCCCTAGCCACATCAACACGGCCCACGTTCCTCAGACTCTTGATCAAGGATATTCAGCAGCAGCAGAATCTCTGTAGTCCTGCTTCTGCCACCACTTCACTAGCATTGCAAAGACCCGGTCCTGCATGTTGGAATTATCAACTTTGATGCCGTCAATTTCTGACTTTTTGAAACCCAGCTCGGTGGCCAAACGCTGCCATACTTCACCAATGTCCTTGCTTAATTCTAGGAGAAACATTTCATTCAGTTTCCAACTGCACATCGGGAAGTCGAAGGAGGCCATCTCAGCTGCATTAAAGGTTTTTTTTTTCAACAATTGTACGGTTAACATTTCACGTTGACTCTATAGTTTAATAGTGTGGGATACGGAAACTTAAATGACCATCCACGTTTTCCACGTTGAGATAATTTGATTTTTCCCGAAATATGGAATATACTTTCCAAGTAACACATCAAACTGAGATCTTAATGGAACATTCAAGCTTCTGTACATTTTTCAATTGTTCAGTGGTGTTTTTAACCTCCGCAACCACAGTGGTCAGGCACAATTTGTTTAATCTATTAATGGGACACATTTTCATAAAAACGATCGAATTAATAATTATTTAATGAAAACAACCCTATAGGCATACCGGCACATTATCGACGTAGGCCTACATCTTTAGGTTCAACTATAATCTATAATAGATTCTACGATGGTTTACCCTCCATTTGTAATATCAAACATGTAGCAAATGCATATACCCAGTTCCCCATAATAATGGTGGGCAATTTGTAATAAATGTATGTAACTGCAGAGGGTGCACTATTATGGTCCATCTACTTTCAGTCCACAGCCTACACACCATAATACCAGTCGCACAAACCTTCACCCTCCGTATACGTAACTAATACAAGTTTAAATGCATATCGCGCATTATTTCACATCGCATATAGAACGAATAATTATTCCTTAGCAGCTAGCTATACGTATAGCATGCTGACATTGGGCCAACGTTGGCATTTGGTCGGATACGTCGGCATGGTCGGCGTTGGCGTTTTATCGGTAGGGCCTAATTGCTGTTGGGCCGCGAACTAATTGGCTCAAAGTCTGCAAGAGTTTCTATGACATTACGCTGGCAAATGATATGGCCAATTGGCTCACGATATTGGGCCAACTTTGACGTTGGGCCAACGTAAGGCCGATGAGCAAAGTTATGTTGCATGGCCCAACGTAACCGGTTACGTTGGCCCAACATTAGCTAAATTACTACGTTAGCCAAATGTACTGATGTTATCTTAGGCCTTTCAACAAGAAGGTTTTTTAAGCATCGTTTGAAAAGGCCTTATGCCGCGCTCACACGGGACCTTCAGAACCGGTATGCCACGTCAAACGTTGCAATATTCGACAGCGTCTGCATGTTGTATGTATCTGTAATTGGTGATGTACAATGTTTTGCCATACAAATGTGCGATATGCTTGTCATACATGATTGTGCGATGTTTGCCATTATGTGTGCAGTATTCAATTTATATGTGCGATGATTCAATTTATATGTGCGATGTTTCAATATATATAGCCTATAGCAGGGGTGGGCAACCTTTATGAATCAATGGGCCAGAAACGAGGAATGGAAAATTTGGCGGGCCGCACTATGGTCAACAATGCACTTTCAATTTCAAACATTCAGTAATGAGGATTTTATAAGAGGGCAACCCCACTAAGGAACACAACCTGACAACTGAGCTTTGTTTGTGAAAACTTGTCAAAGCAATAACGATATGACACAATTGATACCGCGCTGTGTGAAGCACATACCAATTTTTTTCTTACTGGATGCGTCTCGCGGGCCGCACAAAAATCAATGGCGGGCCGCATGCGGCCCGCGGGCCGTAGGTTGCCCACCCCTGGCCTATAGGCTTTTTTGTATGACGTCCGTGACTCAGATCCCCAATCATAGTCTGGTTCCTAGACTTAAGATACGTGCCGAAAATAAAAATTGGACCGAGAGCAAGAGCAATAGACTCACACACAACATATTATACCATTCTGGTATAGTCTGGTCCCTGATGTGCCTCCCTAATTTTGAATAATTCACCATGCGTGGGTCAAATCCAACCAATGGCGCGCGTTTATGCTAATGATGGCCAAAAAGTTCCTGGGAAAATGCATGCCGCCTGCATAATTATATACCCCTGTACAATTAGTCTGGCGCCGTGGTACGCCGTACATGCCAGCCCTGGCTGACGTTCTGGTCTACGACTAAAAATAAACTACGGTAGCTACCTGCTACCACTGGATCAAACTGCACTTGCGCTACAATAGCAATGACGCATAAATAAACATCACATAATTGTACATACTTTGAGCATCACATACATGTACATGTATATACAATGAAACATCACAAACCAAACAATCGCGCACATAAACCAAATATTGCAAATAATGGCAAACATCACACATGTATGACAAGCATGTCGCACTTAATAAAATTGCACATTATCTAATTACATACAGAAAATACGCAGATTATCAAATAGACCGACGCCTCATCTTATTCCCGTAATACATTATAGCTTGATCATTATTACATTTTAAGATGGCCCCGAACGTTGAAAAATCACACACGAAATTAACATTATCCAATCAACGCTTGAATCACAAGTTTACGTACAAATAAAAAGAGAAAAAGCGAGCGAGGAAATAGTCAGTTCAAGTGAAAAAATGGCAGTTTTATGAACATATTACGTACCTATTTCAGCAGTTGTCACACACGGAGAGCCAACCAGGAAATAACACTGGGTGAAGCAATCGCACACGGATATACACTTAATTCCAAAGTCCAAACAACACAGTACAAATATAGTGCGAACGGATCATTATAATAATATTATTATATAATAAAAATAATTCAAAATGTATTATTGCGCTCTTTGATCAAAAGCGCTTTACAGTCAAACGCCGTAACTAAGAACATACATTTTAACGAGAGAGAAACTAGATGCAAACCATGAAAGACAGAATAAGATAAAGATAAAGACAGGTTGCCGAGTCAGGGTCCAAACCACAGTGTGGGGATACGTCTGTCCCGTCAGCGAAGAGTTAATCATTACTTAAGCCTAACCCTGTTGACATCGGTACTGTCTCGATCATGTAGCTCTATGATCATATGAACAATACATTATTGCCACGACGCATTAAATATGTATATTAGTATATTGCATACCATTGGTCATGTTGCCAGGGATTTGGGGAAATAGACTGGTTCCCTAACGTCACTCGAATGTAGGCTATATTTTATGTACTGGGACTGGAATCAGTGTATTGGGGAAACAGCATTCATTCCAATCTTGTAGTTTTCAAAAAGTATATCATAATTATCACTAAGTTGTGAACATTCCATCAGAGTTGTTTTTACACACAGGACTTTGTACACACTCCCACCCATATTGTGTTTAATTTAGATTTCTCCCATTGAAATCAGCAGGCGACGATTGTTTTTATTCCAGATGCAATTGTCTTGATTATTACGGCATTCAAGATTGGGATATTTAACGGTAATATATTGGTTTTAGTGTGGACTTATACCTTTCATTCATAAACTAAGCAATGATACACTATACCTTTAAAGTATACAACCCCCCCCCCCCCCCACACACACACCCATACATGTAGACACAGCACATTGAGGGCATACTTCGCAGTCTATCCAATAGAGGACACTTGCAGCATGTGATTTGCACCTATCCGACTGAGGACAGAGGACCAAATGAATTGGTTCTTTGTACTCTCGACATTATTGGGTCTTAATTGTGGGGCGAAAAAGTGGCTCAGCCAAAACAGTGAACTGTTGCATCATTTTAGTCGGGTTGAGCTAGGTAGGACAGGGTAGGGTACAGTTTAAGCGAATTCCAACAAAAGTCCTTGATGTTCTTCCAAGTTCGCGTCTGTAGTGCCACCGAACAAGCTGTCTCGATGTCCCGTTTGCCAGGAAGTTTGCGCAACTGGAAGAATCTCTGGAGGCCCTCTTCAACGTCTCTCTTCTCCTCTGCAGTCCATGGACGACGCTGAACTCGGACCGTGGGTGATGTGGGTAGTGCAGGCGGTTGGCTGGACACAGTCTCTCCTGGTAGTGCAGAGGAAACAAAGAAAACATGTTCGCAATAAATAAGGGTTCTGAAGAAGTTCAAGCAGAGTGAAATGACCCACAGACACAAGCACTGAGAGACGGACAGGCGCACCGACAGCCAGACTGATAGACCGACCAACCAAACAAGGAGCAAATTATTACCGTTGTCCGTGGGTTCATCTTCACCGATGTCGTATCTGCCGCTTCGGCGCGGCCATTACCGATGCGTGAAGTGGGCGACAGAGGGCGCTATTCCATCCAGGGACGTGCCCGCCAGGCCAGAAACGATAGTGTGTGACGCAACACGCAACGTGTCCAAGACGTACAACGAGGACAGCTCCCAAATGCTGTGAAAATTCACTGGCTCCTAGAAAGGCCTCCTCGGACCCCATTTTTGGCCCTAACGCAAATCGAGGACGTCCTCGATTTGCAAGCCGTCCTCGATTCGTGGCTGTGTACATACACGAAAGTCCTCCCTTGGCACCATTGACAAGTCCACATACTCCCACCACACGCGACGTAACCACTCCTGCAACTCAGCATTTCCTCGTCCCCCACCTTGTAGGCCCAGGAGGCGTGACGTCATATTTGGGGGTTGGGGGAGGACCGTTGAATTTGGAATGATTAACCTTCATACTTTACCCCCACTGAAGTAGCCGAGGTCCATTCCTTGTAATAAATCTACCCAGGGAAAAAGTCAGTGGGGACAGAGGGATTCATATTGCAATACCAATAATAGGCGATTTGCTCCGTTAATACGAGTTGCCATTGTTTCCCTGGACGGTCAACCCTACTTTAAATTAAAAAGATAGAATCATAATTCTCTCTATTTTGCTTTGGGGTTGACCGTCGGTGATTTTGGGCAAATGCGGGAGGTCCGTGACGGGCAACGGGTGAAGTTTCGACGTGTCCTTTCGGGAGAGTTCAGTCTCCCACTAGTAACAATGTTCGGGCCTACAAATTAATATTTCGTCGGAATCACATTAATTTCTGAGAGTTGACCGTCCACGATAATCACACTCGATGTACCTTAGTTACATAACGTTTCAGTTGGCAGAGTGCCAAATCGACGGGCCACAGGTGGGGGTAATCTCAGTTTCCAGGTGGTGGAAAGAATGACCACGGAATGTGGCAACCGCACCTCGACTGGACCGTATAAAAGTGACTGGTCTATTGGTCCTCGGTGGCATTTGCAGAATTGGCATCATGGCGGAGGCGGCACTGGGTACACGCCAAGTGCGGCAAGTGTACTTGGTCACTTACAGTCAAGCACAGGAGGCGATCGTGCCAAACCGTGAGGCCTTTGCGGACATCCTCGTTGGTGCATTCCAAAGCTTAGAGAATCCAGTGGAACCGGTGTGTTGGTGTTGCTCCAAGGAACGCCATATCAACGAGGGATTTCACTATCATATGGCATTGAAACTCCCAGTAGCCAGGCGCTGGTTACAAGTACGTAACTTAATTGAATCTCGGCATGGGATAAAAGTCCATTTTCAGCTAACCATGACAACTACTTCAGTGCATGGCAGTACGCCATGAAAGAAGATGGCGATGCGATTCAGTCACCGCAACACCCCGATTTAGCGAGGACACGCCCCCCACGTACGGCAATGGCATCATCTGTTCGCCGCAGCACAGTCCAGCCCGGAGGTAGTACCACAAAAGGTCCGAAGAAAAGGAAACGTACCCGCCTGTCGGCCTACGAAGTGGGCGAACTCGCCGTTTCCAAGGGTCTCGAGTCACGTTTGGAGTTGTTGGCCTTCGCCCACCGACAGAAAGTCTTGGGAAAAACCGACTTAGCAGAATTCATCCTCAACAGAGGCGAGAGAGTCGTCAATCAAGTTCTCAAGGTAATTATCCGAACCCGCTTATGGACATTGCCTTTTCATTAAAAGTGTAGACTTTCCATTGTACCGCTACTAGACATGTAGGCCTAACCCCCACAGTTGGAGTTAAGAGCAAACTCCCCAGCCCCATCAGTTCGAAAAGATGGCTCCTATTCTCGGACGCATTGTGCATTTCTGAAGCCCCCCCCCCCCTCCCCGCTAACTGTTGGCATTTGCCATGTGTATTCCGATCACTCCTTTACTGGTTTCTTTTTTCTTGTTCTTTTTCTTAGGATGCCTGGGAACTAGCGCAATCTGAAGAGCTACTACACAGAGCCACACTGAACCGCCTTGAAGTTCTGCAAAAAGTACACGACAATTCGGACTGTTGTTGTCAGGGGGAGTGGCTAACATGTGCTTCAGAAATTCTCCACAGAAATAGTGTATGTGAAAGACAGTTTTCACATGCAGTTAAAACCTTGCTCGTCCAGGGTAGGGGCAAATATCGTAACATAATGATTACCGGTCCTGCCAATTGTGGGAAAACCTTTCTATTAAATCCACTGAATGAAATTTATGATACATTTACCAATCCGGCAACCACTACTTTTGCGTGGGTGGGTGCCGAGAAGGCTGAAATTCTTTTTTTGAATGACTTTCGTTGGACTTCCAAAATAATACCCTGGCATGATTTGCTTTTGTTACTCGAGGGACAGCTGGTTCATCTCCCAGCCCCCAAGTCACATTTTGCACAAGATTTAATTTTGGACCAAGACACTCCAGTGTTTTGTACTGGAAAACATCCACTAGTATATATTCAGGGTGGGAATGTCGATGAGAGAGAAACCGAGATGATGTCTGTTCGTTGGAAGATTTTCACCTTTTTCTACCAGATCCCAGAAGCCCAACAGAAACGTGTAACACCCTGTGCACATTGCTTTGCCGAATTAATTTTAAATAAAACTGAATAATTATAATTAATAAAAAGTGAAGCGTTACAAGTGTAATAACTTTGATACAAACAATTTGCTTTATGTTTAACAACTCTGTAACTCTGCATTTATTGTTCCACCTTTTACATGTTGTACTCTCGACATTATTGGGTCTTAATTGTGGGGCGAAAAAGTGGCTCAGCCAAAACAGTGAACTGTTGCATCATTTTAGTCGGGTTGAGCTAGGTAGGACATCTATTGTCTCTGGTTATCTAGGGTACAGTTTAAGCGAATTCCGACAAAAGTCCTTGATGTTCTTCCAAGTTCGCGTCTGTAGTGCCACCGAACAAGCTGTCTCGATGTCCCGTTTGCCAGGAAGTTTGCGCAACTGGAAGAATCT
Source organism: Astropecten irregularis (assembly GCA_963971285.1). Lineage (NCBI taxonomy): Eukaryota > Metazoa > Echinodermata > Asteroidea > Paxillosida > Astropectinidae > Astropecten > Astropecten irregularis. Next base: position 1,398,413 of record OZ020245.1, on the reverse strand, counting down.
CTGGAGGCCTTCTTCAACGTCTCTCTTCTCCTCTGCAGTCCATGGACGACGCTGAACTCGGACCGTGGGTGATGTGGGTAGTGCAGGCGGTTGGCTGGACACAGTCTCTCCTGGTAGTGCAGAGGAAACAAAGAAAACATGTTCGCAATAAATAAGGGTTCTGAAGAAGTTCAAGCAGAGTGAAATGACCGACAGACACAAGCACTGAGAGACGGACAGGCGCACCAACAGCCAGACTGATAGACCGACCAACCAAACAAGGAGCAAATTATTACCGTTGTCCGTGGGTTCATCTTCACCGATGTTGCTCCCCTGACTGCTGTCGTTGCTGTCGCTGCCGTCGCTGCTCTCCTCTTCACTACTGAAGCCTTCTGAAAGTATAACACATTGCACAAAAACAATAAGTCGGTGCACAACGTTCGGAATTTAACATTTTTGGCAGGGTCGGGGAATGTGTGGGGTGGGGGTGGTGGGGGGGATGGGAGGGAGGGAGGTAGGCGGGAGGAGGGAGGGGGGATGTTGGCAGGGTTGGAGGGAGGATCTTCTCGGACTTCTATGATAAAGTCAAATTGGGATGGGCACATCCATGGGTTTGTCTGGTGACAGTCGGGGCGGGGCGGAGCGGGTGGGGGGGGGTGCTGCCAAGTCCAAATCGTATTAAAGGGGTTGAAACTAGGGGGGGGGGGCTCATCCAAAGATTTGCCCTCCTGAGAAACCAAGTTGCCCCTCTCCAAACTCAGGAACAAGCGAGAAAGTTTGGTGACCCGTTGTACAGTATCGGGCAACTGGTAATACTCGCGATGTACGCTCAAATCATGGCCCATGAAGTCGGCAAGAGTTTCCAGCTGGTGGTCCTTTAATGCAAGAATTTGAGCTGCAGTGGCTACATGCTTGCGGAGTTTGGTGGAACGGATGCTACAGGCATTGTCAAGGCCAGCCTTATCTGCATATGTCCTTAGACAGTCACTTCCTCGTATATGACCTGTCCCTCTGTAACAACATCGGGCGAACAAGAAGATGTTGTCGGGGGCAACTCCAGCTTCGTTTCGGTTGGTGACCAGAGCATTCAACCACGCGACCGCCTCATTGTTGACAAGAACAGGAACAGTTCTGCCCCTCTTGCCAACTATTTCGACCACATGGAACATCTTGCACAGATGGCGTTCCAAATCACTCAACAGGCATTCCCCGTCCACACCGAGACGGGCTTTGCTGTGCTGTTGGAAATCAGCTAGGGTCATCTTTGATACCTCCCCCTGCCTTCTTCGGTTGAACATGATGAGGTGACATAGGGTGACTTCATTCAATTTCTGCCAAGCCGGTCGGACTTGTTTGCCCTGAGCACCCTGGAGGAGTTGAAGTGCCTGGTTGCCAGCGTCATGAAGGAAAGACGACATCTTCACCACATCGGCATTGGTCGGTAGAGTTACACTTTTATTCCGCTTTCCTTGGTACAATGTTCTGTGCGCGTGCTCAGACACACGGTGTCGCCAGTTCAATTCGCACAATTGCAAAAACTCTCCAGCACAGTCGGCTTTGTGTTTTTGGCAAGACTCTAGAGCTAGACCTTTCAGTATGAGTGCACACTTCTTGACCGAATAACCAATCTTGAGTGCCAGTGACGGAACATCATATAACTGTTTTTCTTCACTGAAGCCGGCAATGCGGTGAACAGCCTCCACAATATCCGTAAAGTGCTGGGGATGCACAAACGACTCCAGGGATGCATTGGGCTGGTGGGTGTTCTTTCGGAGTTGGAGGACGAGACGACCCAATTCACGGATCCTGTTGCGGATGTAGCAGTGCTGATCGATGTCATGCCCGAGTTTCATATATTCCCGCTTGGCTAATTCTACAATCAACGTGTCATTTTTCACTACCAGAGCGACCTCATCTCTCTTCATTGGACTGAGAACCCGATTCAACTGGAAAGACACCCCGACAGGAGCAGGTTTTAACAAATCACTCTTGTGAGCAACCCGTCCACCGACACCAGTCCTCCTGCCAGCACCATCAGTCTGTGAAGGGGCTGCAGGCTTCAAGGGGCAGGCATGTCGCCACAGATCAGTCCGCACATAATAGCCATAACAATGTATGCATGGTCCATAGGCCTGGGGAGATGCCACATGCTTTGGCCTATACCCAACGATCAGAACTCCTTGACCTTCACGAAGAACCTGACTGTTGTGCCTGTGATTACCAAGGTTGCGGAGTTGTAACAAAAGACGTTTACGGGCACTAGCGTTGGTCTCCGAGGCAAGCTCGACAACTTCCCTCTCTTCTTTGTGGCATGACTGGAGATGACGGGGCAGCTTGGCTTGGGGTACATCGCAGTAATAGCAGAAGTGTTTCTTGTCCCATTTCCTGCATCCGTGCTCATTACTGGTCTGCAGAACTGTAATGCCATGGTTCCCGCTGGCATCAGGGGCATTAACGACTGGGACATCACTGGGTGGTGGGCCAGATGGACTCGGATCTGAACTGGTGGACGGCTGAGACATGTTTAATTCTTGTCAAACATCGGCGGACAGGTCAGCTGCAAACCAAGAAAACAGTAAACTCAATTAATAACACTGCCTGTCTTCAAGTTGGTCATGAAGTTCATCAGAATTGGAGGTGGAGGTTGGGGTAGTTTTTTTTTGGTTTGGGGGGGGGGGGCAAGAAGTCCATTTTCATGTGGCCAAGTTAGGGGGAAGGGGAAAGTTTTCAGAGTTTACAGTGATTCCGGAAATTATCAGGGTAGTCAATGACACAAAAAATAGCACTCAACATTCACGCAACGGAGATTGAAACACATTTAAGTGCCGACTCACTCGTAAAACGGGGTGTGAAGGCGACTTGTATCCTTAGTGGAAAAAAGACCCCCCAAATTCCGAGGGCAATCGCATCGAGTAAGGCAGTTGTGAACATGAATGAGTGAATGGTCCCAGTCCATTGAATATCTCGTACAGGTATGGAGAGCTATGGTAACCCAGCTACTACTATACTACTAAGCAGTACATTGTTTACTTTGTCAGGTAGTTCTCACCTTAGTTTGGTAAAGACTAACTAACTAACTTAAGGCTAGTAGTAGCCCTACTAGTAGGTCTACATAGTACTAGTACTACTATGTACTACTACTAGCCTTAAGTTAGTTAGTCTTCGACTAACTAACTTAAGGCTAGTATACATTAGTAGTAGTACTACTACTATGTAGGCCTACTACTAGCATTAAGTTAATGACTACAATTATACAGTAGTCTATTTTGACCCCACTAATTATTAAGTACACAATTTACTGTTACCCACGATGGACTTGCGTTGGAACCATTGTAAAGTTGTAGGCCTAGGGCCTACATGTACTATGTAGGACTATTAATGTGGGAGCAATTCATCATTTCAAGGCCACTTTTATTAGGCCTACTACTAATCTCCGGCATATTTGGGGGAAACATACGGATCACCAATGAGAACTCACTGCAAAGCTTGGAATGCACATATAGGCCTAAATCCCATGTAGGCCTAACGTTAGTAACTAGTAACAGTAACACAGAAGCCTAGTATACAGTTAATTAATACGCAGTGGCTATCGTTACGGCAGCCGTAACGATAGCCACTGCGTAATTAATAGGCTAAAGTAAATAATAGTAATAGTACATGTCATAATTTGCATAAATGAATCGGGCTAACTTAGGCCTACTCACCATATCGTGAACTGGGATGGGGGAGAACCTCCTTTATCAACCGTGACTGCAACTCGACTGTTCCGAGTAGTTTTCTTTCGGTGAAGTGACGCTACCGAGATTTGTTTGGGATGCGTGTCCAGGCAGGGGCCTAGCAACGTTTACATCGGTCATGTCGTATCTGCCGCTTCGGCGCGGCCATTACCGATGCGTGAAGTGGGCGACAGAGGGCGCTAGTCCATCTAGGGACGTGCCCGCCAGGCCAGAAACGATAGTGTGTGACGCGACACGCAACGTGTCAAAGACGTACACCGAGGACAGCTCCCAAATGCTGTGAAAATTCACTGGCTCATAGAAAGGCCTCCTCCGACCCCATTTTTGGCCCTAACGCAAATCGAGGACGTCCTCGATTTGCAAGCCGTCCTCGATTCGTGACTGTGTACATACTACACGAAAGTCCTCCCTTGGCACCATTGACAAGTCCACCCACACACACAAAAAACAATGAAGATTTAGAAAATGATTAATAGCACCCTAGTGGTAAATGATCTTTACCATAAATTTATTAATTTCAAATCCATTTGAATTCTACAGCATAGAAAATATAAATGATTTACTTGGTCTGTAAATGCACATTCTAAACATTACACGGTGTACATGCTAGACAGAGACAACTAGGTATATCTAATATCACGTGAAAATAAGATATTCCTCGAAATTAATTTGGACCATTTCTGTATGCAATCACTCGATTGTTTTGTAGGATGCACATAAATGGAATGTTACACTGTGTTATGCAATAGAAGGCACATTTGAAGAAAACCACCTGTTGATTTCTCAAGTTTTGAGTTTTGAAATGAATTTGTGTGTATAGCATTCCACCGACAGATGAATAATGAATTGAATGTCAGGTGACAGTAAGTAATACATTATTCATAACTACATGTACTCGTGCATATACCTCACTGTTAGCATCCTCTTGTGCTTTCTATTACACCGAGTAGTATACACAATAGCGGTTCTGGCACACCCGCTGTTTAAATACTTAAATACAAAATAAACCATTCTACGCCCCATAAAAACAGCGCGACGTCGGGCCGACGTCACAGGCAGTACGGTGTGCACAACCGGCGAGTCTCTAAAGTTTTCCGAAGATTTTCTGAAATATTAAAAATTTCTGGATAGATGTTGTTGTACAGAAACAGACCACAAGTACCCCATATGAGTACAGCAACGTTCTTACAGCTAAGCGAGTCTAGAAGGTACTGGGAAAATAATCGCCCGGGCGTGTGCCCACCGTACTGACAGTACTGTCGCGGGCCCCATTATCCCCGCGATGTTTTACCAACCACTGTGAAACAGTAAATAGCGCGCCGCGTTGATGATTTATAAAGGAGCGTATTTTTGTCGATACCTGACAAAAAAGCCACCAGCCCACTAGCTCTAGCTCTGGCTGTCTACGCAATATGGCGGCGGGCGATCAGCTGATGTGCTCGATGTATGGAAAAGATTGAAGCAACCACATTTTATTTCGATGTAGGTTTGGCTGCAGCGAGCTCTTTCATTATTGAGGCCCGAGCCTCGGCCATGAGCTCGTTCTTTGACACTTCTCGAGCAGCTTCGCGAGTTTTTTTCTGGATATTGGCCTTCATTTGGCCATATCTCTCCACCTCGTCGAGTACGAGCTTAAACTCCTCGGGGGAGATGTGCCCATCGCTAAGCGCTTTTGAAATTAAATCCGTTACGCTGTTGAGCTTAGATAGGGCGAGGACGTGAATCTCGTCGTGTTTTTTGGCTTTTACTAGAAGCCGCCTGGAAACGTATTTTCCAGCAAGTCCGGTCAGGCCACAAACGAGTGCAGCCGCCTCGAGCGCAACGACGACGGGTGCGGCTATGATCGTAGAGAGCAGGCCCACACCCGCCGCGCCCATTCCCATACTAGATGCGACCAATACTGTGTCAACACCATCAACGATGTTGAAAGCTCTTCTGTATTTTTTGTATAGCTTGGCTCTTTCATCTCTCTCGCGATCTAGGCGTCGCTCGAGGTTGCGGATTTCAGTAAGACGAAAGCTGGATCCCTCGTCTTGCTCGGGTAGCGTAGGATATATCGGCTCCGGCGGCGCCGTCGGCAGCTTAGGCATTTTCTCGAATTTCAAGAACTGCGATGACGGGTCTCTGACGGTTCCTCAATACCATACGTTCTTCATCAAACACACGTATATTTAATTCGTGTATATGTCCAACTTGTAATTTTTTATATATGGGAGCTGGATGGGTTATGTCTATAATACCACCGCCTGCGGCTGGGACTATCGCAAGTAGGGTCGAGGTAGAACTATCAGCATAATTAAAGCTGGTTGCGAGTTGGTCGAGATAAATATAAAACCACTTGTAGGGAAGAATTTGTACCGGCTTGTCTCCTGCATATCTCCCACCAATCCAGCCTTTTTCTTCAATACCAAAGATCCTGCGTAAATCTTTAGTGAGTTTTATCTCGATATCATCTAGGATAGTTAAAACAACCATACCAGTTGACTTGTTTAGTTCGAGAGTTAAACTAGGAACCGCTTCCATGAAGAAATTTGATAGATCTTCAAAGGTATATAACCCATGTGGAAGCATAATCTTATCATCGACATTAGGTTTAGCCCTAGAGCGAAGCATAACTTCAGCCGATGAACTCACGTTTTCATAACCAACCTCATAATGGAGTTCTCGGAGGGCGACATAGAGCTTGCCGCTTGTATTGTCTACAGGTGAATGGAGAGTCGTAGCATTTTCATGTTGTAGTTGAGTCAGTGTAATAAACATGATTGTATTATGGCGTAACTGTTTTTAGTTTAAAAAGCTAGGACGGCGGCGCTGTCGGTAGCTTAGGAATTTTTTCGAATCTCAAGAACTGCGGTTATGGATTTGTTATGGTTTTTTACTATCATACCGTCTTCATGTAACATACGTATATTCAATTCGTGTATGTGCCCAGTCTTTAATTTTTTATACATGGGGCATGGAGGGGTTATGTCTATAATACCACCGGCTGCGTATGGGACTATCGCAAGCAGGGTCGAGGGAGAGCTATCAATATAATTAGAGCTGGATGAGAGTTGGTCCAAATAAATATAAATCCAACGGGGGAGAATAAATTTCGCCGGTCTGACTCCCTCGTATGTGCTTTTTCCTCTAAACCAATCATCTTTATGTTTTACAGTCACTTCGCCCACTTTCCACTTCGCCCACAACCACTTCGCCCACAACCACTTCGCCCACGCGTCACTTCGCCCACGCGTCACTTCGCCCATTCACCACTTCGCCCACTGGCCACTTCGCCCACGCGTCACTTCGCCCACACGCCGCCGTATACACAACAGCCATGAACAAGCTGAACAAATTATTGCGTGATAATTGGGTATTTTATTTTATCGTGCTGGAGGGCTGGGAAGGAGTCATTATAAATTATAATATTATTATTATGAGTATTAATAGGTAAATAAGTAAATAATTTCATTTGGGGAGTGCTTTTTACTGCAATTTATCTAAGTATACCTGAGACAGAGTTGGATCCGTGGATTTTGTTTGGTGATTTAAGTGGAATTAACAAGGTCTTTGTGATAATGTGCTTATTCTTTGTTAAATTTTGTTTAAACTCTGTACATATATTTAAAAATTGCGTTGGTATTAAAGTGGGCGAAGTGACGCGTGGGCGAAGTGACTCGTGGGCGAAGTGGTAAGTGGGCGAAGTGGTAAGTGGGCGAAGTGACGCGTGGGCGAAGTGTTTGTGGGCGAAATGGTTATGGGCGAAGTGGAAAGTGGGCGAAGTGACCGACATCCATCTTTATCATGACCCAGAATCTGGATTAAATCATGACTGAACCAAAAGGTGTGCAATACTCCTCCATTTGGGGTTACGAGTGTGAGCAGACCAGTTTCCTTATTAATGTCGAGCGTTAGACCGGGAATCGCGTCCATTATAAATGTTGATAGCCGTTCAAACGTATACAACCCAGGAGGAACCGTAAATATTTTTTCTTTAAAACCATGATCAACACCAATTTCATGCGATCTCCACCTAAATTTAGCCGATGAACCCACGTTTTCATAGCCAACCTCATAATGGAGCTCTCGGAGAGCAACATGGAGCTTGCCGCCCGTATTGTCTAAAGGCGAATGGAGAGTCGTAGTTTTTTCATTTTGAAGATCAGCCAGTGTAATAAACATGATTGCTATATATTATGGCGCAAACGTTTCAGTTTAATAGCGATGCGAACTATCAGCCTGGGGTGCAGGCCGGCGTGGGGAGTGTACCGCAACTTGTCGTAGCCCACGTTCAGATAGTGCGATCTAGCATTCCCGGCGAGTTTGACGACAAATGGTTTGAGGCGCGGTACCCCGACGTGTTCGAGAAGTATCGTCTGCCGCGGGTGACCTCGGACAAAGTTGTCCAGGATTGGAGGTCAAGCCCTATGAAATTTTGGCAAAACAAGGTCAACTTTGCAGCGTGGTGCGCTACCACAGGGTGCGGTGTCTCTCTAGAGGACCATATTAACTCTGAGAACCCGATGGTGCGATCGCTCTATCGGTTTCATGCGTACTACCAGATACGCAGGATTATTGAGGAAATGCAAGTGCCGCTCCCACAGGACGACACGTGGGATGCATTTGACACCCCCTACAACCAGAGGGCGTATGAACGAATCTGCGCGGAGTTTGGTGTCTCTCCACACACCGACTGGCGACAAAAACGTAGCGAAAATAATGGGCTTGGAACACCATATCACTGGTATTATGGAAAGGTGCGACCTATCAAACAAGTGAGTGACATGATGAGAAATATCCTTGAACCGAGCAAACGCCTGACGTCAAATACATATCGGAAAGACCTCATGTCATTTTCAGCATCTGGTGTCGCAGGAAACCCATATGTTGTAGACTATATAGACCAAGGCGATGTTGGAGAAACGGCCTGGAGGACCTTTATACTCGGCAAGTCGGAGGGATTTACCCGGACCGGGGTTGAAAGAATCAACGATTCTATTCGCACATACGTCTGGGCCATCCTAGGTGCGCAGGCCCAGACCCGCACGAGCATCCTCGGCACTGACACCGCATTTGACGCCCAGAAACAGTTCTTGGCGAACGTTGAAGATGCAATCGCAAGTCCCGTGGACCTCCCGAGTGCGATAGCGCGCTACCAGGACGTGCTTCGATACGCCCGCTCTAAGGTAAACTTCGTGTTTGGGGTCGGGTTGTACATGGCTCCCGGCGACATGGAGCTGCAGATTGGAACCATTCAAGACTACAACAACGAGATAGTCATCGCGGGACCGAGGCAAAAAATAGGTGTCAACACCAATATAAACGCCTCGCGTCCATCACAGCCGAACGATATGGAGGGGCCAGCAGCAGGGCCAGCACGGCCAGTCGAGGCACCCGTTGCGATACAACCTACAACACAGTTGCATCTAGTCAAGGCGCCCGTTACCACACCAGTCCATGTGCCCGTTGAAATACAACAGGAGGTGCAAGCCCACTACGACGGGCTCACCGCACTGGTTGTTGTTGGTGTTGCTGTTGGCCTCGGTTGGATCGCTTTACGCTAGCCAATCTCGCGCAATGACGAGCAACAGGCCGCCGATGGCAACCACGAGTGCCCACAGGTTTTCTGCGAGCCAGCCGGCAGTTTTACTCAAGAAGTTGAGGAGCCAAGATATAATGCTTCCGATGACGCCGGGTAGCGCAGCTGCGGCCTTTCCAGCTAGTGTGGCCAATAGGCGTCCGAGAGCCTGCAAGTGGTTTTTTACCCACTCTTTTATCCCCGGTGTGGGTGATGGTTGAGGTTTGGGAGATGGTTGAGGCTTGGGAGATGGTTGGGGCTTGGGGGATGGTTTAACACTAGCCCTACCGCCAGTCAAGGCGAGGACCAGAGTGCTGATGGTGAAGCCCAGCGCAGTTATAATGCTGGCTATGGTGACGCCCTGTTCGCGGAACAGAGTCCGCAGCCGCTCGGCCAGGCTCGTGTCTTTGTCTAAGACCCTAGTTATAGTCTCCCGGATTTGGCGGACCTGCGATCGGAGTTGTAGGTTGAGGGTGTCGATGCTATCCTGGATTGCTGCGAGCTGCTCTTCTCCCTTTTGAATTTCACGCTCGATTTGGTCAGCTCTCTCACTCGTTCCTGGGCGCTCAAGATCTTTGCGAAGATCCGCGATTGTAAGTTGGAGAGAAACTTTTTTGCTCTCTTGCACCGCTTTTGTGGCACGCAAAGTCTTCAGACCTCTGTCAAGCCCTAAAAGTTCTCTAAGGGGGAGGGTGTCTTCTGCGGTGCCGGTAGGTGGCTCAATTAATTGCATAGTACCAACGAGATCATCAACGCTATTATCAATATCCTCGTCGCTTGCTCGGACAACCGCATTGGCCTCTTCATTTATTTGTCCGAGCCGTTCAGTGATCTGCGGTTCGGTATCAGGTATCACCCCTAAGGCTCGAGCCAAGCCTGTCCCCCAATATCTCTCGATTGAAGCTCCGCTTAGAAACCTATTTGGATTTTCCTTCCATGTCAAGCGTTTCCAACTACGATCCCACTTGACCCACAACGCTCCAGACTTGGATACCTGGAATTCGAGATTATCCGGCCGTGCGTGTGTTGACCGCTCCGCTTCGAATTTCGTCAAGACCTCGTCACGGACATCGGGAGATGCGAGGTTTCCTTCTTTAAGCCCGTCAGGCATATCTGTGCCACCTGCCCATGAGGGCGTGGTTGTCGGGGCTTCATACATGTTGTCAGAGTCGTCTATAAACCCTGTCTCTTCTTCATCGGGGCCGCGCAGGTCCTCAGGGTTACCAAAATCGCCCATTTCAAAGCCACCTTCCGCCATGTTGGATGAAACCTGTATATTAAACACTCACATTATCATCGTTTAATATACAGGCAAAAACCATGGCGTCGACGAAGTATGGACGCAAACTGAATCCTTACCGAAGCCTAAAAGAACCGCTCGGGATCAAAGGCATCCGAAAGAGCGTGGTTGTACCCAACAACCCGTCTACCATCGAGCCAGATCAGGAGCTCCATGTCCGCTTTCCCAACCTCTCTGATCAAGATGTGATTGTTCCTGGAACCGCCCGCCTCGCATTTTCCATCTCTCTGGACTCAACCGATGAAAACCGAACAGTTGTCCAGAATCTTGGGCGGGCGATTGTGAGAAAGACCTCAATCAGAACTAGACCTGTGTTTGTTGGTAACAAACACTGAGCTGTTTCGCGTATGTTTTTATAAATATTATGAAATACAAACCTGATCGCAATTGTCCCAGTACAGAGAAATTGCGGTGTTTTAATTGTCGTAAGCAACTATCAGGAGCGTCGTCACTCGTCCATTAATACACGCATACATTATAGATACATGTACATACGTACACACGACCATGAGAAACACAGAAATGGCAGAGTCTACTATAGGCCGGCGCGCAAAGTATGTATGGTTGTGCATGGGCGGTGGAAACAGCAAAATGACTGATTTTCTAGCTCGTCGTACTACGTTTACATGTACACAATTGGCCCAATACTATGGATAGCCATATCAGCGGTCCAAGAATTTCCAAGGCCCGTGTTTTGTGTTATGTTTGACTCTAAATGGCAAAATTGATGATTAAAAAAAATCAATAACAAATCAACCGATTACGTCATCGTGACGTCACTTCACATTAAGGATACTAGTACCATTTCCTACCTACCCACCAAGTTTCATTACGATCGGATATACGCTTATATGTGTTTCTGGGGGAAAATGGCAAAATTAAATATTCAAAAATCAATAAAAAATCAGCCGATGACGTCATCGTGACGTCACTTCAGATTTAGGATACTAGTACCATTCCCTACCTACCCACCCAGTTTCATCACCATCGGATATTCCCTTATATGTAAATCAGAAAATCGGCTTTTTGGTGACGTCATCATGACGTCACACTTTTTTGGTCAATTGTGGCATATGCCTATAACCTAAAAAACATTTTACCGAAAAAATTTCAAAAATACGATTTGTTGTTCAGGAGATATAAAGAAAAGGTCCAAAAATTGAATAATTCGTATAAAATCACACGATGACGTCATCGACACGTGACTGCTATTTTTGTCTATAACACGTCCCC